>CM076268.1:19005000-19690000 GCA_038380795.1 Pyrocephalus nanus
TATTGTTTATTGTGTTGGAGTGAAAGATTTCAATGAAACTCAGGTAACTTTTGCTTGCTTTCTTCTTGTTTTGTTTTTCTATTATACTACTACACAAGTAAAAGCATCAGATGAAGGCATTTATTTAATAACTCGAGGCATAAATCATTTCATGTCACTATGATGTCTTCTAGCAAGTATGAAAGGGCCCGGGTTTGTTCACTGTAATTTTGTTTTCCTCATGATTTATGATTGTCTTTCTTTGCAGCTGTCAACGATTGCTGACAGCATTGATCATGTTTTTCCAGTAAAGGGAGGTTTTTATGCCCTAAGAGGAATCATTGATTCAGTAAGTTTGATATTCTGAAACCCAGAAAAGGGCGTCCTTTCCTGCTATAATAAAGCATAGATAAAACAGTTACCAAAAATGCCATTTTCTAAATCTTTCAGATTCTCAAGAAATCCTGCATTGAGATCCTAGCGGCTGAGCCATCCAGTGTTTGTGCAGGAGGTAAGTTTACACAACAACAGTGTGATAAGGTGAGTGACTGACAGTGATGAAATATCAGTAACTACCTAATGTGGTATTGGAGCTGAAGCCCGTGGATGTGTTAGAGCATCCTCCTGGGCCATGGCTAAAGCCCTGCATGTTCCTTCTCAGCTTCAGAAAAACATTGTGCCAATAAACATGTAGCTGCTGTACTGAGTAGCAGCTCAGAGAGTTGATGCTTTGGGAATTGAGGATACCACTTTGAAAAAAAATATGTAAGAGACAGAAAAGTGATGCAAAGCCAAACTGACAGAGGTGTTTTACGGTCTAAAGGCGATATCTCACAAATTTCTGGAAAGACTGTGTTCCTGGGATCTGCTAGGACTTGTCAGCAGTTAGAACAAGATTTGGCAAAACATTCATAGAAATTTCAGGTTTATTGAACCAAATATAATTTGCTGCATAGGCCAAGATACCTCTTGTGTTTTCTAAAATGCTAATGTTTTATTTATTTGAAAGAACCATTAGTCTGTATGGTAAACATGAGGGACACCCAGAGGAGCTGTTGATAATTTCATGCCTTTTATGTCTGGTATATTTAACTTGGGTTTGTTCTGGTTTATGTTAGCAATTCTCTTACTATATTTTTGTCTGCTTAAAAGGCTATTGCAGCAGAGTAAGAGTGATACCATAAGTTTGCTGGAAGGTACAGTTTACAGCATGGTTATTTAGCTCTAGTGTTACTGTCTTGTGTTCATTTCCTTATACACTGTGAAAAGGAGAACATACAAATAAAATAGCAGTGATGCATGAAAGCTGACCTTGAAAACAGATAAAAATATGAAACTCAGGAAAAATTTGATAAATATGACAGAGAAATTGTTCGCTCTTCATTTCCACATGTTGATCACAAAATGATCTTGCCCCGAATATTTCAATTCAACATGAAACATCCTTGCTTCTTTTGAATTATTTCTAAGTATATAATTGTGGACTAGAAGTTTGTGGTAGAATCTTGTCTGTGGAAAATTTAAAGGAATGATTGTACCTTTAAAAATCTTGTGGAGTTGATTAAAAAAAAAAACTTATCAATTTTAAAGCTTTGGCATTTAAAGCTTTTTTTTATTAACTATTATTTCATAGTGATAAATTCCTTCCTATTATTCTATATCTGGAAATTTTTTTGTGCAACAGCTTAGTGCAAGCAGTCCTGTTCAACAAAAATTCATTTAGCTACATGAAAATATAGTGTTCCAATAGAACGGATTTCAGTAGTATTCTTGCAATTGCTTGAACAATGTTAAAAATATTGGAAAGTTGAACTTGAAACCATTTTTTCAAATGGAAAATTGAAAATATTTTTCTGAAATATTTGAGAAAATAAATTCTAAAGAAAATACTTCTTTTCAAAAATGAATATATTTCAGCAAAAAGAGTAAAATTTGGTTTTTTTCCAAAGGATAATGAGCTCAAACCACTTCATTTTTTGCTAAGCTTGCTGGGTAACTAGATTATCACAAACATGGTTAACAATACACAAGTACACTTTAAAAATAGTTTGTCCTTAAAAAAAGAAAAATATCATCATCACCTTACTTGCCTCTGTAGAAGTTTTCTGTTGTCTTTGTTGCTTTCAAATAAGACCAATATAAATTCAGCAGAACCAGTTTCAGTGTGTTGCTGCCGATTTGGCAAGGTACTGCACTTGTTTCACTTAAATTGCGAGGTTTTTTTCTGTCCCTGTTGACAAAGCAAGGGCTGGCACATGACGAAGCATGGTGCTCAGTCACCAGGGTGGGAGAATTTGGATCTCAGATGCTTTGAAGGTTTGTCTGAAGCAGCAGAGAACTTGAAAATAGGAGGACGCCAAAGCTGCAGCTCCCAATGGTGTACCCTGTTTATATAATGATGTATTTAAATGGCTTTTGGCACTAAGAATTAGGCCTGTAATTGTATTCATAATGAGTCTAGTCCTTCAAGCCATAGCTGAAATATTTACATGTGCTTAGCTTTGTTATCCTTTATTATCCCACTTACTTCAATATAGCTGGAGGTTCATCTGCATAGCTGTGTGCAATACTGTCTCCTGGAAGGAATCTCCTGGGATTAAGCAACTTTTCTCATGGTAGTGGGAATCCATATCTTGAATCCAGTTCACGGGACAGTTATAGTTTTACTCTATATGTAATGTGATTTATTTTTATAAAGTAATTCATTTGTACTTTACTTCATAGGCTTCAGTATTTTTTCATTAATGTCATAACTTTTATGCATTTTAAATTTAGGTAATTACTGATACAGTTTACTGGTAATGTATACTTAGAGATACATAATCCCTGAATCATGTATCAAAATATATATACACTTGCATGGTGTACGTACACACTGGCTGAAAATTAGAAGATAACACTTTCTAGAAATGCAACATTCCTCTTCCTTTTAAGTTAGACTCTTTTTTTGATTGTTTTTTTAAAAAAATACATAATAGAAATTTGCATTTCAAAATGATGATTGAAAAATAATAGACCTTTGGAAAGAGTGCAGTATATTATCACGTTCTCCAGCAAAGACATTGGTCTGTTTAGAGCCTTGAAATGTGTCCGTCCATGCTTTTTGTATGAAACTTATCTGAGTGAGGAGGTGATAACTGGTTTAGCTTTTACTTAACATTGCTAATAATTTTTGCAATCTAATATGAGATCATGAGGGTTTTGTGTGTCTCAGTGGAAGCAAGTAATGATCAGGGCTTAAAGCAGGGCCTGACCCACTGCTTGTAAGTATTCTCATAATTACTGTTGTGCTGCTGATTAATGGTGATCTTGGCTTCTTTTCTGACTTACTAGAGGTTTAGTAAAATGCTGCAATTTTCATGTGGTGACAATTCCAGTTGGGACTCTGGCTCTCTGTGACGAAGCTATCTGGCAAGTCCGTTTACAAATTCATCTCGTCATATTGTGACAGTTATCTGATGCTTAATGCTTTTTGACCCTGCAAATTCATTGTCCCCAATGTGGAGCAATGTAGTCGGGTCCTTCTTGTTCCCTCTGATTTAAAATGACCAAGACATGCAGCCTGTAAACAGGCTATCAGTGCAGAATTGGAGGTGCCTCATATCCCGTTTGACAGCATCATTGCTTTGATTATGCTCACGGTACGCAGATGTGATTGAAAGGTTTTGCTGGATGTGGCATCCTACTGGCCACATCAACTACCAGGTGTGGATGCAAACAGTCAGCTTCTCATCAGAGTCAGAGAAGCGGAGCCGACAGCGCAGCCAGCGCACACCAGCTTCAACCTACCATCTCGCTGCCAGCGCTGCCCGGTTATTTCAGTGCTGACCTTTTTCCCTTCGCTGTCTTGTCAAAAGCTGCAATCTACGATCTGACAGTAACTAAGGAAGAAAAGGACGCAGCCAGAGCCAGAGCACAAAATTAAATGGAATTAGCCATTTCAACAGACCATCATCCAGAACACATTAATTCTCCAGAGCAACTGGAGGGGCAGGCTTCTTAACAGCAACAACCCAATCCAGTACCAGCTGTTTACATTTCCCTGCAAGTCTTGTCAGCTTATGTTGGTGGACAGGTTACTACCCAGTCACTGGCTCACAACTGACTGTGCAGAGTGACAGTCACAGTGAAAAGAATGGCAGGAGAGGTAAACTGTCTTGACAAGACTAAACTTCTAGATGTAGCTTTTACCTTTGATGTCTTGTGTTGAAAGTTTCTTACTTTCCCTATCTTTTTAAAGCCACTGAAACAGCTACCAATTAAACCTTTGTGGTTGCTGCCTTTTAAGACCATTAGTTCAGGAGACAAGGAAGAAAAATCCAAGTGCAATTTTGTTTTAGCAAGCTTCTTTTATAATTTAAATTGAGATGGGAAAAGAAAGAAATTATCATCTTAGCTGGATGTGCAAGTCACTATGGAGTGGGATGGCCACAAGCTAGTCTGGCAGTGTGTGGTCCCAGGCAGGTGGTTCTGGTGGGTGGGCAGAGGCCCAGGTGCCCTTGGGGCTGGTCATGACTCTCAGCTCTGCTGACAAAAAAAAGGGATGCTCATCATGAGTAACTCTCAGTATATCAGCCTGGTTAGATGTGGAATGGCTCAAGGCATGAATCTAAGAGTAACTCAAGATTCTTACTGGAGTAAGAAGCAGATGAATCTGCCCTACAGTCCATTTTCATTTGTTTAAGTGCCTTCCACCCCCAGTGAGAACAAGGAGCTATAACCCTTGCCATAAAAATGAGGCCAAAGTCTGATGCTGGACCTGTGCACTTGGCTCTTGGTGTGTTCAGTGAGGTCTCAAATTTTATCACCTTCAGCAAGGTGCCAAAGTATGTGTTTCATTTAAATATGCACTCCAGTAGATACTTTCTTTTTCTCCTCCCAAAACATCTTCTCAGATTCCCCTGTTCCTTGCAGCCTGTGTCAGTTCAGAGCCCTGCTCTAAGTTCAAGTTATGAAGAAAAACGGAATTTGCCAGTGCCCTTGCCCAATTCACCTGGAATTGCATTAGACCTCAATCAGTGAGAATGACCATGAGTGAGAGTGTTTTTGGCAAGAACAAGCTGTTTGTAGGAAAAAACTAAAGCACTCCACATCTTCATGCTAGCTTGCATTGCAGTAATGATAATGAAGAGAAGGCAGATGGAGCTGAATGTGTTCAGCTGCCTTTGGACCTCATGTAGTGTTATCCCATAACAACTCCTTCCTCCAAATAATGTGGCAGTGCATTGTATGAAATGTTAATTAAAAGCTAAATCACTAAAAACTATGCACCTATAAACATTGTTTTGCTCTCCTTTTTAGTATGTTCATTGAAGTTTAAATAATGCATGTGGGCTTGTTCATGATTTTACTCACTACTAGTGCACAACTATGTAGTTTATTCTTGTTTTTTTTATGTGAAACTTGAAGATTAGTAGGTCCTGTGTTGTGGTGGTATTCACCTTCTATTGGGCTGGTCTCAAATGCTGCTCAGAGGCTGATATAAGAGCCCTGTGAAGGATTCCGCTAAAGCAGGAGATTTATGTGTGAAAATGCAGCTTCTTTGCTTTCCCTTGCTACATTCTGGGGACCTCACCTGTCAGCTGGCTGCCTGTGTGTAGCATCAAAGGGAGTTTCAAAAATGCATTGGGGACAGAACAAATTTGTGAAGTGTCTCTCCACCTACCTGCATTAAAG
Organism: Pyrocephalus nanus; assembly: GCA_038380795.1. NCBI lineage: Eukaryota > Metazoa > Chordata > Aves > Passeriformes > Tyrannidae > Pyrocephalus > Pyrocephalus nanus. Next base: position 19,010,656 of record CM076268.1, read on the forward strand.
ATGTTATCTCTGTGGACAGTGTAGCATCCACAGTGTATTTTTGTGTCCTAGAGGGAAGTTTCCCTTGCCATTTCACTTGTGGTGCATCTTGCGCCTAGTTTGGCAATTCAGGCTCATCCCAAGAGGAAGGGGACTATGACAGTAAAGGGGAGGGAAGAATAGCAAACAGTTTTGTTATTGCTGGTCCTCTGAGGAGAAGTGTTTACTATACAGGTTACTAGGGAATAACCTTAAAAGCTTGCTGTGGAGAAGCTGAGAAAACAAAGCCAGGTTTCTTGATAATTTTCTTCCTCAAGTTATCTTTCCTGTCTCTAATTGTACCAAATATGGTGACACCAGGTGCTTTCATAATAGACATAAACTCATTTGATGCTACCACTACCTGTCTCTCTCCCTTACCTTCTCCTGCATGCTGCTTTTTCTAGCAGATGCTCACCTAGGCCAGTCACGTTACTGGTGTCTCTGGCAACAAAGTTATTTTCCAGAGGTGTGAGCAAGTCAGTGATCAGTGGTGCCAACAGTGGAGGGCATGGGCAGTTGAGATCTCCCTTTTAACAGTACCCTTCCTCTACTGGCTTTGTTCAAATGCAAAACTGCTCTGTCAGTAAAAAGACTTATTGGAACATTAGCCAAAAAAACCCCAAACCCTGATGATACTTTTCCTGCTTGAATGAACAAATCATGGTTGCTTATCATAGTAATGACAAATCACGGATGCCTTTTCTATCAGGAATAAAGAAACAGAAATTGTGGCAGGTCTCTTCTTGTGCCACTGGTGGTTGCAGCTCCTGGGACAGGGTTGTGGGGGAAGAGCACAAAGAAAATGACAGCACCTTTGGTATTCCCATGCAGAGCAGGTGCTGAGTGGGGCTGTGCACAGACTCAATTATTGTAGAGGCAGGAGGATTGTAGTTTTTTTTCCAGGGTTTGTACCAGATGCAAAGCTTTCTCTCTGGTTCACAGGGGATTTAAGAGGGAGTCCTGTCTGTCAGCATCTGCCTGAACAGAGCTGCTGCTTACAGCCAAGTGCCATCTGCCATGAAGAGAGGAGGAAGGACTGGTGCTTGTGCAAGGTGTCTGTTCCAAAAGCCATGGAGGAACCATGAGATAGCATCAGTTAAATCAGACTTAGTTTTACTGTGGCACCTTCAAGGCATTGCAGATCCGTGTTACTCTTGTGCGAGCCAACTTAAGACAAAGAGAAGACTCTGTGAAGCACTAATGCCACGTAGTGCTCTTGGCCATTGCTGCTAAATAGAGACAGTGTCAGAGTAAATGTTTTGTTTCAGGCATAGGGCAGAGAACAGTAATTGTCATGTTGTAATTCAGGTCACTCTGAACAGAAGTGCTGTATTTATTTTTCATAAACCTTCTTTCTGTATTTTCACTTGCAGAATCCTTTCAGGTTGTGGTAAGAGGCAACGGCTTTTATCATGCAAGAAATATCGACCAGGTACTCTGCAGCTTCAAGCTCAATGACAGCCTTACTATCAGTAAGTTTTCAGGCTGGTGTATTCTAGTGACCCCTGTGGCTATGTCACCTCATGGAACACAGGCCAACTCTCACCCATGTTAAGGGGAGTCCTTGCAGCAGATATGAGGGGGGGCTGGGGCAGAGGTCCACACTTAAAGGAAGCTTGAAATTCATTCTTGTTCAATCCTGTGACCTGTGGGCATTGTGTTGAGTGCTTAAATGGGGCGTGCTGCTGCACAGTAAACTTCAGCATCACTGTAATGATGTACATGGCTGATGCATATGCCAGAGAAGACTGGGTATCAGGTTTTAAGGTGGAAAATCAAAATTGCTTCCCATTCTGAGTAAAAAGAAATAATGCTATCTTGGTCCCATGGTGGTGGTTTCAGTTTTTATTCACCAGTTCAGGAGACAATTGCCATAATAAAACCAAGCCCTCCCAGGCTTGCTCTGTTCCTCTCTGACACCAGTTACTGGTCCCACCACAGTGACTGTGTAACATGGAAATTCCCTGTCATTGCTGTGCTGAACAGGGTCTTTTGTTTGCTGTCTCAGCAGGCAGGCGAAGGACTGAATGTCCAAAAAAGATTGAGTGTCCATTTTCTCAGTTATTCTCTCACTCCTGAGCAGCTATGTATGTCTGGCAGGGTGAAGCATGGTGTGAGAAGGGGACGCTCTGCTCCTTTTTTGTATACTCTGCCCTTCTTGGGTGAGCACAGTAGAGGCTTTCACATTCTGTCGTGCCCAGACTGGTGCCTTCTCTAGCAGTGAATCCACTTACAAGGGGGAGCACATGAATTACTCCTTCATTTCCCATCCAAGTTGTCTACATGGATGCTGCATTAAATCAACTCTGGTGGTCTTGCTCTCATTCCACTTACAGATGCCCTTTGACCAGGAGCTGTTTCTTGTGGTTTATCAGTTAAACAGACTTTCTACTTTTTCTTCCTTGTCCCTAATCCTCTAGCACCTTGATTGGACTTCACACAGTGAGTGCTGACTTGGGCCTGGAAATAAATAGGAGAAAAACTACTCTGATTCCATTCCAGCTCCATGTTGGGTTAGATCTGCAACAGATGTTGTGATGAGATGCTGATCTAGGCTGGCTGGCTTTTTTGCCCTCAGGCTGGCTCTAAAACATACCACTGATTTCTGTGCTGTCATCTCTACCAAGGCAGGAAAATGAGTTCTGTCTTCAGGTGTGCTTGAAGTGGGTATAGCATGAAGGAACAACTTTTAGATTTGTTGTTACTTGAATTTTTTTTTCCCTAGGTAAAAAAAGTGAAAAAATATGTATAAATAAGATGGCAACTTTTATCAGCCCGTTACTTGGGTTCAACTCTTATAGACCAGTCTTTCTCCAGGCTAGCAACAGAGATGCTTTGCTGGCCACTTAGAGCTAAGCTCTAAGCCACTTAGAGCTAAGCTAAGTGCTGTGTCTGCTCTTGTGCCTCAGTTTACACACTTCTAGTGGAATGCCATTGCAGGATTACTGCTGGGCCTCTTGTCTGTGTTCACGGGACTTGGCTTTCTGGATGTGACTTCTGAAAGTAAAAGGATTAACACTGCTGACTGCTGGAGCAGTGGTGTGCAAGGAGGTGGGAAAACACCCATGGCCATGCTTTTGGCTCTGCCTGTACCAAACCCTTATAAACATGGGCTATTCGTAGTTTTTGTTGCCACAGAGGGGAGATCGGGTACAGGAGAAGCAGCTCGTGCAGGATAGGTCTCATGGTAACATCAGTCATGGCCTCTCTCTGCTTGGCTCCTGTAAATCACCAGCTGTGGGGGTTTTTGGGGTTTTTTTTGTTGTTTTGTTTTTTTTTTTTCTCCAGTATTTGTCAGTTTCAGCTCTGCCCCATCTCTGTCCTTCATTTTTCCTGGGCTCAAACACTGCAACCTTGGATTCTTCTCTGTGTATATTTGAAAGTGGGTAGATGAAAATTGAACTCTAACTTTTGGCCCCTTGAGTAACTGAGAGATCAGAGTATTCGGTATGAGTAGAGGTTGCATGGTCAGATGGATAGGATTGATGCAGCTCAAAGCTGAATTCTGAATGGCTGATCACTGCTGTCAGGAACAGAGGTAAACTTCCATTTCTTAGCTGTGATACCTCTAGCCTGGTAGCATCATGTTGGCATCAACATGAATGGTTATTCTAGTTGGTAATCAGCACCACTGGGGAGTATTGGTACTTGCCAATGTACTGAGTTCATCTGTGGCTGTCATTGGTGTCAGCACTTCTCCAGGGGGTGACCTGTTTGGAACAATCTCTTTTTTTCATCCCTGATAGTTATATTAATTTCTTTTCAGATGAAAAACCAACTCTTGTGCACGATACTTACTTACTTTGTCCTGCACCAGTGATAGAAGATGTTGGGCAGTAAGTATTGCTTTCCAGCATGTATCAAGACAGAGTGGACTTCTGGATGAGAGCATTTACTGGATGTTGTCTGGATGATTACTGAGCCAAAACCTCATAATTTTGCCCAAAGTGCCAAGCTAATAAATTTATGTATATGTGTGTCAGATTGCAGCCATCTCCTTTCCTAGTGTGAGTCAGCATAGCCCTATTCAATATTGTCTTTAGCACAGTTTAACCAGAGGTCTTGCTGGACCATGGCCCCATATCATAGAATGGTTATTCCTTCTTTCTTCTTATATCCTGGTTTTTTTTTCAGACCAAAAGGTAATTAAATTACAGGCAGACTTTTAGTTTTGATTGAAAGGAAATGCTTGATTTGAATTGCTTTGCTGCTGTTATAGATATTGCTTCCTGTATTTTGCCCTGCTCTGTCTAGTGTTGGTATTTTTCAGCTGTTTTAATCCTGTAGACTTCTGGGAGACATGGCACAATGCTCTGACTTTCCCCTTGGTGATCTTGTGGGTGCTTAAATACTGTATTGGGGCTGAGGGTAAATGCCTCCATCCCCCTTTGTATTTGTGGGTAAAACAAATTTGTTTGGTCGGGTTTTGTCCTTTTTTTATTACTATTATTTTTGATTTTTTTTTCCCCCCTTAGACCCTTTCTCTGATACCGGAGAATGGCTAATGGCTAAGGACATAATCTTCTAAAATTTCACAATGTTTTTACCCTTAACCTCTGTTCAGGTATTCTGGATTTGCTTGGATTACAAAAGAAACATTCTGGTGCATTAAGCTGCTGAAGGGGGTTAAAAAAATCTTAAAGTTTCTTGTGCTCTCTAGGTCAGTATGGCAAATGTCTCAGACATTGTTCTAACTCACTGTCCTAGTGCCCTTTGCCCCAGGTGGAGGGTTTTTTCTATAAAGAGCATATGTTCCAGCTCAGTTAAGGCAGCATAAAAAGGGTAGTTCCTGGGCAAGCAGAGAGGCAAATGCAGGTAAGTGCCTGGAGCCATGAAAATGCTTTGACTCAGCAGGACACGGTATCAGTAGTGCATGTTCATGAGCCAATGGCTAAAACAGAGCCAGAGTAAAGGTAACAGTGGGTGTAAATATGACACTAGAAATAAGTGTATCTGTTTTGTGCTTTAGGGTGGTTTTCCTACAAGTCAGCATGAACAATGGGCTAACGTTCATCTCCAGCTCTGTCAGCATCACCAGCACACATTGTGTAAGTAATTGCAATGGGACTTGACATAGAAACCATGAGATCTTGGAAATAAACTGTGGTTCTTTAGGCAAAGCCTTCTTGAGTGAGCATGAGCTCTCTACAGCTTCTGCATCACAGTTACTGACCAGATCGAAGCAGCTCTTGGAAAAATAACCAGGACTATTCAAGATTAAATTGTTATTGATGATAGATAATCATGACAGACTACCTGAATAAAAAATTACAACAAAAGGCATTCCTATTCCAAGATAGAGATCCTCAGAGCTAGGATCTTACTGGAAGGTGATCTGAGAAAATGATGGAAGGAGCATCAGGAAGCAAATCCCTGTTGAGCTTTGGGATACCTGATGGGATCTGGGGTAAAAAGGCAACTTTTGGAACTTTGATTGGGAAGGGGCACAGAATGAAAGGTCCTCTAAATTTACATGGTTGTTTTTTGGTTGTAGCTTACAGCATTTCTTCTTTAACCACCTCAGTTTACCTTTACAAGTTCAGGATTTGCTAAGGTGTTTTTTAAGTTTTAGTGATAGGGTCTGTTTGCTTTTTCTCTTGGTGTCATGTGGGATGACCAGAAAGAAATAGGACCCTCAAATCCTCATATGAGTGTTAATAAAATGCTGCTGCTCAGCCCACCAAGGGAGAATGTGCTGCAGTGGGACAGCAGTGGTTAGGATACAAGAATGTCATGGTCCGGAAGACCAGATGGAGTGTCAGGAAAAACAACTAGAAGTAATTCTTTATCAAAGTCTGATTTTTAGAATCAAACAATCAAAATTAAGAAACTGACTATTAGATAAGCAATTGTCTTCCTTACCTTTGGGCTAAAAGTAGGCAATGCCCATAGGTGATGCAAGCAAGTACCATAACTGAAAATGTAACCTTGTGCTTTTGGTCTAAACCATGTTGGCTGAAATACCTGATAGCAAACAATTTGTATCAAACTTGATCTTTATTGTTATTGGTGTCAAAAGGACTTTTATAGCCTACGCCAAATGCTGTCATATTGGCTTGTAATCATTGTTGGCCATTTTGACAGCTGCAGAGAAGGGCAGGAATGCAGATAGAGGCAGTGACTGGAACTTGCAAATCTCATTTTTTATGTTTTCAGTGATGAAGGTGGGAAATCTCACAACAGATTGCTGGAAGACTTTGGGATGCAGGGGCTCAGTTTAGCAGTGATGTGTTTGCTGCTTTACCTGATCATATCTATTTTCCAAAACTTTTCTCCAGAGTTTTAATACTGAGGACTGATATTTTCACATTTTATACTACTCTTTTACCTCAAGTGCAATAAAACCTTTCAAGTCTGCAGGGTAACAAAAGTGTTAAACGGTGCATTTAGTTGCCTGTATGTAGCCTATTTCTGATGAATACTGAAGTCTCGGCCCTAGCTGGGGTTCCTAAAGGCTAGAGCATGGATGAAGAAAGCTTTTCTTCTTGGTAGCCTTAGAATAAAAAGAGGAATCCAATCTCCAATCCTGTCAGTCTGACTGTTTTTGACCAGCCTATTGCAGATTTAATGTGAAGAAGGCAGGAAGCCTCATTTACAGCTGGTGCAAAAATACTGTCTCATTCCAGTTACATCCCATAAGCAGGGAGATTGGCAGTTCAGTTTCCAACTTTGTCTTAATTCATGCATTTCACTCTTCTCATTTTAGAAACTCCCTCTATTTCCTTTCCTCTCCTGTTTCCTTTTCTGTGGGTGGCAGTCAGCTGGCCTGCTTAGCTCTCCTCCCCAGCTGGTCCTTCTGTCCTTTCTGTACAGTAAGTATCTTCACTTTACTCCTAAAGCCTCTGTGTGATTGTGATGCTTATTTCTGTTCAGCTGCATCAAGTCTGCTATTTTCAAAGTCCAACTTCCCTGTGATGCTTTGTGTCATTAAAATCATTAAAAGAAGACTAGCTTCTTGCTGCCAGCAGCTCCAGAGCTTCTGCTGGCAAACAGCGATTTGTATGTGCAGTTAGCAAGAGAAAAGCAATGTGTGAGATCAAAGGTGACAAAACAAGGAGGTAATGTGTATTTGGAGCAATAGTAGCGGTGGTACTGCATTGCATCTGTGCTTGGATTTGTTTTTAAGGAGTGCAACAATACTTTCTGAAGTTATACTTGATTTTTACTCACCCTTTTCTCAGCAAACTGACTTCACTGGGAATTAATACCTCTTCAAGTATTTGCTTTCCAGATGCTTTAGTGCTACATGGGGCCTTAGGAGGGTCAGAGAGGGGGGCTGTAGTGCTGAACTGCAGCTGGATAGTGTGTCCTCTAATGGGACTTCTTTGAGCAGTGAGTCTGGTACAGACGTTGCAGCACTCCAGCTGCTCCCTGACCAAATGAAGGTGAGCTAAATAGCTTATCCCAAACAGGGCAGTTTGTTGTATTTATAACAAAAAGCCACAGAGCAGTGAAGGGACAGTGATGCTGTGACACAGATATGGGATACTGGATTACCCACCTAAAGGGCACAGAGCAGGAGCTGCGTTTGCATTAGTCCCGTATTGAACATGTCAGTCCTGACAACTCTAAGATCTGGCCTGAGAAAGAACTATCTACCACCCAAGTCAATCACTTGGGATCTCACACAGATTGTCAAGTTCTTACCAGCTGATACTTTCTTTTCCACCCTCGGCCTTCTCATTGTCTGAAGGGAAAACAAATACATGTAGAACAGTGAAGGAAATCCCTTTTGTAAGAAGGGGCTAAGGATCAGTTTCTGGTGTCATGGAAATTCAGTAAATAATAGCAGATTTAATAAGGTGAATCTCATGGACTTTGTCATCTCTAAGTCTTTTTTGGAATTTGCTTTCTTCCCCTTTATCGTTCCACCTATCCTTCTTTGAAAATCTCTTACAGCTTCCTCTCTAGCCAACTTTTATTTCCTCAGCCTGATTCACCAACTTTTCTTCAAGCTCTTTTCACATCTTCATAGACCCAGGTTCTCTTCTAGTTTGCTGCCAAGTTTTGCCTGGTCTTTGATACCCTGTTGCTGATGAATTGAACCTCTTCTCAAGTTCTGGAAATATACCATTGAAGAGATTTCTTTCCCATCAGTTTTCCCAGCACAAAAATAAGAAAATTAAAAATAGCTGAAGCTAATATTAACATCGTTCCCCAAAACAGTGCAGTCCAAGGATAGGGCATATCCCAGCATGCCACTGCCCATCTGTGACAAATGTTTAATTTCCAAAAGCCTCGTGGTCTGTGTGTTCTGCAGGAGCCAAGGAGCATATGAAAACTTGATTCCTGTAGTCATCAGAGCAATATACAGTTAATACCTCTTCTGAACGCACTGATACGAAATGCTACAAGTTCAAAGGATCCATCAAGATTTACTCCGAAAATCAGAGCTGTGATTCTCCTTGGTTGCCTAGGTGCTCTGAAAAGCTAATTTCAAGTGTTAGAACTTACTTTTTCTTTTATTTTCTAGTAATTTTAAAGAACACTTAAGTTGGGTTTTGAAGCTATCCATCCCCAGATTCTCACTGTTCTCTGCAGAGAGATCTATGGAATACAAGAATCAGAAATGCTTAAGATAATGATTACAGCATCTCATTAAAAATTGTCAAACCAGCCCTAAGAAGCATACCAAGAACCAACAGCATTATTGACTAATTTGCATAATCACTCAGGTTTTGTGTGCAGTTTGAGTCAAGGCAATACAGGCAGGCTAGGAGCTGCTGCTCTGGGCAAGTAACTTGTTCTCTGTTCTGTGATACTGACATGTGAACAGTTACCCATAAGGTCTTGTCTCCAATATTCCCATTCTTTGGATATCAGCATTTGCATATTCTGCATCTCTAGTGATGGGAGTTTATTCTTCACACCTGAGAGTCTGTGGTGATGTAGTTTGCAATGCCCCTCTAACAGTATTAAGGGACCTGTCAGCACAAAATGGGTTGCATACAAGTTAAACACTCTTGAATCTAATGGGCTATAAAAATACCATAACTTCATACATAAATTATACACACTGCAAAACAGGAGATGCTCCCCTGATTTTGTGACTACAGGTTTGTCACATCAAATACTGTTATGATCTTAATGAAAATTAAGATCACAATCTTCCTGAGACCTTTTAGTGATTGAAAGTTGATTCTAAATGTGTAACTTCAGGGCTCCTACCTTCTTTGAGACATACACAGATAACCTAATCATTTTATTTGTAGCTGACTGGGACCATCCTTTTCATTGCTCTCCTGATTCTCTTTCTGCTACTGGCTCTGGCTCTTCTATGGTGGTTTTGGCCCCTTTGCTGCACAGTGGTAAGTACAGTTTTTTATACTATTCACTTAGTTTCATCTATTCTTGGCAAAAGCACACAGTAAAGTGTTGGAGTGGGTGGTTAACTTTGCTTTGCTTAAGAAAAATGTTGCCATATTTGTAAAGCCCTGATTCAACAAGTTGCTTAAAGTGCCTGTTGAAGTCACTCTAGTCTGGGTTTTTGATTGTTTCAAGGCATATGTGATTTTTACACTGAATGAGAAGTTTAAGTAAGCTTGTGATGTCACTTAAGATTCTGTAGGGACTGAATGTGTGAGAATGAAGCAGGGCAACTCATCTGTGATATGAACAAGAAAACAAGGAGAACAAAGCATTGAGATGGATGAGCCCTGCCATTGTCTCAGATTTCTCCCAATATTTATATATTCCAGGTGATCAAGGAGCCACCACCCCCACCACCCCCAGAGCCTGTGAGTATGCTGTTTTGGAGCTGTTGCATTTTCTGCAGCCACTGCAGTGTATTGTGCTGCCTAGGAATGTCATGCCTGTAGGTGTCTTAATGACACCTTGAAGGCTGTGGAAGGAAGTCCTCTTGGTCAGGACAGTTATTTCTGCCTTCTGGCCTCTTTATATACATACAGCAAGACTGCTTTCATCCAGAGAGAAAATAGTTGCATAACTCAGAAGTCCACAGACCAGCAGTTCCTGTGGTATTTTGTTCCTTCTGCTGTGCTTCAAACAGGTGTGTAAGCAAATCTTTGCTTCTCAGGCTGAGCTGACAGCTGTCCCTCCTCTAGTAAAGCTGACATTGTTCTCAGCAGGAGTTTAGTGCAGATTGGCAGTAAGGAACAGTCTGGCAGCTGGAAGAAAAGACAGCAAAGGCCACATTCTTGTGGCTTTGCTACAGGAGAGGGAGACAAAAGCCTGCCCTGGCTGTGGCTCTTCTGCAGGGTGACCTTTGGAAGGACATTTAGCCTTTCTCCATTTAGGTTGTGAGCTGTTTGAGGCAGGGTTCTATTTAGCTCTTTTGGGGACAGTAACTCACTGACCCTGATCTCAGTTTAGTTTCATTGTACTAATTTCATGGAAACAGAAGTAATAAATAAAATTACTGCAGAGAAAACTTATACCTGCTTTTATTTCTTTCATAGGCATAGACAGTTAAATGATAGAAAAATACTTGCCTAACCCACAGGAGAATCTTACAGTTTGCTGCTAACTTGCTGTAATTTGGCATGAATATGAGGAGGCAATGACAGCTGCTGTTTGAGGTTGTTAGAAGCCACCGTTACTGTGTATGTGATCCTGTTGCTTGTCCTGAGCAGCAGCACTGTAACAATAGAACTTCAGAATACACATGGAAATTCATGCTGTTTTTAGTGTGAGTAGTGTTATCACAAAGTGTGCAATTGCAGCCGTGCTGTGTTTGAAGGTTGCAGAGAGCACTGCACCCCTGCAGCAGAGTTCCCAGATGCTTTGCAATTGTTCTCTTCATCAGAAATTTTAAATGCAAAAAAAGAGACTAAACTGATGTAAGCCTCCAGGAATAATGCAGAATACAGATGTTATCCATCTCTTTACTTGGCCTTTTCTTTATCCATTATGGATTGTTGTTGCATTACACTTAGCACTAGCCTCTCTGGATACGGTGACTCGTCCTTTAGCTGATGTAGTTTGGTGTTGCTGCTCTTAAACTAAATATAGTTATGTAAAACTTGTTCTAAACCACAAGCATTAGATTCTCATGTGGTAGCTGTAAATGTTGCTTTGCTGTATGTTCAGTATAGGGGATATTTTGTATGAATCCTGTGTAAGCTAGAAAAATAACAGCCATTAACTGTGTCTTGCTAGTGTCAGGTTTGCCAGCAGCAAGAGCTGTTACACATGAACGCTTGAAATCTGTGTTATATCTCATGTAAGAGGCAGAGTATTTTATATAGTACTCAGGTTCACAAGGAAATCAAATATAAATGTATTAAAAATGCTGATGTAGTTCACTGGGTACTGGTTTAGATGTGGCATGAAGTGGGTTAAAAGTTGTGCATTTGTCAAACTCTTTAAAACAAACAAACAGAATAAAGCAACTAACTGAAACAGCAACAAACCCCAACACCAAACCACACAATACTTTTCTTGTATATTTATTTCCCTGATTTAGCATAAAAACAAAACACAACAATAATAAATAAATAAAAAAACAAAACAAAACAACAAAAACCCCAAACTCAAACTCCCCTTACTAGTTCGTGGAAATGTCAACTCTAGCCTTGCCTGGCCATACTAAAGAATTTATTGGAGGAATTGACCCGATGAACTGTAGCTGAGAGATCACGTCACTGAATAACTGATGGAAATACTTTTCTCCAAGGCATAACCTAAGAGCTAAATACAAACAAATAAAAATTAAATCATATTTTTTTAAAGCTATTTTTGACTTTTGGGTTCTCAATTCCTGATACATTCCAAGAGAAATACAAAAGGTAGTTTTGAGAAGCTGTCAGTAATGTGACAGTAATTTATGTCCATCTGCAGCATTTGGATTTCACTTGATTTTTTAATTATTTTTTTTTTAATTATTAAAAGCTAAGTCCAGTTAGTTTCTAGAAACATACTTGTCCTGATGGAAATTAGCAGAGAGTACTATGCATAGCCAGTCCAAGAGCAGCACACACATCTGTATGAGGTACAGTTATTTGTCTTTATTAGTGTGTGAGGAATGAAGATAGTATTGTAGGAGGCTTGTTGGGCCTTTTCCTCATTTGTGTGTGTACTTGGAGTGTCATGGTGTGACTTTGAGGTGCATTGACTTAGTGTAATGATGGGGAGTCTGAGAAATCTATTCATACATCAGTGACTTCTATTGGCTCAAGATGATAGATCTGGAGATGTGTCCCCTAGGTTGTCAAACCAGAAACATCTGCCGGTTTTCAGTTAAACAGGAAAAAAAAATGAACCTGAAGTAAATCCCTGATTCTGACTTGCATGTTCCTGAAAAATAACCTGTAGTGTTCTGGATCCAGTGTTCTGGATTTGAGCTCCCTGACAGTTTGGAGATGCTTCTGTGTGACTCCTGGTTTCAAATTGTACAGCTTGAGCCAGAATCCACGAAGAATCGAGCAGTGTAGAGTAACTTGTTACAGTTGCCATGAGAAAAGGGTCTGATGCACATGTAGAAAACTCACAGTGCTTTCCTCTGTTAGGTGACATTAATTTCTAAAAGAGCAATTAATAAATTATTTCTTTGGGCTAACTGCTGCATTTTCTGCATAGCATAGTGGCAATCCAGTATAGTGTAAGATTCATCTGCATTTTAGCATCCCTTACAAGTCAGTTGGGATTTTGGAGCTCAGTGCATATTTGACAAAATAAAAGCTGCCTGGAGAGAGGAATAGACAATCTCCTTTGGCTTCCCTAGTTAAAATTGCAGCTGCAGAGAAAAAAGACCTTTTTTTTTTTTCTTTTTTCTTTTTTTTTTTTTTGATCAAAAAATAAGCGTAACACACAAAGCCAGATATCCAAGGATTTGACCATAGGATATTCAGCTGTTGTCCATAGTTTATGCTGTGTGAGTACAGCAGTAATATCTCATTGTCTTTCCCACAGGAATCAGATGATGAAGATGGATTGCCAAAGAAAAAGTGGCCAACCGTGGATGCATCTTATTATGGAGGTCGAGGTGTTGGTGGGATTAAGAGGATGGAGGTATTTGGCTTATTCTTTAGTGTTGTAAAACCCATCACATTTAGTTAAAAATTGTACCAATATGTTTTTATGCCACTTTTGAAAAGGTACCTTGATAGACAGGGGCTGGTATTTAATTAGGCTTGTCCACCTGATTTGCACCTGCTGTCCAAGTAACAGACATCAAGCTGCTATCATTTGCATGGATAATTAAATGAATCTAGCATTATGAGCCAGAGAAAATTTGCAGGGTAAGAAATGAGATAAACACCAAAAGAGGTTTTAATTTACCCAGTCAGACCCTTTGGTGCAGTTGTGTCCAGTTCTCTTGTCACAAAGACTTCAGGCAGGATTACACTGGTTTTAAATACTTGAGGGTGCCATCGATGCAAAGGCTGAAAGCAGGTTTTTTTTGGGAATTTAAACCAGTGATTTTTTTTTTTTTCTTTGAGGTTTGCTTTTTTCCAGTTAAGCATCAATTCCTAATACACAAAACCATTTCTGTGTTGAAATTGGGCAATGAATCAAATCCAATTCATGCACAAATCAGTCTTGAAGTGTAAGTGAGGTGTCACTGCAAAAAAAATCTGCCTTGTGGTGTCCTATGGCATGTACATTCCAGGGAGTCAGTGGATTGTCACTCACGTGTATCAGCTGAGGGCCTGAAGATGACTTGTAGTGATGTCACTTAAAGGGTAATCAAGAGTTGGAACAGGCTGTCCAGGGAAGAAGTAGAATCACCATCCCTGGAAGTGTTGAAAAGGTGTGTGGATGGGGCCCTTGAGATATGGTTTAATGGTGTATGTGGTGCTGCTGGGTTAATGGTTGGACAGTTGGACTCAGTCATCTTAGAAGTCCTTCCAACCTTAATGATTCTTATCTGCTATAGATGCTGTGAATTCCCACACCACTTTAAATTACTGGAAGGTACAAAGGCTAGTTTAAGAAGTTTTTGAATGAAACTATTTTACTCTGTGTATTTCTGATTATGGTAGGAGTTCAGTGCTTTCATAAATTTGACGTAATTTCTGATAGTACTGGGACATCTGATGAGAAACTAGATTAATGTCGGTGAAAACCACTTACTGGTGGGCACTGCTGAAGTGTCTCTACTTACAGTGTGCTCTCCTGACTTCAGGTGCGATGGGGAGACAAGGGGTCAACGGAGGAAGGAGCAAAACTGGAGAAACCCAAAAACGCTATTATTAAGTTGCCAGAACAGGAGTATGAGCCATGGGAACCCAAGCCAAAGAAGCCTCACGTGAGAAAACCACCTTCCCAGCGAAAATGGTACACTCCAATCAAGGTAATGTGTCTGACCCTCATTTTTATCAGGTCTCTTATGTCATATATGATACTACATCCCACTTCCTTAGCTCAACCTTTCTTTCGGGAGAGCTGGGAAAGCCTATTTGGAAAAGCAGCTGTTAATCCTCAACTTTGCTTGTTTCTTGGAACATGCATCTCACCTGACACTGTGTTGCCGTAGTTTTTTTGAGGAAGAGTGAAAGGCATGAGCAGATATATTCCTTTCCTCAGCTCACACTGTCTTTCCAGGTACTTTGGCACAGTGTGGATTGTAACAGCTGATTACTCAGCTCTTGCTGGGGGTCAAGATGCCATCTTAAGGCAGTCAAAAAGAGGATCAGATAAAGTGCACCATCCTTGCTTTGACTGCATTGTGGCTAAGGCCTTGGGTTGGAGTCCCGCTCTGTTTCCCTCTAGTTCAGCCACAAGACCAAGTGTTTGATTTTTGGGCAAGTCACTCAGTCTCTCCACACTTTCATCCCCATTTTTCCTGTGTAATTATAGTATCTGGTGTTTCGATGTCTTTTAATGTATGTATCCTCACACAACCCTTGAGGCAGGGAATAGCTGTTATCTCTGCTTACACAGAAGAAAACTGGAGGGCTGGCATGGCTGAGGGGACATGACCATGCTCATCTTAGAAATCTGTGACCAGGTCCCAAACCAGTGCTCTGTGGGACGAGTTCCCTCTCTCCCCACCATAGTCGCAGATGAATTAAACAGTGCTTGAATTTATTGTCGGCAAAGTATCTGTGAATTTTAAAGCCTTGTGGCTGTTTTTCAGTGTTCCAGCCCTCTTCCGAAAGTTACAGTACTTTTGTTTTGCCTTTTGTAACACCTGAAGTAACATTAACACCTTAATGTAACACCTGTCTGATTGTCTCTCCTAAGGAACTTGCTCACATTAAACTACTGTCATCCTCAGTGAGTTTTGAGCAGACAGAATTTGGCCCTCTGCAGATTGGGGATGTGTTACCCCATAGAGGTCCTATGGTTGTCCAGATATAAGCAGTGTACAGAGGGTAAGGGCACAGGACCAGTGTGTGTGCAGGCAGTTTAATACAGGAAAGCTGTATTAACTCACCTGTAGTTTCATCTCATGCTATTTTCACTAATTTTCTTGTTCATATCTTGTTGGTTTTGTATTCCAGGGCAAACTTGATGCACTGTGGGCTTTGGTTCGACGGGGCTATGATCAAGTCTCTCTTATGAGACCACAGCCAGGGGATAAGGTAAATATCACAAACACACTGGCCTGTCACTCCTCTGTTAGCAGCATCAGCAATGCTGTTCCCTCCCAAACAGCCTTTTTTTTTTTTTTTTTTTTTTTGGTAAGCTTGTTTCTTTTCACATTACCCTAAAGCTAAAAGCAAAACATTTCTGAGAAGAAACAGATATTTCAAAACAAGCTAAAATGTTTGCTGTGGCATCTTTTTGAAAGTATTGTCCCAAAAGGTCAACAGCAGTTTCTCCACTGTGATAATTTGAGCAGACTGAGGAAGGAGCTGGCTGGTCATAATAGTGTATGAGAACTGTTTCAGTCATACAAATTCTTTGCCTTTTTTTCTCTAGGACAAATATGTTGAAGTCAAAGGACAGGTTCTTTGCTTGTGGGTTCTGCTTGTTTTAAATTTAATATGCAGCGGTTGTTCTACAACAGTAATTATGTTTTCTACTCAACTTCATAAAAATATTTCTCGCTTTAATGATGGAGTTCAGTGATTATTGAGAGAAGTCATGAGCTGTGCAGGTAATGAAAAAGCAAATAGGTTAATGGAGAGCAAAGTTGCTGTTGAATTCTGTGCAGACACATTTCTCAATCATATCCTATATATAGGCAGAGAGTATCTCCTGCTTGATGAAGTCTGTTGGCCAAAAATAGGTCAAGAGTACATTCCTCATGGGAGGAAGCAGGGAGTTTGTGCCTTTCAGAGCCATAAAGATGTCTATGTACTGTCTCTGGTCACTGGCAGTAACTTAGTTCAGAGCTCTCACAGTTTCCTCATGAGAGCCTGGCACCATTATGGTTGTCTCTATTTTGTTATTCTGAGGGGGCAGCTCCCTAAGAATTGAGTGCTCTTGCACCTTCAGGTTTGGTTTTCTGTGGCGGTACTTTGAAACTTGAGGACTAAGCAGAGATGGCAGCGTCTTTCTCTTCCCTGTGGCCGGAGTCCATACATTTCATCATCTCTGCTCTCAGGGGAGGGAGTTACAGAGTTGTGGCAATAGGGGCCATAAAGTGCTTTTCTGGGGTAGGAGTGGTACAGAGGCCCTTATGCTGGGCCTGTTTGCCTGTGTGACTTTCACACCTAATAACAGATTTTAAAAGTTAATAACAAAATTTAAAACTAGCCCTAATTTGCATCATCTAGGGCAAATAATTTGCATGTTTCTGGCTTTTGGCAAAATCCTATTATGGCATTTGTCTAGTTACTAACCAAATATGCCACTTCAGTGTTTAAAGTTTAATCTCTTGCATTTTTCTTTTGGCCTTTAAGGAAACTAATAGAACAAACCCAGCTTCTTATGCTACTGTGTAAAATGGTCTTAACTGTTTCACTAAGCTGCATTTTCAAGGCAGCTGTGTTTGAGACACCTTATTTACTTTTAAAGCACGATCTAGAGGTTCTGAATACGCTCTTTAGGTCCAGCTGTATTTTGATAGCTAACATTGTAGAATATGAATCTATCCTCTGCCTTTCACTCCCTTGGCTGGGACATTTCTATCACTACAGAGCACAACAGAGCCTCTGTTAGTCTGCATGGTCAAGAAACATGCAGGGGGCTGACTCTGAACAGGGATCCTCAGTTCCTTGCCTTACAGCTCTGCTGTGAGGAGAGCAAGGGGCTGAAAAGAGGCAATGTAAAAGAGAGTGAGCTGAAGGATTATTGTAACAGGGAGAACATTAGAAAAATCAAATGTACATCTGGGAAATAGGATGGAAAGAATCCTATTGAGCCAGATTCAGTGGAATCATAGAATCATCTCTGTTCCCTGGCCTGTGAAATTAACTAAGGCTGAAGAATATTGAAAGTGAAACAAGAAAATGATGAGATATCCTTCTGCTGTTTAAAAAAAAAATAATCACAGGCCTGTATTTCATGGAGAAAATTAGTGTAGAAAGGAGCAAGGCTATTATTTATTGTTTGGGTAACTCCTCTAGTAACAGTCTCTCAGTGGAGAATTGACTCCTTGTAAGTTAGGTTTTTGGTGAGGGGATGTGTATAAATATACCTGTGTGCACCCATTAGGTGTCTGTGAGTATGCACACGTGTGCACACACTTTGTGGCTGAAGAATGGGAAGATCAGGCCAATGCTGTAAGTGTCCAGCAGCATGGAGACCTTGGAACTCTGGCTGTGCAGAGCTGGAGGAGCCTGGCAGCCCTAGGGACAAGCCCACAGCTCTGCTTGATTCACCCTAGAAGGAGACAAGGTCACTGCTGTACAACTGTGCTGACAGCAGTCAATGGATTTAGTTTAGTATTGGGCAGACATGAAAGTTCAGCCTAACATGCCTTAGTGCATGGTGTTCTTCCAGACTGGGACATCCAGCGGCTGTGTAGTGATCCTGGAGTGAGGGATTGCTTAGATTTGTGGGGTTTTGAGGGATTAGGGCAGGGGAAAAAGTTCTTTGTGTTTTTTAAGTGTGCCTTTTTTGTTTTATTCTAAGGTCATTTCATAGCTGTCTTGGTTGTTCAGTAAAACTTGAAAAGCAGAAGAAACACAATTTAACTCTATTTTGGGAGTGACATTGGATTCATAACTTGGAAAATTCCCATCTCTGAAGTTCCCATAATTAGTCAAAGAATTACCTTTACATTTTTAGGGGTTACCAGAGATATAGTTTGTTTCCCCCTGTAACAAGATCTAATGAAGTTACATTTTCCATTTTTGCTGCTTCAGTTGGGCATATGTTCCCTTCTTGCAGACATTGGATGAAATTATAGCAAACCACTTTTTTTCTGCATAATGAAAATACTAATTATGGAGAAGAGAACATCCACAGTACAGGGAGAAAAATATTTTTCATAAGGCTTCTGGGACATGGGGAAAATGACAATTTGTTTTTGGTTTTGACGTTAAAAAAATCTTTTAAAATATTTTGAAAAGTGTAGTTTCTCTTCCTGTTTGAAAATGAATACTGTGGTTTGGGAGCTGTTATTCCCCCCCAAAAAATCTGAAAAATATTTGCAGAAAAACTTTCTGTAATGGTTTTGTTGGGTTTTGTATATTTACCAATGTATCTGGCTTTGTCACAGAG
The DNA here is from genome assembly GCA_038380795.1 of Pyrocephalus nanus. NCBI lineage: Eukaryota > Metazoa > Chordata > Aves > Passeriformes > Tyrannidae > Pyrocephalus > Pyrocephalus nanus. The sequence goes on from CM076268.1 coordinate 19,029,196, forward strand.
AAGCAAAAATCTGCTACACTTTTTCACCGTTTTGCAGCATCTTCTCCTACAACACAAGCCTCTTCTCTTTGGATCTACAAACCACACAGCAAAGGCAGTATTGCTACCCAAGGTTTTTAAATCATGACTTCTCCCCTACTCCCATAGAGAAGTAAAGTTAAAAATATCACTGTTTATATATATATATATATATATATATATATATATATATACACACATATATATATGTATATGTGGTGAAACCCATTCCGGAGTGTGAGAGCCTTGCAGTGGAAATAGAAGCTGAAGCATGTGTATGAGTACAGGACTGACTGCTGCAAGAGATTTCTGTTGTCCTTTGCTCTGGGTGACCAGGTCTGCTGTCCATTCATCTGTGCTTCTTCCTTCATCATGGTCCTCTTGCTATTCCCAAACCGCCTGCTCTTTTCCTTACCTGTGCCTTACTTGGACTCCTGCCCTAGACATTCCCTTCCATTTCCTTCTGTGGTTTCTTCCTCTTCTTGTTTTCTCTCTGTTTTTGTTTCCATGCCCCTCCCCTGGGTTGAGACCAAGTGGTGCCATGCAGCCCTGCTTTCTGGGAGCAGTGGGCTTGTCACCAGCCTCCTTACCCCATTCCTCTCATGATTCAGGAACTGAGCTGCTGGTAGCATCATGCTCTTGGTGCTTTGCTGCAGAGCTGGCTGAGGCTCCAAGAGCTTCCGTGCCTTGGCTCATGCCTGCCACAGGTTCAACAAGAAAAGGATCTCAGGATGGATGATTCATCAATATTAGGCAGGATGGTATTGATAGGACTGGCTGTGAAAGTCACAGGAGGTTTTTTTTACTTAAAGAAAACCAGCTAAGCACAAGCTCTGCCTCTTCTCCTGGGAGCTGTGCCCACAGTGTTTGGCTTGGCTCTACAGACACCTCCTCCTCTTGGTCCTCATTCAAGATTATATCATGGCACCACCACTGAAATTTGTTACTAGTTTGGCAAGAATCTCAGTAAAGGGTCACAGAATCCTCCTCACTTGACTTCCTCAGGTCACCTCTAGCAGGAGTTTCTGTTGCATCAAGATGGGACAGCACTGGATAAACATACTTAGCTCTACCCCATCATTAGCAGCTAGGCTGTTATTTGTGGGATGGATTTTTGCTGAGCTCTCAGACAGCATCAGCAGAGGAGTGAAGAGATGGAAAAGGGCTAGTGGCTCTGCGGTGGGTTGCTGGGCTTTCTGCCTTGAAGGAATATACAAAGGTGAAGCCTTCACAGGCATTTGTGCCACTGCTGCAGTGATGGGTCCCTTGGAGCTAGGCTGCTATTTGTCCCTTCCTCCCCCAGAAATCTAGGTTTTAGAGAATCAGCAGTCACTCTTTTGGCCCAAGAAAGCTCTGAAATGCGAACACTGCTCATCCCTCAACAGGCAATGTGGCAGACTGGCCATATGGCCTGATGACCTGGGTGTTGCTCAAGATGCTCTGACTTCCTTGAGGAGTTTCCCATCATTATGTTACTGTCCATCTGAGCTTGTAGGGGGCTGCTATGAAGATTGGAGTTTGGGAAATACTAATGTCTGGTTATCTTGAAGTATTTCATAGAAACCATGGTAGCTGGTAGGGCAGGATGTCAGTAGTGTCTGCAAAACGTAAGTTTCAGGCTCTTCCCCTTGGCCTCATAGATCAAAAGTGAGGTTGTTACCAATGCCAGCAAGTAAACACTGAACACCCCAGTATATGCAGAGAGGGAGGTGAGGTACTTCTTTCAAATGTTCTGTCTAGCTGCTGCTTTCAGCAAATCCATTCCATTTTGCCTCTCAACACATACTGACACAGGAAATTCTTAGAGGCTCGTTTTGCCAAAAACCTTGACTAAAACTTGACATTTTTCTCCTGACAGAATTCCTCTTTTACTTTAAAGACTTAGAAAGTGATCTTGTTATTGTCACTGCAAATTTTGTTACTCGAACATAGAGTGTGAGTATAGACTAGATTTTTCTGTCATCATCACCCTTGTATGCTGATGAGACTTCACTTAATGAAAAGCAATGCTTTAGCAGTACTATGCTGTGGTTTGCATATGTAAAGCTGTTCCTGGGGAAGGGGACTAGAACCAGGCTGATGTACAAAACTCTGAAAGCCTTTTTTCCTTTTTCAGTTTCATAAAACTGAAGATAAAAAGGCTGCTGTGCAGCCAAAAATGTCACAAATTAGGAGCTGTTGGTCATTTTAGAAACCAGGACTTCTGGCTCCTTTCAAGTTCTAACCATTAAGTTACTGTGTGACTTTAAGCAAGGCATAACATTTGGAATTTTAAACAGCTGCCTTTGAAATGAGTATTTGGGTTCCTTGTTCTGTGCATCCTTTTCAGAGTGATCACTTAATCTGATAGATTTGTTAAAGCCCAGAAGGTCTGATTACCCTCAAATTTTGAGTGATTCCTTGTAATGCTGACCATGACATCTGTGTGCTGTGGTTTTCCCAACAGCAAAATAATAATGGGAACACATGTATTTACTTTCCTTACAGATGTGAGGTGTAGTGTTCTGCCAGGCACTTGGGACTACTTGCATGAATGTTGGGACACCAAGCTTATGGATTATTAATGAGTAGTAATTACTTTCTAGCTGCTACCTACAGGTGGTCAGCAGTTTGAATGCAGCCCACAGTGATGGCAGCAACTGCCTGTCACTCCACAGTAGCTGCCCACGTACCAGTGCTATGTGGAGCTCATTCTAATTACTTCACTTCAAGACCGAGTAATGGCTTTTAATAGGCTTCCCTGCCTCTTGCTTGGAGATGTGTTGTAATTGCCCAAGTAATAGTTGGCAGAGCTACACGGGGTGCTGGAAAAGCAACACACAGCTCCTTCAGACTGTCACTGGGGTTCTTTTTCCTTTGCTTAACCTTTCTGGAGCCAATTATCTTCATAAGCTGCTGAAAAATTAAAGAGACGGGAACATGGCCTGCTGCAGTAAGGTGATCTCACTTTGTCACTTTCCTTGAAAATGTAGCTCCCATTACACTACTTTCTTTTTTCTTTTTTTCAAAGGATGCCAGTATCTGTAAGTTTTATTTCTGCTGTAGCAGAGATGGCATGGGGAAAAAAAAGCTCTTGCTCTCTGGTGTGGGACCAATGTCCTAATGCACAGTTCCCAGGATGTGCTGAGCGCTGCAGCTGGAAACATGTAATCAGACTAATGAATTTCCTGTCCTGCAAGAAGCCCACATACTGCATTACCTCTCTCTTGTGCCAGGATCATGTTGTTTGTGTTGTGGAAGAGGAATTCACAAATAGGTTTTGGAGGTAGGTGCTGCCTGCCTGCTGCCAGGTTAAACTGGTAGCCTGTCCATGTCTTTGGGAAGCAGAGGCATGTTCAGTAACATCCTTCTTGTGAAGGATGGGTGCAAGTCCCAGGGCTGGTGTTATTTAGCACGCAACAGGATGAAGAAGGATTGACCTTGTGGTTAAGACATTGGCTGTAGCTTACATGAGCTACTTCGCTTCTCTTCTACTGTAGTTCCACAGCGATAAGTGAGATGAAGAGTATATCCTAGGAGGCTGAGACCATGTTCCTTACAGCCCTTTAAGCACTTAATGAGCTCTAGAAATAAAAAATACTGTGTAAGATGATATATTCATACTATTATTCATACTAAAGTTATTGTTCAGAGTGATAAGTAAAAATCAAAAGGCTTTATTACTTCCTACTGAGGAGCTGTAGTTTCAGATGTCTCTGTTCTTATGTATAAACAGCTGTGATTCATGTTGTGGTACCAAAAAAAACTCTCAAATCACGGTCTGTCACTGTACAAGTAACACAAAGATACTAGACAACCTCAAGAGCTTAGATCTATGTCTTATGGTCCTAAGATTAACTTAGTCTTGCTTTGAATGTTCCAGTTTTATATGCTAGTTTTAGTTTTGGATAGGAACTGTTCCTGGAACAACTGGACTGCAAACACTTTATATTTTTTTCAGCAACACTGGAGGTTTTTGCAGCAGAGTGAGGTAGTTGTGTCCCAAGGTAATCTGCCATTTGTCTTAACATAGGAGCTTTTTGAGGGAGGAGAGGTTTTCTTTGCTTTATCAATATGCCAGCATTGATAATGAACTGTGTGAGTCGCATCCCAGGAGAAGAAAATCTTTGTGAGATAAGCACAGAGGAAGTTGTGAACTGTGGGTTTACCATCCATGTGCTTTGGGTAGCAGCAGAGCCATTTAAGGGCCAGTTACCCAGAGAAGCGTTGGGAATACTTGTATCTGTTTCCAGGCTGTAAACAAAGAGGCAGCCTGTATGTTGGGCTGGGACCTTACATTTTTGTCTGAGGCATGGAAAAATAATAACCATTTTTACCAGAAATCTCTTGAGTCTCTATCATTATCCTGTACCCTAGGCAGGTAAAGAGCATTGTGCTTTCCCCTGTGCACACTGTAATCGCAGCTTGCTCCTGAGAGACAGTCAAATAATTCACCCTGGAAAGCATGATGACACTTAATTACAGTTTGAGCAAGACCAGTTACAGTCCTTTGTGGCCTAATTTGCTGCTGCCAGCAAGCCACCAATACCTCAAGACTGAGCCTGTTGCACCCAGCAAATGTTTGTTGCTTTTGTTGCTATGCTCCAAAGCCCTCCCCATTCTAGGAGATGGACAAATGCAATGTCCTTTTCCCTGAAAACGCCAAAGGAAGGAGAAAAATCTTTTGCAAACCAACCACGGCTGTTTTTTTCTTGAACCACATTCTAGTCTGGTCAGCATTCAAGTGTAGAAATGTGTGGTGCTGTGGTTAAAACAAGGGATGTGAGTCACTAGTCTTGAACTTGTAAATACCATTTTTTCCCCCAGCATAACCTTGAGTAAATGACATGACCTGACAGTAGCTCTCCTCACTTCCTCCACTCGGGGATCCTCCTCCATAAAAGCTGTCAGAAAAGAGGAAGGCAGTAAGTCGCACGTTGTGAGTGCACGTTTAAGTTGATGTATTTATCTGAGGTTTGGGTAGGATTTGGTCTGGTGTGACTGAACTTTGAGATTGGTACTGAATATAAAGTGTTCCTGATAGACCTTAACTTTGATTATGCCCCATGGTTTTCTTTTCTGTTCCCTTTGTCACTTAAGCTTTTTTAAGGCTCAGAATCAACAGGCTTTGTTATGGGTCTGCACTGTGCATTACTTCAGCCACAGCCTCAGCAAGGTCCAAGACATGTGATGTTTTGTGCATTCCTGCAAGTTATCTTGTGACTCTGGCCATTCTTTCAGGGGGTGTTTGTAGCCCATTGCTGCATTTCCTCACTGAGGCAAGGCTCGAAACAGTATGCAGTTCCCTACTGAACGGAGTGTGATGCATTTTATTGGAATAGCTCTGTCTTCAGAACTGGAATGGGTTCTCCATGTCGCTTTCCTGATGTGCTTAAGCTGGAAAAGTGGAATCAGACATGTGAGAGCTGGGTGGTAGGGATGTATTCAGCACAAAGTTTATTTTTCTGAAGGGTCCTGGTCCTAGCTTAAAAGGCCAATTTCCCTGGCTGAGTTATTCCTCCCTCAGATGCCTCATTATTGGCTGGTTTCTCCAGTGGTAAATTGGCAGTAGCCTCCTTCTCTTCAGTTTTATTTCTGCACTGGTGTTAAATCTAACTGAATAGACTGCTCCCAGAAGAGCCCATCCTTTCAAGCGGTGCTGTGCACAGTTGGGACTGGGAACTGGGGAATAGTGTCTGCAGATGCGTGTGTCTTGGGAAACTATCAGTACTTGATTGTATTCAACTCTGGTATTCTGATTAAAGAAGCTACAGTAGCCTGGGATACTGCAGCTATTAATCTTACTGCAAAACAGTTCCTATTTTAATTCCCTAGTAGATTTGAACACTGCTTTCCATGAGACTGTCTTTGTTTTGACTAAAAGCTGTAAATGTTTTTTCATGTTAGTAAAATTAGCTGAAGTGGAAAAAATACCCATTGAATAAGTTTCAGTATTTTCAGTTTCTGTTTTGAAACACCTTTTCTGTCCAAAACTCAAAAAAGTTATTTTGAAATGAACATGTTTCAATCCTGAATTAAACTTATTTTGACATACTTGTTTTACATGAAAAATGAAGACTTTTGGTTGTTGTTGACTTTTCCATTGACTAGCAAGTGAACCGAAAGATGACTTTTATTGCTGCTGTTATGTGCAGTGCATGCCATGGATCTGTTTGTGAGTTTGCCCTGGCAACATACCTCCCATGGTCCCTAGGGGATTCCCTAGATGGGATTATCACACATTTCATGTCAAAAGAAGAGCTCCTGTGCTCCCTCCTCCCTTCCTCACCCCATAAATCCTATTTTCTCAGCTGTTGGGCTCCCACAGCCAGAGTGTCTGAGGGCAAACTGCGCTTCTGAAGGATTTCTTCTCCCAGCCCCTTTTCAAATCAAGGCTGGTGCCCCTTTGCCTCTATGAGAGGGGCTCAAGCATCTTCCCTCTGGGCAGCAATGCTGGCCATACCCTGGCTAAGACAAAAGTTTTTTTCTGAGTGTGTCAGTAGCCGAAGGCAGTGCTTATCTGTGTCTCACTGTCACAGTGGGATCAGTTCCTGGTCCATGTGCAGCTATCTTATTGTTTGGGACTTGGGACTCAGAGTTTCTGAAGCAGGGATTAACTTTCTATGCCATGTCTCCATAGTGCTGTACCACTGAGTCAGGATTTCTGGGTGGTTTAGTTTGGTAGCTGAAAAGTAAGAGAAAAAGCATAGATTTGCTTACAAGAGGGTTTTTGTAGACTCTGTGAAGGATATATATATATGTGCCTCATCTGCTTTTAAATATCACTGCCCCTTCCAGCATCAGTACATTGTCCTGTTTAAAGTTGTGTTACCTCCCACATCTTAAAAGCTTGGTCTAATTTTGCGGTGTGAAGCGTGTTCAGTGAGCCCAGGAGGTTACACCTCTTAGTAGCCCTACCTCACTCATATTGTGCTGTAAACAGTTTTCTACTTCTGCTTGGATCATCCTTGTTCATTTGCATTCATCATTTTGTAATTTTTGATTTGAATTAATCTGATGTGCCCAAGGCCATTATAGGGTCCTCACTTTATTATATGAGTGATTCACAATCCACAGTGCAGTGATTTCCTTCCCCTCCAATAACTCAGTCATGGAAGGAGAGAGCAGAAGGGATATGAGTTTACTTATGAAAAGACCAGATAATAACTGGCTGAAGAATGGGCTGAACTGATTTTCCTTTTTAAAAGCAGCATGAAAGGAAATAATTACATTTTCATTGTTGGACACTGTCACTTTACTGGCCCTTACTTTACTCCTTTCTTCAGTCAACCCCATTTTCTCTTTTCATAGTTTTGGATTATCATAATTATAGGCATCACTGCGGAACTACCAAATGGATTCCAAGAAAATTGTTATTTACAAAACAGGACTTACTAAACTGGAAGATATGTAAAGTGTCAGATTTTCATGCAAACAGATGTTTTGACTTGATGATATTTAATATTTTGATTTGAGGCCTAATAACTTAAAATGGCTACATATAAAAATTAATTATAATTTAACAAATTAATTTTAATGATTAATACAATAACCACAGTATAATTTATGTTGATAATTAGAACTTAATCATTAAGTAATATAATTAGAAAATAATCATAAATTACATATTTATTGGCCTGGAACCACGGTCAGTCACCAAATTGGTGATATGGGAATCTCTGACACTTCCAGTACTTTATTTTTCAATATAAAAACCATGTCTGAGGAGTCCCAAATGTAAAAGCAGGAGTTAGTAAAAGTTACTTGTGTATGCCTGAAAACCAGGCAGCCTTAGGTTTTACGTGGCAAACTGTTTCAGCAGCTCACTAATTTCTAGCCTGTTTGCTTCAGGGTAATCAGTGCAATTCCCAGGAAACCCATGAAGGTTTTAATGAGCCGTGACATGTTGAGCGCACAGTCAGCGTGAAGCAGTGCTGTGTGAGGAAGCTTTTGGCAAAGGCTGATGCACATAGATCCTGGCTCCTGAGAAGCCAGCTGCTGATCCTGACACTTGCCCAGGGAACTCGAATAGTGAAAGCTCTGTAGCACCTCAGTTCTGCTCTCTGTGTACAATAATTGTGTATCCATAATCTACCTCTATAAATAAATTTGCTAAATGAGTTTCCAGTTCTGGCTTATTTAGGATATTCTTGTAGGTGTTTCTGCTAGAACACTTCTGTTCTTGATTAGAGGACAGGGTAATCCCTAATTTTTCCAAGATCCAATTTTTGCATTATCACTGATCTTAAAGGTGTATATCCCATGGTTTTCTAGGTGTGTGGATCAAAATCTACACTTAGCTGATGCTTCACTTGTAGATGCTCACTCTTGTGATTTTGTAGGTAGCATAAAAGCCTAAATCTATTCTTTTGAGTTTTAGAGCAACATTTTTACACTGGATATTTAGGAAGTAAATCTACATGCTGACAAACCACATCCACAGCAAGCTGGCAGAGTCATCCCAGTGACATCCATAGAAAAAACCTGGGGAGAGAGAGGTGATTATTCATTTGAGCCTAAGGAAATTATGTTCACTTTATATTTCAGCATCCTAAATAATACTTTTATTAAAATATAATAAAAATGAAGTACTTTCTTACTGGGAGCTACTTTGTTTATTTTTTAATTTGATGGTCTAGTGTCTTGGATGGCTATGCTCAAATTTTAAAGGAATTATTTTATTTTAATCTAGTCTAAAATGTAAAGGCAAGTATCGTATTCTTACAAGGTGAAAGACCAAGAAAATTCAGTAAACTAAGTGAAGCCAACTCTTTTTCAGTCACCTCTGCAATTCAGAATTGCAGCACTGAGATTCCATATGCAAAATCAAGAGGGAATGGAAACTCAAGCAAGATTTTTAAGAGGAAGAATATCTTTTATTAAGTTTACTAATGTAGCTAAAAATAAGAAACGGGCATACTTTTGTGTACACAAACACTCTGGTATGCACAGAGATGAAACTGGATTTTTGTTAAAAACCAATGAATGTATTAAAATTAAGAGAGAAAAGGGACAGACAGTGGTAGATGGTCTGGATTTTTTAAATTCTTTTTGCTGAAATTCTCTTAGTATCATGGGTGAAGAGACTTCCCCATGGCGCTCCCTGAATTGCCTGGATTCTTTCCACTGAAAACTTGCTGAGTAGTAGCTAAAGATTTTGGAGAAATGAGTGCTGGGGAATGATGTACTGAGCACTGTGATGAAAGTAGCCCAGTAACATGATGCAGTGGCTTTCAAGAGGTTCCTCCCTTCCTTCCTCCCCCCTTAAATCACACACAAAAACACATCCTAGGTGGTCGAGGAGACATTGCCTAGAAGTACAAAGTGCCTGAATTGCACATGTGATTGTTACACTGGGATGAAAGCTGAAGTTGGGACAAGGGCAGATCCTGCTGCTTCAGTATTTGTACTTTTTGAAAAGCCAATTTGGCAAGCAGCATAACAAGAGCCTAACAAGTGGATGGACATATGGGGAGGCAAAATAATTGTGCATTAGGAAGACTGTGCAGATGTGAGCTGAAGTAAGGGCGTAACTCCATATGGCACATTGCTGACCTTCAGTTGGTGCTTGAATGACAGTACGCGGTGTGGGTCGCACCATCTGAGGGATGCTGCATTGGGAGCGGGGCCAAAACCAGACAGAACTGGATTTACGCAGATCATCTGCCTCCCAGAAAACAATAAAGCAGCCACCGGCAGCTGTTGTGCCTGAGATCATCCTGGTATTACTGCACCTTGCAACTCTGACACCTTCCCTGAAACACTTAGTGTATACCATGCTTCTGGAAAAAATATACTATTTCCACTACTAAACTAGGATGACTCTTAATCCCTGTTAGTACTCTGTGCAGGAAGAGCAGAGATGAGTGTGCAGGATACTTAATTTCTGTCTTTGTTCTCCAGGATTTAAAAGCCTTTACATGTCTTCGGAGAGGAAATGACTTAATTCTTTCAAATAGAAAATATTAAAAATCCTGTGGTTAGCATGTTTATTTGAGAAACAACATGAATCTTTTTATAAACTAACCACAGAGGGATGCACATGTTAGGTAGAATAGCAGTGGCCCTCCCTTATTAGGAAACTGTGATGTGTGGAGGGCTTCTTCAACCTAGAAATCCTTTGATGAAATACACTTAATAAGTCCAAACTATGACTTTGGTTTAATATCATTTGTTCTTTCCCTTTCAGCTGTTAATCCTAACCCTGGCTAAGAGTTTGGCCTCATTTTATCAATGGCTGCTTGAAGTGCTCAGGAGGATTTGCTCCAGTATTCACCAGAAGTCTTTGATATATGAGACTGTAGGCTAACACCGATAATCTTTTGTGAGGAAGTGTCACAATACATACATCGATCATCCAAGCCTCTATCTGTCAGACTCCCCCAACCCAACCGTATTTTTCATGACACAATGCAGCGCATGGCCTTTAAATTACCCATCTGTCTGACAAATCAGTGAGTGTGGCAGAAACTGGCAGCAGTTTGACGTCGCCTATCACTTTAACTGAAGTGAAAGTAATGCAAACAGATTTATGGGATCTCCTTTGATTATAGACTATGAATATATTTGGAATTGATGTTTGGGAGAGAGACACAACAGAGAAGCAGGAAAGGCCTGTGAGCAAAAGCACTAGTGTTGGGTTTGCAGCTTTGCACTTACTGTGAGGGAGATTGTTCTGTCCTAAATTTTTTCCTTCCCCATATGGTGCATCTCATCAGAGTACCTCTGACCTTTTTTCTTTATTTTTTTTTACTTTTATCCTGATTCATTAGCTGTTCTAAATTCATAACTTTATAAATAACAAGGTTGAGTTTTCTTAAATGAATCTAATGTACAACTGTTAAATATATCCATAACATTCATTGCACGTCAGTAAACAGTTCTGAATTTCCAGGTGTGCTCTGAACAGAGTGGAGCACAGCAAAAGACAAATAGCTAACAAGGATGGCTGCTCATTGCAATGCTCATGAGGACTTCAGTTCTGTGATGGAGTAGAGCAAAGCACTGACTTGGGTTTTTTTGATCCAATGGTTTATCTTTGTTGCAGAACTAACCAGGACCTTGGCTTTTGCCATTTGCCTCCATGACTCTGGCCCCAGTATAATATTGCCTAGTTCATGACCAGAGTCTGCTGTAACAAGCCTAGATTTTTAAAAAAGCAATTTTATCCCACTCATGATGCTGTTGTTTAATTGTAGTGGTGAATTGTAGTGCTGAAAGCTGGGACAGAGAACTACTGAGTATGTCTCATGTTCAGGCAACAACATGCCCATTCAAACAACTCATGTCTGCAGCTGAGCTCTTGAATCCCTGAGCCATCCAGTCCAGCTAAGTGGTAGGGTGGTACCCTTTGGGTGTTAGTACATTTGTTGAGTAATTTTCTGAGCTCTCTGGAGCTTACACAAGCTTCTTTTGAAATGCTGCTTGCCTTCCTTCAGAGAAGCCATAGACTTAAATGATTCTCTTCTTTTTAAAGAAATAGTTTTCATGAATAAAGGTGCAGGCATTGGAAGTCACTTAACAAATAGTTGTGGTGCTGCTGTGATGATTTTTGCCTGGTTTCCTGAAGAAATTGTGATTTTTGGGTTTGCCACAGAAACTCAGCTCATTCCCTAAACACCTTCAGAGTTTTTTCATGCCAGACAGCACTGATCCAAGAGCAATTTGTCACTGGTGTGGGTTCTTGTATTCCTGTAATCACAGCCACTGATAGCTGGGGGGAATCATGATCTACAGCTGCTTAGCTTTGAAATAAGTTTTCTATATTTGGAGTCCTTCTCCTGAATCTGCTTGGGGGATGTTGGCATAACCTTGAGCTCAATTTAGTTTGTGGATTGTAGCGTGCAACCTACCTGAGGTGTCTGATTGAGGTTGCCATGTAGGTTTTGAATTACTCAGGAACCTCTGGCTGCTCTCCACAGGAAAGGCTAGGTGGTCTTTGGGGTCTGTCTGTCTCTCTTTCTGTCTGGAACTTGGTTAGTGGGAACCTATGCAAAGTTTTATTTTGGCTAGAGGAAACCCTGAAATATTTGCATTTAGCCTGTAGTTGACATCCCCAGTGCTTGCATATTTTTCAAACCCAAGCTACTCCTGTTTTAAAATCTCTATCTACAGGTCCTGCATCCCACATCCATTCTGGAAACACATTCATTAGAGAGCCCTTTGTGCAAGTCCCACAACTCGTTTGTGTTTCTGAGGGAAGCCACATCTACGTTGGAGCAGAGAAAACAGATGTACTATCCCGTTGTAATGTTCAAAACATGGATACCAACCAGGATATGATCACTGTGAAAATGAAAGCTACAGATTTTGTCTTTGCTAATGTTGTTCCTCTGGTATAATCCTGTATGAGTTTTTTTCCAAGCACAGCTTTGTCAGTCAGGGATCCCACCAAGGCAAGCATGGCTTTGGTGAAGCTGTCACTTTAGGCATATTCTACATAGCTCTAGTGGCAGAGCAGAGAGCACATGTGAGCAAAGTCACATTGTAGTCCCTTTTGGTTTAAACCAGTCCTGAGCTATTTACTGTAGGCAGGAGCTCTAAAATTCAAGGAAAGCATTGGTTTCTAGTGCTGAGCTTCAGTACAGCATGGTTTGAATGTCATGTCTAGGAGCCAGTGAATAATACTGGATGAAGTGCAGCCTGGCTCCTCTGCTTATAGTCCCTTTGAGTATCTGCTGATGAGTCAAAATATCTTCTTTTTACAATTACTGAATTTTTCTTTACCTCTAGGGCAGATGCATAAACTTCGCTCGGGTGAAATCGGATGGAACCTCTGCCCCTTACAGCCCACCACCGAAGCTGCCACGACGTGACAATGTTCCCCTCAACAACGCTCCAAGGAATCCTTCTTCTCCCGTGTCTCTGCAACCTCCTTCCAGGCAGCCGCCTCCTGGACCACCCCCATCCCGAGCCCCTCCTGGACCTCCTCCTTCACGCCCACCCCCGCAGCCTATGGCTTAGAGTGCAGCAAAACCCTGACCGACTAAACATGTCTCTTTGCTGAACACAGCATATTTATTGAGTATCGGTTTACAGTTAAAGATATCAGAATTTGTTGCTGGTCAGCAAAAAAAGAAGAAAGAAAAAAAAAGAAAAATAGCTAAGTGTCAATTTTAGTATATGAATATATTTATACCACACGTGCTGAGTAAACATTCAGATTCAGATAGATTCAGAGCTATGGGGTATAGAAACAAATAAAAACAATCATCTAGATACAGTAGCAGCTTTTGTATGTACACATTTGAAAATCTATTTAGAAATGACATTTGTCTGACTTGGTATGTCAGATCATTCATTAATAACTTTAGCCAGTATATGTGCATCAGTGGTTTTGATAGCTGCCACCTGCAGGTTGGTTAAACATAGCTCATTGAGGAATTTGCTTTCTTTTCCCTCACAGTACTGCATCCAGATGTTAATATGGATCAATAATTGCAAAGATAACTTTCTGCCTCTGGTTCTGCAGGTGGAATTTCTATGAAAGTTACAAGAAGCCTATATAAATAATGAGGTAAGATGAGACTATGTGCCAATAATCTAGCTCGGTAATATAGCATATAAGAGAGGTATGTTTTTTCACCTGGAAAAATCAGTTTTGAGCCTGCTATCTCTGAGCATGTTAAGACTTGGTTGCATGGGACAACCACTGAAGGCCAGATACGGTATCTAAAAATCCAAACGTTGGGCAAGACTTAAGTTCACATTTGTCCAAAGTTCAGAGGAATTTTGAGAAAAGCATTTTGGCTAGGTGTTTAGTTTTCATTTACAGAAAATATAGTCCAAAATGGACCAAACATACATTCAATTTGAGTGCAGATGCTGTAATATGCAAACAGTTTGTGTTATTTATATCAGTAGCACTGAGGGACTGATTCTATTGTTATTTAATTAGATTGTTATTTAATTAGATAAACTACTGCCAAGCAGAACTAGATCCTTTCATGATTCAAACATAAATTCCTCTATAAGCAGCTCTTTTTTCAGACAGCCCAGATCCCAATGATATGTAACCTTGCAGTCTACCTGTGGTTGAGAGGCATGATGTCAAGTGTGAGTTGTTCTTTTATCCTTCTTTTATATGTTTGGCTAGAGGATTTCCCAAACACTGTGCTGTTCACCCATGACCTCAATTCTGGGTGTCATCAGAAAGCGATGTGAGCACCCACACAGAGATGGGAATTTATGACGCGGGACTGGTGGGTCAGCCCATGGTTAGTGTTCACTAAGCAATACCTGAGTGGGTTGTGCCCAGAGCATTCCCTAGTGAATTAAAAATAACACCTGAGCTTGCTTTTTCTCCACTACTACCTGTCGTATAGGAGAGGGTAACTGCAAATCCCTGTGCTGGTTCGCTTTGGCACTGGCTGTGTTATTAGGATAGTTGTAGAATTAATGATATGTTGCTTTATGACACAGCATATACCTATTTCTCCATCTGTGTGTGGGTGTGTAGCACATCACAGTAGTTATTGGCACATAAGTCCAAGATAAAACACTAAATGTATCATGCAATTGGTCCAGATTTATGACCTTTTCATGCAGGTGCTATAGGCATATAAAGTTGTACTGGTACAAACAGAAATCAGGCTTACTCTTTCCAGTGGAAGTCCCACTTGCAGAACATCACACCAAGCTCTCATCAGTCTATGCTGATCACTGTGACATGCCGTGTGTATGCAGCTGAGGCTGTCAGATGTAAACTCAGAAGAACCACAGAGCCTCTTTCTCCTCTTGCACTGCTCTGCTCTCTTGAGTTACGCTCTTACCTCATGTATTTTGGTGCAGGTAGTGGAATCACAGTCGTGGGTGCCAGCTGCCCCTGGAGCTGTTCCTAATTTAGGCCTGAGCCAGCAAAGCACTTCTGCATGTTTTAAAATGTCCTGCAGGTCAAGAGAAACTTCCTTACGCTCAAGTACTTTGCTGACCTGTGACTTTATTGTGATCAGAAAGGAGAATTGGGATGCACTCAACCCTATCCTCATTCTTTTTAGACACTTGAATAGGTTTGCATAATTTGGTTCATAAGAATGGATTTCTGTTTGTAAGAGAAAAAAGAGTGTGTGTATGTGTGTGCGTGTGTCTGTGTTTGTGTGTGGGAACTGTGTAGGTTTTAGTTGGGTTTCTCTTCCTTCACAAAAAATTGCTCAGTGGCACTGCTATGAATATAAAGGCCTTTTGCAGCCAGTGTGATACAAAGCCATCACTTATCTCTGTTTCTTTCAGTTGAAAGGTGAAACTAAAACAAGTCCAATTTTCCATTGCAGTTCTGGTGAAGCTCTGCTTTTGACACCAGTGAAAGGAACTGGATGACTGCAGGGAGAGGGTAGGAACCTGGATGTGGGGGAAGGTGCTTTACAAGCAGACATCACTGACTGGCATTATGTTGGTTATATAGAAGCCTGTGTGAAATAACCTTGCTGAGTCTAAGACAATTTGTAATAATGTGTATGTACAGTTGAACCTAGCAGCTTCTCATAATGGTTGTGTAAGAAAAATTACCCAACAAATTTAATCAGGAATTGAAATAGCAGAGGGCAATAAAACTGATTTCTGTGCCAGGACAAAACATGGCTTTAGAGCTCTAGCTGCTTGTGGGATGGGGGAAAACCACTGTTCTGTAGACACCAAGTTTCTTTATCAGCAGGCAGCCATGAGATTGAATCAGTGAACTGATGGGTTGATAGTTTAGCTAATGAAAAAGCCTGTGAGCTGGACTTTGTATTGTTGTGCACCCCTACAGATCTTGGAAAGGATGAGTAGAGTTGTTGCAGATTTGCATTGATGTTAATGTTGATAGAATTTGACTCACTACCAGTGACAGTGGAGGTGTTGGCTAAGGGAGGGTTTCTCACAGTCACACATCCAACATGCCTGTTGTTTGCAGTTGATGGGAATATTCTTCTTTGTTTTGCTGGGATCACAGTCTTGCAGAGATAACAGGTACTAACAATTTTTGCATAACTTGCAAGTGCAGCAAGAATAGGAACAGCTTGGGCTTCTAGGTGATCAGATACGATAAAGCAGGAAGCACAATGGATTTGAAAATTAGATTCACATAAACGGAGTTCCCTGCATGAATATGTAGAAAATGAAGCATTTGGTGTGTAACTCAAGTTTTGGCTGCAGCTTCTGTGACCGGAGCCCTGCAGGTTTAGTTTGCTGGTAAAGCGGGAAGAAGAGAAAGTGAACACAAACTGAATTGCCTTTGCAAAGGTGGGGGCAATGAATGTGCTGCACTGGCTACAGAAAAGCCTTTTGGTTGTGTAGAAATGTAGCTGTTTGCAGTGATCTCAGGCATTGTAACAATGCAGTAGGAGAAACTGATTGCTATTTTACTGTCTGTTGAACTTTACCTGGTATAAATTAAAATAGGCCAACTGAAATCAAGGCAGGAATTCTGCTAAGAATACTGAATATCAGCTGAGAACTGTCTGAAAATAAATTAAGGGGCAAAATCCCTCTAACTGACTTGACGTTTCAATGTTTGTTTCAGTATTATTGTATGTCAGTTGTGATTACAGTAGTTATATTGCTAAGAAATGTCCTCATGGTGGATGGTTTCCAGTAGTTTGGAAATCCATCATTTGACACTTGCAAAAAGTGAATATCTAATGCTTCCCCAAAATCCAAGAGAAAAATGTAGATTCAGGGCATCTTTGGCTCACACTTAGCACAGATGTGAAATGACACAAGGTGCAAAGCAGCAGGGAGGGAAACCCTGTGTGTTTAGAGCTGATACAGAACCACACTGATCAAAGCATATTTATGGCCATCTTTCAACCTCAGTGCATGTGTTGCCATCTGTGAGAGTAGCCTGCAGAGCAGACGGTCCTAAATGTAAAAAAGGAAAAAAAAAAAAAAGAAAGAAAGGAAAAGAATCAGCTCCTCATCTGAAAGAGCGAGGATAACAATGAACGACATTATTTCACGGACTGTACCAGTTCAAATGCATGTGCACCTGGTGCTCCTAATGCTTTTCACTCCTGTTGGTCTTTAGACAACATGATCAGTAATATGCTTTCTCTCTTTAATTGTATGCTGTTTTTATTGTTATTACTTTGGTTTGTTGTGTTGTTATTTGTTTTTTTAAAGAAACATTTCACTGAGAAAACAGCCCTACTTCTGTAAATATAGAGTTTAATTTGGAGGAGACAGCACACTTCTGGATGTTACTGCTGGACAGTTATTTATTAAAAGGGGCTCAAGGTGAATAAATAGAGGTGGCTCAGGATACACGCATGCAAGTGTGATAATGCAGTATAGCATTTTCAGTTCTCTGTAGTTTTGGGGTAAGGGGAATTTTTGGGTCATCCTAGTTTGTTTAGAAGTTTGTTACTGATATACTTTTGAATAATCCCATAGAGATTCCTAACATATACCGTGTAGCTTATGATAGATTTTTCATTTAGGAGGAAGAAAGAGGAGTAGTGAAGGAGAAATGTTTTAGTTTTTAAGGGGGGAAAATGTACTATACTCAGTTTGTTTCTTTGTTTTGTTTTGTTTTTGTTTAGAAAGATGTATGTTTTCAAAACAGTGGGGATGTGGCTGATACACAGCTGGGGCATGGAGATGAGGGACAGAGGAAGCAGTTGGATTTTTGAGGGACAAAGAAGCTTTACATGGGGGTGTGGGTTTGTTACTGGTACACGTGCTACAGATCTCTGTAACGGACATGCTGCTTCCATGTTATAATCATATAACCTTTATGCATTTTAGGCGTGTGCTCCATTTTTCTGAGAAAACCTTGCAAATGTATTGCCTGCATGAAAATGTGGGAGATGTAGCCAAAGTCTTATAATCCAACATAACGTAGTCTTAATGGATTCAAAATCAACAATAAAAGTGCTTACTGGTTAAACACTACAGAGAATTTCATTGCAGAGTCATTTTAAGAGGTGATAAGCTTCTCTGTACTTCCTAATCAGCTCAGCCATTGCTCAGGAGAAGAACATGGAGTTGGGCAGTCAGAATTCCCATCCCCAACTTATTACTGATTCATTAATTAACTAGAGACAAGGGTATGTTCTGTGCCTCAGTTTCATGTTTCTAGCCTGAGAATTACAATCTTTGCCTAACTCAAAGGTAAGCTGTTGTTTTTTGAAACAGTAGAAATGCTGAGTAAATTCAGCTGGAGTTAGAGTTCAGCATTCATTTAGACATGGGGCAGGGTCTGAACTTATTGCTGATATCTTGAGGTCACCCAACACATAGAAACAAAGTAAAAGCCATGCAAGATAAAATGCTAGAGCTCAAGACTTTAACAAAGAGAAATTCCATGGCAAAACCTACACTTCTGGAAACACTGGGGGCAGCGGGCTTCCGATCAAACTACTGGTTTTCAGGAGTCCTCTCTAAAGGACACGGGACTTGATCATAAAACTCCTTCTCCCTCATTGTCTTTGACTGGTTTTTTTCTTCTGTCCCTGCTTCTAATCCTTTCTCTGTATCTGTTCAAGCCCCATGGAGGATGGGGAGGGGGCACTGATGGAAACATAAGACAGGCAAGAAGGTCAACAGGGTAGGCCACAAAAATCTCCAACCCCAGCAGGCTGCAATTATGGGTAATCAAGGCTGCTGCAAAGCTGCTGAGCTGTGCTATGCACTCAATCTGCCAAGCATGCCAACCACAGCCCTGTGTGGAAGGGGAAAGGAAGCTTGTCCTTGCATGCACACAGTTCCCTGAGCACGTGAGCTTCATCTGCACAAAGCAGTGAACACAGATTTTTGGGGGTCTGGTAGCCACACGAACTCATCGTGGCAAAGCAGGTGAGACCTGCGTGGTGGCTGAGCCAAGCATGCCCTTCCCTCTTGGCAGCTCCAACTGGCTGTGCTGTTAATGGGAACCAGAATCCTCAGCCTGGAGCTGTGCTACTCCCTCATGAAGTCAGGGGCTCTGACAAAAGCCCAGCTTGCTCTCACTGTGCTCCTCAAGCTGGCAAGACAATAGTCATCCAGTATGGTTTTGTGGCCTTTGCTCTTTTTTGTTCTTCCCTCTGCTTCTTACTCAAAAAGCAGTCTCAGGCTCTTGGAAGAGATCAGATAAACAAAAGCAGTCCTGGAGCCAAGGCTCTGGGCATTTTTATTCTGCATTAACAAAAACCCAACACTGGCTGCAGCTGGGGCTGGTTAGGTTTATGCATGTCTGAGACAACAAAATTCAGATTTGACCTGAACTTCCCCAGAGAGTGGGAATGTGCAGATCCAGGTCTTTGGTTATGGACTTGTCTATAAATAGCTTCTAGTGCTGATTTAGAATCTTTCATCAGATATACTTTACAGTCTCAGGAGTGGTATGTACATGTTCACAAATGCCAAAGTACCCTATCTGGCTGTATGGAATTCAGCAATGAGAATTTTATTGGCTTCAGCAAACTAAGCCAGGAACTGAAAAAATACTCTTTCCCCCTATCCTTCCATTCCTTAAGAAACCACAGGCAGAGCATGTTGCCATGCTGGAAGTTGTCTGATCTTTACTCTGTGAATGTGCTTCAGCTTTTGGGATAGGACTCATCTCAAGTTTCATCTGTTTCTGCAAAGAATTCCTCCTCTCCCTGCACATTGAGGACCCTCCTTTTCACTGCAAGAGGGGTTGCACTGGAGCTTCGTAGCCAGGTATTACTCCGATTTCTGATTGCAGCACAGGAAAACTGTGAATGCACTTATTAATGAAATAATTGAGTTCCCTGAAAGAAAGGTTTCCTGCTGGAAGGTCTTCCCTGTGCCGTAGACTGAGAAATGTTTTCTTGTAAGCTTTCAGAGATGCAGTATTGCATGGGTAAATACTTTGCCTAAGGTCCTCAGATAAGCCCATCTCTGTCTCAGTCACAGAGTCCACTCACTGAAGTGAACTCTCCTCACACCAGCCTATCATTGCCATGTAGTAGCTGAGTTGCCCTTTGTCCATGCTGGAGTCCTGCATCTTGCTGATTCTGGGGCACAGACTGTTTCTTTGTGATAGAAATAGGGGCCCTGCAGAAACCTGTCCTAGGTCCTATAACCCAGAACACCTCACACTGGATATGTATACTTTTCCCTGATGGCAGAGGGATATGGGTTTAGAGCATGAGTTTTCCCAGAGAACACAGTAACATTGCTTGTCAAGACATAGCCACATGTAATAAACAGCCTGTGTTTGCCACAGGTTACTACATACAGCAACTCTACTGATCATGCCTCATGCACTGTTAGGGTAAAATACTAAGTGCCCTCTAATGTTTTGTAGTCTCCATTTTTCAGTACATAGCAAGACACTTTGAGCTGAAAACAAGAGCCCCAAGATTCCCCTTCATCATCAAAGGCATATTTGGCAAACCAAAGCCAAGGAGAAAATATGGCAAGCATATGTGGCAGCTCATTCTCTTCAAAAACACAACTGTTCCTGCTTTGTGCCTCTCCTTCCTTATGCATCAGGAATAGCTTAGCTAACAGTGAATGTGCCTAGAGGTAGGGGCTGGTCCTGGTTCAGCTTTGGGGCTTTTTTTCCCCCGCTATTTTTTTCTGGATTTCTGTGTAATATATGTCGAGATTTTCAGTGATAAGGGGATTCCAATACATCAGTGAGGCTTTTGGTTCCAACTGGGAAATGCTACAATGTCCTCCACAGACAGGTGCCTTCAGAAGGTAGTTTATAACCCTTGCAAGCCATCATCATCCTGACAGTAGACTTCAGTTTCCCATAGTTCACCAGGAGACTCCTGCTCCAGGAATGCGTACAGCCTCTGTCTGACACCGTGAGTGACAGCCCATCTACCAGGACAGTCGTAGAGATCCAGGTGGGGTTTGTCTCTGCCCAAGCTAGTGGGTGTGGCCAGGGACCAGTCATGCCTTTCTTATCCTTTAGGGAAAAAGTGGGCAGAGAGAAACTGTAACTCTCTGCAGGCTCTGGAGTTCCCCAGCTCTCTGTCTATTTTTGCCAATACTAATGGTTTGCATTGCTGAAGTGAGTCACAAGTCAAAATATGAAATAGCTCATTTCCCTCCCAGCCCTACACAGGAGCAAAGGAGCAGGTCTGCCTCTAACCCAGGCCAGCTGGACCCAGCACAGTCCCGGAAAGAGCAGGCAGGATGCTTCCCAGGTGGCCTCAGGCAGCATCTCTGCCATAGTCTCCTGGAAGTTTATCCGGAGGATATGTTTTTTGCATCCCTCATGAATCATGTTGTTCTCCTTTTCCTGAGTCATGCACTGGTGGCAGCTGTCTGCTTCCTGTGGGTCCTGAATTGCAGTCTGCTGGTGCCAAGAGGGGCTCTGAGGGGCTGATGGAGCACCTCTGCATTCAACAACTCTGCAGGGTTGTATTTGTGGGGTGGCATAGCCAGCACCAAGCTTTTTCTTCCCTCCTCGGAGGCTAGTGCAGGCAAATCAGGCTATTGCTGTTTCTCTGCCCTCCATTTTGTGCCTCAGTTTCCCTTGCTGTAAGGACAGATCCCAGCTCTGGCTATTTGAGCACTACAGCTCTGGACTCCTGGCCAGGCAGTTTCAGCAGCTGTAGCTATGGTGGCTCCTCCCACGCTTAGCAGCTGCCAGCTTTCCTCTCTGGGTACCTCTGCAGCTCTGCCTGAAGCAGAGAGAAGAGGCTGGAGTGGCTCCTAGTGCTGGCCAGGCACATGACTCATGTCTGGCATTCCAGTATTTTTGGTAGCTTAGGAGCAACCCCAAACTCAAGAGCAGGAAATAAGCATAAAAATAGCCTGTTGATGTGTTTGCAGCCAAGCAAAGTGCATGATGTGTCTCTGCCAGCATCTGGTCCCAGCAGCCCCTTTCCTGACCAGCTTCTGGAGAGCTGCACACTCTGGTGAGCTGTGAGGAATCTCTTGTCTCTGAAAGTCTCTTGGACCCACAAAGGTGCTGCCAGAAGGTGCTACTTTGCATGGCTGTCACTTCTGGAAGGGAAGCCACTGCACACAGGTGCTAGGACTTATGGCATATGGCCCCACCCCAGAGGTGGTCCACTGAGACATGAATGAATACTTGGTGCCATTCTGCAATTGAGATGCTGTGGTCCTGTGAGGCTGACTCTTGGGAGAGGTTGTTTTGATTTCTTGCTCTCTCCATGACCCTGAACACATCCTCTCTGGTTTGACTTAGTGGACTCTAATCACTTCAGTATCACAGAAGGACTGGTCTGAGATCACCCACCAGTATCTGGAAGAGTTCTCTAAGAAAAACTTTCAACAGTTGGAAGATTTTCAACTAACACAGCTAGACCACAGCCCTCAGCTTAAGGAGAGATGGCTGTTTCATCAGTGCTATTGCTATTTTTAGGTCCTTTAGAATAAAGAAAGTCTTCTCTAAGATCATTTGCCCTCTTTTCTGTTCTTGTTACTAAAAAAACAATTTATGAAATAAGTTGGTTTATCTTAGGAAGGAACAGCCATTGTGTAAGCACACAGTAAAATGTAAACCCAAACATTTCCCCCTCACACATTCCTGTAGCTGTGAATTTTTCAACAGGTCCTTGTAGCTGGCATCTAGGTGAGGGGAGGATGTATGTGTCCACATTGTTGTCAGATGTGGTTCAGCAACCTGTTTATACCTTGAATGGACAGATTGTCAAAGCCTTGCTCCTGCTCAGGAGTGCAAGTGAATGCTCATGTTAAATGTTCCCAGTGATCTGCTTAGGTGATGAAGATCATAGCTACTTGAAGAGAGACTGAATGCTACATTCCCAAGAGAGGGAAGGAATACTTCATGTCTTTTTGCCTTTATTTTCCTTTGTCTATGTCCACCAAGAGAGATCTGGATACCAGTTCCAGTACTGCTGGTGTAACTTGCGTGGCCACACTGACTTCAGTGGTGTCACTGCAATTCTGCAGCAAAGGGAGGAGAACCAAAATCAACCAAAAGGCCACGCGTCTGGCTCAGCTCTGACACAAACGACTGGAAGACTTTCCACTGGTTTTACAGGTGACAGAGGAAGACAGAGAAGTATCTACACCTGATGGAAATGTTCTTCCTAGTGTATCAATTGTACACCTCTTTCTTTTGATGACATTTTCCTGATAAAACATCGTGCCCTAATAGTCTGTGCACTCTTTAAATCATTGATTGCTTTTTGGCTCGCTACTTCTTCAGACTCAACAGGGCCATGATCTGAAGCACTTTAGACCCTTGGTACTAGCACCAAGACACGTACTACTATGCAGTGCTCCCAGACCGTGCCACTGAGCAATCATTCCTAGACTAGCTGAACTAGTAGCATCTCATGGAGTGTGCTCAAGGATACTGTCCTCAGTGTAGCCAGCTCTGGGCTGGAATATGGCCACTTCAAAGCTCAGGGCAAACCAGCTGTGGAGACGGACCTGAAAAAGAACACTAAATGCAGTCAAAATGAGATATATAAGCAGACAAGGAGCCAATGTCAAAGCTGGATGTTCCCTGAAGCACTTATAAGTATTACCTCTGATTTTACCAGAAAATCAGAAGTGACACCATGTTCTCTTGTTTTTTAACCTTAACCTCCTCCTTCAGTACAGATTACTCTACAATGCTTGAACTCTGTGTGGATCTTCAAAAGATGCAGCTGTTACTTTTGGGACATTACTGCAAGATCAGCATCAGGGTAAGCCTGTGAGAGGGGGGCTGCTGGTTCAATTCCTGCCACAGAGTGAAGCAAGCCAGTAGGGGCTACAAAGGATGGCATCAGGTGGTGGTGGTCCCTGGTCCCAGCTGTGTCCAGCCTACCCCCGCCCTCAGCAGGAGAGTAGGATTTCTGAAGAGTTGTGATTGTTTGCTGTCCCTAACCAAAGGCTTCTCTCTGAGCTATGTAGTATGTGAGTTGTGCCTCATGACCTTGTCATAATGATATTGGTAGATACCTTACCTGGTCAAGAAGGGTGGACACCTACATTGTATACCATACAGGCAGTGTAACAAGCCTCCTATTTTTCTACCTTAAGTAAAAATAATTTATGTCTTCTCACTACTAGTAAGCATGTAAAAGATGGAGAAAATAGTATCTTGCCAAGACAGGCTGGCCAACGTGCCAGTTAATGCAAGTAATAAAGGGTATGTTGCTGCCTTGCTACAAACAGCTGGACATTCAGAGATGTGAGAAAATTTTTCCCTTTTTTTGTTCTCAGGTTGCTCTATGTGAGTGTCTCCATCATAGGTAATTGTCTACATACACCTGTACTTAATCCATCAAAGAGTACACAAAAACCCAATCTCCACAGAGGGAGATAGGTACATACACAAAATACTTCACAGGCAAGCATCCGAAGACTTGCTAAATGCTGCCTACCACCCTCTGCTGGCATGAGAACTCCTGGCATCTGTCATGTCCCATCAGACCCAAGCAAGCTGCCTTTGACCATTTTGACTCAGAGGGTGCTTTCTTCATTGGCCTTTGGGGTTAAACAAGTACAGCAATTGCCTGCTTTGTGTGGGGGACGGTTGTTAGGGCAACTGGGAGGAATTCCTTGGCACCAGCACTAACCCAAGAAAGGAATGAGAGGAAAAATGCTCAGCCAGAGTCAGCAGCAGTGCAGAGGTGGCGCAAGCCAAAGGGATGAGCTCTGCTGTGCCCATGTTAGTGCCTAGCCCTCACTCTCCCACCCACAGCAGACAGACCCCGGGCAGCAAAGTTGATCCTGAAAGCGAAGTCAACGCACCCTTCACTAACCTTTGCAAACCTGTGGGCGGAGTCCCCACAACACTGGCTGTACCCGCTGTCACCGGGGCTCGACCTCCTGAGCCACCGAGGTGTGGAGGGGAATCAAGCCCTGAGTTTTTACTCTGTTGCTCCTTCTGTGATTGAACATCTCCCACAACATACAGATGTGAATTTTCTCTTATAATACTTAGCTCATACTTGGAAAATTAAGCTGTGCTAGTGATTTTCAAATGGAAATAAATCTCTTTTGGGGTCATTTTCACTGTGAAACATGGTTCAAAGGCACAAGAGGAAGAGGCAAGGTGAGTAGTGAGCTGCCAGGTAGGTGAGTACCATTTTTTTTAGGCTTTAGCAACTTTATATTTGCATTGCAGATGCTCTCCTTGCTCAAAACTGCTGCCTTCACCATCTGACCCTTTTCCCCACCCAGCTCCCACCTCATTCATAAACAGACAATAACTTTGTTTGGATTGGCTTGCTGGCAAGTTTACACAGCTCTCCTATTTAGAGATCTGATTTCAGGTGATGGTGAACTGATTAGTAGATGGGAAGGCACTTGCTCTTCAGAATTATGAGGGCATTCAGCTGCTTGTATCCATTTAAGCAGGAAGAAAAAAAAAAAAAAAAAAAAAAGGAGCAGCAGAAGGTAGTGCTTGGTCTCTGGGCTTGCTTATATCGTGGCCTAAAGTCAGCAGGATGAAACCAGTGTAGTTTGCACGGTGAGAGTTTTTTAAGTGTGTCTCAAAGCTTCTGGGGCAAGAGACTGGTGTAAGACACTGGCAGGTAGGGCCAGGTGCTGTTAATATGTGTGTAGACCTAAAAGACTTGTAAGGAAGGGATAATGGTCAGACCTGGAAAGCATAGTGCTATGTGAGTTTGGTGATTTCTGTTATGCATAAAAGAAGTAATTCTGCAGTTTGCTGAACTGGATTGTTGTCAGAGCTTGAGTTCTGCAGGGTACTGCTTACAGACTGGATTGGATAAAGTTATAAGTTTTGTAGCCTTGTAGCAGAAGACCTGTTTGGTCTAAGGAGTATGCTCTTCTTTCTTAAAATTTAGGTAGTTATGTTATATGATTATTATATTATTTTATATTATATTATTGCTTTGCACAACAATGTATCTCTGTGTTTGGTCTGTTTTTTCCTCAGTTATTCCACTTGATTTCCAAGTTCCTGGCTAAAAAAACCAAAATAATGCATACTTTGGGATAAAATTCCAAAGTACGGAATTTGTTTGGATTGTGCTGTTTTGATGGCTTGAAAAGGTTCTATTAGAAGTGAAAGCCATGAAATGAAATTGCTGAGCAGTTGAGAATCTGGTTGCCATAAGCTTTCATGTTCAAAGCAGTCAGCTCATGGCCTGAAACTTTGCAATTATAGGGCCAGACTTCACAATTCCATAGATGGAAAAGGGGCTGCCTCTGTGCCCTAGAAGACTTTAGTCATCCTCAGTTTAAATTAGAGCATCCTTTAGACTGCTGTCATTCAACCTAGAAGAGAACAGCCAGAATTTAATGGGTAGGAAAAGCTTCTTGAAGTAATGTCAGTCATGTACCATTCTAAGGCTATTGGCACCTTTTTGTTATGCCTTAAATATTTTTGCGATTTAAAGAAGGTTGAGCAAAATCCTCCTTGTAGTTTCTATTGTGACATCCCTTGCCCTGGCTGAATATATATTGGGGTAACTCCAATATCACTGATTCAAGCTTAGAAAGTCCAAAGGGCGAAGTCAAGAAAAACTAAGTATACTGGTACCTGCTGCATTTTATCTAGATGAAAACTGATTTGGACTAAATGGCTTAAAAATGCACAAACAAAACCTGATTATGGTGCAAGATGTTCTTCTACTGGAGGTTGCTGCCCACTCTTGCTGTGCTGGACATATCAAAAGGAGCAGGGACTCTCTGAAGGCCTAGAGGAGTCACTCTTCAGACACTCCACTGGTATCTCTGCCCGTGGCGTGATTGACCCTCTTGCAGGTGGCTGTATTTTGTGAGGTACTACAGTACAAGCAAACACAGTCACTGAGACAAATTCTAACCACCTTAATATTATGTTGAGCAAAGTTTCTATAAACTGTCTTGTTAGTGCATTTGGAGTTCACTTTCCAAAATGGAGTAATACCTGAGATGCAAGTATGGCCCTTGGGGTGGGGGGCAGTGGCAATGTAAGACGTTGGGCTTGGGAGAGCCCATGCATCATCATCTGCCCCTTTTCTAAAGTTCTGTATTTTCCTGAGAGTAATCAGTGGGCTGTATGGGAGGTTGTCCCTTACAGCTTACTGGTGCTGTAAAAGCTGTTTGTGTCTCTCTGGTAGTAAAGTCCATGAACCACACTCACATGCACAGCATGAGTATTCAGGGAGGGAGAAGAAATGCAATGATGACAAATCTGTTCGTGTTTACAGCTGCTCAGTTCAAGTGTATTTGTGGAAGCAAAAGGGGTATTGAACTCTAGTGTCTGCCTCCTGCTCCACTGGCCTGTGAGTGCTGACTGCTCTGGTCTTTATTCAGACTGTGCAGCCCTGCTCTGAGCCTTGCAGCAGGTTTAGACTCTCTAGACCTTTCCTAGCCCATCCATATTGATTTCTTAAATCAGTGTTTCTATGCATTAAAATCTCCTGGTGTGTCCCTTCACATCCTTTTTAGTTCATGATGGCAAGAATGGCCACTTGAACTGTTTCTGATTTTCTGTCTGTTTTGATCTTTGTTCTCCTCTGTGACCTATGGCCGTTTGCTGTAACTCTGACTTTCTGTTTAGAAGGGCTTCTTTATCCTTGGAGTCATCAAGAAAGCTTACCTCCATGGCAAGCTGACCCAATTAAATCCCAACCCAGGAAAAAAGGCAGCAAATACTGGGATCCAGCAAAAGCAAATGCACCCTGCTTGTGAAGGCATTCTACCCCCAGGAGGAGGAGCACTGAAGGACCATGCCTGAGCTCTCCTTGGTGTGTACTGTTGATCTACCTGCCTCTCAAACAGGGCTAGAAACCAAGCCAGTGCAGACCCAGCAGCATGCTTGTTATACCAAAGGAAATGTCTCCTTCACAACTTGCCTTCACCATATGATGGATGTGTTGGAGGCAGGAGCAGCTGGCATAGCTCATGCTCTTGAGAATAGCCAGGGCAACTTCCCAGGCCATCAGAGACCTTTCTGAGTTAAGTGAAATAGCAGTATGTGCAAAGGAAATAAGAGAGGCCCATAGTTTGGTGTTTACCCAGCAGCCCATGTGTGTCTGTAAATGTGGGAGAGCACAAAGCTCCTCCACAGCAAGGGTTAAGATACAGTTGGTGGGAATGTTTCCATCAGGGCAGCTTCCCATTGAAAATAAATAAATAAATGCTGGCATGAGTGGATTCTGACTAAAGTCTAGACAGGAAAATAGTGCTACAACCATAAGATATTTCAGATGATTTCACAGAAACATTTCTCCAAATTAAAGTTCTTCGAGCTATTCAGCTGTTTGGGGTTTTGGGGCTTTTTTTCTTTGCCAAAAAAGGAAACTTTCACACTCAGTTTCTAAGCCTTAACATGTCACAGCAGATGGTACAAGCTCTATGACCACTTTGCTGAGGTTGGCACTGCTGAAAGTTTTAGCCTTAGATGTGCTGGTCCTATGCTACCATGGAGATGGTTTGTGACTGATGCCATGAAAGTCTAGGTGTAGGATGGGGGAACCTTCATAGAATCAGATGGGTTGGAAAGGACCTCTGAGTTCATCAAGTCCTAACATCCGACCTGGCAGTCCTAAACCTCCCCTGGCAGAGCTTGAGACCATGCCCTCTTGTCTTGCTGATAGCTGCCTGGGAAAAGAGACCAACCCCCACTTGGGTACAACCTCCTCTCAGGTAGCTGTAGAGAGTGATGAGGTCTCCCCTGAGCCTTCTCCTTTCCAGGCTAAACAACGCCACCTCCCTCAGCCTCACCTCATAGGACTTGTGTTCAGTTTCTGTACAATCTGATGTTTCATTGAGTTTCACTCTAAGGTGTAGGACATGGATAGTGTTGAGTGTGGCTGGGTGTGTTGTTTGTTTGGTTTGGATTTTTTGTGGTTGGTTGGGGGGGATTAATAAGTTTTTGAAGGAATGGAGGTAGAGGAGAGTTTAAGTTTCTAGAGTTCTGTTTTACAGAATTCCAGGTTGGTAGAGACAGCAGGAGTTGGTAATAATAAATGGCTTATTCTGTTGTAGCAGAATTCACCTAGTCTCAGAGGAGTTTTAAACTGAGAAATTATCCAGTTGTAATTTGCATGTTGTGTCTGTGCCAGAGGCCAAAATGTTAGCAGGGAAGGGCGTGTGTTGGGAGAAGCAGTGGAAACATTACAATGAGTCAACAAGGCTGAATGTAGGGCTTCTCACAAGGGAAGCCTCCTTTATTAAGCAACTTGATCTATCCCTGTGAGATCATATGTGAAAAACAGGTTGAGCCATGTCTGAGGGTGTTGCCCTGTGGAATTTGTAGATAAGGATGCTTTATACCTGCGTGTGCCTAACACAGAGAGGCCAGTTACATTCTGTGGCTTCCAGAGGAAACAAGCCTCCAGAGGAGTACAGTTATTCCGTTTTTCTTGTGGTAAGCTTATTGAAAAGAACTTTTACTTCTTTCTCTTCTCCCTATGCGTCCCTCACCCCTTCAAATCTCAGATTCTTTAACCATGAGTTATGATATGTGTGGTTTTCTTCATCAACAGACCCAGGTATCACTACTGAGGCTGCAATGGCGTGGTGGAAGGCCTGGGTAAGTAGAGGATATATTGACCCCCTGAGTTTTTTTGGCACTATAATAAGGTAACCTATAAATTGCATCAGGCACTGTGTGGGAATGAAAAGTTTCCTTTAAAAATCAGCAAGACCTGTTTACTGTTCTTCTGGATGCACAGTAGCATTCAGCATTTCAAAAACACTGATGAATGAGGGTGTTAACAAGATTGCTGGCTATAAGAAGAGGAATAGACTCTTCCTGGCCCTTCAGTTGCGAGTGGTGCATGGGGGTGTTTGTGTGCCTGTGTGCATGGGGAGATGGTACCATGGAACAGCAAAGTTACACAGTTGAGGTCTGCAAGCCGCGGGCTCCTTGTCTGCTCCCTTTTCTTGTGGCAGTGAGTTCAGGGCACTGGTCTGTCCCCATTTGGTCCTCTGTTGTGGTGGCAGGCTGTGGTCCCAGAGAAAGATACGGTCAAGCCATAATGTCTTTCTTTGGTAGGTCTTTAGTATTGCAGCAACAATGTGTCCTTGAATACCCTGTCTGTTTGCTAGAAAGCCAGAAATGCTGTGCATGTTCTCTTGTAAACTCCTGTGGCTTTTTGAGAAATTGGCAGGATGGGGAGATGCTCATGGGGTGTGCTGAAGCAGCCTCCAGGGTCGAGCTCAGGCCAAGCAGCAGGTAGCTCCGGTGATGTGTCAATTCTGCTGCCATCCATGGCAGCTCTCCCATTAGCCTCTGTGGGAGGCCAGGTTTTACCTCTAGATTTCATCTTCAGATAACTATAAGCCAAAACCTAGAAGAGACCTGCTGGAGACATGCAGTGGAGGAGTACTGGTAGAGAAATCTTCTTTTGCTGTTCCAACCCCTGCCTAGGACCTCTGCCAGTAGTGCACAGGCGTTCTCTGGAATGCTTTTGGCTTGTCTGTGGAAAGATTTGTCCCAGAGTCCCCTCACTTCTTGTTGTGAAGACAGCTTGATGTTTAAGCAGCCTTTGCAAAGGGTAAACCTGCACCGAGGCTCCAGTGCTGCTGCCTGAGTGAGGGGCCTCCCTGCGACATGCCAGCAAAGGTGCCTGGGAAGCACAGGAGGTCTGTCTTGGTGTATTAAATTGCCTCCAATGCAATGCAGCCATCAAGGAGGGAGGAACTACTCTGCATGGACATGACCGATTTTTCAGGTTCTCAGTTACAATTTTGCAACCGAGGGGCAAGAACCAGAGGAAAAAGACCAAACTAAACCCAAAATACCTTGTGGAACAGGGATTGCCAAACTAATTCCTACTTTCTTTCAGTAGGATTCAGATAGCAAACTTTCTGAATCTCAAAATATATGGGTTTTTTTTCCCAAAAAAAGATTAAAGTTGTAATCTTCCTTTCTGCTGAGTTCCCTCTGCCTTGCTCTTTCCTTTTGGAAGTTTAGTATAATCAAAGAGATGCTTTTCCAAAGCTTGGAGTAGCTCTCACCCAAATTTTTTCCTTTCTGCTGATCTGCTCCCCACTACTTCAAGTTGGATATAATTTCTAAACTTAGAATGAGAAAAGAAGGAGAAAAACCCTTGAAAACTGCAGTGATTTCTCGCTAGTTGGTGTTGTAGGGATGGAGGCATGTAAAGAAAATGAGAGGCCCAAGGAAAGACGGGAGAAAGTTGTTTTGGTTTTCTAAACCCTTCATAAAAAATATAGTACAAAGGCAAAAAAAAAAAATTAAAAAGTGTGAAACTTTCTGAGAAACTTGCTAGTGAGAAAAACTCAAATGTAACTGTGCCTGTCTCCAAATTCCAGCTTTTCAATAAACTACTGTTTAGTTTTGAAGATATTTTGGTAGTAAAGCTTTTAATTCTTCTTCCTTTCATTTATAGGTAAAACTTTTCAAAGCATCAGCTGTTAGGTACTCTGATTCTACTGCTTTTGTGCCAATTATTCATATTTACATTAAGAGTGACACAAATGCCTGGAGTAGTTTCGGTTAGGTGGTTGTAGGATCAATTCAACTGGGGAACAAGACCAAACTGAACAGGGTTTCTCTGAAAAGCTGATGTGATTGCACCTGTGCTGCACCAGTCACGTACATGGAGAATGAGGTGTATGAGTGAGTCACGAGTGTGCTACTTGACCCAGGAAGGGCCGTAACTGTTTATTGGAATTAGTACCAAAAGAGATCATTGTTTAATCTGTTTCCACTGCCTCCAAATGAAAACTCAGCTTTGCACTCCCTCTTTGACTGAGTCACCAGGCATGCGTCCAGAATGTTGGGGTTTTTTTTCACATGTTCCTTGCATTCAGCTAGAGAGGACTGACCATCTTTTTCAGAGCAAAATCACATGGATGAGTGCAACCTGCTTTCCAGGGAAGCTGTGAAGGTACTGGCTGTCTTAACAGAGGGCTACAAAAGGTGCACCTGCCAGCTCAGCCAAACACCTCTAGGCCAATGACAAACTGTTGGAGGTGGCAATACTGCCTAGTCTGTCACTGCTTTTTCTGCAGTGACAGCTTCACCACAGCCTTAAACTTGCTGTTCAGTGATTATTTGAATTCATCTACTGAGAAGTTTCCTGTTGACACCATCTGCTTCACAGCTGCTCTTTCTGCTGGGACAAGGTGTGGCAGTGCAGGAGTCTGTGCTGTCTGTAAAACAAACTTCTCCAAGTCTTTCTGACTGATGAACATACTGCCTCTCTCAATACTCATAGTTGCCTCTTGGTCCCTTGTCACTGCTCCCAGAGCTTGGCTGGCAAAGGGGCCAGCGTGCAAACATGTGCCAGCTGTATCTACTGGTACTCACAGGAAATAAGAGCAGAGGGTATTGGCATCATAGCAGGAGGCTGATAGGTGGCACTTGGTGGTCCATATTATGCAAGTCAGGTAGGACAACCAGAGTGATTCATTCTGGTCTGTGAGCTCTGATTTTTATCTGACTGTGAAGTCACCCCCATTGAAAAATCCAGCAGGTCATACTGATACCATTAATTCAATATTAACACTACCTCTGAAGGTAAATTTATGAGAATATAGTTGTTTCCAACTTAAATATCTTTGCTAGTAAGAAAGAGAAAACTGACTATTATTGGAATAAAGTGGTGGTGACTCTTCATGCCTATCTACCCACATACTCCCCTGTTGATAGGACCAGCATGTTAGAGATGTGACAATATATCCAAGCCAGTGCCTTGACTAAAAGCTACGTTAAACCTTCTTATGCCTGGGTTTTGTTTGATGGCCCTGCTTACCTTGTGGTGACTGAAATAAGTCTCAGTGTGTCTTTCTGCCCTGGGACTCTGGCACTATTGGCACCTTAGGGGTCTGTCAGGAGGATTCTTGTGTAGTTGGCCCTTGGTAAAGCAAAGAACATCAAACCTGCACTCCTCCAGATGGATCTCTTCCTTCAAAATAGTCTCTTAGCCCAAATCCTCCCAGTGGAGATGCTTCCTTCCTGGAACCAGCTGTGCAGAAGGCAGCAGCAGCTACTTAGAAAAATGGTCTGTGAGAGCAAGACTGCTCCAGAAAATCAAAAAACTATCTAAAAACTACCGTTCGCCAACCCTTTGGGAAATGCAGTATCATGCCATAGCATACATGCTGTGAAGCGCTGTATTTAGGGGGTGAACAGGAAAGTCCAATCTATTACAGTCTGAGGTTTTTCTGCCAGACTGCCTGCACTGCCTGCTGACTCTTGCAGCAGTGTCAGCCATGCTTTGCACTTCATGTTTCTGCCGGGAGCCAAAGGCTGGTAGAGACAGGTGGAGACAGGAAACTTGTGTTCTCTTTGGAGAGAAACTTGTGTTCTCTTTTTGCTCTGCTGAGAAACTTTGAAATAGTCTCTCCTATTTTCTGGGCCTTCCGCATGGGTAGGCAATAAATAGCATTATTGTACTTTTCAAATGCTTTTTTTTCAGCTGATGAAATACAGCCGTGAAAAATCCTGTATTTTTCTTCTTTCAGAGTGAAGAAGAGGGCAGGGCTGTGGCAGGTGCTTTACGCTTTGATGCTGCACCTGATGCCCAGACTCTGTACAAGGCTATGAAAGGGCTTGGTGAGTTGACTCTAACCACATATGTAAATTCTATTTTTGCTTATAATTGCTAAGTTGAGAGCAATTCCTTAGGAAATTTGCATCCAGAGATATTTTTTTTCATGTGAAAAAATAAAGTTTCCTTAGTATGTACTTAAACTTTTACATGAAGGCAATGAACTAAGCAAAGTTATCTGAATATTCAGACTGGGATTCTGGACTAGTCTCAGCTTATTCTGTGACTTTTGTTTATGACTTATTGTTGCTCTCCACAGGGACTGATGAACAAGCTATAATTGATGTCCTAACCAAGAGGAGCAATATACAGCGTCAAGAGATTGCCAAATCCTTCAAAGCACAGTTTGGAAAGGTTCTTCTAAAACAAAGCCATATTCAAGCAGTGTTTTACTGCAGCCAGGATGTAGTAAATGGGTGTACAGTTCATCCTGCAAGCATGTTGCAAACAATATGCAGATCATCTGCAAATAAGTAGAATAATATCCATTTATAAGGTCTAGGATGAATGTGGGAAATTAATTTTTGATCAGAAAAACTTGGGTTTCTCCCAAAGATTTAAATTTTTTTGTAAAAAGCATTTTGCCCAAGAACACTTTTAAAAATCAATTTTAACTTAGAGTGTAGCTTCTTATTATTTTTGAAGTGTACCAAAAATTGATACTTTTTTAAGTGACCTTTTGAGTAAAATATTGGTTTGATTTCAGGCCTTTTAAAGTGTCACAGAAAGTTCAATTTAAAGACTTACTTAATTACACTTGTTTAGAAATTCTGAAAATGAAAACGATCTGTTATTGACAACTGTGTTTTCCTGTGGCTCTCTTTGTTTCTTCGATAAAAATCTTACTTTTATTGGGAAAACTTTTCCACAAGCAAACTGTGCTACCAGCCCTACTCTGGAGCCTCCAATGACCCTTGCTGGAAAGGGGACTGCCATGCAAGGGTCTCAGAAAAGGAAGCAAGTATGGAACAATGAGTAAATACAATGCTTGCATCCTGCTAAAACAAAGAGAGTCATACCTTAGAAAAACCTGCATTGTAGAGAAAGGAAAGCTTGAAGTGTATCTTCAAGCAAACTACATGCCTGATTCTGCAAATGTCCTGGGTGCAAATTTATGTGCAGGCTTTGGAAATCAGCTTTCCCTGAAGCTACACCCGTGTTCAATTCAAAGCCTTCAGCTGCCTGGTCTGCTCACTAACTAGGACAGGATGGAGAAAGATTTGCTGCAGGATGATTTACTACCTGGGAGAAGCTTAAATATTGAGAAAACAGGGAATGCAGAAGGACCAAAGCCCATTTTGGAGTTAGGTGCCTTTTCAGTCCCAGGACCTTTTTTAATGAACAATCAACACAATACTGTCATTCAGCTTCATTACTTAGGCCATGGGGATGGAAACAGCATGGGCAGTAAAAAGATCCTGTGATGCTGTTTATGTAACTATGTGATGCATATTTAACAGGATCTAATTGAAAGTCTGAAGTCTGAACTGAGTGGCAACTTTGAGAGGCTCATTGTAGCTCTCATGTACCCCCCCTTCAAGTACGATGCCAAGGAGCTCTATGATGCCATGAAGGTAAGCAAACTGCGTGCTGATATTTAAGTAGTAGTGCAAATTCCTTTAATTGTGCTTATTATTAATGCAATCAGTAATAAGTGGGCTGTTATGTTGTTAAGTTTGTTATTAGCAGTAGCCTTTGAGAAATAGTTAATTGTATTAATAATGCATATTGTGGGAGGAAATGCTGCTTTAATACTTATGGCTATAAAAGAATTCCTGTACGTGCGTGTCTCATAGTTTTGCTGTTGCATTCCCAGGCTCCTGGTGCTAATAATGCCAAGGTTATGGGTTCAGTCTCTGGAGGAGCCATTGACTGAAGAGTTGGACTTGAAGATCCTTGTGGGTCCCTTCCAACTCAGAATATTCTGTGATTCTAAATTCACACACAAAGCTGATGCCCTGATGCCCCACCTGAGCCATGAAACCTTTAAGAAATTAAAGAAGTGGTGGTGCAAGGGCCAGGCTGGGGTTACCTGGGATCCTAGCTATTGCTACTGTATCTTTACAAGTTTCAGATGCAGAGTAGTCTAATGCTGTCTGTTGACAAAGATCTGACTCCAGAAATGCATTGCAGAAGTGTAGGGTTACATAAAGTCATCCTTTACAAATTAGGCACCTCAGTAAAAGAAGCCATGTTCAAAACAAATGTGTTTTGAGTCTCCAGCTTTCATCATGACAGTTTCTTAAGGCTCAGCACACAGCCTGACACTGCTGCTATCCAACTCCTCCCTTGACCATATTTTTCTAGCAATAAATCACACTCAATGACTAAATCCTTTTCTCCACCTTTATTTCTCCACTGTGTTTTCTATTAAAGGGTGTGGGAACCAGTGAAGGTGTTATCATAGAGATCTTGGCATCTCGGACTAAAGCACAGATCAAAGAGATAATCAAGGCTTACAAAGAAGGTAAGTGCCTGGAGCTCAGATTTCTGTGGTCAGAGCACTGAGCCTGATTGCACAGCACTAGTGGTGTTACCAGCTAGCGCTGTCAGCAGGAAAACGGCTTTTTTGCCAGAAGGTGCAACCTAACTCTAGTTTCAGCCTGGCAAATAGAACATGGCTATGCTGAGACAATTTGAAAATCCCTTTCTAAGTCTTGATCCAGCTACAGCAGAGGGTCAGCAAACCACAGATTTGGCTCAGTTTGGCCACAAGGGCTATTGTCAGAACACAAGCAGAACTATAGCTGTGCACTTGGCTGATTCTCCCCATTACATAGATGGGATTTTATTAAATATGTATTTGTAAATATTTGATCTCTTTGGTCCCTTCAACTATACCTCTAACATTAGCTCTGGGTTTATTCCTTGGACCTCAGGGAATGTAGGGACTCAGCTGGATGCAAATGCCAACCTAGGTATCACTAAGGGTGTGGTCTCAGCCCTATTTTGTTCCCTAATTACCTTCTTGACCAGTGTCCTTGGGTTACTGGTAATATCTTGACTATATCACCCAAATAACAAATCCTTCCCTTGTCCTTCTCTTTCCTTTGGGTAGAATACGGTTCTGATCTGGAAGAGGATATAAAATCGGAAACAAGTGGCTACTTAGAACAGATTCTCGTTTGCCTTCTTCAGGTAATGCTAGAGAAGAGAAATGAGGGTATAAAGATCATCACATTTTTCTCCTCTTTCTCTGAGAAGACGTGCAATAGAAGAACCAGCACAGCCATGACCTCCAGATAAACTGCAGAGACAACAATGTCACTTGGACTGGATCTGTCTCCATGTACTGAAGCAGGGAACTCTCCCTCCTTTAACAGCAATAAGCTGGAAACTTAGAGCCAGCTCTGCTGCAGGGAGACACCTCGCTTTTCTGTATGTGTAAAGCCACTGCACTCTACAAGGGTCTTAGGAAATAGTGGCCCTCCACTATGATTCACCACGTTTCCAGTGTCTGTGCCCTTGATGTTGAGTGTATTTGGATGCATTTACTCTGTCACATTTTCTCAATTTTTCTGCTTATCAGCAGAATAATTGAGGAATTTTTTTACTGCACTCTATATGACTGGTTTCAGTGCCTTTCAGTGAAGGACTTAGCCCTTGTGCTGTCTGAAGCATTACTGCTTGAGTACTTTGCAGAAGTAGATAGCTGAGAAGGATAATTGATCTTTGCCCAGAACGAATGCTGTGATCGTTACTGATGGAAGAATCTTTGACACAAAATGGTTACCTTTCTTTTTCTTCTCACAGGGTGAGAGAGACAATGCCACTCTCTATGTGGACACAGCCCTGGCTCTCCAGGATGCAGAGGTACTCTCAAATGCCTGTGATCAGATATGCCTGCAGATATGCTAGATATGCCTCAGATATGTCTGCATCCCCCCCCCCCCCTTGTTCCTGAAATTCAGAGTGCTTCAGTGGGCAATAGAGTCCTGATTATCAGAGGGTTGGACTCACAATAGTGTGGGGTAGAGAGATCTTCAAGTAAGCAACTTGGGGTTCTTCAATTTTGTCTGCACTGCTGGGTTTTGCTATTCCAAAGAGGACTGATGAGACCTGGGCTTGTGCTCAACTGCTTTTGAAATGTGAAGTGTGTGGGTATGGTGGAGTGAAAGAGGAAAGAAAAGGGAAGAAACCTCCAGAGTATTGCTGGCTGCTCCAGCTGCTGCAGGACAGATGGAAAAGATGGCAATAGCAGCTGCTCCAATTTGTCTAGAAGACAGTCAAAGGTTTTCATAATCAACCATTCTAGAAGACTGTAGTTCACACAGTGTTTTAGGTTACTTCAAACCTCTTTACCCTAGTGAGGCCTTCAGACAAACTCTGTTCCTTTACCAGTTGCACACACAGAACATCTCACTAATAACTGTGTGTTAAATTATAGACCCTCTATGCTGCTGGAGAGAAGATACGGGGCACTGATGAGATACAGTTCATCACCATCTTGTGCAAAAGGAGTGCCACACACTTACTGAAAGGTATGGAGCAAAACCCACACTTCCAAGCCCTGGAATGAGAAATCACTCTAGCCAAAAAGAAGAGACAGGGCTATAGGTGGGAGAGATGTGTGGTCAGAAATAAGTGCCTAAGTCTATTTCCTAATTCTTGGTCACTCAGTAGCCAAAAACTGCCAGCAGCTTTTATGAAAGATGATGTAGTTCTGCTGAAAACCAAGTGGCTTATCTAGGAGTCCTTTATACAGTGTTGATAACAGGATGGTATAGTTGTTTTTATAAACCTAAGTGAGTGAGTGAGTCCCTTTCTAGCCAAGTAGGAGCATGTGGTAGACAGACAAATGACCCCTTGTATGTAGTTTCCTTTGAGGGGGAAAAAAAAAATCACTAAAAAAGTAGTTTGTTATTCAGGGTGCAATCTGCATTTCTGCTCCAGGTTCTTCTGAGAGCATTAGGGACTGCTGGGAGGGAAGACATTAACCCTTCTCTAGCTAAGAGAGACCTCAGCTCCTCACTGTCCATGCAGCAGAGACTTGACCTTGTCATCTCAAGACTTTTGAGGTTTAACAGATGTTGGCTTAACCTAAGCATATAAAATACTATGTAAATCAGCTGGACCTAAACCGATAAATTTAGCTGGTGATAAATTAAGTATGCCTGAACTTTTTCAAGCTGAGGTCTTCTGAGGCAGTTTCTATGTCCTGGAAGCCAGCTCCCCCTTGTGTTTCAAATTCAATCTTCCAAGGTCACTTAAAAAATAAACACACCAAAAAAAGTGGCCTCTAGAGTCTTTGTCTGCATCTGCCTTTAAAAAACTGAATTTCATCTAGATGTTGTCATAATGCAACCAATCTTTGAAACCTACTGTGGCATCAAGCAATTTCCTCTGTGCTATGGCAGCCTGGAGCTGATTGTCTTTAAAACTTGAGTGTAATTGTTGCAGCCTTTTTCTTTTTTTAAATTTTTTTTAATTGAAAGAGTAGGCCTGAGTTGAGAAGGTTGTATCCATCTGTCTATTCTGTATTTCCTCTCCTCAAAGTATATTGAGTGTTGATGATCTTGGATGCTGAGCAAAGTTTATTAAGATGTCTGTTGCATTACACTTAAGTTTTCCTTTGCTGTTAGTCTGAAAGCTAGGAATAAAACCAGATATCTATGTTTCTGAACCCTGGAGTATACAAAATGTGTAAGGTGAAAAGCGACTCTGTTGCTGAGCTTTTGTTAATGTGGGAACTCAAATATCTTGGAATATGCACCTGTGTTTTGCTCATCTTTTCTCAGTTGTTTTTTTTTTTAAATTGTGGTTGAAATAGTAAGTTTTCCCAAAGTGTGTAGTCATCATTTTAAAGTCCATGGGCCATAAGCAGCATAGTCCTAGATTTAAGTTGATTTTATTTGGCTCCTGAAGGTAATGACGTCACCAACCACAAGACCAAAGGTGTGCCTAACTTTCTGTGGTCTGCTTCATTTCCGTGTTTAAAGACAGCAGTGAAGGGTCAGATTTACACATGAACCTGAGATGACTGAAATTGCATTTTGAAATGAAGGCAGGAAATTAAGAATCAGGGATGGTTTAGGTTTTGTGAATATTGCCATCCGTTTATGTAGCTTATTTCTGATGTTGACTAAAGCCTCCTGCTGGTGCTAATGTGGCCATTGCTTTAGCAGGATCCATGTGTTCACATAACCACACAGGCAGTGCCTGAAAATATTGGGCACAAAATGCCTCAGAGGTCACTTGGTAAAAAACTGAAGTTCTTTGTGTTTCAAACAGTGTTTGAAGAATACCAGAAACTGGCTGGTAAGAGCATAGAAGACTCTATCAAGAGTGAAACTCGTGGCTCACTTGAGGATGCCATGCTGGCTATTGGTAAGAGTGATGATGTTTCCCTTTGCTTTATCTGAATCTGCTGCCTTTTCTCCTGCAGTAGCTGACTGTTATGAGGTGGATTTACTTTGTAAAGGTATCTGGTAGTCAGTAAAGGGTGCCTCTTGGGTAAGATAAACTCAGATTCTTGGAGCACACTGAAATAATGGAAATGATGTTGAATCTGTCACCTGCTGCCCTGGGCTAGAATTACCACTGATTCTTACTGAGCCTTTTTGTATGTCTAGTGAAATGCACCAGGAACATCCGTTGCTACTTTGCAGAGAGGCTGTACCATGCTTTAAAGGTAAGACTCTTCATTGTGACATGCTTGTTTTCATATTGGAGTTAACTTGTAACCTGGCTTCCACCAGCTCAAACTAGAAGACCCAAAGTTTTGGTGAAATTCAGTAAGTTTTGTGCAAGAAGTAGCAGAATTCCTTCAAACACCTTGGGTAGAGAAGTACCCTTTAAGCTTGAGATACCAAGGGAGTCTGGTTTTTCTGGTTTAAGAGTCTGCAAGAAGCCCAATTCTACTATCTGGAACACAGACAAAACCTCTTGAAAAAGTTTTTCTAGGGGATTGATTATGGTGAAGCTTTGCCTTTCATGTTAATAGACTGGAATGCAGTATTTTCTTTTTAGGAAGCAACTCTCTCAAGGGCAGTATAAAATGAGAGTTCTAAATGGGGACACAGAAGGCATTTGCAGATTGTGCCCCTGTAATGCTTAATTGATATGTAAAAGATGTCAGCTCTCCCAACTTTTTGGAAAGCTGAGATAAATGATTTTTTTTTGTTATAGATGTGATCTTTATTTTCCTGTGAGTGATTAAGCAATATTGGTTGAAGCCAAACACTGCATGGATGATGCTACACAATGTGTATTCAGTGCCATTTTCTGACTGTGTAGCATGTTTGCTTTTGCATTTGACATAAACAGAACTTGTATCACACTTCCATAGTGGGCATGTGGTGTTGATGGTGGCCTATGGGAGGGGTATGAGGGTTGGCCCTCTGGAAAAAAATGCAGATGTTCTGCAGGACAAGTGATGTTTGAAAGCTGACTCCTCCTTTCCTGGACCAGTTTGCACAGCTAATCCCTTGAACACCCACTAACATCACAGACTGGCATATTTGTTATTGCAGGGGGCTGGCACAGATGATGGAACTCTTATAAGGGTGATTGTTTCTCGAAGTGAAGTTGACCTAAATCTTATAAAGCCTGAATTCAAGCGTATTGCAGGAAAGTCTCTCTCCAATATGATTTTGGTAAGCACAATCTCGATATGATGATTCTTAGCCATTACATGTATTCCTGACCTCTCCAGCACTGTGGGATTCTTCCATGGTTGTTTGCAGTAACAATGACATTTTGGCTACGATCATGGCTCTCCTTCATTGGGCCTATTAACAATCATCCCCTTGAGATATATGCTGGAAAGCTGAGTCAGGTTGTCAGACTGCATGCTCTACAAGTGACTTGGGCAAAGCAAACTCAAGAAGAGACTGTGCCAGGTTTTTCATGGACCAGACTCTGTATCCATGCACTGCATGATCTTCTAGATGAATCTAAATTGTTACACCTATCCCACACTGCTGTTCCATTTTCTGTTCTCTCTCTGCTATCCTTAACTACCTCAAGCCAGTGTCACATAAGTCAAAACAGTGCTGGGGGGGGGGGGGGGGAGTGTCTGTTTTCTTTTTTTTTCTTGTTGTTGTTGTTTGGAATTTTTTAGCTGTCTTTACCCCAGGTGAAAGCCTGGTCTGTTCTGTGATGAGACAGGTTTAGAAACTGAACCTTGTCAAAGCTTATTTTAGCATTTGAGTCTCAGTGAACTGAGCGAATGTGCCTCCCCTCTTAGGGCTGAAATGCTGGTTTTTACCATTTGTCCTAAGGACTCGGGACATTCCTCTCCCCCTGTGCAAATGGCACAGAAGCCCTATCCTAAGCAGTCCCCATGGGAAGTAATGGTTCTGTAATGAAGGCCCTTTCTTGTAACTGACACTGTCAGAGTCTGTCATGTTGATTAATGATCAGTTTTCAAGGATCTGTACAGCATATTCATTCCTTCTGAGAAGTGGAACTGCTTTACACCTGTCATCACGAAACATTCAAAGGGAGAAAATTTTTTTATCTAGTGAATATTTTGTGTGGTGCTTCCAGATAAAAATGACCTTATTTTTGGCTTTTTAAAAAAAGCCCATGCGTCAGGGTTAACTCTACTACCCTTTCCCTTCCTGTAAGGAAGAGATGGTACACAAATATGCAGGGATATAAAATCTGAACAGAACTGGCTTAATTGCTCTCATTTGTGCTGACTTTGTGCTGCTCTGCAGGACAGAACCCTGATCAGTTGCTCACCTTCATTCCAAAGGAAAGAATTAGACTTGATAAATGTTATTTCAGGTGGCAGCTACAAGCCTCATTTCTCCATTCACTTTTGATGGTGTGTCAGCTGGCAGTAACTCTGCTAAAGTCTGGCTTGCTCTTTCCAAAGTCCTTTTCCTGTGTGGGAATATTCCACAGACTGACAAAGTCAGCACTTGGAGCATATAGAGGAACTTCCATGCTCACTTGTTTTTTGATTTTTTTCTCCTGTCAGGATGACACCAGTGGCGATTACAAGACAGCCTTGCTGAATCTCTGTGGCAGTGACTGACAAACTTGAGGAGGAAGATGTTGCAAAGGATACAGAGAAAATTAACAGCGAACAAGGGTCTGAAAATGTACATGTAGAAAATATTTCCACTGATCCAAGTGGGGAGAAAAAGAAATTATTAGTCAAGATTTCCAAGCTCTCTGAAGGTTGTGGGTGCTCATTATACATTAAATGCTATCCACTTCCCCAACAGTTTTTCAAACACAAGGGGGAATGTTAATTTTTTGATCCTATTTTGTTCATTGTAATTTC
Organism: Pyrocephalus nanus; assembly: GCA_038380795.1. Classification (NCBI taxonomy): domain Eukaryota; kingdom Metazoa; phylum Chordata; class Aves; order Passeriformes; family Tyrannidae; genus Pyrocephalus; species Pyrocephalus nanus. The sequence continues at coordinate 19,071,778 of CM076268.1, forward strand.
CCTTCTGTTTTAATTCTTTGTGAAGGATGACACTTTGACAAGAAATTAAAGGTTCTTTTAAAGCTTCTATAGGTGTTTCACAAGTCTGAACAATCCTACAAAGGCTGTCCTGAAGCCTCCCTAACTTCTCTAGAATAAGCTGGTAGAGCACGGACCATTTGATGCTAGCAGAGTGGGTCTGGAAGGAGTCCCAGATATTAATGAGTCTTTAGGGCATGGGTCAGAATGCCATGGAGGTTGGTTTAGCAGCCTTATCTGCATAACTTCAGTAGGGTCTCCCCAAGGAGCAGTGAATGGCAAAGCCAAGCTGGCTGTAAGCATGTGAAAGTTGAAAGCTGTGTGCCTGATTTCCTTCTTGCTTGTCCATTGACGAAGATCAGCAAGTTCAGGGCCTGACATCAATGTCAGACCATGGAGGAATCAGAACTGGGATAGATGATTTGTTTATAGTGAATATAGTATATCCTGCCTTTGGGAGCAGACCTGTTTCTGCTCCGAGTTTCACAATAACTGCTCAGAAGTCCATGCTCTCCCTCAGAAGTTGCCTCCAATCTTAATGACTGCACCTACCACTTGCTGAGTGAGGCCCTAAATGTGTGGATGGTGATACAGAGATACAGAGAACAGGATGAAATGGTTTGAGAAGCTCAGGTCTGCCTTGACCACTGATTCTCCACACTTAGAGCAAACCATTTAAATGTGTAATTACCAAATGGCACTGTGTTCAGGAAAGGAGCTTTTCGAGCTTTTCCGATCCAGTGGATGAATTTATTGGCCATGAGATAATGCCTTGCTTGATTTAGTCACTTGTTCTAGTTGATGCTGATGATCAGCCTTCCCTGGTTTTGGGGGGATTTTTTTGCAGGGGGGTTTTGGGGTGTGTGTGGGGGGGTTATGTTGGGGTTTTTTGTTTGGGGGGCTTGGGGGGTTTTTTGTTTGTTTGGGGTTTTTTGTTTGGGTTGTTTTTTTGTTGTTTTTTTTTGTTGTTGTTTTGTTTTGGTTTGGTTTGGGTTTTTTTTGTTGTTCTTGTTGATTTGGTTTTGGGGTTTCGTTTGTTTTTGTTTGTTTCCTCTGTTTCTTGTTCGGGTTTTGTAGTTTGGGGGGTTTTGTTTGTTTGTGGTTTTCTTGGTGGTGGTGGTGGTGGTGTTTTTGAGCCGGTTCGGGCGCTGTTCTCCACGAGAGGCATGCCAGGGTCGGGAGGAGGAGGGGAGGCAGGGAAAGCCGTGCTTACACCTCCATCTGCTGGGGACAGGGCACATCCTGCGCGCAGCCCGGCGGCTGCACCCCGGGCACCCCTCCCCTCCCCGGGCAGCGCTCCCGCGGGAGAGGAAAGGAACAGGCACGGCGTGCCGAGATTTACCCGCTTTCCTCCTTTGCTCTCCCTCCCAGCTGCCGTAAAGGCTGCAAGGGGGGCGGAGCGGGATGGGTTGGGGGCGGGAAGGATGCGTTTGGTGTCCCCTTCGGGACTTCAGTTTCGGGGCTGTCACCCCGCAGCCCCTCGGCGCTGGCACGGCTAAGGGGCTCTGCAGGAACGCACTCCTCCGACCAGACTCGTGTGATGAGGTTTTAGTGTAAATATGACCCATTCCCCTGTGTTTGGGGCATTATTTCAGAGAGGCCAAATGGGAATTTGTGGCTTCCTGAGCAGGGAGTGGGAATGATTTACATGGCTGCACCTGCGACACCTCAGTTTCCTGAAGTTGGACAAGGAGCAAATGAAAAGCAATCCCCACTTTGAGGGACCTAAAATCTGACTAGAAAAGCCTAATGAAATTCAGCCCTTCAAACATAATTTAGTTCAGAGTTACCTGATGATTTCACTGAAACATTTGTGCTCATATCATCCCAAAGGTCCTTGTTATTATTGTTACCAGGGTATTCAGGTCAGAGGTTGGCTTTTCTTTTCGCCTGTGCTTAGCACAGTGGGTCAGGATTAGAGCTGTTTCACTGTGGCTGTGATCCCAATTTTTTAATAATAGCTTGGGAGATGTTAAGTGAGTTGCCAGTATGCTCACACCAGATCAGTAGTAAAGCTGGAAAGGAGAAACAACCACGGGAAGCTGATTCTAACCCTGTAATTGCTGGGAAACAAAACAATTGTAAAACATCAATAAAGATTTAATTACATATTGATTGCTGCTAAAATGTTCCCTGGGTGAACAGGTGCTTTAATAAATCGGAATCAATTCCTAAGCTGTTCTAACCAGTCTTTTCTAAGTGCAAATATTGACTTAAGGCCTTTCTATTCATTCACAGTTTTATTAACATGATTTTATTGCAGAAAAATCAAGATAAAAGCTCAGCAAGGAAAAGGTAGCACAGGCAATGTAAAAAATGCCCACGATTTGTGCAGGCCTTCTGCTGCCTGTGTGCCAGCCTTTTTCCCTCCCTGTGCTGCAGAAAGACCTGTGTACAGGGAGTCTTCAGGCACTGTACTAATGCCACCTTGCTGTCCCCCCCAGGTGGCTGCTCTGTGTCCTCAGATGCAGCACACACAGCAGGACCTGTGCTATCCGTCAGCCTGCTGGGTTGGGTGATAGTAGTGGGGTGTAGGTACTTTAGCTCTCTGCTCAACTCACACCCAGCTGTACATAGGAATAGCTGCAACTATTAGCTCCAACTACTAGCTCTGTTCCTGATAGCTGGAAAACTAACAAAAATCTATTCCAGAGAGGATACTAGTGCATATGCATCATTTAACCTCTGAGGGTTTCTATTCCAGAGAAACCTAACCTTATACAGTGTTAATTCTCCCAGCATCCCAGTCCAGATGTGGCCTGAATCCCAAAAGGCCAGACACAGGATCTCCAGGCAGTGGCCAGCCACAGGCAAAGGCTCTGCTTCTTAAGAGGTATGTCATCACTGTGACTTCTGAAGAGAAGATGAAAAGATTGGATGGGTTTGGCTTCGCTTGCATTTTTATTTTGCAACAGTTTGGAGTAATTTTTGGATAAAATATAGGTAAGTGTTTAAACTGAGGTTAAAATACATTGTTCCTGTCAGGAAGTAGATGAAGAAAATAGCACATATCTTAGTTGGGAAAGCGGAAGATCTCTTTCCTATCTCCTCACGTTTAAGGAAGTGTTTTTAAGGGCAGGTAATAATCTGAGAGAGATGTTCAGTCTTCCTCTTTCCTTAGAGTTTCCCCGGCAGTAACAGAGCCAACTCTGGCTGCTGTAGGCTGTTGAGCTGGGGCTGGGCTGGGGCAGATCGAGCCTTGCCTGAGGCACCAGAGCTGACACTGGAGCATCTTTGATGAAGCCCAGAAGCACTTCTTCTCTGCAGAGCAGAGGGTGGGTTTGCCAAAACGTGGGACAGCACAGTGTGTGGCCCGGGGGGAAGGGGAGGTGGGTCATGCCGGTGAGGATGGCCCCAGTATTTGCTCTGGGGTGGGCTGGACAAAGGTTTGAGGAGAGCACCCTCATTGCTGGGCAGATGGGAGCTTTTCTAGATGGAAACTGCTGATTGTTTTTTATTCTTACATTAATAAATTAATGGTAGATTAATGTTGATTTATTAATGTATCATGCTGCAGTGAGGAAATACTGCCTGCCACAGGCATCCAGATGGGATAATGCAGTCTCCTAGTGTCGTGGCTTATTACTTGGCTTTCTTGAAGCAGTCCATTCTGCTGGCAAGGTGGCCATCTAATAATAAATTGTACATCTTCCTCAGGGCTATTGCATGGAATCTCCCTTGCAGGGAAGATAATAGCAAACTGTAATATGCCAAGGTCGGCCTGTGCCAAAGACCTGACGGGATTTCCTTCTGCACTGAATCCAAATGCCTGAGCTGACTCCAAAGACCCTTTAGTGGCTGGGATAAGTATCTGAAGAGCATCCCTATGCCTGGGATACTACAGCAGCAAGAGATGTTTTGTTTGACAAAGTGCAGCAAACTCTTCTTTTCGGATCAAATGTAAACAAGGTCAAATCCAATTCTCCATCGCCTTGTAAGTAGTTGTTCAGTCTTCTGGTGTTATCCATTTGAACCCAAAGGACTCTGCCCTGAGGTTCCAAGAAATTATCTGTAGTTTTTGTATTTACTAAAACCGTTACGTTAGGCTTTAGAAGAGAATTCATACTTTAGGGTTTGTATCTGCCTCTTTCGAGAAGATGATAGAAACAGCCAGCCCTGGGGACCTGGGCTCCTGTATCTCTCTTTGAGAAGTATTATTTGTTCAAGCTGCGTTTCTGTTTCCCCAGTATTCCTTCCTGCTACAAATCCTAATTAACCATAGTGCATTAGCATCATGCCTTGGACTTCCCATGTCTGTTGGAGGCTTAGAACGGGCATTTCTGACTGAAAATTGTATTCCCAACACTTAAGAGTGTCACTGGTATTGGAGTTCAAAGCTCCCGAGGACTTTATCCTGTAATACTCTGCATTCTTCTAGTTGCAAAGAAATACTCATGGTGATGTTTTTTTCTATGATATATAAAACATATGATACATCCAAGTAGTTTTATAGTGCTGAGAAACCTTTTCTGCATTTCTGGCTAGATAAAAGTACTTACTACAAAAGAAACACAGATGTCTGTAGGTTCTGTACATGCAAGAATCTAACATGTGAAGAAATAAATAGCTCTGGGTCCCACAAAGGAACCGGTACTGTTCTCTCCATGGTAATGAAGAACAGGATATGTTGTAGGCACAATATTATTAATAAATAGTGAGCAATGCAATACAAATCTGTAATTCAATTTAGGATCTCAGCTGAAATTGCTCTTTGGAGTTATAGATGGCAGTGAGCTCTGAAATTGAGTTACAGTCCAAACAGGAACTGAGTCATGTGTAGTAATGTTCTAGGAAAACACAGAATCACAGTCAGCAGTGGAAAAAATGTTATTGACAGTACTATCTTCACTGAAAAAAAGGCATTTGGTGAACATAAATGAAATTTAAGTGAGCTTATAAATGGATGTCAGGGAGAAAAATAGGGGGAAAGATAAAAGTCAACATTTCCATGTATTGATTTTAAAATGGCAACTTTATTTTAAAAACTAATACAAGCTGAAAAAACAATTACTAAAAGGTTTAATTAATCTGAAGCTGAAACATGACATTTTAGAGGGCAGAAAGTTTAATATTTCAGTTTGCCTGAGAACATTTTTTTTCCACTTTCTGAAATAGCTCCTAAATTTCTATTCTAGTTTAAGCAAAAGAACTGTGGTTTCCCCTTCAGTTCCTTGTCTTAGTCACTGAGCTGAAAGGTTCCTTGTTATTTTAGCCATGATAAAGGGTAATGTTTTTCAAAAGGGACAGGAGAGTCATTGCTTTAAATGTCACTAGCAATCTTCTCTAACAGAACAGATCAGTGTTGTGGGGTCTAATTGCTGAGTTTAAACAGCTCTCAAAAGGTCCAGACAACAAGCAATAGGAGGATTACAGGAGATGTCTAGCCTTGGCAGCACTGGAACACTGGCACAGGTTGCCCAGAGAGGTGGTTGGATGCCCCATCCCTGAAAACATTCAATGTCAGGTTGGTTGGGGCTCTGAGCAACCTAATTTAGTTGAAGGTGTCCCTGCTCCTTGTAGAGGCATTGGACAAGATGACCTTTAAAGGACCCTTCCAACCCAAACCATTCTGTAGTTAATCCACTTATTCCTCACTGCTTGTCATGCATCTGGGACTGAAAGAAAATCCCTGCTCAGGGCAGTTTTCTGCTCTGCAGACATGATAGCTCTGGATTTCTAAACCAGAGCTGTGTTACTCTGAGTAATGTGCTAACTGGAAAAGCCAGGTGGAGATAGATCTTTGCTTCATGGGACTGTCTGTAGTGAGGCTTAACTGATTTTGATGGAAGTGTTCAGAATCCGTTATAGAATCTGTTAAATAAATAGGATTTTCAATCAGTAAGCACAAGATGGGGTTCTTCTGCAGCACCAGGTATTGTCCACAGGTAAATTGATAATCCATTATGATCTGTGTTTTAAGAACCACACTAAGTCCACAGTTTCTTCTTCTTTCTCTTTCATCTAGATCATCCTGTAAGAAATCCACAACCACTCAGATTATCTCTTTTCCTGCCAAGCATTCTGTAAAGGCTGGTCAGACAACCTAGGATACTGAAAATCAGGCTAAATTCAAAGAAGAGCTTGAGAAGATAATCTGTCTTTACATACATACTGATTTTCCTGACAGCTGATTCCCAAATGAAATTATACCAGACAAAATCTTAGAACTGTGGCTTTGGTTTTTGGTGGAAGATAGGGTAAGGAGTCTCTTTTTAGACTAGCCAAATACCCACTAGGCATTGCTCTTTTTTTCTGGTTTCCTGGTGAACTTTTCACATGGTTGTAATGATAGGTCATAACTACTTTGCTAAATGTTTCAGTGACAGTAAACAAAGCAAAAATAATTGTCTAGAATACATTGTGCCTTAAAGCTCTCTTACTAGTTTCGGAAAATTGTGGCTAAAAACTGTGGCATTTGGATGACCTCCCTTTTTCTGTTCTTCCAGCTAATACTAACACTCAAATCTAGTATAAATAAAGGCAAACATTAGTGATAATAAACTTTCAGACTCAGGCACTGATTTGTTTATAGCTGGGTTGGTACTTGAGGGATCCAGTGTAATTTAAAAGCCAATAAATTGAAACAAACGCACTTGTTTTGGAGGCTGTTTATGAACTCTTTTAATTTGGTGTCATATTTATTTGGGCAGAATTAGATTATCCTATTCATTAGATGCTGTGGCCAGTGATGAATGGAACAACATTCCACATCAATGGCATTAATTGAATCCTCACAAGCACAGATAATACCCCTGCAGGAAACAGGAGAAGATGGAAAAGTTCTCCAAAGTAGGTCTGCAAATACTGCAGTGATGAAGGAGCACTACTGGACAGCCAGAATAGTTGGCAGCACTTGAATGCTTTTCATTTTTGTGAGACTACTTAGAGTAGTTATGATCTTCAGGATACAATTAAAATCAGATCTCCATGGTGCTAGGCATTGCGCAAGTGGATGTCAAGGGGAAGCTTCTGCTCTAAGGCTGAGTTTAAATAGAAAATCTCACAGTGTATGGGACAGGTGGTAGATGTAGCCAAGGGGGAAATAAGCAGTTTAGGCTGTGCTTTAATGGCACAGATTAGCTGTGGTCATAGCTACCTGCTGCCCTTGCAGACCTGATGTACCTTCTTTACCCTTAATTAGCACTTAACAGACTAGGAGATAAGCTGGTTCTGGGGAACTTATCTCAGTACTTGTAGCCTGAGGCTGCCAATTTGTTTCAAAGATTTGCCCTAACCAACTGAACAGCTCATTGAAGGCATTCTGTTCCCCCTTCCTGGCTCCAACCTCATACTCTTCACTGTCACTGCTCCCAGGCCTTCTCTGATCACATGCCATCCCTAATAGCAAAAAAACTGCTTCAGCATTTGCTTAGGAAGAAAATTGCATTCAGCTTAGCCTGAGATCATAGGCAAGGCAAAGGAGAAGCCCCATTCAGTGGGCAGGGAACTCTTCCTGCAGTAATACCAAACCCGCTTCCTTCCTTTCCTGCTGGCTTGGCCCCCCCATCCTGGTCAGATCACCAGGCTGCAGCTACTGCTGGAGCAGAGATAATGTAGAGATGGAGGAGAGGGGAGGGCTGTGCTTGTCATCCAGCTGGCTGCCCTCCTTGGGCCTGGACATTGCACCCATATAGGTGCTCTTAAAAATGAGACTCCAGCTCAGCAGGCTTAGGAAACCTTTTCAGCATGTCTTGTTCAGGATCATCCATTGTGTCTGATACAGAACCAAGGAGGGAGTACAGGTCCCCTGAGCTGCAGGCTTGTGCCATAAGTAAATCCTTTGCCTCAGGAGAAATTTATTTTAGAGGGAAGCATAATCAAAAAGACTGGCAGACCTTTCAGCAAAAGTGATTTAAAGCTTGGGTTTGTAAAAATATCCAGATGATTTTCTTCTAGCTCATCAATAATACATGCTTGGGTCTGCTGTGGATTTCGTGGAAATGTGTCATTCTTCCAGGGAGCATGTCCTACTGATAGAGCCATAAGCCACTGCCAATTAATCAGGGCTTAATGCAGTGTTCAAAAATGAGCATGAGCTTTTCATGCCAGTCCTCTTTGATTCATGCCTCTGCTATGATTCATGCCAGTCCTCTTTCAGATGAGCAGCTGTTTGTTATGAGCAAATTACTTTATTGTCAGTGAAAGGTGAAAACCAGCTTGAGACATCGATGGGCTTTGGTGCAGAGAGAGTAGGAGCTTCATCAAATTCTGAGTTTCCTGCTTGCTTTATATGGAAGAAATTTCGCTGTTGCACATCGCAGTGGCACAAAGCAGAGAACAGCATCAAATGTGTTGAAGCAACAGTGCCCTGGATGTATGGGATCCCCCCAGATCCCTGCTGTGACCTATGAAGTCCCTAATGAATCCTTCCCATCACTGATGTTCTTCCAGTCAGCCAGCAAGGGCCAGGTGTCCTCAGCAGTGTACACCAGGACAGTTGTCCTAGGAAATTCAGGAGCAGTAGTTGGAGGGGATTTTCCTAAATGTTTTGATCACATACCCCAAACCCTCCTGATGCATGAAAGAGGCAGTGCAGCACATGTCAAGAATGATTACTCCTGCTTAAAAGGGAGTTGCCAGAACTGGCCACTGGGAATGATGACCACTGAGCTCTCCCATGGTATTTCCTCTGCCAGGGGCAGAAGGGCTGCAAGGCAGTAAGTAGCACTGTGCATTTTGCTGAGGCAGAAACAGAGGTGAGTGACTGGTTCAGGGTGAATAGGGATTAGGATGCAGTTCGTCAGAGCCCCAGGCAAATTGCCCACCTGGGGACTCCACCCCCTCTCTCTCCTTGTGCTGGTCTATGTTTCCTTTCTGGCCTGTGCTCTAAATATTGCCATCCTGGGAAAGTGCTCTCAGCCAAGGCCTCAAAGAGGTTAAAGCAGTAATAGCCACAGAGGCACTAGCAGGGGCATCTATAAAACTAACCATTTCAGAGCACTAATTTCATCAGCAAGCTAATTGCAAATATTGTATCTAAGAACATTTCCAGCCATCTGCAGGAAGGGAATGTCACAGTGCTTGAAAGACATCATGTATTTATGACTGTCTCTTGCTGATAAATAAATCTGGCACAGGGAGTTTGGGATGTCATTATGATAGTCATGCAGAACAAACATCCCTTGCTGTTACTTGGAGGTATTTACACACCATCTTTATTGTTGTATCTGAATAATTCTTGTTATATTTCACCTCTGTTTTAGAGTACAGAACTGAGCAAATATGAGGAATATTGCTACTTCCTACAGCAGGACTTGATTATGCCTTTTGTTACGCAGTAAACCAGTGATGCTGCAAGAAACAAAATCGCATCTTCCCAGATCCAATGCTGGGACTCTGCCAACTGCATCTCCCTCTTTTATTGTGGATCCAGGTACGGTCTCTGAACAGCTTTGATCAGACTCAGTCCTAAGGTGACATGAGTGTCAAAGGGACCAAGAAAAGATGTGTTTGTGTCCCATTCCCAGAGTAAGAACAGCAACAATATCAGGAAAGTGGAAGTTTGAGCTATCCTTGTATGTATTCTGGGTAAGTTGAAATTCCCTCTTTCTAGAGCAGAAGGTTTTGACAGACACTGAGTCTGCTCTGCCGAAAAGCAAATAATTTTTATAAAACATACAGGTTCACTATGGTGATACAGCTTGGTTTTGACACTCCCTGAAACAAGCAATGAAGTTGGTGCTCTAAAGGAACCTGCCACCCTGTTGGACAGATGATTTGCCTTTCTGTCTACTTGGAATCAGCTGTTGAGGCTTGTTGCTCCCTGGGAATCAAATTTTGATGTTTGGACTGTTCACATAACTCTAAGTCACCTGTATTTGTAACCAACCCTTTCCAAGGACTTGTGTATAATGTATAAATTTTCCTACTGTGCAAAGGTGAGCTGTAAAGACCTGACATGTGAAGCTACCTGATGAGGTGGCAACCTGCAAGCCCTCCCTCCCACTCACCAGTTAAATAGTCGTATGCCTGCATATAGACTTCAGGTTTTGTGACTTGCCAGCTGAGGAACTTGGAGTTCAACACCCCTACAGGTCCCACTTTGCAAGAGCCAGCAGCCTTTTAAAGACAAGCCAAAATTATTTTTAAAAGTACTAGTTTGTACATCAGTTTAATGAAGGACATTGTTCCAATAATTGATGTTATAACACTTGTTACGATCAATGGAGACATTCATTATATGCTAAAATCTCAAAAGTTTGTGCTGAGACAGACATGCTACCAAGCACAACAACATTTCTGTCTTGAAGACAGGGTGAAGTTATTACATCTAGGCTTAAGGCTAAATAATCCCAGGGGTCAAGACTGAACTTGCAACACAGTTCTTAAAATATTTCCCATTTTCTTCTAGAATAAACCAATTGAAAAAAAATACACTTGTGTTTCTTGTTAATTTTAGCATGTGGCTATCAGTGAGAGATATCACACATATGATGTTATGTGTGAAGGAAATTGAAACCTTGCCCCAGAAATAACTCACTTTAAAAGGATTTATTAACATCACAGATTGTCTTGTCTCCAGTCTTGGCACATGATTTGTTTGGACAGACTTAACACTATGACTGAGGACCATAGATTTTTGTCAAAGTTCTCTTGGATTGCTGGAGTCGCGTTAACATGTTCTTGAGATCGTGACCTACAATTGGAGCAGAGAGCTGCACAAAACTTTCTTTTCCCATTGACTTTAGTAAGAGATGTGAAGGCTAATGATAAATAAATGTACGTGTAACAAGTGCTTGTCACAGTAAATAGACAGAAGTAGATGCTGAGTCACAGCAGTGTGAAAGGACAGAGAAGGATCTGTCACTGCAAGCTCTGGCAGGTCACTACCTGGGTCCTGCTTTTCCTACAGATTGTGTTACATGTCTGCCCTGTAAACATATGCAGTACAAGATTTATATTTCTAAAAGCCTAAAGGATTTGCATATGAATACCTATCCCAGGAATAGTTTCCCACTTTGCAGTCTTGACCATGTTCTGAGAGCTGAGCCTCCCTTTTCTGTGGATCCCATGTGTTATTGTTTAGGGCAGAGGCTGGATGGTTATGCAGTACAAAGTCTGCTTCTACTTTTGCTCTGACACTGCCCTGGCTATGTGATCAGAAGATGCTAGGGTTGTGTGGGCACACCAGATGATTTCTTTTAAAATGATGTATTAATTACGAGTATCTTAGAGTCACATTTGTGAGATTGGTGATACAGGTGACATACATACTCTGACTAGTTCATAAACTCCATATGTCTGTCACTCTTCCCAGCAGAGATGATCCACAGAGAGGACCCACAGAGATGACATGGGTTGAAGACAGTTAAAATAAGCAGCACCCAGTCATAAGCATAAGAGCAGAACCACGAGCACAAAGCTTTGCCACCTGTAGTGGTCTTAGCACTAAAATGCAGCAGTTTCACATGATTATTGGATAGCATCATTCAGGTTAATTACAAAATATGAGGTTCCTTTGAAAATGAAATCCAGATTTAAGGACAAAATTCTCAGTAGTCATGGAATCACTTCAAAGCTCAGCAGATCACAAGTTTCAGTAAGTGGAAAAGGACCACTCTTTCAACAGAACAAGGGTAATTTGCAACTCAGATACACTTGATGTATTTGTAGAGAAAACAACCTGTTTGTTCATACCTGAGCTCACAATGCAGGATGCCTCAGTGAAATGAAGAATGAAATAACCTGCTAACTAAATGTATTTCGGGATGATTCAAAATTGACTAGACCTGGATGGGGATGGAGCTTTAGCCCAGCTCTGTCCATGATAATGACTTTGCACAAGGGAACACTGTTTCATTGACTCCAGTGGCCCTCTACTGCTTTGCAGCAGCTAAAAAATCTGTTTTTAATTTAACCAGATGCTGATTCCCAAAGTCTGGGCAACTCCTTGCTGCCGGGAAATAGGCTTTTTAAAATAGGCTTTTTTCCCCTGCTGGGGTAGCTCCACTTCATCTGTCATAACCTTTGCCCCAGTTTCAAGATTGCTACGAAGCTTTATTACTGCTTGCCAAAAATTGCCACATGTTTTATTGAAAGTAGCTTTTTAAGCACATTGATTGCAGTTTATTGTGGACACCTGGGTATAAAATCACCACCTGAGACATCAGGGCAAGAAGAGGTGAGAAAATCATGTAAATTTGTGTAATCCAATTTAAGATAACTGATTTAGGGATGCTGGGGAGGGTCCCAAAAGGCTTGTCCTTGGTTTTTTGCTATTTAAGGAACTGGACATAGGGCTGTCAGGTGAGTTGCTGGGGAAGGGGAATCTGAAAAGAATCAGGTATAGCTGCTATATATAGGAAGTAGTCTAGCCTTTACTATTGAAGCCTAGTTCATTTGCCCATTGGGTAGTTATTGCTGGAGATCTAACTAGAAGTTCTTTAATGTGTTGGTGATAGTCTTTTGGTTTGGGTTTGTTTTGTTGGGGGTTTTTTGTTTGTTTGGGGCTTTGAGGGTTGTTTTTTTTTTTAGGTATCCTATTCTGAGACATTTGCTACTTATGGAATTATTCATCTGGTGATCTGGAAGGTATATTTCTATTCAAAAAGAAAAATGTTCTGCCTTTACCTGAAGGGAACAAGGAGGGACTGTTGCGCTGCTGTAAACTGCCAAAAGATTGATGCTAGTTCCTTAAAAAGGAGAGTAGCCTATGCTAATCACATCTTGGGGAGGCTTGCCCACAGGTAGCTTCTGCAAAATTGTTCATTTTTTCTCTGTCGTAGAAGGACATATCAAGGCACTGAAAGGTTAATGACTTGGCAAGCTAGGATAAAGAAGGAGACTTAAGCATGACTGGCATTGAGATTGCAGCAGTCAGTCTGATATCAAAACTACCTGGTGGCAGAACACAAGACTAAGAGCTGGTCCACACGTTTCATGTGCTACAACACTAGGTAACCTTGTTTACTGGCTAACCAGGCTTTTATTCCTACGTTAGAAAGTACTAGTTTATTCCTAATTAGAAAGTACTTCAACGGAAGCCTTGCAGTTTCAAGTCCAGCCTTAGCTTGTTGTCATGCTAACATTGCCCTTTTACCTCAACTTCTTTCTAATTTAATTTGCCTCATGCAACGACAAATGGCAATTGCATCCTGAATAGTGAAGCTCTTTTCATGATTTTTTGTATACAGATTGGCTGTTTCTCTGATCCCAGTAATCTTACTTTGCAGCTTGTTCAGGTTTCTGTAGATACTTCCTCAACATGGGTCTCTGTCCCACGTTGGGCCCTTGTATGGGGTCACTTTTGTAAGGTATTGCAATTATGTTGGTCTACACTTCCTCAGGTTGCATTTGCACTTCTCACAGCTGCCTTGTGTTATGAGCTCACTGTAATGCTGAGAAGACAACATTACATCATCATCCTCTAGCAGCACCAGCAACCACTGCTTTCTTCAAAGGGCAATATATTATCTTAAAGTGGTACCTTGGAAGTATCATAGATGGGCATCTATCTCCTTGTTGTGGAGATAAGCACCTCAGTACACCCTGGGCACCTGCAGTATAAATACTCCTGAGTTTATGCAAGGATCAGATTCTGCTCCTCAGGGTTATGGCGTATAGCTTAAAAACTCTACATCCACACAATACAGAACTAATATTGAACAAACAGATGTTGTAATATCCGTGTAGCCCTCAGGTGCTCAGACATTATGTGGGTAGGACAGGAAGGAAACATGTAGGGAGTTGCTATATATACTGCCTGGAATAGTGATTTGTGGTGGACTTTAACAATTTTTCTGTTCAGAGGTAACTTCCCTTACACTGATGACTACTTACATACATATTCACCCATTTATTTCCAGCTGACACTTCTGAGTTACATGTTAGTTCCTTGTTTCTGCTCTTTTGTCACTGAGGCAAAAAAAAAAAAAATTAATAACTAAACATATTTGTTTATCCACTTCTTATTACTTACTGAGAGTTACTCAACATCTTCTCTACAGTGTTGTAGAAGACAAACTAAAAAAATGGGGCTGTCCTACTGCACTGTGATAAGAGAGGAACTAAGCCAGACAAATACAATTAGGCAAGCTGGAGCATGAACTGCATCCAAAACACACAGTAGGAATTCCCTCTGGCACAGTAGTGCTCAAAAAAACATGTCTTACATTTGCAATAACTACAGAGGGTCAGGATCTCAGCTTTACAGCTCATTGGAGAAAACTGACTTTTCACACTAGTGCTTCTACTAGACTGTATTTGGCTTCTTGTGCTGCACTCTCCTCGGTATTTTAAGCTGATAAAATTTCCACTGTGTCAATATAGAAATGAGGGTTTTTTCACAACTTAGATGGCAAAAGTTCAGTGTGGGGTACTTTTCCTCCATTTATTATGGAGCTTAAATATTTGTTAGAAGCTTCTATAAAACAAGCTTTTTAGTGAAGTTGTGATAATTTGAAGCAATTGTAAATACTGCAGTGATTCTGCTAAGATCAGTCAAAATGCTTCATCCGAATTACACGCTAAGTACCCTCTGCTTTATCATAACATTTTCTGCATTGTCACCATGGTGCAGAATTTTTCATTTTCCTGTTCTGAAACCCTGTTTAATTCTGTTGCACTTGTTAAGCAGATGTTGCATTTCACCCAAGAGCTAGTTATGTTTCAATTCTGTATAAAGTGGTTCCTGTAAATAAGGTTTGCAAAATGCTTTCTGTCTGAATAAAACTATGGGCCAGTTTTTATTGCATGCTGTTATTATAATTATAGGATCTTCTGCTTAATCAGGATGTGCTTAATTAGGATAGCCATTTAATTGGGACATCTCCCAAGGAACCAATTTACCTTAATGTTATTAGTACTATCTAATCAGGGCAGCTTAGGAAAAAATTTGCCATTAAAAAATGGGACCCCAACAAAAGACAAGATCACCTGATGTTTTGCTGGTTTAATGCATCCAGTATCTTTCTCAAGGAACTGCAGGAGTGATCTCAAAGTAACACAAGACAAGTGTGATACTTCTGTTGTGAAAGTATCAGACATGACCTTCACTTCTGCTTTTGGCTGCCATCTCCTTATACCAGAATACCCTGACAAATGAGACCTATGAACTTTATATTGTACCCAACAGGAAAAAAAGTCTCTGCCAAATATAAATGTCTAAGCGGAAAATGCCACCACATTATAATCATGAAGGTATGAGATACCTTGACCAAACAAAATCTACTGTTGTAAGGAAACATAGAATCATGTAAGTTAGGTCTAAAATTCAATAAGAAGTTCAAAGACATTACATTTTGTAATTCAAATGTTATGACTCCACAATGGTCTGTGAGCTAATGTAATCCCAGATGAGCAATATGAGATGGCAGCTGAACTAGGGCTGAATTTTCAATATTAAATGCAAGTGAAAAACTTAGCCTGAAAGAAAAAAAAGTAGTGGACAGACTTCCAGCTAATGTAAATCAGTCAAATTCCATTACAAGTGCTGCAGACATACTGGTTTTCATCTGGTGAAGATTGTAGCTGAAGACAGTGAGATACAAGTGTACAGTGGTGGCATTGGAAGAAGACTGGCCAGGGAGGTGGTGGAATTTCCATCCGTGGAGATATTAAAAACTCATCTGAATATGATCCTGAGTAACTTGCTTGGGGTGATTCTGCTTGAGCTCAGGAGTTGGACAAGACGACCTCAAGAGGTCTCTCCTGACCTCAGTTGCTCTGTGTTTCTGTGAAGGTTCTAATCACAGTCGCCTCAGTATGGGTAAAGGACAAATACAGACACTGTGGGTTTAGTTAGTCACAATGTTGACTTTAGTGGTAAAGCTTATTTAAGAAATCCCCGTCCATAACATTCCCCCTCTGCTTTTTTTTTCAATGCTGCAAGGTCACTGTCTCTTTACTTGGGGTGATAAAATTCTTTATAGGAATTTGCAGCATTGACTGGATCAATGATAAGGCAAGGTTAAAAAGAATAAGTTTGTTTTTTTAAGAATATTTTATTTTTTTAAGTGTTATTTTTAAATGCATGTCAGTTCAGCTATGCAGTTCCCAGCTCTGCTGACAGAGCACAGAGGATGATGAACAAGTGAGAAGGGAGAAAGCTGAGAAGAGACCAGCATGATGCCTGCATCCATCATCCACCATGGCCCAGGGCTGCCCATTGAGCTGGACCAACCTGTGGGACCAAGAGAGGGTCAGGGCAGTGGCCTTGCTGTCTCTTGTAGAAAGCAGGAATATATGTTATCTGATGTTAACTAATGGGAAAAAATCAGGCCTTTGTCTTCAGCTCACTGTGCATCTTGGGTACCTTTCTTATGGAGACACAGAACATACAAAACATTTGCTTTCTTTAGGTGCAGTTGAGGAGGTCTAGCAGTTAATCAAATGAGAATTAAAACTGCATGAAAGCTTTATTATCAAGCTCTGCTCAGGTATGTGTCCCTCAGGGCCTAGATGGCTCATTAGTACTACAGAGCCTGCAAGAAATAAACTCATTCAAACTAACTTAATTATAAAATCAAGTGACTCCCCAAGAAGTGGAATTATTTTAATTGTTCTAGTTGTGTGATTGCCCATCATTATTCAGGTCACCTTGTACAGCCCCATCTCCTCTCCAGTGCTCTTATCCCTCAATCTATTCTGGATTGAAGATGCTGGGGCTGCAGTTTTCAGAGATTTGGGTCCAGTTAACGTGGAAGTGGGTTATTGATTAGTGTGTTAGTGTAGAACTCGGTTCAACACCTGCTCAGGTGCTCCCTGTATGACTTCAGCATGTCACCTTGGAGCTGAATTTACTATTAGATTTAGATGGAGCTTAGACATCTGTATTCCAAAATGGGATCCTCAAAGTTCTTCCTAACCTTAGATCTCTGCTTTGTGTCATTTCGCTGGTCCATCTGGTATCCTGCCATGACCATGTCCAGAATCCTTTTGTCACCATCGATGAGCTGTTCATCTTCCCAGTCCCTGCTGCTGCCTGCAGAGTGGGTGATGCCCAGCCCATGCTTCCCCACCTGCTCCAGTAGGTGTTAATCAGCAGCTTGGGCAAGGCCACGCCCTTCCCTTACATTCTCGTTTGACTCCCGAGTAGCTGATTTATGAGCAATGCCTGCAAGACCCTTCTTCGCGTTACAGCTTCTGCAGTAGCAGACAACTGTATTTGTAGCACAGACAGACAAGCAAAATTACCTACTTGTGTCTTCAGGTGTCCAAAAAGAGAAAGGTAAGATGTACGCCTACTTACTTTGTTAGTGTATTCTGTTCCCAAAAATTAGTTATCTGCACATCTGTCCTGTCTCATTTGGCAAAGAGCAGGTGCTCGGTGGCCATGTCTGCAGCTGTGAATGTGTGTGCACATCCATGTGTCCTTGTGGCATGTAGAAAACACTCAGTGACATCCAAGTTGATGTGCTCCTACACCTGGAAATTAATTGTAGTTGCCCAGGCCTAATTTCTGTGTACCATCATGGCACTGGGAGACCTGGAGATTATTGTAGGAGATACTGATGGCAGTTATTTACAATTAAAGCATGCTAACAGAGGATGCAACACAGGCATTCTTTCCTAATAGGGCAATGATTTGTAAACCTCTATTAAAAGAGTTGACAGTGTTTTCCTGAATAGATATTATAAATGCTATTTAAAAAAAAAAAAAATTGGTAAAGAATGGATATTCCTGGAAGCTGGTACCACTTATTGACCCCATACCTCTTATTAATTTGTATGTAGTTATAAAAGGATATATTAAACAGTGTTTGCTCTTAGTATAAGATGGGAGATAGCTGCTGATAAGTATGCTTAAAATAAGCAGCACCACAGTGGTTATTTTCATTCCCTACCTATAATAACAGACTACGGAGACAAAAATTAATGCAGCCAGTCCAGCTGATGGCTGAATCATAGCAACAGCATCAATTGATTTGTTTCCAAGTCTAAAAAAAAACTAATAAAGACTTTGCAGAATCTCCTAGATACAGAGGATTATAGTTAATGTCTTAAACCTGTTCCTTATGCTCAACTACTTTCTCTGTATGCACAGATGCCTGCTACTACCAATTTCAGGTGAATTCTATTTATAAAAAGTGATACTGAGTTAAGTTGGTTGAAACAAAGGTACATCTCTTTGTACTAAACTAAAGAGAAGCTATTAGCTGTTCTGTACTGCAGCAAATAATACTGTTTACCAGTCACAACAGTGCATTCATGTGTGCTTCACAGTGTTTATCATTTCTGGGGTTTTTTGTTCTTTCTAGTGTTGACCTAGGAAATACTGCACAGTAGGAAATTTAAAGCCAAACCACTTCTATTCCTGACATAATTTCAAGTAAACAATTTTTTTTTCTTTCTTTTACTGAGTTCAGCCTGTTTGCAGAATGGGGGACTGCATTTCATCCTTGATAGCTATTGCTTGGAAATAGTAAAAATAAAAAAGTCCATTTTCTTGAAGAATTACTTTTAAAATGAATGGTGTACATTGCATTGCATAGTCTCAGACCCTGAAAAATTATGTGTGTTTATGTTGAATCGTATATGTATTTTAATCCTGGAATGCTTTGCATATTGTTGTTCTAACCAATTGTGGTTTGTGGAAAATGTTATGAAGGATAAAACCCATGTTGCCCTTACTTAAAGCTTAACCTTTGCAAACCTGGAATGTAATATATTCATTTTGCAGTGCAAAGAATTGAACATGTGCTGGATCAGGGGGTTGTTTGCAAATGTATTGACTCTTGCTCTGAATACAATTGGAACACTTTCTCTTCTTTCAGCCATGTAACTCCTTTCTTCCTACACACAAATAATGAGCTACTCCTTTACTTAGCAGTGTCTGTAAGCAAGTCGTCCAGATGCTGAATGCAAGGACAATGCCATGAAGCTTTCCTTGCAATGCATGAAAAATATATTAATCTTTCTAAGAACCATGTTTCATAGACTATTGCTGAGGCAGAGGAATTATATTAGCAGTTTGTAGGTTTAAGAGGAGATCTTTTGGTCTGCTCGTGAAGATGAGCTTGCCTGGAGTGAGATTGTGCATGCCTCTGTGTGTGGTGTCACATGCCATGTGTGGCTTCTGTGGTGGATTGTGGAAATATGGGTTATTATGAAAGGACATTGTGCAATTTGTGACAGTATGGTTGTATTTCTGATGGATTTCAATACACACTAGATTTTAAATGCAACCGGTGGTATTGATTTCATCAGCTTTAAAAACCTTTACCACGGTGCCAGCCAGTATCTGCTATTTTTGCAGCCTGGAAGCCTTCCCAAAACAAAGGGCTGTGGGGGGTACATGTACCTTATGCTCCAGGAACAGTCTGTGTATTTGCTATTAGTTTAAACAAAACTCTCTGCTTAATTGTGTAAATTTCTTGGACTTTAATGTACATGCTTAGGAGACCATAACTTTGCTCTATTTTTCAGATCTCTGCTGTGAATGCAGAGTGTTTCTGAAAGTGGTTACATTGACCTTTAGGACATGAGGAATTTTCTACAATCTATCTTTTAATTTAAATAAATACATGTTATATATAATTACTTTGAGTCACTAGGTCAGCCTATCAACTAGTTGACTCAGTGCTTATTACCTTACTAAAGGCATGGCATCAGACAATGGAATCAAATATTTATGAATGATGAAGTATTATTTGCCCACTAGATACCACCAGGGAGACTTCATATTCCCATGGACAGTAATTCATGAACTGAAGTTACTTTATTCAAAGGACAGGAAGTTTTATCTGGGACTGTAAGAACAAAACCTAGTCCTAGTGTAGGTTTCATGTTTTCTGTCTGTAGCAGTAATGATCTCATTATTCCTCCTGGGGTCCATGCCTTCATATGCCACATCTGTCATCATATCTTTTGACTGACAAATGTATCTACTGTCAGAGGTTGCATCCTATGATATTCCCCTAAAAGTACTTATTTGTATTATTATTATATTATTAAGACTGGTAATCTGTATTATAGTTTCTATTGAACAAGGTACTCCCTATCATATGTGATGAATACTACAGCACTACTGTACTATTTAACTGAGCATTTTTTATAGAGGGGTGGTGGGATCCCATCAATTAAAGTTCTAAAAAGCAAAAAAAAAAAAAAGATATACATCATAGAGTTCAATTTCAACACAGGTTTCCATCATGTAATCTCTGTGCCACTGCTGGGCTTCAAGTAGGCATTTATTGGAAGGATAACAAAACAATTCTGACTAAGGCCTAATGAGCATTATCTGGCAGGAAAGGAATGGTAGAGAAGTATAAATTTTAGGCTTATTCTACTTATGATTTCCTCAATTCAAAGAAGTGACTTTATAAAGCAAACTGAGAAAGTGAGAGAAGGTCATAAAAGCTATGTGGATTTTGATGTTCATACAATGTAAACATGGAATACTTCACAGTGGTGCTAAGTAACAACTTTTTCCAGTGAAATCAATACTGCTCTGAAAATCAAGCCAGTGTTTAATCAGTAAGAAACTCGAAGAGAAAGGCCTGTCAAAAGAAATGCCGGGTGATCTTGTGAGAAGTGAAATGGGTCAAAGTAAAAGAAACTCTTAAGTGGTTCTCAGGGTGTGATGTCTTAGTTCACAATAACTCATGGACTGTCATTCTTCAGATATGTGTGTACAGTGTGTTTGCAAATAGCAAACCTATGGTGCAGATGCTGCCTGACTGCTGTCACAACATTGTTACCAACCACTGTTGATGGTTACTCACATTTATGACACACAACACCATTCCAGGCAGGTAGCAGGTACTGCTATTACATTCTTGTCTTGTGTGTGCAAATATAATAAACAAAACCTGGTTATAGCACAACCTGTAGTCATTTCTAGTACCTTGGTTTATTTTCTGTTGAGGCAGGTGACCCAGGTCATAGAAATTTACCAATTTTTGACCCAGTCAAAGCATTTTATGAAGTTCAATCAAATGTCCCACATCGGTTTTCATCCCAGAAGTCTCATTTACTTTCTGGCTGGGGTCCTGGTCAGGGTTCAGGACAGTAGGAACCAATTTTCTGTGCAATCTGAGAAGTCTGTGAAGATGACTTGAATCCTGGCATCATAATATTCCAATGTTCTATGTTGAATTTTTGATACTTGCCTGTCTTTCTTGGTTGGTTGCACTGCACCATTGTCTGTCCTTAGGAACAGTGTTTCCAGTTATTAATCCTTCATATATCAATGGCTCTTACCAGAGAGTATAACTTGTTTTCTCTTGATAAACACTAGTTGAGAACTAAATCTAATGTATTCTATATTCTACACTATGTATCATATATTCTATACTGTGAGGAATATTCTATCATTTTACGGAAGCAGACACAGAGAATTGACACAGACAATATTATTTTATTTGTTATTAAACTCTCTATAGTGTGCCACTTATATCACAGCAGTAAGTTGTTCTCTTGCTCTGAAAACCTTATTGTCTTAAAACATGTCATAAAAGGCAAGATTATGAAAAGCTTTAAAAAAAAGGTAGTGTAAGATATTATAATAGTATGCCTCAACTTACACAACTCCTGAATATTTCTCCAACTTTAATTTTGTGACTCAGTAACAGAACTTTAAAGATTATACCCAAAAACATCATCGTATACAGTGAGCACAAAAATGCTCAATCTTTCTTTGGTATGATCAGTATCTGTTATTTATAAATGGATAAGATATATGTAAGCTGTTTCTGTTCTGTTACCCTCTCTTTGCTGTAACCGAAGAAACCTAGCCTGCCTTGGTTGCATAAAGCCTCAAAGTGACCAAAAAAATGACTCTTTCAACCATATAGACATTATTGTATCCAGCCTTGCCCATTTGCCTGCAAAGGGAACAGGGAAAAGTTGCTGCAGCAGTTCTTAAAAACTGGTGGCATAATATCCTCTACTGCATTTGTGCACAGCTACATAAGCCTTGGTGTACACACAGAGTGAAGAAGTGATACAGGCACCTTTCCTGTTACATCTGTTTGTGCCAGCAGGATGCCTACTGTGTAAATAAATATAGGGCTTTCACATGGCATAGATATTCAGTCCTTTGGAGCTTGGGTATATTTATTTTTCTTGGTTTACTTTAAATTTTATTTAGTTACCCAGGGAATTTTAGAGGCTGAAGAATATGCATCTGGGGCTGGTGTGCAAGTAAATGGATAGACTGCATCTGGTTGGGAGTTCTGCGGATCTGCATTTTTGCAGTTGAAGTATGGGTGGAGTGTGATGGCTTTTAGTGTTTAAATCCTGTAGTTTATCCAGTCCAAAGTCAGTTAGCAATAAACAGTAGTTGACTCCAAACTTGACACTTCCTTAACCAAGAGAGGAAGATACATCTGTTTGTGTTTGTCTGAGTTACTGTAAAGTTGGATCTATTTGCTTTACGTATTTACTTGTGATAATGGAAACAAATGTCAGTATGAATTACAGTTAAACAGAGCATCAGATCTTGCTGATATTTCTACCCTTTGCAGTAAGAACTCAGAGCTGATGCACAATGTCAGTGCATAACTCTAGTGGCAGGTCTCTGACGTACCGTAAGTTTTCACTTGGAACTAGTGACAAAGATGTGTTCAAGTACAAATAGTAAGGGTAATTGTGTTTCTGTTTAAGACAGCGGTGCCTGAAAAGTTGTATGCTTAAGACCACATATCAGGTAATCTTCTGTGTTCATGTTTAGCAGAGTATTCTTACAATAGCTTGACACATATCTTAGCTAGTTAAATGCTGGAAACAGAAAGAATTACACAATTACGTAATTTGTTTCTAAATAACAAAACAATCACAAAGTTGAAGCAGTAT
Organism: Pyrocephalus nanus; assembly: GCA_038380795.1. Taxonomy (NCBI): domain Eukaryota; kingdom Metazoa; phylum Chordata; class Aves; order Passeriformes; family Tyrannidae; genus Pyrocephalus; species Pyrocephalus nanus. The sequence goes on from CM076268.1 coordinate 19,094,530, forward strand.
TTAAGCCCTCAAATAATACTGCACAGTTTTGACATAAATCACGCTGATTAGGAGGAGCCACTGTATTTTGTGCTACTCAGCATCACATGGGGGTTTCAGCTACAGTAGCAAATTTCAAGATGTGTATGAGATAAAATGAGAGTCCTCTTGTTCTGTGTTTCTAGTAGACTCAGTATCTGGTCTAGAAATCACATTGCATACAAACTAATCAAGAGAAAAAACTTCTCATCAAAAAAGTAACAAAACAAAAAGAAAAAAAGAAAGCAGAAATCCATTTGAAAGGCAAAAATGTCTTGTCACATGTGATCTCATACTTGTCGATAGTTCTTGCTATGTTATAGCAGAAGGCTTAGCTCTTGTCTTCAGATATTCTGTTCAACATCCATATTCCTGTCAGTTCACAGTATGTGAAGAATTCTTTTCCTCACCTAGCTTTTTACCAATTTGTCTAATCAGACAGCTTCCAACTAAGGAATTGTTACCTTTTTGCATATCTATACATTCAATATCTTTAACTCAGTGTAAACCCATTGACTAAAACAAATAACAACCGCTCATCATGGCATAATTGATGTTGGAAATTACCTCAGGTGACCACCTAGGCCAGTCTTCTGCTAAAGTTAGATTAAAATTCAAGATGGAATATGCTTCAGTATTTCTTTAGCATTGAACTGGTTGGTCTTCTTTTTGCACTCGCTACCTTTTTCTTTTTTTTTTTTAATCTATTCCATTATATGGTCTTCTTGGTCATACCTTGGTTTCTCAGCAATTTCACTGGCTCCAGAGGTTCAAACAAGTTTACAGTTTGTAGATTTCATGACTAAAAATACCACAGATGTGGAAAAAATTACTCTCATTTTAGTAGAGCAATAAACAGTACTACTTATTTACATGCATCTTGGCTTCAGCCTGACCTGGATTCCCCTTGTGTATTTTCATTGACCTTCTACTGATTGGTTGGAATTTCAGCTCCACCTGTGTTGCTGATGCTGGCGAATGGGACTGATATGTGACATCTGGTTTTATGTTTTCAGAAAACTGAAATCCTCCATGCATATGCTTATTTCTTTAGGAGTGCACCCACTCTGGAAAGACATGGTTTCCACAAATGAGTTTTTGTGCCTTTTCTGACCTTCTGAATGACATACTTTGCAATTAAAATACCAAGGAGATGCTGAAGCAGAATGACAGGTTGCTACCAAGACCTGGAACAACTCCAGTAATCCAGCCACCCTGTACCATCATGGAATGCAGTTTTAGCATTGCAGAGCTTTGTGACTGACAGCAGCTGGAATTGCTTAAAAACAGTTCTCAGTATCATTTTAATGCATTTTATGAGTTACATCCATTGAATAACATTTTGCTGCCATCCCTCCTAAGTGACTGTCTTCTTTACATACCAGAGTCATTGTTCTGTGTCCCTGCTTGCAGAGGCAATGGCTGTTCCCAAGCCTATATGATAGAGGTTTGATAGAAACATTGAGTTGTTTCATGTGAACTAGATTTGCTGAAAGATTTCTGTTACTTAGTAGGCTGTGAGAGTTGGTAAAGCAAAAAATTTTAGATATTTACATATCTGTGTTCCACTGATGTGTCAGCTGTGCATAAAATTCTTACTAATACTGAAAAACTGTGAGAGTCTTCTCTAACACAACTTTTGCCAGCCTGCAGTGCTGGAACTGGACACCTGGTTTTCTACTGCAGCCATGGCAGAGATGTGAGTTTAGCTGATGAGCTCCATTTCAGGCTATATGCAGCCACAGCTTAGTTACTGATCCTAGAGCAGCTGTGTATACATCAGTGCAGTCTCTTCAGTGTCCATTTCACCTCTATGACATGAAAAACTCATGTACCATAGCAGCAACTGTTAACATTTATGACCTTCCTTTGCCTGTTCTTCCAAAAATCAGGTGGTAACAAGTTCCTGTTCACATTCCAGCTATGGCATTACCTGTTACTTATGCTCACAGGTAATAATTGGTGTGTGGTGTCAGTAGACACTTCTGAAATGTTTTCTCCTAGTTAGATAGAATTATGTCTGCAGTTCAACATCAGTGAGCCCTTGGAAATTTCAGTTTGCATGGTGGATAAAGGCAAATGATCATATTCTTCCATTGATGCAGTTACTGAATTATGCTGGCAACTCAAAATCAGTGACTTCACTTCTTTTTTGAAGTTGCTGTTTAGGAAACCATAGATAACAGGATTGACACAGGTGGAAGCCATAGCTACCAGGTGGCATAATGAGAAGATCAAGTTGTGGTGGCAAGGTGAAATGATTCTGTAATTCCAGTCTACAATGGTGTTGAAAACATGCAGTGGTAGCCAGCAAACAGCAAAAGCAGCCACCATGGATGCTAACAAAATGTTTATCCTTCTCAGCTGAACTGCTCGGTTGCTATATTCACTCTTCTCAAACATGTCCTTTCTCTTCTGTAGACGTAAGTAGATACGCAGGTAGCAAAGTATAATGAAGAATAGCGGGATACAATATTGCAAGAGCAGTAGAGTGGTGGTGTAGATAAGTTTGTGTTGCTCAGAAGGCCATGAGTTGATGCATATGGCCTTATCAGTGGAAAAATTCATGAAGTGTGAGAGCTGCTCATACAAGTCATTAGACAAGATGGATGTGGTCAAAAAGGGTAGGGACATGAGACATGCTAAAATCCAAATTACTCCAATTCCTAGATAGGCTTGGGAGGTATTTGGCCTCCAGCCAGTTGGGTTTATGATGAGCTGGTGTCTTTCCAGAGCAATAAGGACAAGGGAAAGAATTGACACTGTCACAGTTGTGCACTGAGTAAAAGAGGTCATTTTGCACATGACTTCTCCAAATATCCAGTAGTCCATCATGGTGTAAACAACGGTGAAAGGCAGGCAGACAAGACACATAAACAAGTCTGAAATTATTAAATTGGAAATTAGGATGTTGGTAACATTGGCCTTTTCCTTCTGCCTGGCAATGACGGCAATCAGACAGATGTTTCCCACAATCCCTAGGACAGTCTCCAAGCTGTAAGAGGTGGCCAGAAAGACAGTAAGGTGGGTGATGTTCATGCACTGATTAGAAATGTTCATGGGAAAGCTTCGGTTTGAGTTCCAGTTCTTACTGTTCAGGAAATGAAAACCATCATTAACAGCCCTTGTCTTATTCATCCTGAATTCCAAAATATTTATCACAAAGGATGGTAGTAAAACACAGTTTAGTTCTTCTGGAGCCAGCCTAAAATGGGTTTTATCTGTTCTGTCTGGCTGTGGAAGATCTGGGTGTATCTGCAAACAAAAGGAAAAAATATGTTTTGTTATGCTTCAAGAAATTAGTCAAAAGGGCAAGGAGGGAGACAGGGAAGCAAATGCCAGGGATTCTGTGTATATTCTGCAGCTCCCTCGTATATAGTTTATTAGATCATAAAATGAAGCCCTTTGCTAAGCTGTGGTATGAAAGTCTGTGCAACGCTACTGAATTATGACCATGTTTATTCACTTTGAGATTGTCTCATGGATTTAAGAACATCTTAACTTCATTATTTAACTCAGTGCAGTATCTTGAACATCATTAATGCAGTAGAGTGGTGATTTAAGAAAACTGGATCAAAACCCACCTGGAGGTAAAAATTGTGTGCACTTCTGCTTTTGCAAGGTTCTGATCCAAAACAGGGCACTGGGCATTGTGGGGCTTCATTTACCTTCAGCTGAGCTACACATCAGTGTGAAAAGTAAGTCATATTAGATGCATAAAGCCAACACTAAAATATCTTATGTGAGTTAATCTGTGAAATGCGATTGTGGCTGTAGCCAGAGCTCGCGTTTGCGTAAAACAATCACCATGCAAAAATTCAGGCTCGTTCTCAGGAGGGATATCATGGGACAATTTTTCGAACGTCTAAAATAATTCAAAATCATTTCAACATTTTTCAGCTTCTACACAGTTGTGATAGGTCATGGGAACTGCAGTCCAAATATCTTCCTTCCCCATTCCAGATGAACCCCAGTGCCCTTAAAGCTTTGATGTCTCCCCTAATGCGGCCATGACAGAGTTTATCGGAAATTAAGTCCAATCTCCTGATCTTGGCTTTAAGAGTGAGTGATTTTTATAATGTCTGTTAATTCCTTCTGAGAAGCTTCTTATTGATTCTCCCTCATCATTTTGCTTTTTTTACCCAAAAAACTTCAAGTGTTTTAATAGTATGTGCTGTCTCCTAGATACTGTTCCTGCACAGACAAATAGATCTGCTTCTTAATCACTGCTGCAAGACATGAGCTGGGATTTTCAATGGGGTGTCAGGGAGCTGAAACCATGGAGTTAATTGGTGCTGCACACTTTTGGAAATCTCATTCATAGGACTGCCTGGACTCTCAAAGATGACTCCTGTGAGCCATAGCAAAGGCTATTTTACAAACCTGACCCTGGAGTCCAAATTCTCTATGTCAAGGAATCAAAGAAAAAAATCTGACTCCGCTGGGAGTTCTCATCAGGCCAGAGGCAGTTTCATGCTGTGCAAGTGCTTGCAGTATGAAAAGTAAATAAATACTCAGGGAACAACAGTATTTAACCACTACATGACCCTTTCCTCAGTGATAAAATGTCACTCAAACAAGTTTTAATGCTTGTGAAAAGCTTCTGAGCTTCAGAAAAAAAACACTGAACAAGGTATAAATATGTAAATAAAATGGTATAATGAGCTTATCAGTTTGAGTAGCATTTACTGCTGAACAACTGTGTGCCTAAAGATAACCAGTACTGTACAAAAAAACGCCCACTTTCCAACAATTTTTTTCTTTGCCTTGTCTTTCTTGTTATGAATTTTACTGTATGTTTCTAGAAATGTTGCCTCTCAGGAACTAAAGAATGCAATAGTGTGCAATGAATAAAAAGAAGGTTTGGGATCATCATTCTGCTTGATGAGCAAAAATAAATGAGTACAGTAAATTCTTTTGTTACTTTGCTTGTATTGATTTTGCTGTTTTGCTACGCTGATTTATTTAACTGTACCTATCTCTATCTCTGTCATCTATCTGTATCCATCCAAAGCAATGAAGACAGTCACACAAGAAAAATATAGTAGTCCTTCCTTTCTCACAATCTTTCATTTCCTTAGTAATTTAAATCTTAATTAAAGAGGGCAAAGGAAGTTTTCCGAATTGTTGATGTAGGTATGACTCCTTCTGTCCACTCACTTTGTGTTGTTGCCCAATTCATGTGAACAGATTGATTCATTTTCTGGAACAAAAACAAGAGGCAATGATGATGGCTGGATTGCATGTTCACAAGTGGGGAGGGTATGGTGGTCTGTTTCAGATGTAGAATGAAAAACCATCAACCAACCCTGTAGTTTTTAATGATTGTTGGTCAGTGATGATACTGCAAATGAAGCAGAGCAAAGGGATTGGTAGCCTGCAATATTATTTGGTACCAGTCTAAAGAGATAAGTCTTGGCATTTAGACAGGACAAATAGATTCTGCTGTAAACAAAACACATGAGCTTTTTACTACGGTCCCAATCTAATGTCCTTAGCTACAGTATCCTCGACAACAAACACATGGTTCTCTTTTGTTGCTTAAGAAATATTTGCAGAGTTATTACAAACATCTGTGTCCCACACAGTAAGCCCTCTCAAGGGTCCTAGAACTTTTGGACATGCTGAGGTGTCAGTGAGGAGAACTAATAATGCTGAAGAAAAAAAAAAAAGAAAGTGATAGAGCCACCTGAAAAACAAAAGCCAGATCCCACTGGTTTAAGGGACACATTTCCAAGAGGGATGCCAAAGACTGAGCATGGCTGTGCATTTGATACAGATGACAAACGTGGTGGGGATAAAGAGTATCTCTGAAGGCTCTGCAATGTGTGTTGTTGGGTTAGGACCTCCCACTCTTTAAACGTCTTGCATTCCATAGTGTTCCCACAAAGTTACTGTCAGGCACTTCCTGGGAATTAATTCTTATGGTACTGCCCAGAGGTAAATAAGGAATTAATACCCTCTTAACGCAGGTAAGGGGACTCAGAGGGGGAGTTGAGACATGAGTTGTCCAGTGTTTCAAGGGAATCTGTGGTACACTAGGCAGTACTTAAAACCACCTGCCAACAGGATGTCTTGGGAAAAATCAGTGCCTAGATCACCTAGCTCTGTAGTTCTCTTTAACTCTTATTCCAGCAACTATAATATGAAAAACAGTTCTAGAAAAAATTGAAAAAAAAAAAATTGCAGTGACCTTATGCATCCTATTATGGTTTCCTTGGATGGCAGATCCTCAGGGATATTCACTGCCAAGTGCTGCGTTTGACTTTCAAGGTGTTTGATTGCCATTCACTTTAGTCTGAGCCAAGAGCCAGCAATAAGCAATGTGTACATATTCTGTTTAGACATTTGAATCAAATGTTAGCTAATATACCAAATCACCAGTGCAGTGGGAAGAAGGATGTTAGTCCCCTCACTGGATTGAAGGTTTGTGGATTACCCCACAAAATATAGCAATAATGTTATTGGCTAAGAAAAAACAACTTTTGTCTCCTGAAAGTGAAGCAATACTTACTTGGCTTGTAGAAGTAAGAAATATGTCTCCTAAATCAGTTTGCTGAGAGATTGAGGGAAAAGGTATTTTTTGTTGTTTGCTTGTTTGTTTTTAAAGAAGACAGAGGAATCTTTTTCAGAACCCTTAATGAACTTCAAGAAACAATAAGCTAACACAGTGGGGTTGGAGCAAGGGTTGGATTTGATGATCTTGGAGGTCTTTTCCAACCCATTTAATTCTATGACTCTAACAAGCAAGGGGTTTCTTCTCTAGTTGATGCAGTAGTCTCTCTGAAAAGCAAGTGTCACAAAAGTCTACTGCAAATCAACAAGATATAGAAGGAAGTAGAGAAGAAGCTTTCAATTTAGTGTAAGTTTAATTCCCGAAGTATATCTTTTATAGATGTTCATCACTCTGCTCTTTTTGCTGGAAGAAAGGAAGAAGAGCAGACAAGGTTTGAAGGGTTTGTCTTGCTGAACAACACAGCCTTCTGACCTAACAAATATCACTCAGGTTGTCTCAAAAACAGAAACCAAACTATCACTAGTCAGCTTCAAGGCCTTGCCTCAGCATTATCCTGTACTTCCTGGAAAACTTTCTCTAAGTAAAAGGAATTCTGCAAAGATGGGTCAGGGAAGAAAATAAAACCCTCAGTGGGTTTGAAGGAGACTGCCAGACCATAAGTGGCTTCAAGCAGTTAATGCATGACTGCCCTTTTGAGAGACCTCTGGACATGAAGACATACTGTGAAACCTCTATAAAAACTGTTTTCCTGGAGGCAGGACAAAGCAGGGGACTGCTACAGATGCTGTGCTCTGTGTGCCCACTGGGAAAGGATGGGTCATTCTTGCAAAATGGATCACGATCATCTATTCCCTGTCATCACATAACAGTAGTCTTCATAGTTGTGATGGACAGTGGAAGTCACTTTTCACATCAGACATAAATCAAAGGGGAAAAAAAAGGGTTTGCAGTGTTTAGCTTCATTATCTGGTACTTAGAAGCACTTGCTTATCTAACTCAGAATTAAAGTAGTTGCTCAAAAAACTGCTGCTTTCAGTCCATAAGAGTTTCTGAGGGAAGCAGTTCCTAAAGATGTCCTGTGATTGTACTATTTATTTAAAGAGTTACAGCAATTATCTGGAATAAAGCAGCTATTGTCTTCCATTTATAAACTAGAAACTGAGGAGCAGTGGAAAGCTTTAGCAGAATGCTTGAATTCATATTGCAGCCATGAATTAAGGTGTGACAACTGACTGACTGACGGTGGTGTCCCCTTTTGGCTGGCAGCCACATTATCTCAGTAAAATAGATTTGCCCTGTCTAGCCTTACATATGAAGAAAGGCTAAAAATCATTTGGATGTTCTTACAGCTTCCCAGGGAGGCAACACAACCAGAGGAGGAAACATGTCACTGAGTATGCACAGACATCCCACAGCAATATTAAATCCATAAGGGATTTGGTACAATTGGAATTAATGGTGTACTCTTTATCATTTTCTAACTCTGTGTTGCAAAATTATTGGGAACAACTATCTTAAGTCACTGAAAAAGCTATATATGATAAAAAATTCTAAACCATGCATAATTAGGGTATAAAACAACTTGTGTATATTAATCTGTTACAAGCCCATAAAATTGGGAGATGGTATAAATACTTTTTTCTCCTCTCATATCTACGTGTTTTCAGAAGGAAACCTTTTAGAGGTTATGAAGTTCTGAGTTAACGTTCTCTGATCCTGTAGCAAGTAGGGAAGTTTTACAAAAGCATCAACTCCAACTTTTTATTTTCTGGTTAAATTTATAACAACCTAAGCAAAGACACGGAGCCAGCTCACAAAGGTAAAATGTGACTAGAGGGTCAGCAGACTCAAGAGTAGCAGTTAGTCCCTGATTTCTTAAGAGTAAAGGCCATTGGGAAAGGTTCTCTATCCAAGAGAAAAAAATTACATTTTTGCAATGGTGATCTTTACCAGAGGAAGTGGTGATTCCATAAAACATTGCAACAGGCACCTTTGCAGACAGCCAGTTAGGATATCTGAAGGGTGATGTGATGTGTACTATCAGAAGCTGCATGGCTTCTGATGGGTGAGGAATAAGAAATCTCAGAGACTATGAGATAAGAAGTGTTTTCCAGTGACCAGTGGGAACCAGGAAGGCTTTCTGTCACACTTCAGGGTGGCAGGGAGCACAGCTGAACCCTACAGATCTCCCAAGAAGCTGCCATCTCCCTCTTGCACCCTGAAAGGTTGCAAAGCTCTGCTCTGTAGATACAAGGGTTGGGCCTTTTAAAGTCAGACTGTATTAATTTATCAGTCACCTGCTTTTTTAACAGTAATAGGTGATAGCTTTAGTAAAGAGCTCTGAGCTCTTGACAATCTGAAATAGATAATTTAGAAAATTCTTACCTGTTACTGATGGAGAGAATCACTGCAGTTGATACACATTTCTATTCTGTAAGAAAGAAGGAACGTTGAAGTAGTGAAGTAAGATCTTCTGCTCCCTAGCAATCCAGCAGAGAAGCTCTCCTTGTTGTTTCCGTAGGTAATTTGGATGGCATTGCTCTCCCTCTCCCCCTCTCTCTCCCGCCCTCTTTCCTTCCCTCCCTTCAACTTAGCCAATGAATTCTGTTTTATGGTTATGGTCTGACTTTGAAGTTCTGGCTCCCTCTGCTGTTATATAAATATACAAATTCTAGGGATACTTGGGAGGAATAGCAACTTCAGAAAAGAGGTTTGCAGTATCTGAATCACAGTATACGCCCGTGAGTGGGATCTCAAGTGAAAGCAAAGAGACAAAATACAGTAATGGAGCTTAATCCTGTTCTCCTTGATGAGGCAAGATTTCTGTAGGGCTCAAAGAGAATTTTGCCTGGTACTTATGAAAGGATTGACAGTGTCAGTTTTCTCAGTTTTTCCATTCATCACAGGTTTTTTTTAGAAGGGTGCAGGCTACAACTCCTTAGATTGTGAAAGGGGAAGAGGCACACTGTAACTCAGGGAAAGAACTCAGAAATGTACGACCTCTGAGAGAGTTGGAAACAGAGAAAAAAAGGGATTTGAAAAAGTGCCCATTTTCGTTGATTCCCCCCCGTCCCCCCAGGTCTCTCTCATGAGAAACCAAGGCAGAAATCAAAGTTGCAAATTTTTCTCTTGCATTGGGAAAATACACAAACAGTGTATTTCCAAGGTCTATATCAGAATAACCTAATTTTGGTCTTTAAGTAAAGAGGATTTTAAGCAATGACCAGCTACTTAATCAGCCCAGCGGTTTTGGTATTCTGGAGCCCTTCTGAAGCTGTGATAAGTAGTTGTTGCAAATAGGTGTTTTCATTTGTAGGTATGTAGTATGTCAACAGAAGTCAAACATTGCAATATTAAAATAAGTGCAAGCACTTAGCAACTAAACCAACTGTGCAAACAATTTTTCATTTTTACCGTATTCTATCTTTCTTTTTTTTTTCTGATAGCAGCTACTATGGATCTGATCATCTGCTTCAAGACCTTAGCGGACATCTTTCATGGTTAGAGAAATAAACAAGCAGAAGTAGAAATATAGGGTATTTTGGCATTTCTCATTACTTATAATGTTGAGAAGCATAAAACTGGAATCTGCATAATGAATGGTGTAAGCTGGAGAGTTGTCCCTCCATTACTGATTTTTCTTCAGGGGATGCTTGAGCTGCTTCTTGGTTTACGTGATTTATTTTTTCACAGCCTCCTTTTCAGAGGCTTTATTTACCAACTAGTTTGAACCAGCACTCCACATCCCAATATTTCCCTTTTACCCAGACACCTCAGAAGGAGACGAGCTTTCTGGTCTGGTTAGGGAAAGGGACATGAAGCTTGTTCTGTGGCTGAGAAGGCATCAGCCCACACAGATCTTGAGCCTCTGACCAGCTTCATAGGAAGTAGAGGATTTTTCCTATCTTACTGGAGCCAGAGAAGCTGAAAATATTTATCTGGCTGGCCTGTTCACTTCTGTTTCTTCCTTAATTTATTTATCGTATGTTTATTTGTTCTGCTGTTCAAAACATTAAAGAAAGGGGAGGAAAACCATTAGGAAACAGTCCTTTTCCTGAGGGACATCTTGATTTGTGAAGCTATTCTTCTGTGCCCCTCAGCTTGTAGCATTCCTTAGCCAGCCTTATCTCCACACCTTCCAGACATTTAAAGATATATTGTGCCACTTTTATTCTCTTAATGCAGACATTTGGGCAGAGCCTGCAAACTAGCAAATTAGCATCTGCCCTCTTCTTAAAGTCAACAGAGAACAACTGTGTCACTGGGTCCTAAAACACTGTTCAGGGCTCTGCCATCCAGAGGGCAGAAAATGACCTATCCCCCAATATCTTGCTATGGTATCTGGGACTTTCTTCATGGCAGGTTTTTAGGATGAATTCCTGTAGCAAGGTCCTGGCCATTTTTGATGAGGTGAATGGGGCTGCATTAGAGTCCTATTACACACATATTCTTTCCACATCATATCCAAACTGCAGAGTGAAAATGCTTGCTATTAATAAGCCAGTGTGGGAGCAGCACTTGAGTCATTCCAACCCTGCACTCATTCATGTAGCTGGGACTTACATGCATACAGCAGCCACTGAGTGTAAGCCAAGAGGTGTGATGGGGCTGGAGCTGCCATACAGTAGTTGTCCAGACTGCAGCATAGAGAGGACAATACCAGAGCTAGACTGGAGTGAGAACAGCAGCAGCAAGACAAAGGCACAGATGCAGATTTCCTCAAGTGGGTCTTCTAGGCTTGGTTCAGCACCTTGCTAAAATAGTGGTGGTACGTAATATGGCTGTTTTAAATCTGGCTATGTTTCACTTTCCACTGGGAACTACTGAACATACAATGCTGTAGAGAGTCTCTGTGAGGATTTCAACCCATTAAGACTTGCAAAATGCACAAAAAGTATTTGTATGAGGGTGCGTAAGAATGAAAATTCCTCTATATGCAGCATACTTACTGCTGGGAAGCAGTGTGGAAGTACTGTAGTCCCAACTACTGCTAGCCAAGTGCTGTCAGTGGATCAGTCCCAGTTTGCTGTTGATAGGGAATGGAGTAAAGAAACTGTAGCTGGCATGGCATCGGCTGTCCTACTTCCCACAGAGTGATAAGGAGCTTTGCTCCCATTCTCTATCCACAGCACGTGCTCCTGTTATGAGGAGGCACTGGGGAACTGTTCTGCTTTCTCTGCAGTTAGTTACAAAAGACAGTTGGACTCCAAGGAGACAATGCATTTCAAGGAGGTACATGAGGAAATAGTCCTCTCTGTTCTGGCCAAATATCTTCTTCCTGCAAGCAGGTATGGGGACAGCAAGGCCTCCACCAACAAACGTTCATTGGGTGCAATTAAGCATTTCCCTGAGAGTAACAGGATTATCACAACAGTGGGATTACAGCTGCACTCTGGATGCTTTGAGGGTCTCCTCCAATACTCTTGTGTCGGATCTTCAGCCATATCAGCCTTCATTGATGTATCCCTAATACTCTTTCTTTCCCCTGAGCATGAAATTTCAGAGGCCAATTCTCCTACAGTACATTTAGCAAATCTAATTGTATTCCAGCATCTGGAGTCCTGCTCTCTCTGGCACTATTAAACAGTGAGCAAACAGTATCCACAAAGAATAGTACCAGGTACTTGATGACAAAAGCATGTGGAGAAAATGTACCATGGAATAGTACACAGTCCACGTCTACGCTAAGCTTATCAGGGCTACATGCTTCCTGGTAAGTATTTTGTGTAAGTTTGGTTTGGCTTTATTTTGTCAGAATATCTACCTCTTACTGAAGCAGAATATTTTAATCATTATCATCCATCCTCAGTTTGTTTGTAACCTTTATTCCATGGGGTAGCTATGAAAGTGATTTACCTTCCCAGGAATTTTTCTGAACTGCTTAAATGATGTTCAGGCCTTTGGAAAAGTAGGCCTGTTACTCAGAGACCCCTAGACAGACCCTCATAAATATGTCTAGCATTTAGGTAGCTGATAGGATAATCCCCTCTCTATATATCTATATCTACATCTACCTCCATATATATACACATGCATATGTATATACACATATATAACTGGGTGAAATCCTCTGATCCACCCTCCAAAACTGGAGAAGTGAGGGTTTCTCCAGTGTCTGTTCCTCATAGACTGGAAGGGCCATGGCCAGATGCAGTAATGTCCACTCTGTTACACCCAAGAAGGTACAGGGGGATACCATCAAAGAGAGCTGCTACTAGCCAGTTCTAACTAACCCTGAAGCCCAAAGTATTAAGAATCTACAACTGTATTTCTCATTTTACTTGCTTCCTAGAATCACCTTATTGACTGCCGTGGATGGGTTTTCCTCTAGTAATTGGTAAGTTGCTTTCCTAATTCTGTGCAGGTTTTCTACTTGTATGCTCTCAGCATCACACTTGAAAAGAGATCATGGTTTTAAAATGTGATTGTGGTTTTCCACAATAGATATTGAAAGTAGTTGTTGTTTCCATCAGATGAAATATTTAATTGCCATACACTTCAGCAACGCAGAGGCAAGGCAGATGAAGAAAAGAGCTATGATGTCAGTGTTGAATAAACTGAACACACCCAAATTATTTATCTGAGCCTTTTAAGCTGTACAGTGCTCTTTTTATAATTGCTCTTAATACTGTCTAAGTAGGTTTTATTGGATATTTCTCATATTAAGTACTTTCATGGACTTTGTACCAGGCACAGTGTAGTGCCTTAAGTCTACAGGCTAAACATGATTTATAGTGTGGGTTTTCTATATAAACAGCTTTCACTGGGTTGTTTGTCAGTGGACTTTGAACCAAACAAGGTTATTGCAGGAAATTCTACCTCAGTATGGAAGGCTACAGAGCTATTTATATGGCATTTCTTTGCAGTAGGTTGGACTCTCAGGTATGGCATTGCCTTTTTTTGTAATATACCAGTCATCTCCTGGAGAATATGCTCCCTTGTGCATCTGCACTAATGGATTGACCTACGTAAGGCACCAAGGTGGGGGGAGGCTTTCAAGGGGCTGTTTTCTGTTTTGTTTCATCCCATTCTTCTAGTATACATGTCCTTGGGGGGATAATAATTGTAATAACATAATGAATCCATTTGCCTGGCCACAGGATTTATATAATACCTGTTAGCTTAAAAGCTAGATAATTTCCAAATCAGTAATTAGATTTACAAACATTTATACACACCATGAATACTTCTGTTTTCAACAGGAACAATCAGTGACTACTTAAAAAGAAAAGCACTGATTTGATGTATGTTAAAATTTATTTAACTCTGGATCCCAACAGGAAAAAAGACACAAAGTTATCTGTGGTAAAGCTTGGTTACAAATGTGTGTAAGACAAACCACCCAGTGTCAGAAATGAGATAGATATGGCACAATTAGAGCTGTGAAAGGCACAAGACAAACTCATTACTCCTGAAACCATGCTGCTTGCTGTTTTCCTCTAAAGGAGAGATCCAGAGCATATTCAGCTTTTGGGGTAGGTGTGAAAGAGGAGAAATACATCATGTATAACCAACTCCATTGTAGACTTTGCAACTTATGTCAGGATTAGTCTTCTTCACCACTCGGATGGAACAGCTTTTCTTGTGGAATAGGCCAACACAGTTCATCCTGTCATAGTTCTTGGGGATTACAACCCTGTCATTGAGAAAGGCAAAGAGAAAATCAGCAGCTGAGAAAAGACAGATTTTTTTTCCACCAACCCGAACCCCAGCAAAGGGTCCTTGGGTTGTAGCCTTCCTCACAGATCATTTATGGGACTCTTTCTCCCTCACCTTAAGAAGAGTTTTTTCAGTCTTCTGGGGAGATAATCAGTTCACATCACTATATTCAGGAAGACACAGCTCTTCTCAATGAGTCACCTGCCATCTATGAGGCAGGAACATGTAAGAAAGCAAATGATCAGAGCAGGACATGTATGTCCTGTTTTGATAAGGAGGAAGTGTGGGCTCTTGGCAGCATGGGAAGGATGTGGAACAGCCTTGGCCTGAACAGATGCTTGAAGGCAGGCCAGTGGTTTGATGCAGAGCTACAGAAGCCCATAGGTATGTGTGTTGAGGGGTGTTGAGGTATCTGGAGACAAGCTAATGAATTGAAGGAGCAAGAAAACAGAGGCTAAAGGGAACTATACACCCAGTTAGTTTCTGAATCAAAAGAAGGACTAGGTGATGAGGGAGAGCTGTGTGCAGGAAAGACCCTAATAGCATCTTATTTTGTTTCTTCCCAAAAAAGTCTGTGTGATGGACAGATTATTCTGTCAGTCATGATTAGAGTTAACTTGGAAACAGGAAAAGGAGTTTCACTCAGGTGAGTATGAAATTTCAGTGCATGCTTTCAGTGAGATTTTTTAAAGTCCAAATATTTTAACAAGTTCCTGACTAAGAAACAAAAATTTGTGTGAACTTACAAGCTGCAGCAAATCATTGCAGTCATCTTACATCTGCATTGGAAGCAATCTTCATTCTTCCACACCGCACCAAAAACATATAGGTTTCTGTTTGAAAGGCACCCTGCATGTACACCCCAGAAAATGATAGTCAGTATATCAGTAGACATAGACCATGGTCTTTTAAGTTTGTGGACTAACAATCAAAGCACTGATTTCCGTAGAGTCACACCAGGGAAGAGTCTAACCCAGTGCTTTGCAGAGAAGATACCATGTCTTTGCTCCTGCAGTGTGCAAGAGTGTGTGACATGACAAAATGGTAGCAACCACATATCAGAGGCATATTATTCTGCTATTGCAATGGATCTGAAAAACACCTTAGCTTATGGTTATGGTAGGATCTTTCTCCCCTTCTCATATTTAACATTACAGATCTAGACTTTAATTTCCCACTCCTTCTTCCTCCCCAGTTCCTATTAGACTTTGACTTACTCTACTAAATGGAATTTAAACACCAGGTGTGTTGTCTTTGCTTTGATTTTAGTGTCAGGAACCCCCTTTATGTTAGTCAATGCTGCTTAAAAGTACATGTTTTTTGCCATATGGGCAAGTACCTCAGTTATACATCAGCCCACAGTGTAACTGTCAAACAGGATACAGTCTCTCTCTGTCCAGAGATGCTTCTAGGTGGGTTGATTGCTGAGTATGCAGCTGTTTGGACCATTCCTCAGCAAAGAACCCATTATGCTATTCAAACATTTCTAAGAAAAAAAGGCTTTGAGTCTCTGAATAAGTGTTTCAGGGATGTCTAATATATTTGCCATTCTTACCATATTTGCTGGCTGGTCTAAGGTAACAGCGAGTAACACACAGAGTCCTTGAGAAGAGAAGGACCAAGGAAAAAAGCAGCAAGAATTTCTAGAGAAGAAACAAGAATCTTTCTTTAGAATTAAGTTGTTTTGTTTTTTTTTTCCCCAAAGTTCTAGCAAACTCACTTGCATGGAGTTATGGATAAGTCCTACTATTCCAAATAAAGTCAAATCAGAAAAATCCTCCCACTCTGTACACACACGCACGCACACAGAGAGCTGATAACTTACCATACTTGCATAGGCTGCTCACATTTAGTAATGAGGTGTAGTGTCTATTTATATACAGTGAGAAAACAATGGTCATTGCAAAGGCAGGTGATGTAAATGTGAGCACCCTGGCTGCAAACAGACTCTCTAACCTGTTCCGATCATCGATCAGAAGGTGGCAGATCACAAGTCTTACAAAGGCTTGTTTGGAGCACTGGCATACGTTGGCATCTTGATCTCCATTGTGCTGGTGTAAATTTGAAGAAACCCCAGTAGGTAGACTAGTTACTCCACATCAGCACTGGTGTCAGTGGAAGAGCCTGACCACCAGAAAGACGTGTCTCCAGAACTGGCAGGCCATCAAGGAGCACTGGGGCTATTGTTCGACTGACCTGCTATGAGGAGATTGCCCCCAGGTACAGGACAGGTCATTCATACAGTGCAGTGGTGTGGAAAGTCCACTATTCTCAGACTGATTTATTGTATTTTCAATTATTTTATATGGGACACATTATTTTGTCCATATTTAGCGGCCTGCAGGAACGAGCTGTAGTTCTATATCTCTCAATCATTGAAGCAATTCCAGGCCCGGGGACTAGAGACAGATCAACACAACCAGACAGTGCCTTTTTGGCAGCAAAAGTGAGATGAGCTGTGCATTGTCTCAGTCCAGAAACAATGCTAAGGACTGAGGAAGGCAAAGAAAGAAAAAGTTTCAGCTTTCTTTCACTGTATGCATGCCCTGCCTATAACACAGCTGGAATCTGACACTAATGGGAGTGTTGTTTCTGCAACAGTAAAATAAGGACATTTCCTTCAATCCATAAGTGTCCAGGTCTTTGTGCCAGTAGACTTTTAAAACACACAGTATGTGAGGCTAAAGTTCAAAACCAGCCAAGAAAACTAGCACAGATCTCTGTGGCTGCATTAGGGCTGCAGGCATTTAATGCTTTACTAAATGGGAGCATAGGCGTAACAACTTTTAAAAGTTACCAGAGGATTCCCAGCCTAATGAGTTGCATTAATTCCATTAGCTTGGCTCTTTTAGCACACCTGGCTTTAATTAAACACCTTGATTAGTATGCCTGAATTCGTTAGCTTCCACTGATTGACAAACAGCTAGAGGAAGCAAAGCTGCACTGGAAGTGGATTGGGGACAAAAGGGGCAATGGCAGAATGAGTGTGGTCTCCTGAAGGATCTGGATTGAAAGGAATAGTTGTGGAGGAGGTGGCCACTGTTCGTTATGACAGAAGATCTGGATGATGTAAGTTCCTTTTGTTTATTTGTTTATGTGTACTTAGCAAGAGGCATCGGAGCTTCCATTGTATTTTGCTTTGAGCTTTGTACTACAGATGTCAAGTTTCCCCTTAACCTTATGATTTTGGTAGATTATGCTCTGCGTGTGTAATTTTGCTGCAGGAAACTGTTGTGGTGTCTTAATGAAGTGCTTTGAGAAAATACTCCTTCTCTAATAATCCTTAAATGAATGAATTTCTCTTTGAAGGGAATGATTTGCTCAAAATTATTTTGTTCGCAAAGGCAAAAAGGTGAAAACATAACATAGCTCTTATACTAATAGGCCTTTAAAAAAATGATGTGAAATTGGTTTTATTTTAATTGAAACTATTTGATTAGGGTCTAGTGTAGCTAGAGGCCAGACCCACTTACACTCCATCCCTGCTTAACTTGACAAATCTTGTGCTGTCTCTTGAGGAGAAGTGTTGGAGTGGATAATATCCCCAGTAAGAGTATAGTTGCAAGGAAATGTAATAAGCAATTCTGACTCGAGGAGCCTGGTGGATTCTAAATTATTCTCTTACTTAAAATGATTATTTTAATTAGTTAATTATCCTTTCCTCCTTGGAGAGAAATAATTATATTAATAACTTCCACATAATTCTTGCTTTTTCTCAGGGAGAAAAAACTGTTTACATGTATATATATATATATACACATATATATTATATGTATCTATATATATTATGTGTATATAATATATATTATCTGTATATATATTTATACATATAAATATATGTATAAAATATACTGAAGTGTAACCAAGCTATTGCTGTCAGAGGTCCCTTTTAGCTCTATCTCCTTAAACTGAAGTGTATATTAATGTAGGCTGTGAACATTTTTTTTCTTTAAAAAAAAAAAAAAAAAGGGAAAAAAGGCAGCTTAAAGCATTTTGAATTGCAGAGTTGAGACTAAAGAAACCAAATGCTTCTGAAAGTCTGAAACATTGACTGAATTGTCTGTGGAACATGGAGCAGAGCAGAGGCTGAACTTGTCCTTGTTCATCTTCCAGCTGACCTGCTTGAACCTTTCCTCTTGAGACAAACAAAGTTTTCCATGTCAAATGGGTAAAAAAGGAGGAGTGAGGATTCTCTGTTATGCAGATGTAAATGAAATTGCCTTCTGGGCCTCAATGGTAAGCAGGTGTCCACTGTTCAGGGAAGGTTAACTTGTGCCTGCCTAGCTGATGGCTAAGACGGCTGAGTACTTTTGAGACTATGGCAGTTTGTTGCTTTCCTTCTGTACCTTCTCCTTTGTGCTCTTTTGTGCTGGAAGTGCCTGAAGCCCAGGTGAAATAAGCCCTGGCTTAGGTCAAACAACTTCCTTCACTGGCTTGAGGGGGAAACAGCAACAGTTAATTTATGGGTCTCCTCAGCTTGAATTTCATGAAGCATTGAGAGGAACGTTCAGCACCTCCTTTCCTTGTTTGTCTTGCTCCTTTATCTGCCGGGGAAGTTGCCAAAATAAACTGGTGTAATCATGTAAATAAAGGATCCTGCATTTTCTGAGGAGATGCCTGGAATTGCAGGGCTTCAAGGGGAAACTCCTGGTTTTCCTCTGTTAACAGTCAGAGGTGCTATTGCATCTGTTCCCTGAATGAAATTCTGAAGTAGTGTTGTTGCTAAGTTTTTCTTTTCCTGTAGTAAGGATAACTCAGGCAAGCCATTCTATTTTCAAGTTCAAAAAACACTATTAAAACTACTCGGTGCCATCCCTGATACCTCCTTGGCTATAGGCTAAAGGTAGGTCTAAAATGCCACCTACATTCTAAACCTCAGAGGAGCAAAACAAAAATGAACTCAAGTCTGCCAGCTGAATCAGATCTAGGTTTTTGTGTTCTCTGTAGCTTCAACTTTTCCATCCACTCCTTTCAACACAGGAGCACTGTGACAAAACTATTCTGTAATGTAGTAACTAGTGAATTTATAGAAGAGAAAAAAGAACAAACCAAAACATCGGCAAC
This sequence comes from Pyrocephalus nanus, assembly GCA_038380795.1. Classification (NCBI taxonomy): domain Eukaryota; kingdom Metazoa; phylum Chordata; class Aves; order Passeriformes; family Tyrannidae; genus Pyrocephalus; species Pyrocephalus nanus. The sequence continues at coordinate 19,113,788 of CM076268.1, forward strand.
AACAGAAAAAGAAATTTCCAGAGCTGTCGTATCTGTACAGAAATAAGCTTTACCATTTTAGCTGGGCTGTAGTTGCAGTAATCCATTCAATCAGGCTCCTGATACTTCTCAGTAGGCTTGCTGGAAAACTGCAGTCCTCTCTGAAATTCTTGGCTAGCCTATCACTCTCCATCTCTGATACAGTTTTGGTAGTTCTAACTCTTGAACCCTTTCTTATTGCAGAGAGATGGAGAGTCACCCATTTAAAACTAATACTTGAAAGAAAATAAAAGGAGATATTAATGAGAGATGTTGGCTTCTCAACAGTAATTATATCCTAAAAGCATAGGCCTGAGGCCATTCATGTAGGCAAACCACATGATGAACTTCTGGGTGTTCTGCTCACAATAGTCTGCCAAGATTCATCATAATATTACAGAATTGATCTCTTATTGAACCCATTTGTATAATTTCCTGTTAATATTACAGGACAGTACTCTCTATGCTTTGAATTAACTTGTTCAATAGTCTGCCTTGCACAGACAAATACAGATAGGAACAAACAACTGAGCTGGAAAAGAAGAGAGTTTTGTTAAATAATCCAGTCTGTTCCTTCAGGAGTCTAAAGAGTTTTGAATGAATACTGCACCAAGCCAGACCCCTGCTCACCTCTTCTTGACTATCACTGGTGTGCAGGATGGCATCCCTTTGTTCAGGAGCAGGACAAGAGCAGAAACTGAAATGGGGAGGAAAAGTGCCTCAGGGAGACACTCGAATGAATGTACTCATTAGAGTTGCACTACAATGACATTGCACCTTGTCTCAGGGTAGTATGCTTGCTACAGAGTCACAAGCCAGTGTTTCAGAGTCCAACTCTCTTGTCTTTCATACAGCAAACTGGGGTGACTTCTGCATTATACACCTTAGGGAATGAACTTTTTCCCAGTCTCTGAGCCAGTATAGTCAGCTGCTAAACAAAACTACTTTTTCCCTGTCTCTGTAGATTTGTCCCATCTTTAGCAGACCAGGGCAGCAAGGGGAGAAGCCTCTGGAATCACAGGGGAGAAAATACTGGGATATTTTGAAGGAGGTTATCATCTTGTGGTGGCAAAGGATTGCGGTTTATCAGTGATCCTTAATGGACATCTACTTGAAGCATTGACTGCGAAAGCATTGAAGGCCTAGAGAAGTGTAAAGAGCATGGGTCAGTGCTTGAGGTACGCTGAAAGAAATGAAATGTGAAAAGAGAATTTTGAGAGTGGGAAGGAATGTTAAATTACCGTAATTTTGCAATTGTTTTTAATTGGTCATATGACTTGCATGTTCCGCAGTTTCATGTAAATACCTGTATAAAGTCAGTCAGTTTCAACCTAAAATACACCACAGCTTGACCCAAGGCAACATGCACACAATTTAGATTTGAACAGAAATGTTCAGGCTTTGTAAAGGTGCCAATGCAAACTTTTCTGCATACCAGTAGAAGAGTTAACTAAGAGCAAACAGAGCAAAAAAAAATTGTCATGAATTGAATTTATCTGAGGTTTTAAAATTGTTACAGAGCAGAATGTGACCTGCAAATCTCTATCTTCTTTGATATGCATAATGTAAATGAGATATGCACTTTCCTTGTTAAAGTTGGATTTATTTTTTTTTTTTTTAAGATTTGGGCCAAAATCGTATTGGACAGAAAACATGAATGAGTACAAAACCTTTAAGTTTCAGGTGATGAAGACTGTTTAATGGGAAGATTTGGATCAGATTTATATGTGTGTTCTGGTGTTTGGTTTAAAAGACTTTGTGGTCTAAGCACTTGATTTCATTTCTAGGACAAGAACACCTTTCCAGAACTAAAAAAAACTTGCCTTGAAAATAATTACTGGGACAGGAGGGCCAGCTATCAAAAACTGCCTCTCTTTCTAACAGGTGAGCTATGTGCTACCAGGAAGAAAGGGGGAAATTAAGGGGAAGAGAGCACAGAACCTCTTCTGTTCTGCCTGCGCTGATTTGCCTCCCAGTGTTCTGCAGAGCCTTCTAAACCTTTAAGCTGACAGGATAGTGAAGGAAACTTTCCTATGAATGTTTTCTTTCCACTGTGTGGAGCTAGTGGTGTTCTGATGTGTAGTTTTGAAGGTGAGGGATGTATTCTTTGTAAGGGACTGTAGCTGTGTATGTTGAAATACAGAAATACAAAGACAAAACATAACTTGGCAAAAGTGGGAAAATCAAAGCAGAGCTTTGTATGCTCTGTCTTTGCTTTTTTGATTTTTGGGGGTTTGGTCATCTTCCCACAGCTAGACTCCTTGCTACAGAAGGGAGCCAAGTCCCTGCTGTGCTTCTGGTGTTCCAAAACTAGATGCAATAGGTAACATCATCTGCTTCTATGTTGAAACTCGGAGCAGACAAGAGGCGAGCAGACTGCTCCCCAGAGGCTGTTCAGATTAGACATGAAATGAACCTTTCCTACCTCTTCATAGGGTAGAGCCACATATCATAAGGAGACTTGGCAGATGGGGAAGAAAGGTGCTTGGGTGGATTTAAAATGTGATTAAAGAGCTCTGGATCAAGTAGGAGTGCTGGTTCAGTCTGGCTTTTCTGGAATTTGGGTGCAGATGTCTAGTCAGCCTTAAAAAGGAAAGTAGATCTTTGGTCACAACTTACTTGTGAGTTGGTGTTCTCTGTTACAATTGAACTGAACCTGGAAGTCTGCAGCAGAGAGACATCTATAGAATGGGTTGGGTTGGAAGGGACCTTTAAACGTAATGTAGTCCAACCTTTCTGCCATGGGCAGGGACACCCATCACTAGTTTGGGTTACTCAAACTCCATCCAACCTGTCCTTGAACACTTTCAGGGATGGGGCATTCACAGCTTCTCTGGACAACCTGTTCCAGTGTCTCACCACCCTCATGTTAAAGAATTTCTCCTTTGTATCTAATCTGAATGTACTTTCATTTTAAAACCTTTTAACCCTTGTTCTCTCACTGCCATTTCTGGTAAAACATCTCTATCCATGCTGCTACCCTTTCTGTGTCACCTTCTTTAGTAAAAACTAGAAAGAGCAACCCTACAGGTACAATGCAGTAGTTTGTCAGAAAGTATTTCCTAGTCCTCTAGTCTCTGAAGTGCTGGAGACTGTGCTAGGCATGATGTCATTAGAAGATGCCTTCAATAATACATTCTCTTTGCAAAGGCCTGCAAAGGGAACTAAACAGGCTCATAGTGCAGGTGCTTGGGATAATGTCTCCCAAGCAACGTCACTGCATGTCGATAGAATCAGAGAATTGTTAGGGTTGGAAAGGACCTCTGAAGATCATCTCGTCCAACCTCCCTGGCAAGGCAGGCTCACCTACAGCAGGTGACACAGGAACTTGTCCAGGTGGGTTTTGAATGTCTTCAGAGAGGGAGAGTCCCTAACCTCTCTGGGCAGCCTGTTCCAGTGCTCTGCCACCCTCAGTGTAAAGACATTCTTCCTCATGTTGAGGTGGAACTTCTTGTGGTTTAGTTTAAGGCCATTACTCCTTGTCCTGTCACTGGGCACCACTGAAAAAAGTTGACACTTGCCTTTGAGATATTTGTATGTTAATGAGATCCCCTCTCAGTCTTCTCTTCCCTGGAATAAACAGGCCCAGCTCCCACAGTCTCTCCATGTAAGAGAGATGCTTTCTACTGTATCCTCTCCAGTAGTTCTTTGTCTTTCTTGTAATTAGGAGCCTAGAACTGGACACGGTATTCCAGATGTGGCCTCACTAGGGACAAGTAGAGTGGGAGGATCAGCTCCCTTGACCTGCTAGATTATATTGGATAATTATATGAGGTAGATTGTTTTGTGAACAGTAAGTCTGGAGTTTTCCAAGTAGGTGAGAGTGAGAAGCAGAAACAGAAGAGGCAAGCTAGTATTTGAGGTAGGAGAATGGCAATTGTATGTGCAAGTATGTCAGCACAGTTCCAAAATGATTCTAACTCGACTTCATCATCCTTGGCTGGTGCTGAAGGCACTGGGGCTGCTCATCCAGAACAATGAGTTAGACCAGAACACTGGAAAACAAGATTCTAATGCTAGAATAAGAAAGGTGATAGCTAGAGGAAAGCAAGAAACTAACAGTCTAGATTAAATCAACTAGAGAGCAAGAATCTAAGGAGATTAGCTCAGTGGGTTAGAGCAGGGTGCTAATAACACCAAGGTTGTGGGTTTGATCCTATATGGGCCATTCACTTAAGAGCTGGACTCAATAATTCTTGTGGGTCCCTTCTAACTCAGAACGTTCTGTGATTCTGTGTAAAGGCAGTTTATTATTGCAAGAACAAACCTAGTATGGAGAAGAGCTCCTCTCTGTGGGTGGGGCTCAAATTGCATCTGCAATTGCCAGGATGATAATACAGCGAAAAATCTTTATACTGTATAAAAAAGGATGAGCACTATTACACAAGCTCCAAATTCATCTGTCCACACTCTATTCCACTACAGAAAATTAGAGTGGCCTCAGAGATGCTGTTTTGGCAGGCAAATCATTTTTGCTCTCTTTCACTGGATATTAGGACAGACTGTGAATCTGAATGTTTTAACTGCTGTAAACAGCAAGATTCATGTCTGAGAACATGAATCCTGTCTGCACTCAGATGGTACCTGTAAGATACAAGATAGAATAATGGGCTGATTTTTAAACTTTGTCTCATGGCCTTAATGCTTGGGTAGAGTATATCTGAAATACGTCAGGGTTTGTAATGCTTCCAGCCTCTGGACAATTTCTGGACAGTACACAATGGGATATCTCATCTGCTTCTGCTCTATCTGAGAGTACTCAAACTGCCAAACTTGAGCTTGCAGCAAAAAGCTCAGAATGAAAATGGATTTCACTGGATTTCATTCTGATTCAGAGATCAGATCATGATCTGCAGCAGAATGAGAAAGAGTGATGCCCTCAGAATAACTGGAGAAAAAGAAATGATCAGACTTTAATGATGCACACACGGAATTAACTAAGGAGAGGAGAAAAATCACCTCCTCTTTTGGAAGACTGCATGAAACTTGATGTCCTGTACACAGAAACCACAATTATTAATGTCTCTGCAAATACTGAGAAAACTTATAAGACTGCCTTGAGAAATGTCATCAAAACACCTTGCTCGGTTACTGTTATATTCTTAGTCTCTGTATTCTCTAGTTTGTATTCTTCCTGAATAGAATTGTGAACTCTGGATCTTATTTTTTGACTAGTTCTACAAAATAGTTTCTTATCACTAAGGGACATCTGATCAAGACAGAAACCCAATATTTGGTTACAAATATTTGGTTACAAAGCTATTTCCACATTGCGCTATAACTGATTGTCTGCATAAATATGCCATAAGCAGGTCCCAGTATCTTCTAGACGTGCGTAGATGTTAGAAAAAACTAATACAGTTGTAGGTATCAGGTGAGTTTGGAGGTAAACTACAAAATAAATGGGTATTGTAACAGTCAGATTGTCAAACTAGCTCTGGTACTTGATCACAATCCCACTGTCTAAAGATAATGAGGGAAGAGATATCTCTTGTTCTCAAATGATTATTTTGGATGTTATGCTCTGAACATCTGGCATCTTCCTGGGCCTCACAAGAACATTGGTTCAGTTATAATCCAATCTTGCACGTGCTCTGGGTAGCCTGTTGATACCTGATAGGGAGCACAAAACCTCAACCAGAATTGTGCATTTTGTGAGCCAAGAAAGGAGAAAGTGGAACAGATGCAGCTCGAATCATGTAGGAACCCTCTTACCTTTTTCTCAGTAGACGTAATTGTCACTGCTCTTCGTATGACCTGCGGGCTTTGTGTCACCTTTAGTCTATTTGCACAATAATATTAGCAACTTTTTAATGAAGTAAAAGTACAGTATTGTAGAAAGTATGTTACTGCAGGTCCTCTTATAAGAGGGCATGTGGCAGACAAATAAAAGAAAGTATAACCAACAGGGTTAGGAAAAGAGAAAGGAAAGTAAAGGTGGAATAAAACACTGGAGTGTAATCCCCATATCACTCATTGGAGCACATGAGTTAAGGCTGATACAAGCTGAGGTTTGCCTTTCCCCTTCAGACAGCAGGACTTGCCACTACTGACCAGGTATACGCTCATTCCATAACTTGAAAGGAGGAACTATGGAAACATTGACACACTGTTTCTGTTATTACAGAGAAATAGAACAGGGATGCTTCTGGTCACTTTTGGAAAGAAGCAATTGAATAAATACACCATAAAGATTATGAAGCAGCACCTCAAAGGAGAGCTTATCCGGGCAAGCACATCCCTCTCAGTTACTGTTTATGGAATTGCTGAGCTTCTTCCCTATCTGAGTCCAGTCCAGATGAGTCACTCCACCAACCACAATGCTGCCCATTGGCCAGTTTAAAAACTTTAATTTCCTAAGTGTTAATCTGAATAAAGGACCTTTTCTTTTACCCAGACCTCAAGCTGAGGACTGGCTCTGCTGTGCTGTCAGTGTAATGGAAGTATGGTGCTGGGTTAGACTGGGCAGCTGGTAGATTTGCAGTGAATAGTTTGGTCTCCATGGAACCATATAGGATAAAAGTTAATCATGTAAGACATTTTCATAAAAAACAGAGTGTTCAGAAAGATTTTTAAGTAGCTTTTCATTTTTTTTCCCCATGTTTTTTTGAATGTTAATTCTTTTGGTTTTCATGCTCAAAGAGGAAAATAAGTCACATCACTTTCCAATGCATCATTTGATTTTATTTTAGCTTTAAGATATAGCTGTGCACAGCTCACAGAATATACTCCCTGTCTCTGAGGAATGACCAGAGAAAAATAAAGATTAGCAGCTACTAAGTATACATTAAGATGCCAGCTTTAATGTCTGATCTTAAGGGAGGAACAGGTCAGTTCTTTCCTCATGGTGAAACAGAAGGCAGAGAAACCAAGAGAGATTTTGGAGAGTAGATATTCAGTTTTATTTTCTGTTGGGTTTTATGAGTAGATTTCACTCAACAACTGCATTTTTAAGTGGTTTTGAATTTGTGAGAGAGAACCCTTGAAACAATAAAAGGAAATATTCCCCCAATTCACCATTCTTCTCTGTTACCCCACCCAGGAATGGACTGGGCATTCTTTTGAGTGATCATCTTTTTCCACTACTTTATAAGAGCAGGTCTCCTTGTTGAAAATGCTTTCACACTTCTCTTTATCGTACTCAGCTGGTGTTGCATAGCTGTCATTGAGAAAAGAAAAAGAGGTGATGAGAATAAGGAGCAAACAGCTTCCACCTCAGATGGTATCCACACCTTTAATATGAAGAGGCTATACTGAGGAGATGTTTGGGAGCAGAAAAGGGAACTTGCACAAAGCTCCCAGCTCAAATGTTACTTAGTCTGCTGCTTAAGCAGGATGAGGAGTCAGATGTAGTTTACTGATCTGATTTACACCCAGAGGATGTTTGTTCTGTTTCTTTACTATTTCCATATCACTGCTTCTCCTCTTCAGCCACAATGTGGAACAAGAATTTTGTGAGTGGTTGGGTGTCCCTGTAGAAAAAATTACAGACAGGCCAATGTATTCTGAGCTGCTTCTCAGGAGAAAGTGGGGCAATGTGTGGCTTTGGAAAGATCTGGACTAGGATCAATAGGAATTTCTTAAGGAACTATGTGTTCTCTCTTGAACTAGCAACTTGCCTGCAGTTTTAGCCCCAAGAAGAATTAAATTATTTTTTTATTTGAAATCAAGAATTTGAAACACAACCTATATTTTTCGGAGGAAATTTTTGCGTGTTCGGTGATGATGGTGTTACACGAATGCATAACTTTGTGATATGAAGTGAGTGAGAAAAGGGTCATGGTCATTTCTCAGGAACCTCTGCGTAAAGGGAAGTGGTTTGTGCTGTATCATGGTAGCAGAGGAAAACCCCCACTGCTGCTCTGAACTCACCTGGAGCAGCAGCGAATTCCATCCCTGGAAGAGGAGCAATCATTGCAGTCATCTGTCCTCCACTGGGAACCAAATTCATGCAGCTTTCCTTCCCAGTCAAGGCAGCCTGAAAACAGAGAGTGTGAGCCGCCTTCAGTGTCAGACTCATTGCAGCATCAATAGTGCTGCTTGTACAAAAGGGGTGGGACCTTTGCTGGCTTTTTACATGAACCTCCCCATCTGCCAAACATGGAGGTTCCCCAGCAGAGCAGGGCATTCTTTTGTAATGCAGGGAGAAGGGAGTTTGTGTGATTGTCCCTAAATAACTTCTTCTTTTTATAACATATTATAAATTCTATTCTTACCATACCCCATTTCCCTCCCATTTCATTGATTTCTTTCCACTATTTCCACTTATTTCTAAATTCTGATAAATTGCACAGAAGGAACAAATCAAATTCTTGATTTGATGATGATGGCAATGATTCTGATGACATCTCTCAAGCTGAGAGCAGTTGACATCTTACCTACAGTCACACCGCCAGACATCCCTGGCTTGCATGCCATAAAGAAGCAAGAAGCATCAGACAGTGGCACACTAATGGCAAGAACAAGAAGGCAGGCCAAGAGGGTTTTCTGAACAAGAAAACACAATTAATATGAATGTTTAAGTAACTATTAAGATTTAAGATGTCTTGGTGATAAATACTACCATTAGAAACAGGCAAATACATTGTGGTTTCAAAGGAAAATCCAGTTGCCTTTTGCAGTGTAAACACTTAAACATGCAGTCAGGAATGCTGAACCATTTAGAATAAGTAGAGGCAAAGCATCATGTGGAAGGGTGGAAAAAAAAAACCTGTCTTTTCAAGCTGTTAAAATGGAGCATTGCCCGATAACAGGACTGATAGACCCAGATACTATTTGTGAAAAAAGTGTGTTCTATTCCTTTCCACACCCCATTAATTTTTCTTGTCCATTTTTATTCCATAGGATTGGTCACTGATTGTTTCTTTCACTAACCTCACAGTTGCAAAAACTTTTTCACTGGAGTCTAAAGAACTACCAAATGTTTCACCTTAATATTGAAGGATTAGGAACAAGTTGAATACTCAGGACTTGGCCCTACTTTGGACAGGAGGTTTGACCAAATGACTTGCAGATGTCTCTTCCAACCTAAATAATTCTACATTCTGTGACATTTGTCAGTGTTTTTTTCTGAACATTCAGCTGAAGTTCCTCAGCTAGTAGCTTATCCTTCAACATTAGATTGAAATGTTTGAAGAACTTCCACTGGGGTTATAAAGGAATAAGTGCAAGAATTCTAGGATGTAATTAGTTGTGATTAATATAAAATCTTGGTTATAGAGGAAAGGTAGACCAGGAATAAACAATCACATACACACATGTATGTACATGTGTCTGTTTAACTAAATATTCAGATGCTATCCAGACTTTTCACAAAAAATGAAGGCCAATTCTAGGTTGAGACACAACAGAGCTGCTTTCTGCCAGAAAGAGATTAGCTCAAAGATTACATGAAGAGTGAAAAGAAGTTATAATAAAGACTTAGCTGGAGTCCTGTTAGACATCTCCTACCCATTTACATGCTGATATATTTTATGCAAGGTTCTTACCTGCCTGCACCTCTCTGTCTTATGCTTGCTCTCATGACACAGAATTTACACATTCTCCAAGTTGCTTAGATCACCAAGTACTGAGATAAATCCAACAGAAACTCCTTTAAAATCTATACCAACATACCATAGTCTTTTACAGTGTTAGATGTAAGGACTCACCATTCTTGCAGGAGTATGAGGCTTCTAGTAAGGAGATAGATAACCTGTAGGAAGTTCATCTTCTCAGTGAACTTATATAGAGAGGGAATTTCTGATAAGAGTCCTTGAGCAAACTGAGCATGCAAGTTGAACACCAATGATGTTTCTGCAAAATTACGTCAGGGGGTGGACATTATTAACATAAGGCAGCTACATACAGGAAGGCTTGTTCTAACAGGCACTGAAGAAATAGGTGTGGCTTTTGTGCCGCACCAGATCTGGAAAGTACTTATAGGAAGTACATTGAAGGGAATTTCAAGCTTGGAAGGAATATTTAGCTCTTGCCCTGAGAAACCCATTAGAGACATAGTAGCCATCACTCACAACAAAATTTACACGCTTAGTTTGAGCCATCTAGGTTTTAAAAAATTGGTCCTAGATAACTGTTTTCTTCCTTGTTCAGTTTTTGATCGTGTAGAAGATCCATATGCCTAATTGTGTTGACTTGTTGTGTGGGTTTGGGAGTAGAGGTTAAACTCCAATGTGGGTTGTCTACTCCACATCTTCTACCCAAACTTCAGAGTTGAGAACTAGCTCAGGAAGTCCATGAGAGAAAGCCAGCATTGTGACAATGTAGGTCACAGTGAGACCACTATTCACAGGGACATATTAGCTGGCTTTCAACTCAGTAGATTGGGTAAATTGGTTTTTCTTCAGTTACTAGATCATTCTTTGCAATGCAGAAGAGAGATTAAGCCCCTGGAGGTTTGATAAAGATGACCACAATCAGCCTGTCACTAGTAAACTGGATTTGGCAATGCTGATGTATGCCCTACCCTGAAATGGGCACAGCCATATGGCTCATGCCCTTGACTCCTAATCACTGGTAAACCAAATGAACATTCAGCCCATGAATGCAGATACTAGGAATTTCTTTACTGAAATCAACAGAGCCCACATATCCACTTTGGATCTCTGACAAATATGTATGAAGCCAATTTAACAGCATCCTTGTGGTTTGTTTCACTGTCAGTGTCTCAGACCATGTGCATTTTCCTGTTAAAGAGGAGGAAAAAAAAGTCACAGCAGGATAGCAAAATATTACACTCCGATCCTTGGCCAAAGCTGCCTTGTTGGTTGCAGTGAAGACACGGAGAGTTCATAGTCTCCCTTCTCATGTTCTGCTCCTATGCTGCCTGATCTAATTGATTTACGTCTTGGGATGCCTGAGGATGTGCCCTAGCTTTGTATGCCAGCTCTTTCTAACATTTATGTGCTGAAATTAACTGTTTCATTTGGGCTGACAGTACTGTGGGAAGTACCACAGAATCCTGTTCAAGGTGTTAGCTCCTCCATGTCCTCAAAAGTAATCTGGAGCAAACACTCCATGACATTTTGAAACAAAAGGACTGGCAAATTGCACTGCCTTTATTTTATTAATACTACTGAACTATTTAATTTTTTTTTTCTTCTCACATGTTTTGGCCTTTGTATGCAGTATTTTGCTTGACAGGCACCCTGCAGTTTGTGAACAAAAATCACCATCACGTAGCGATTCTGGTGTACTGTGGGGAACTGGTATCTCTAACAGGTGTTGCTCTGTTGAAATCTTACACTGGCTTCCCAACCAGATAATTTCTTACTAAAAACATTCTAAGAATATCAGTGCTCTGCCCACTTCTGTGTCCTCTTTCCACTTAGGCTGATGGACAGAGTGTTCTCTTCCTTCCTAAGGCAAGGAAAACTCCTGGAGACTTGAAGGTTTACCTTACTATTTTATTTAGTCATTCTTCAGCTGGAGTTTCTGGTTACACCTCACTAATGACCAAAGAAATAATCAAAGTAAGGCAAGATGATCAACCTGTTTTTCCTGTATCTTTCAGTGCTAGGCAGTCAACAGAGAGAAATACAGCATGATTTCAGAGCAGTAATGTTTTTAAAACAGCCCAATAAACCAGCTATTATCTAAGAACAACTGAAAGCTAGAAGAGATACACTAAAAATGAAAGCAGTCCAAAAACCTTGTTTCTTAACCCAGCATTTCATTACTACTCTAACATTCTTGAGAGGGATCAGTTTTCTTCAGGAGAGAATAACTGCAGGACCCCTTATAGCAGTTTGTGTATACAGTCATTAAAACCAATAGGTTAACTATTACCGCTACTGGAAAAGGGAAAACAAGAGGAAGAGTGAGGTATATCAGCTCACAGATCATAAGTAAACACAAGTGTATAAATTTCTTCTTGACCTTAAACTGACAATGCTTTGTATAACATAAATTGGTTTTACAGTTGTTAAATAAAGTCTGTCACATTCGTGTATAAGAAAGGACAACTGTGTTAAGGGAAGGCAAAGCAAACAACACTAAAATACACAGTGCACTGTTGACATAGAAACGTCTTGTAAAGGTGGAGAAGGAAGCTTTATCTTGGTGGGGACATTTTTGCTAACTCTGAGGTTCATATGTCCACAAACCTAGAAGCCTATTATGCCCTCAGATCTCTCCAGCAATAGGAATTAGCAAAGGATCATATTCATTTTATAGCAAGGTGGTGTGAGTGACTTGCCTCAGGTAACAGGTGGCAGAGCAAAAACTTATTTGAGGTCCCAATTCAAGACAGAAGGCTCAAGCTGTAGACAATAATATAATTTCTCCTCTGACCTTAACAGACCTGTCTCCTTCCATATGTAGCGTAGTCCCCATCCATGAGTCAAATTTCAGTTTTAATTCAATGCAATTTCAGTGGAATAAGAACAAAATTTTCATTTTGGTGCAAATACGTTGTTAAAGCGCATGATAATTTCTCAGCTAGCCTGGAAAATCCTGTCAGGTCATGATCCCAGAATGAAGAATCAGTGATAAGCAAGGAACACAGAGAAAGACAAGAAGATCTAAAGAGCCAACAACAATGCCAGGCTGTTTTTGCAAGGAGGAGACCTCCATCTCTAAAGTGCGGGTTGATCTGAGGGAAATGGCCACAGATACTATACCAGTGAAAGCAGAAGTCCAGAGGCAGTAAATCAAAATGAATAGAAATGACAGATTTAACCAAAAAGATATCTCAATTTAGGGGAGCTGCAATCTTACCTGCACTTTTAACTTTCAAATCAAGGCATATAGTAATAAAAATCTTAGAAATCTTTAGTGAACCTGAAAATGGCAGAAAAGTTTATTCCTCAAATGAAAAAACAGATTCCAAACACAGCTTGTCATCTTGACTTGGCAGCTGATTAAGCAAATGAAGACCATAAATATGAGAATCTATGAGTTCTTGTGGAGCTGTGACTTAAGGAGTTAGCTATAGGAAGGGTGGCAGAAAAGACTGGGCTAGGAAAGGCAGCCACAGAATGCTTCAGCCAAATCCAAGAGATATCTTGGCTGTTGGGATCTTTTTTTGTTCTCTGCTGTTTTCCACTGTAATGTATAAAATCCTTCTTCCTCCCATTTCTTGTCTTACACCTTCCTGCGTGTTCGAGATGGGCAGCAACTAGAACAGAACACCAAGAGAGCTGTTGTGACTTGTGTCTCTGACAGTTTTCACCAGAATGGTACTTGGGCTGTTTAGTTCATAATGGCAGTGTGCATTATGTAGTGGTGTTAAGAAATAAGCCCAGGAAACCTTGCTGTAGAAACCCCACAGTGTCTTGGACAACTTCTTGAGAGTAATTTATCAGATACCAAGAACAAACCTGTGATAGAATTGCTTTCCCCCTCTTTGGGAAAGCAAACACCAGTCACCACCTGAAAGAGTATAAAATGTAACAGATTTCATGTAATGTTTTTCACAAAATGACAGCTAGAATTTTATTTTTGTAATTCCTTACAATTTGAAATTGGTTGCAGCTTAAATACATGTGTGGTATTGCCATGACACTCTGATCCTATATATGTCACTGATTGAATCTGAGTGCTATAAAATCCTAAGAATCTGAAATTTGGACGTACTATGACAATAATGTGTTGTTTCTAAGGAGCTCCTATATGGCCTCTATGTTGTTTCCCAGAGGGGTGGATATAAAAACGGCAAAATCTTATTCTCCGGTGTCTTTCCAAACAAAAAAAGCACAAAAGCATTTCTGGTTTGGAGAGGTTCTATTGGGATTTCTGAGGATATTACTGAAATTGAACAAGTTTTTGTCTAGTTTCACATAAAAACATAATCAAAGAATATGCCAAGTTTGAAGAAACCCACAAGGATCACCGAGTCCAGTGCTTAGCCCTGCACAAGACCATCCCCAAGAGTCACACCATGTGCCCAAAAGTATCATCCAAACGCTTCTGGAACTCTGTCAGGCTTGGTGCTGTGACCACTTCCATGGGGAGCCTGTTTCAGTGCCCTCTGGGTGAAGAACCTTTTTCTAACATCCAACCTAAACCTCCCCTGACACAACTTCAGGCCATTCCCTTGGGTCCTGTCACTGGTCACCACAGAGAAGAGATCAGTGCCTGTCCCTCCTTTTCCCCTCACAAGAAGGTTGTGGACTGCGATGAGGTCTCCCCTCAGTCTCCTCCTCTCCAGCCTGAACAGACCAAGTGACCTCGGCTGCTCCTCACACGGCTTACTTATTTTTGTAAGGTTTAGAAGAAAAATGTAGCCTTTAATTCATAAGACCTTGGTAGGGAAAAACTTGTAATCCTGAAATAGTTTCAGTATCACATGGCATAGTTCCAGACTTCAATAAGCTGGGTGTTAATCTTGACGTGTGCACTTCTCAGTAGTTCAAATTAAAAATAATCCATGAGGAACCTCCAAGTAGGTTTTGTTCTTCATAAAACATTTTATTTTGAAAACCAGAATTTTAAAAAAACATAAATATGAAAACCAAATTTGCTCTAGAAACAGTTCTGTTGAGCTATTTAGGTAGGAAGTCTTTGGATCTCCAAGCTCAAAATATTACTTCCCCTAGTGAGAAGCTGCAGCTGTTTGTTCTCTGAGAACATTCCTTCAGCTGTATCAGTTGAGGCTGTGTTCTCTGTAATTTTGACATGAAATGTCAGAAAAGGGAAAAAGTCATTTAGGACAAGTGAGGATCCCTGCCCTAAGAATGCTCAGCTGAGTGTAATCCCATGCTTTTACAAGACAACGGACTTATGATCATGGAGCTTGATTAAACAGTCCACTTGTTTTGCAAGGTGGTTTTCTTTTCAAACCATAGAAGAATTAACAACAGATTGGTGTGGGGTTTTTACGACTCGTTTTTTAAAGCAAAGAACTCATAGAAAAGCAGCATTTTGCAGGGTATTGTTGTCTGGTGTCTCATATGAGGGCAAAGGATATTACCTATTGCTAGGTGGGAGATTTGATTTTCCAGCTGGACTTCACTCCCCAGGGAATGTAGAGAATTCTTACACTAATAAAAGGCACTTGCCTTTTACTAGTGCTTCAGGTTCTGCTGCCATGTTAGCAGCCAAGTGTTAGCAGCACAGAAAGAGTTATCAAAACTCCTACAGCAGTTCAGGTGTGTCCCATGTGCCCTGGGGAGTAGGAGCCATTGTACAGCATGTCCCAGTCAGTGCACCCCTTCCAAATGAGAATGGATTTTGACACCTGGCTAGAGCAGAACCTGCAAAGTGTGAAAGTGGCTTGTGCCAGGGTACCGGTGCAGAGCATGTCAGAGGAGTGAGGCAAAGGCATCCCTTTCTCAAAGAAGGTGACACTGCCCCATGTCACTGCAGAAAAAGAAACATCAATATGAAGCATTGAGGGATGTTTCATCTGGATTTATTGTAGTCAAAAGAGCTCAGCAACACCCAGGCAAATATTGCAGAAAGAAGACATTGTATGTGATTAGGCATCTTGTATGCTGAATTAGAACAAGTAGGAAATTAGAAGTGAGCTACTGAAGTCCTGTCTCCTATGAGATTTCCCATGTCATTGTACTTCTCTGTGATGGCAAAGCAGGTGTAGGAAGGGGAGGAATTCCACAGTGCAGAGATTTGGAGCAGGTATTAGCCCACACGTGTAACTTCAAAACACTCCTTTGAGGGGTCATTCTTGTACACCACATCATAGTCACAGCTTTTTCTGTTTAAAACAACTTTACAGTTCTCTTTGTCATAAGCAACAGGAGTAAAAAATCTGTCATTGGCAAGAAGAAGGCAAATGTTAGCTTGACAGCAATAGAAGTTTCAATACTTCATTGATTATAGCTTGAACTATTGCTGAGTGAGACATCTCTGAAACTATGGCTAAGACCAGCTGAGTTACCCTGAGTGCAACACAGCTGCAGCTTCCAGGGCCTCAAATGATGCCTTGCTGCACTGTGCTGTGGACATGTACCAGGATGCTCAGCACCAGCATGGGGATTTCTAGCACTGCACTCTACAGTCTGACATAAGCATGAGCTTGGCATGTTTTCTCTTTTTTCCGTTAAGCTTCAATTACTTCCAATTTGAAGGTGGTAGCTGTTTCCTGATAGACTGATTGTCACTTAAACATAGGCAAAGATCGATATCAAGCCATTTTGGCCCTTTGAGAAGTCAGGATGAGAGGAAAGGAGGATGTTGGAGAGATACTTCAGAGCAGGGCCTTGTCATCCTAGGGTCAGCATTTTCACTGGAGACAAGCACCTTCAGAAAGGGATTCAAATCAACATACGCACTGTAGAGGAATCTTGCTGAAGTCATTTGTGAAAGTAATTCTTTCCTACTCTCCCTTTCTCAGCTAAGGAAAGATTTAACTGCAGTGGCAGAGGGGTTCACAAGCTCCTAGAAAATTCAAGGCAAGCACCACCTGGATGTGCCTGGAAGGCTCTGTGTCTACTCCAAGTCACAGAAAAATGAGCCAAGGTAAACACGGCTAAGGATCCTTAGCTGTGATCCTATCACAGGATGGCAAGAGCTCCATGGGGCTTTCACTTGCTCTGTGATGTGGGCAAAAAAAGGCTCTCTTATGCTCTTAGAAACTCATTTATCCCCTGCAAATGAAAAGCTGTTCTTGTCCTATGGGCAGTGATGGTACCAAGAAGTTCAAACTTACATTGAGCAGCAAGTCATTTGAGTTCGGCTGCAGCTGCATCTGTAGCAATCTTCTGTCCTCTCAATGTGTCCCAGGGGGTACACTTTTCCATTCAGCATACAGCCTGCATGAGACAACAGCAAAACAGAACATGTTTTTAAGCCTCCACCTAAAGGCTGGAAAGTTTAAAAATCATCTCAAGTTTTCTGAAAATATTTTTTTGGCAATATTAAATTAGAAGTAATTTTGTTCTCTTGGTTTTTACTTCAACTCCTGCATCAGCTCCATGTGCTGCAAAAGCAATGGCAACCTACCACCAATAGCACTAATATTGCTACAGCCACACTCAGTCCAGGGTGAGACTTTTTTTTACACCTGTTTTTGGCAACTTCATGATGATACCCCCTATTCATGTGTTTCTCACATCTTCCCCCAAGCTACCACAGAGCAATCAAGGGAGAGAACCTTCTCTGTTCTTACCTCTGTAGACCTCCCCAGGCCTTTGAAGTTGTACAAAGCAGTGTGCATCACCCAGGGCCACGATGATGCCCATTGCAACAAGAAAAGCCAGAAAGCTCTTCTGTAAAAGAAACACAGAGCCCATGACATGACTTTTATTCCACATTGATTATCTCTGTTTTCAAAAGCTGTCACTGAACCTGAACCAAAATGACAAATAACCTTATGTGGACATGAAAATAGTGGGAAAAGACACTCCAGGTATTTCACTGCATTGATGATTTTTTCCTTTACATGGGAAGATACAAAATGGTATGACATAATTGTGCCAGCAGCGTCACTCACTGCCTAAGTCCAATCTGTAGAAATCACAAAAAAGCTTCAATAGTATTGAAAGCCCCATCAGACCTTTATCTGTGCTTTATTTATTGCCTTTGAGTCAGCTTTAGCTATTTCTCCAGCAAGTCACTGTCTGTGTAGCATCCCAGTGCTTCGGTTTTCGGTACAGCAGTTTCTTCAGTTTTAGTAGTGCAGTGGAGATCTCAGACTTGATTATATTCCAGTAGGTTTTTTGAAATTGGTGGCTGGGTAAAGAAGAGAGATACAAATTGGTGTCTTAGGACAATGTCTGAGTGTGGTACATTGTGCTCAGCTTCACCTGAGCCATCTTCTGAAACCACACAGACACAGGTTTGGACTTGTCACAGGACACACTTCCTTTTGACTAGTGGTGGCAACAGCTAAACATCTGTAAGAGTTCTTCAGGTAGGTCCTCTGGGACCTGCTGAACAACCAGCCTTCTTTTGAAAAAGCCTGCCTAACTTTGTAATGATGGTTATTCTGGGGCAGAGGGACCGGAGAAGCATGAGAGAGCACAGGGTTATTCTGATGGCTTGCTCCAGCTGGATAACTTAAGGCAAAAGTTTAGGAATGGCCAAAGAACGAGAAGCAATGGAGGAAGTTAGATTTTCTTGACAGCACTTGCATGCTATCATGAATGGATTTTAAAATGAGTAGATCTTTCCAAGTTACTGTTCTGAACTTCGGAGGATGTGGCTGCTTGAAAATGGAGCTGAAAATAGCAGGGAGAGGCTTTGGGTTTAGGCAGCTCTGCTGTCTACCTTGGGTTGCTTGAATCACAAATACCAAAAGACACTGAAAGATCCTGAACCTTAGGCAGATGGTGAGCCAAGGTAAAACTCCTCTGGCTGCTGTGGAAAAAACTTGGCATTTTAAGCCTTGATGTGCTGCTTTCTTATAGGGTGAATGACATTTCTGGTGTAGTGAAAGGGAGGAGGAGGGTTTATGGAGTGGTCTGGGAAGGCTGTTATGTTTAATTTCCACAGTGGTTCTGTGACTGGGAGTTCCTGAGGCTTTAGGCTACAATAGAGGCGGTTGCCATGCTGAGCACCAGTGCCAGAATGAGAGAAGTTAAGAAGAAAAACTCAAACTCTTCAACTGTACTACTCTGTGTGCCTGGCCAGAGGAAAGTGTCTAAGCAGCTCCTGTTCCATGAAGCTGTAGGATGACAGTTTGCAGCTGGACTCTATTGAGGCACCCTGTGCATTTGGCATGAAGCTGTGGGGCTCTCTGTGCTGCTGTGCAGCTGCCCCGGGCTGTGGGAGGGCAGGGAATAGTGGCTTTCCACACAGGATTTCAACATGCTTGGGATGCTGTTTGCTCTACATTAGACATCCAGCTGGAGTTTGGTGGTGGCTTTCTTCCACAGTGGTTCAGCAGTTTGCAACAGCACCTACAGTGCCATGACACGTCCCTCATGTCTTTGTTGAAAATGCTAAAATCCTTCTTTTGCTGTGCTGTCTTCTGTGGGTGTTTTCTCCTTTGTTCCAGCATTTGTCCTTATCGTGCTATTCCAAAAAATGCCAGTCAGATGAGCTCAGGCATGCTCCTCTTTCTAAGGATCAGCATTTTGGAACAGAAACATAAGGAGAAGTCTGTGCTATTTAGTCATTGTCTGAACTGGCTTTTTGATGCAATAATCAAGGATATGTCAGCCAGTTAGCAGTGAAGGGCCCACATGTAAGTAGGCTGGGCACAAAGGGTAACAAATGGGCTAAAAAGCACTGGCAGCAATAATATCTGTTATTAGAAATGGCAGAGATTATTACTATTACACACCAAGGGTTTTCAGTAAGATATAAGAGTTGTGTTGTTCTGGGTGGTCCCTGAGCAAGGAATTTTCTGTGTTTTTTACTTTTATTTCTGGTCTTAAAAAGAAGATGCCTCCAGCCATCTTGCAGAACAGAATCCTCCACACTGTATTTAATGGCCTTTGAATGTGAGGGAATTAATGTGGAATGAGACACCACCAGATCACTTTGTTCAACAAAGTTGTGTCTGAGCATAGAAAAGCTCAGTAAAGCTTAATCAAAGTAAGAAGCAGACGATCATTTCTTCCCTAGTTATGAGTCAATACACCCTATAGGAAGTACTGCCTCTTCTCTAGAACTTATGCCATTCCTGAGATTCTCACCAAAGGTAGTAATTGATGACGATACCTTAGGGATTGCGTGAGCACAAATTAGAGGAAAACTAGGCCAGAAACTTTGTCCATCTGTTTACCTCAACCTAACTGTTGATTCAGATTCTGCAAACAGGTTTGGAGGCTTGAAGAGCTGAAACAGCACACAGCTTGAGAGATCAAAAGAAAAGAGCAGACAGGATATACAGACAAAATATACATTTCTTTCATTGTAAAGCCACTATAGTTTAAACTTTATTTTGCATTTATGGGTTTTAAAATCATGATCCTAAAGGTTTACAGAATTCTGAATGATTTCACAACCATTTCTGAGGACAGGATAACAGCAAGTGAATGACTAATCTGTACAGTTTCCTGCAAAGAATTCAAATGCAAAGAATCCAAAGAAGAAAATTCACAGTAATCTTCCCAGAGGTGTCTTACTTCCTTTGCATCCTGCAGTTTTTAAATACAATATGTCCACAGTTGAAATATGTAACTAATTTTTTCTCCTAAATATTCTCCTTTTGCAGTGTTAAAGCACATAGCTATCTGTATCCCCTGGAAAAATCTAAACCTTAGACTTACCATTGTGGAACCCTTGGCTTCCAAAGAGTTCCAGGCCTCCAGAAGAAATCTGAAGTGCTTAATGTGGAATCAGAGAGCAAATAACGTTTGATGCCTTTATGTTGTGCAGTTCAAGTCTAGATGGGGAAAAAAGAGCCTGCTCAACTCAAATGCAGTTATGTTGAAATATCTGAAGAAATCACTGAAATTTTGCCAGCTGGCAATGAGAAAATGTTTGATTCTGTAGAGCACTGACCTGAGTAAAATGCTGAGTCCAGAACTTTGCATTCCTTGGAAGCATTATGATTACAAGTAATCTGATTTACACCCAGGGGATGCTTGTACAAAAGGGATGGGACCTTTGCTGGCTTTTTACATGAACCTCCTCATTTGCCAAACATGGAGGTTCCCCAGCAGAGCAGGGCATGCTTTTGTAATGCAGGGAGAAGGGAGCCCTGTGTCCCTCTGTGGTTCTTGGTCCTGTCGGGTTTCCTGGAGTAGCTCATCTTGCAGTACAGGAGTCAGAGCATCCAGTAGAAAGACAACTAGACAGAGACCTAGCTGGGATTAAAAAGGACTTTAACTTTCCACCTTATTAATGCCATGTCTGTGGTCTCCTCATTTAGAGCAAGACTGCACCACCCCACAAAACTTCTCCCTGTCCTCAGCTGCAGGAAGAGGGCACATATTGGAAAAAATTTCCTGTTCAACACTCACAGAATAGAGCTCCTAAATAACTGATCTGGAAAGCATGATTCCATGGGAACAGAAAAAGAGAGAGTGGAGCATTTAGGGCTTCTAGGTTGTGTCTTTGCCTATAAACGGTCTTTGGCAATGCTTACTCATTTCTTTCTAGTAGTAACATCATCTTTCCCAGAAAAAGTTCTATTTGGATCATATATATGTCAAGGATTGAATCTGAGTGCTATGAAATCTTGAGAATCTGAAATTTGGACTTACTAGGACAATAACGTGTTGTTTGTGAGGAGCTCTTGTATGGCCTGTCTGTTGTTTCCTGCAGGGGTGAATATGAAAATGGCAAAATCTTATTCTCCAGTGTCTTACCAAGCAAATAAAACTCAAAAATATTCCTGGTTTGGAGAGGTTCTGTTGGGATTTCTGGCAAGTTACTGAAATACAACAAGGTTTTGTCTAGTTTCATCGCTGTGAAGGGTGGAAAACAGAACTGGTACCTCTCTGTGCTTCTGTCCTATGTATTTCATATATCTTTGGTGGTACACAAACAATGAAAAGGGTTCAAAAGAGAGGGTGAATGATAGATCATCCTGATTTCTTGCAGATAAATCCCCTTATGAATGTTGAAAATGAAAACAATTAAAATTACTTGTGACAATGCTTTTGAGCATTTCCCCTCCCCTGTGTAGACAGGCTTTCCAGTTTATAGCAAGAGACAATCAAGACTCCTGCCTTCAGGGATAAAATTGTTTTGTTTATAGGGGAAAAAAAAGCAATTTCAGTATTGCCAGCTACCCTGGCAACAGAAAAACCAATACAGTTGCACACTGAAACCAATATAGGGTATTTCTGTATCTCAGTGAAGCCAGTCTGTTGTCTGGAGCCTTAGGGCAAGTCTCTACATTTCCTTGGCCTGGAAAACCCACCAGAATTCATTTTTTCTTCCTTCCCCAGTGTCAGCTCTTGTTTGTGCTGAGCTGGTTCAGATTCAGCTTCAAGTGCATATGGTGGAGATGGTGCCCCTGCAGGGGAAGATAGGCTTCCCCACCCACAGATAACTTCTGGCAGGATGTGCTCATCACAGTAATCAAATATGCTGGTTCTTCCCAGTCCCATAACCTTCAAGAATATATGACCATGAGGTCCAAAGCCTGTGCTAGATTTCTCATTTCGCTCATTCATGCTTTTATTGGTGCTGTCAGCAAATCAGGAATCTCCTTGCACCAAGAACGTTGCCTTCACCTGTAAGAAAACTGTCACACAGGTGATACAGAAACTCTTGGGACTCTAGAGATAATAAGGTTTCTGAATTGTAAATAAATAAATAAAGGTTGAAATAAGGAGACAAGTAGAATGAAATTCTATGTAATTTCAAAATTAACTGAGCATCTGTAAATCTCTTAAAACACAAAGTCTTAACTACTAATACTTAGAGCACGACTGCACTTATGAGAAAATAGACTTATTTTTGTAAGGTTTAGAAGAAAAATGTAGCCCTTCAGTCATAAGACTTTGGTAGGGAACAACTTGGAATCCTGAAATAATTTCAGTATCATGTGGCGTAGTTCCAGACAACAAGCTGGATGCTAATCTTGATGTGTGCACTTCTCAGTGGTTCAAATTAAAAAATAATCCATCACAAACTTCTAAGTAATTTTTGTTGCTCATGAACCTGTTTATTTTGAAAACCAGGATATAAAAAACCATAAAATATGAAAAACAAATTTTCTCAATACTTGAGCTTTTTAGGTAGGAAGGCAATTGCCAATTGCCAGATTTGGTTTTGAAGCCCAGCTTGGAAGCTGGACTTCCCAGGGAATGTAGGGAATTCTTACACTGAAGGGACAGAAGGCATCTGCCTTTTATTAGTGCTTCAGGCTCTGCTACCATGAGGAAACACATGTCCAGGGGCTGATCTAGATCTCTTCTTCAGTGTGGGCAAGAACCGCTAATGCAGCATAGTGTGGGCAGACTTCCAGGGTCAGGGCTTGGCAAAGGACACCTGCTCAGAGTGGGCAATGGAAATGAACAGTCGTTGCTATTGGGTGATGACATTGTGGAACATGAAGTAAAAAACTGGGAGGAAAAGGATGATGTTGCTTGGATCCTATCCTCACTGTTTGTCCAGGGATCAGAAGTGTTAGCAGCACAGAAAGAGTTATCAAAACTCCTACAGCAGTTCAGGTGTGTCCCATGTGCCCTGGGGAGTAGGAGCCATTGTACAGCATGTCCCAGTCAGTGCACCCCTTCCAAATGAGAATGGATTTTGACACCTGGCTAGAGCAGAACCTGCAAAGTGTGAAAGTGGCTTGTGCCAGGGTATCGGTGCAGAGCATGTCAGAGGAGTGAGGCAAAGGCATCCCTTTCTCAAAGAAGGTGACACTGCCCCATGTCACTGCAGAAAAAGAAACATCAATATGAAGCATTGAGGGATGTTTCATCTGGATTTATTGTAGTCAAAAGAGCTCAGCAACACCCAGGCAAATATTGCAGAAAGAAGACATTGTATGTGATTAGGCATCTTGTATGCTGAATTAGAACAAGTAGGAAATTAGAAGTGAGCTACTGAAGTCCTGTCTCCTATGAGATTTCCCATGTCATTGTACTTCTCTGTGATGGCAAAGCAGGTGTAGGAAGGGGAGGAATTCCACAGTGCAGAGATTTGGAGCAGGTGTTAGCCCACACGTGTAACTTCAAAACACTCCTTTGAGGGGTCATTCTTGTATACCACATCATAGTCACAGCTTTTTCTGTTTAAAACAACTTTACAGTTCTCTTTGTCATAAGCAACAGGAGTAGAAAATCTGTCATTGGCAAGAAGAAGGCAAATGTTAGCTTGACAGCAATAGAAGTTTCAATACTTCATTGATTATAGCTTGAACTATTGCTGAGTGAGACATCTCTGAAACTATGGCTAAGACCAGCTGAGTTACCCTGAGTGCAACACAGCTGCAGCTTCCAGGGCCTCAAATGATGCCTTGCTGCACTGTGCTGTGGACATGTACCAGGATGCTCAGCACCAGCATGGGGATTTCTAGCACTGCACTCTACAGTCTGACATAAGCATGAGCAGGGCCTTGTCATCCTAGGGTCAGCATTGTCACTGGAGACAAGCCCCTTCAGAAAGGGATTAAAATCAACTTGTAAAAGTAATTCCTTCCTAAATTCCATCCTACTCTCCCTTTCTCAGCTAAGGAAAGATTTAACTGCAGTGGCAGAGGGGTTCACAAGCTCCTAGAAAATTCAAGGCAAGCACCACCTGGATGTGCCTGGATGTGTCTACTCCAAGTCACAGAAAAATGAGCCAAGGTAAACACGGCTAAGGATCCTTAGCTGTGATCCTATCACAGGATGGCAAGAGCTCCATGGGGCTTTCACTTGCTCTGTGATGTGGGCAAAAAAAGGCTCTCTTATGCTCTTAGAAACTCATTTATCCCCTGCAAATGAAAAGCTGTTCTTGTCCTATGGGCAGTGATGGTACCAAGAAGTTCAAACTTACATTGAGCAGCAAGTCATTTGAGTTCGGCTGCAGCTGCATCTGTAGCAATCTTCTGTCCTCTCAATGTGTCCCAGGGGGTACACTTTTCCATTCAGCATACAGCCTGCATGAGACAACAGCAAAACAGAACATGTTTTTAAGCCTCCACCTAAAGGCTGGAAAGTTTAAAAACTATTTCAACTTTTTTGAAAATGTTTTTCTTGGCATTGTTCAATTAGAAATAATTTTGTTCTCTGGGTTATTACCCTAATTATTTGGAGACTGTGATTTCTTTTCTTCTTTACTTGCTAGAGATGGTTTCAGTGTGACAGATTTGGGATGAAAGTGAGCAACCAAAAAGCCAGGTCTGCCACCTGGCACCACATTTTATTCAGATCTACTCTCAACTCCTTCATCAGCTCCAGGTGCTGCAATAGCAACCTACTGCCAGTAGCAATAATACTGCGCAGCCACACTCAGTCCAGGATAAGACTTTGTTTTTCACCTACTTTTGACACCTTGGTGCTGGAACCTCCTATTTGTGTCTTTCTGAAATCTCCCTTCTCCCTTGTATTTTGAGCCCTTCCTGGAAGCTCCACAGAGCCAAGTTACTACAGAGCAATCAAGGGGGAGGATCTTGTCTGCTCTTACCTTTGTCGGCTTCCCCTGGCTTGTAACGTTTACTAAAGCAGTGTGCATCACCCAGGGCCACGATGATGCCCATTGCAACAAGGAAAGCCAGAAAGCTCTTCTGTAAAAGAAACACAGAGCCCATGGCATAACTTTCATTCCACATTGATTATCTCTGTTTTCAAAAGCTCTCACTGAACTTGAAGCAAAATGACAAATAACATTATGTGGACATGAAAATAGTGAAAAAAAAAACACTCCAGGTATTTTACTGCACTGTTGACTTTTTCCTTTACATGGGAAGATACAAAATGATATGACATAGGTTTTTTGAAATTGGTGGCTGGGTAGAGAAGAGAGATACAAATTGGTGTCTTAGGACAATGTCTGAGTGTGGTACATTGTGCTCAGCTTCACCTGAGCCATCTTGTTAAACCACACAGACACAGGTTTGGACTCGTCACAGGACACACTTCCTTTTGACTAGTGGTGGCAACAGCTAAACATCTGTAAGAGTTCTTCAGGTAGGTCCTCTGGGGCCTGCTGAACAACCAGCCTTCTTTTGAAAAAGCCTACATAACTTTGTAATGATGGTTATTCTGGGGCAGAGGGACCGGAGAAGCATGAGAGAGCACAGGGTTATTCTGATGGCTTGCTCCAGCTGGTTAACTTAAGGCAAAAGTTTAGGAATGGCCAAAGAACGAGAAGCAATGGAGGAAGTTAGATTTTCTTGACAGCACTTGCATGCTATCATGAATGGATTTTAAAATGAGTAGATCTTTCCAAGTTACTGTTCTGAACTTCGGAGGATGTGGCTGCTTGAAAATGGAGCTGAAAATAGCAGGGAGAGGCTTTGGGTTTAGGCAGCTCTGCTGTCTACCTTGGGTTGCTTGAATCACAAATACCAAAAGACACTGAAAGATCCTGAACCTTAGGCAGATGGTGAGCCAAGGTAAAACTCCTCTGGCTGCTGTGGAAAAAACTTGGCATTTTAAGCCTTGATGTGCTGCTTTCTTATGGGGTGAATGACATTTCTGGTGTAGTGAAAGGGAGGAGGAGGGTTTATGGAGTGGTCTGGGAAGGCTGTTATGTTTAATTTCCACAGTGGTTCTGTGACTGGGAGTTCCTGAGGCTTTAGGCTACAATAGAGGCGGTTGCCATGCTGAGCACCAGTGCCAGAATGAGAGAAGTTAAGAAGAAAAACTCAAACTCTTCAACTGTACTACTCTGTGTGCCTGGCCAGAGGAAAGTGTCTAAGCAGCTCCTGTTCCATGAAGCTGTAGGATGACAGTTTGCAGCTGGACTCTATTGAGGCACCCTGTGCATTTGGCATGAAGCTGTGGGGCTCTCTGTGCTGCTGTGCAGCTGCCCCGGGCTGTGGGAGGGCAGGGAATAGTGGCTTTCCACACAGGATTTCAACATGCTTGGGATGCTGTTTGCTCTACATTAGACATCCAGCTGGAGTTTGGTGGTGGCTTTCTTCCACAGTGGTTCAGCAGTTTGCAACAGCACCTACAGTGCCATGACACGTCCCTCATGTCTTTGTTGAAAATGCTAAAATCCTTCTTTTGCTGTGCTGTCTTCTGTGGGTGTTTTCTCCTTTGTTCCAGCATTTGTCCTTATCGTGCTATTCCAAAAAATGCCAGTCAGATGAGCTCAGGCATGCTCCTCTTTCTAAGGATCAGCATTTTGGAACTTCCACTGAATCTATGCAGAGATATAGGGGGAAATCTGTGCTGTTCAGTCAGTGTCTCAACTGACTTCATGCTGCAACAACCAGAGGATGTGTCAGATAAGCAACAGAAATTTAGCAGCAAAGCTTAAGCAGAGAAAGCAAAGAAATGCATGAATCAGCATGTCTCATAGAAAGTACTGCTTCTTTTGTAGAACTTATGCCATTCCTGAGATTCTCACCAAAGGTAGTAATTGATGACTATACCTTAGGGATTACGTGAGCACAAATTAGAGGAAAACTAGGCCAGAAACTTTGTCCATCTGTTTACCTCAACCTAACTGTTGATTCAGATTCTGCAAACATGTTTGGAGGCTTGAAGAGCTGAAACAGCACACAACTTGAGAGATCAAAAGAAAAGAGCAGACAGGATATACAGACAAAATATACACTTCTTTCATTATAAAGCCACTATAGTTTAAACTTTATTTTGCATTTATGGGTTTTAAAAGCATGGTCCTAAAGGTTTACAGAATTCTGAATGATTTCACAACCATTTCTGAGGACAGGATAACAGCAAGTGAATGACTAATCTGTACAGTTTCCTGCAAAGAATTCAAATGCAAAGAATCCAAAGAAGAAAATTCACAGTAATCTTCCCAGAGGTGTCTTACTTCCTTTGCATCCTGCAGTTTTTAAATACAATATGTCCACAGTTGAAATATGTAACTAATTTTTTCTCCTAAATATTCTCCTTTTGCAGTGTTAAAGCACATAGCTATCTGTATCCCCTGGAAAAATCTAAACCTTAGACTTACCATTGTGGAACCCTTGGCTTCCAAAGAGTTCCAGGCCTCCAGAAGAAATCTGAAGTGCTTAATGTGGAATCAGAGAGCAAATAACGTTTGATGCCTTTATGTTGTGCAGTTCAAGTCTAGATGGGGAAAAAAGAGCCTGCTCAACTCAAATGCAGTTATGTTGAAATATCTGAAGAAATCACTGAAATTTTGCCAGCTGGCAATGAGAAAATGTTTGATTCTGTAGAGCACTGACCTGAGTAAAATGCTGAGTCCAGAACTTTGCATTCCTTGGAAGCATTATGATTAGAAAAAAATGCCTGTCTGATGAAACACAGGTAGTGATAGCTAAGCTGTAGGCAGTGTTATATGGCTAGGTGATTTTTGGCTGCGGTAGGAATGAGTGCTAAATAGTTTCTGCTATTAGTGGGCTGGAATATGCTCAGAGTAGTGAACTAGGTATTAATAGCAATGGGAGCTTTTGCTAGATGTTTGCAAACTCATGTTTAATGCTGCAGTGTGCACTGGAAGATAACCAGCTGAAGGTACTTGGCCATTACCAGTATTAAAACCTCTTAACACTGAGACCTTAATCAAAGCTGGATCAAATTACAACATTTCTTTTTCTCCTCAACCAAAATAAGAATTTCCTCTCAAATCAAAAGCCTGCTGTTGCTCCTGTGGGAATATTCAGGTTTTGACTTGAATAACCATGGTGGAGTATATGATCACTTTTATATGTGCAAAACTTTCACAGGAAGTGATAAATTTCAGAGTGCTAATCAAGTATTCTGCTTTGTCTTGTTCCTGCAACATCTTTTCAGAAAGAAATACCAGACTGTGGCCCTACCTATATTTAAAAAATACTTTGTTGCAGATGCTTCCAAGCAATTTGAAAGTCATCCTTAAGGGGCACTTATCATCTGCCACAGAAAAATTAGCACATGATTTTAAAGTTTAGAAACTTTGACCATAGAAATCCAAGAAATTTGGCTGTACTACAAGTTAAATAATTTAGGGCACCTTTTTTTTTTTTTTTTTTTTTTTTTTTAAGTAAATTAAATACAGAGTTATATACTTTGGAATGGTGGCAAGAAAAGTTGTCATCCTTTTTCCCCATGCATGATGTATTGCTGAGTCCTAATAACAATTCAACCCAAAAAATTCAGCAAAATAAATCTAAGTGCATCACAACATAATTCCATGACCTCCTTAAAGGAAATGCTGAAGTTGAAGTCTAGTGAGGTTTGATAATCCTTTAGTAAGAAATAAATAATTAATGCAAAGTTACTCAGTATTCAGTTTTCAGACTATATACCTGCTCTTTTTTTCTGATATAATCATTACATTTTAAAACTTACATTTCATGATATTCATATTTTCATCGAGAAAATTCAATAAATATCCTTTCTCATCCTTTGCTTCTGGCCTACTAGATTATTGTACTTCGTAAAAGTCTTCCTCTTGTCTGTGTTTACAGAGCTTCAAGTCAGCTTACAACCTTTCTCAGGTGAGCACAGCTCTTTTTGTCCTCAGTTCTGTAGCATAGATTTCCTTTCATTCTTGCAACCCATTTCTGAACAGCCTCCAACCTGACAGTATCTCTTTTCAAATCTGAATGTAGAACAAAGTATAAAAGCTTGTAAGTGTTGTGGAAATGACCTCGGATACTACGAAGAACATTTCCTGTATATATATCCGGGCATCTCATCCTCTACCTTAAGCCCCATATTGTTCTATATAAAAAACATTTGCTTTCCATCCCTAAATTCTTCTCAGGGGTGCTGTTGTTAATACAAATTTCATGCTTTACAGAGTTTTTAAAAATTCCTCCAAAATTTTTTTTAAATTAACTAAGTAAGCACAGTTTATTTCACTATTAAGACTTAGTTCTCATTTGACATATTAAGCATTGTTTGGAAACTCTTATCAGCAACGATTGTATATTTTCTCCCAAATCTCATGATATAAAGCTTTCATACAAATGTAGAGAAACTATACTTGATGTGCACCAACCTATGTCTTGCACCGCTTTAAAAATAGTTCCCTTCCTTTTACCTACCATGTGCACGGGCTTTGCTAACATCAGGTCACCCTGGGCTTGACAGGAAATTTTATGCCAATCCTTTTGTGGTTTTTTGATAGACACCTCAAAGCAAGACTGGTTTCGCTTTCAAAGTGCTTGTTAGGCAGAACACCTTATTCTTCTGCCAGTGATTTCTTGACAAAGATGCCAGAGTTCTGCCAGCTGTGCTGTGGATTGTCTGCTGGTCAGCTGACGCTCCTGTGTGCCTTTGAACCTCCTGCCTCAGGATACGTAGATCTTGCTTTAAAAGAATTTAGTCCCTTCCAAAAGTCTTAGATCTGGCTACATTTTCAGTGAGTTCCTTTTTTAATACACTTTTTTCTAAGAATGATTGCTTCCATGGCACTGCACTAATTTGCTTGTCACCAGTTGTCATGTAGTATAAGGAAAGGGCAAAACTGCCTGACAAGCTCTCCCATGAAAAGTGTATTATCCTTGTGATCAGCTCTGCCATTTCTGATAATTTTCAATATTTCCATGAAGTTGGTATCTGCATTATGAAAACAATGTTGAAGATCTGCCTTTTCTGAATGCAAAACTACTAAAAAGCAGATAACATTTTTAAGGCTTTGTTGGTAGAACAGCTGTAACAATTTCATACTAAGAACTTCCCTAGTTTCCCACCTGAATGCTGCTAAACATGTCTGGTCTCTTTGAGCTTCTCAGAAAGACATTTTTTTAAAGTGTTGACACCTGAAGTAATCTCTGAAAAGGTTATCCTGTCCAGCTATTATTTTTTTATTGGTTAGAAGCACATTTCTAGGACCTTCTAAAGGGCAGGTGGTTTTGCAGTGATGGAAGGTGATGCCATTTACCCTTGTGTTGTCTACAAAATCTTGTTTCATGACCTGCCAGCAACTTGCAGTTTAAGGTAATCTACTGTTACCAGGCAATTCACTGAGTATATTTTTAGAGCTGGAGAAAAAAAGAAAAGCCTCATCCATCTGGTTTCACTTCCAGGCTATTTAAAACCTTCTAGTTAAATTGATGTAAAACTTAGTGAATGTTCTTATTTTATTTTAAATGTAAACTTTATGTTGATTTACACCAAGCATTAAGTTTAACAAGCAGTTTCGTAACAGTAGTTTAAGTAAATTCCCTCTCAGCTAAACTGCTACAGAGATTCATTTAAAGTGGAACTAAATGTTTTTGCACTGGTTTAAAACTAATTTAAATTCATTACTGTTAAGTAACTCTGGAGTATAAGCAAGAGTTTAGAATAATGTTCTTGGAGAGAAACATCATACTATAATCTGACTAGATTTTCACTATTGTGGTCAGGAAAGGCCATTTCTGTGTATCAGGACTGATGTATAATCTCCAGCAGTAGTCAACCTGCAGTAAATAAAGAAGAGAAGGCCCTGGAGAAATCTTATAGCAGCCTTCCAGTACTTAATGGGGGACTATTGGAAAGATGGGGAGAGCAGTGATAGGATGAGGGGTAAAGGTTCTAAACTGAAAGAGGGCAGATTTAGGACAGATATTATGAAGAAATAAGGGTGGTGAGACACCGGAATAGGTTGCCCAGAGAAGTTGTGGATGCCCCATCCCTGGAAGTGTTCAAGGCCAGGCTGGATGGGGCTTTGAGCAACCTAGTCTAGTAGAAGGTGTCCCTGCCCATGGCAGAGGTGGGGGTGGAACTATATGATCTTTAAGGTCACTTTCAACTCAAACCATTCAAACTCATTGTTCTTACTTTCCATCAAAAAAGCTTTCCCTTTCAGATCCTGAACAGCTGCTGTCCTCATGGTGGAATAATACTAGATGAGAGAATAAGTTTTTTGCTAAGTTCACTCCCCATTCCATAGAATTTATTTATCATGCAGGTAAATATTTGCACATAAATCACATAGATAACTAAACCTCCTACATGTTGGAAGTGCAGTCTTTAGCTTAAATAGGTTTAAAGCCTTCTGAGGAAAGCTGTAAAACTCTATTAACTTCTGCAGCCTTCAAAATAGATCTTAAGGCTTGGATCAAGCAAACCACTTATGTATATCCTTAAGCCCACTGTCTCCAGTGAAGCCACTCCTTATTCTCAAGAACTCACCTGGTGAAAGGCTTTGCTGGATCTAACCTGGAACATAAGTTCACAGTCATCCTAGCTCTGTGTTGCTTTATCAACTGTGATACATCAATTCATATGAAAAATTTCATTTCTTGACTGTTTACAAAGGGGGAGGGTAGCATTATTTCATTAGTCCTGTGAGTTTCATGTTTCAAAGTTTTGCTGAAGTAGAAAACCATGGGATTGTGATTCAGAAACTTTTTTTTATTTTTTTCATTCTGATGCTGACTTGATGTATGGCTTTGGCTGACTCCCATAAGTGTGTCAGAGATTTCAAATTTTAGAGCTTATTACCTGACTGCAGAGGAACACAGAACCTAGAGACAGAACACAGAAGTCAACTTATCCCATTCCTCTCACAACAAGTATTCCTACACCTCACCAAGGGAACTCCGCGGTAATGGCAGTTCTCCAAGCCCATGATTTTACCATCAGAGATGAACTTTTTGGATTGAAGAAAGATCAAATCCATGCGAGGGAAACCAATGAGGTCATGTGTGTCCAAGTCCAGGTTCCTTTAGAGGATTACCAGTTTTGTTGTGGATTTTGTTTTTCCTAGAATTTCTAATTACCTGAGCAGAATTCATCAGCCTGGTTATTTTTTTCCTGCTTGCACAACTTATTGCAGTAAGTCATTTGACTCACTACAGCAAGGTCTTTTTAGGTGACATGGGTAACCATAGTCTGCTTCTGTGTTCCGTCATTGCATTAACCAGCAATGAACCCCAAGCAGGAAGGGAAGTATGTCTGGGGGCTTCAGGCTCTTGATCTGGTCCAGTGACAGCACACATGTACTTATTTCTAGCTTTAGACACTCCTTTCTGAACTTTGTGCCACAGTCTGAGGCATCTTCAAGCTCTGACTTTGCTCATCACCCCCAGGACCTTTAGCAGCCTGCAGATAATGCAGGTGCTGGGACTGTCTCTTGGAGACTGAGGGGTTCTGGTAATTGCAGGGCATGAACAATACATCTCTCTGTATCTGTACCAAGCCATACAACACAACCCATGCATGAGAATGGGGAGTGGCAGGGAAAATGCAGAACAATGCACAAATTGTGTTAGGGTTCTCTCCCGTGTGATGCAGAAGCTTAACTTTTAATTGTATTTTGACTTTTTCTTTTGTTTGCATCCTGTTCTGAAGTTATAAAAACATATTTACTTTCTGTTAGCTATTGGGAAAGCTGACTGTGGCATTCTTTAATTTTTTACCTTGTAAATATTTGTGAGTTTAACCAAGTGCTGTGTCTCTGTTTAAGTAGTATGTCTGCCAAAGCTTTTACCCACATAGAAAAAAAAATTAACCAGGTTAGCTATATGGCATATCATGACTCAGAACATCAAGAATAGAGAAACATATTTAAATATATGTATTCAGTGTCACGTCAAGACTCTAAGTTTTTGTCCACTGTATGCTGTAATTTCCTCATGGACAAAAGCTAGTGGGAATTTAGTAACCACTTCACAAAATCAGTTTAAAAAATAAGGAGAAAGATCGGATCCCCCTAATAATCTAGTATGAATGCAGAGTACTTCCTGTTATGTCATAATCTGCGTGTGTGTGTGTTAGATATCACTGTGTCTTTAACAGAGTTGCATATGGCCTAGCATAAAGCTAGCCGTGTTGTTTATAGGGATATTTTCTGGACAAAACAATCTACTCATTGGTTGGAGAGCAGTCAGGATCCGCTCCAACGGAAAATGTTTGCTTTCAGTTCTGCAGAGGTTCTGAAGAGACAGTGAGCTGGAATCATATATAGCAGGTGTGCAATACTGGCCTTCAAATTAATTTTAGTGTTGCATCACCTCGCTTTTAGCTTCCTACAGCCATTCTGTAGCTGCTAAAAATTCTTTGCAGTCCTATGGACATATGGAAAATATTGTGGGTATCAGCTTGTGCAAGAGCATAAATACTGGACCTCGCTTTGCTTTGCAATTGCTTCTTGGTATAATGTTTGCAGATGTTTCTTTGTGGATATGAACAAGATTTGAGGCTAACCCATGTTTAAACTGGTGGATTAAGGAGTACTAATGTGCTCTGTCATCTGGATAATTCCAACTGTTTCTAGTACCCCTCCCACTACTTTTGCCTTGGTTTCACAGGAAGGAAGCTTAGTGATCCAAGCCAGAAGAAAATCATCCAGATTGCTATAGCACAGAATCCCTGAGTGTGCCAGGATCGGACTCCATTGTTCAGTCCAACTCTGCTAATTTCATTCCTACATTGAGGAGAATCACAGAGTTACATATTTATGTCTGTATCCCCAACTCTGTAGGGAAATCCCAGAGTCAGATGTAATTTCAGCCATATAACTGATGTCAAGTCAGTATGTAAGCAAGTTTTCACACTAGAGCAACAAACTTTCATCAGTATAGTCCCCAGTTGTCAGTGTTGGCTCATCAGAACCAGAGGATTTATGGTCTGGCAGCAGTCTTGGGTAGTAAATTTTTAGGTGTAGATGACAAGCAGTTTTAGGATAGTCAGTGGCTTTTTCCACCATGGAACAACATTGCAGAAGATAGGCTGAAGTGGGATGAGGAAGAAATCCATAGAAGTCTGTCTCGTCTTTCACCATATCTTCATAACTATAGCATCCCATTACACTGTGCTAGCTCTTCAGAAACTGGTGGGCCGAAAAGAGCAGCAACTGCAGTATGTGCTGTGCTTCTCAAAGCTGTCTTGTGTATATTTTCTTCAAACCCTTTGGGTCCTGTACTCTGGCCCACCTCTGCAATCCATAGGGATCTGCCAGCAACCTGCTTGCCTGACCATGCACTTTCACTGCAGCCTTTCAGAGCCCTGCCAAAAGACCTCTGGCTCGTTTCACATTGCTGCAAATGCATGAGGCTGAGCAGTTGCATGGGGCTGGCTGAATTACAAGGTACACCACTCTATTTGTACCTTCTGTCCTTACAGCCACACAGGAAGGAACTTGTCCCCCAGTCTGATTCCAACAGCACTCTGCCCGTCTATGGAAGTTGAACACAATCTCACGGCCGTTTACAAGCAGCAAGCGATGCCACTGGGCAAAGGCATGCCTGTAAGCATGGATATCAGAGAGCTCAGCCCTGTACAGTCTTACATGTTCTGGTTCTTCATCTGCAGTGACATACGTGATTTTTGATACCTTTGCATCACATAATCATTTGTAAAGTTCTGAGGGAAAGAGCCCGTGATTTTTCTTACTGTCATCTGCTCTCTAACCTTTAAAAGGAACCTGTTTGAATTCCTTTCTAAAAGGAACTTCAGGACTGAAATGCTTTTCGGAATCCTTCCTGTAATGTTTAGGATGGGACTTATAGAAAGCAGATTTTGAATATGCCCTTCATAGCCCTCTCTACTCTGAGACTGGTATATGTATCACAAATAAACAACTTTCCCTAAGGAAGCATTCAGGTTCCATGTAGCTGTCATGTTGGGGTTTTAAATTGAAACTAATCTGCAAGATCCCCCCCAGACCTGAAGCTGCCTGATGGTAAGACCCTACATTTTGCAGCATCAGTACACATAGAGCATGTAGATCTCATGTTTTGTAATGCATATAGTTCTGTGCCAGGAGAAATTTCCATTATCAACAAAGGATTTAATTCCACATTTCAGTGAATATGGAAAGTAATTAAAGGCACATTTTTCTGGTTTTGGACTATTGTGGAGGAAGGAACTATGGCAAAACAATAAAAGCCTTGGAGAATAATTTTAGATAAATCCCATCTGTGGTTTTTAACAGTCTTGCTCAAGATGTTGTGAAACTAGCTGAGGTTAATATTTTCTACTTGTACTTTCTGAAGTTTCTGTTTTATTATCAGCATATTAAAGTTCTTTAAATTCTACTATGTTTAAATGTCTGAGTTGAGTACTGGTACCGTTTCATAGAATCATAGAAAAATAGAATTGAAAGGAATACAATACTTTACTTTTAGAACTTCCTGTGTCCCTTATCTAGCAATGTATTTCCAGCATCTGTATGTAGCCATTAAACCAATATGTGATATTGGAGATCTTGGGTGTTTTTTTATTTAAATTGAGAACCCAAGTAAGATCTATCAGTGCCCTGGTTCCTTAGCAGTGGTATCAGTACAATAATTAAATAAATGGCATGTGCTAATATAAAGTGCGGACTTTTCCAGTGGATTTTTTTAGTTATCACCTGGAAGAACTGATTATTTTATTGTCATTTCTTTTCTGGTTAATTCACTTCTAACAAAGATCATATGAAATATAGTGATGTGACAAGTTCTTTTAATCCATTGGAAAAAAAAATCATAGCAAGAAAGGGGGAAGCTAGTGCTGGTGTGTGGGGGTTTTACCTGTGAAGACATAATTGATAATTGGCTGTGAAATCCAGTTTGGCAATTTGCACTGTATTTTTATTTATGTTACATTGTGTACAGTGTTTTCTTCTAGTAAATCCTGGAATTCTAGCGTGGGTTTATTAAGTTTATTAAGTTAATTAAGTTTATTAAGTTTATTAAGTTAAACCAAAAGATTTTAACCTGATTTAAGGTAAGTCTTGCACCTACTTTTCTAAGAAAAACAGGAGGAGGGGGCCAGAGGGTCCCTCTCTACTTGTAAGCCTGGGCACTGGCAGAACCCGTCGCAGTGTTCCAGCGGGGAATGATGTGCTGCAGACCCTCGACTTTCTTCCCAGTGCAGCGCCCGTCATGCCCGCGCCCCTTACGGATCGTGTCCAGCGCCTCAGTCACGGGCCTCGGACCCCGCGAGCAGCTGCTGCACCCACCTCCCGCCGCGTTCCACGTTCCGCGGCATTCCCTCGGCGCGGACGGGACGGGATCGGATGGGCCGGGCCGGGATCGCTCCGCCCGCGCCGCCTCGCGCCCCCTACCGGCCGGCCGTGGCTCGGGGCGGGGCGGGGGAGGGGTCACGTGGTGGCGCTCAGCTGACCGCGGGCGGCGGCGCGAGGGCGCGGTGAGCGCGGGGCCGGGCCGGGCCGGGCCGGGGGCGCGCGGGCCATGGCGGGCGGCCCCGCGCTCACCGCCCTTGTCCCGCAGATGAACGGGGACGCGGCGGAGCCCGCGCCCGTGTGGGAGCGGCCCTGGTCGCTGGAGGAGATCCGTAAGGGCAGCCAGAGCTGGTCCTTGGCCTCGGACGCCGGGGTGAGCGGTGCGGCCGGTACCGGGCCGGAGCCCAGAGCCGGAGGGATGCGCGGGCTGTGTGCGGGGCGGCGCTGCCGCGGGGCTCGGGGCTGTGTGCGGGGCGGTGCTGCCGCGGGGCTCGGGGGTGGCCCAGAGCGGGAAGGGCGCCCAGGCCGCGGCCCTCCGGGGCCCCCGGGACGCGGCGGGAGCTGCCCCGGTCAGGGTCCGGCGGCTCTCCCGGTGCTTTAACCCTCTGGTCCGGGCGGGAAAACCAAAAGGAGGAATTGGCCCCAAGTAGAGGCAGAATGAAGTGACGGAGACTTGATCCTGGGTGTATGTGCGGGTCCTCAGAAAAAGAGCTGCATGCTGACTTTTGCTTTCCTCTGTTGTCAACAGCTTCTGCATTTTCTGCAAGAATTCTCACAACAAACCATTTCCAGGACTCATGAAATCAAAAAACAAGTGGATGGATTGATCAGTGAAACAAAAGCTACAGACTGTCGTCTTCATAATGTCTTCAATGACTTTCTTATGTTGTCCAACACGCAGTTCATAGAGAATGTGAGTGTGTTCTAGTACAGCACCAAACTTGTACTCCAAACAGTGGTGGTGTCTCTTTAATGTGGAGAAAGGATTTAACTTTTTAGCAAGTCTGATGCTAATTTAGGGATAAGGTGACTTTGAATTGATTTCTGTTAAAGGATGTCCTAATTCTTTTGTGAGTGATGCACATTCCAAAACTGGTAGGCTCCCTTTTGCACGTTCTTAGATACTTTCCTTCCTTGTTTATACGTGACCTGGAGATGACAATTTCATTTTTAGTACTGTGAGTGAGCTGGGATTTCTGTAATGTCTTGGTTTATCTTCACAAGTTGCATGAATGTAGCATTTGCCTATACTTTTCTGTCTAAATATGAGAATGCTATAGGATGCTGTTAATTTGCCCAGTGGTGTTATTTTACTCCAAAAGCATTTTTTATTAAAGGTGTTGGGCTGCAGGCAGTTGTCCCTTACATTTGGCTGCAATGACCATATTTTCTGGCTAATGTTGCCACTTTATAAATATTGCTATTTTGAAAGGTGAAGCTAGACTTGAAAGCCTGTTACAGCATTGTATCACTAGAAGCATGTGTCTCATTAAGATGTATATCTTTATTAGTATTTCAGATTTGGGAAAGTTTTTCTAGTGCTGTGGATTTTATCAGGTATTTTGTTTTGATCAGCACTGTTTTCAGGCCATATGTGTCTCATCTGAAGCCATGGTGTTATTGCAAAGATGATGGCAAAGGAAAAGATGGAAATCTGGATTCCTGTTGTGGGGTTTTTTTGGTGATAGTGGGGTTTTTTCAGAGCTGCAGTGTCTTTTTTGGCCTAACTTGGCTGTTCAGCATGATGATTCTGCTGAGAACAGTTTGTACCAAATATTTTAAGTCTTGTGTGTTTGAAGCTGTTTCTTCCCAAATTAAGTGCACAGAAATAGGTCTTAATTTCTGGTTAGTTAGTGAGAGATCTGTCTCTTCCCAGGGGATTACTGCACCTGTGTTTGAGATTTGGATTTAAGTTTGCAGCTTCCAGGAAGATCTTTTATTCCCCTTTATCTCCTTGTAGCTGGTCCTAAAAAAGTACTAAAAGAGATGGATGTGAGGGATCATCAGAACAAACTGAAGGTTGAGGGATGTTGTGAATCTTCTCTGTAAGTACAGGAGAAGGGTAAATGCTAAAGAATAAAAGGAAAGTAGACAGCTTGTAAGTTGTCTGAGTAATTCTGAGGGTATCTAGAATATCTTTATGTTGGGAGGGTTAAGAGAGTGCATGTTTTTTTAAGATATTCAAGTTAAATGGTCAACTTGTCTTCTACTACTGCAGTGACATTTGCAGACTTGAATTACTTCAGTTGCATAGAGAAGCCGCCTGATGTCTTCAGTGCATAAAGGAGGCTATGAAGGTGCTTGACATCATCCATGGCTTCTTTTTTTAAACGTGTAATGAACTAATGTGCAGTTAATTACATATTAATAGTGTGTTTCTTGGTGGTACCCATGGTTTAGCCTCTGCACCAGTATGTTGTTCTTACATGAATTAATTTTCCTTTACTTTTTAGAGAGTATATGATGAAGAAGTGGAAGAGCCTATTCCCAAAGCTGATGCTGGAGACAAAACAGAGCAGGTAGTTAACTTAAACTGCCTTGAATCCTGTCAGTATGTTTGCAGCTGTTGTCTACCTTCTCATTTTCAAACTTTGCATACATTTACAGCTTACAAACCGAACTCTTTCCTTTCTCCTTAAAGTCTCTCTGTTGGATGGTGTGTGTCACTCAGACATAAAGTTGACGGTAACAGTGGAGACTATTACAGCGTGTAATGATCTGTTAGGGGCTCTCCAAGCTCAATACTGTGCTCAGCAGACAAGACTTATGCATTGATTTTTCAAGTGGTTATGCACTTGATTTTTCAATTGTTTTTTTTCAGCAAGAGACTGAGGCCTTGAGCCACTCTACTGGATTCACAGGTAGCAAATTGGGGAAGCAGGATCTGACTGGAATAATTCCCAGGAATGAAACCTTAGAGAGGTTTATTTATATCTTACAATTTAGGTGTATTATACCATAAATGTTCCCCTGATGGGTTGGGCTCACAAATATGGCAGTACTGTGCTGGTGTGGATGTGTAGAACATCACTGTTTCTAGGAGTGATAATGATGAATTGAGTCAAGCAAAAGAAACTTCTGAAGGTCTTTCTGATACAGTGAGAAAGCTTTCGTCATACTAATTTGAAATTAGCATTTTGCATGTGTGTTGCAATAAGATTGAGTCTTGAGTAAAATGCAATGAGAATGTGTTTTTTCTGTTACTAAAGGAAAAGACTCGGGAACAGAAAGAGGCTGATCTGATCCCCAAAATTCAAGAAGCAGTGAATTATGGGTTGCAAGTTTTGGACAGTGCATTTGAACAGCTAGACATCAAAGCGGGTAACTCTGACTCAGAAGAAGAAGAAAGTAATGAAAGGATGGAACTGATACTTGAGCCCAAGGTATAGAGACCTCTTCTTTCTGGGAGAATGGGTTTGTGTTTTGCTTTGTTGGACTTGATCTTTGCTTTTGTCAGCAGTATCACTGCATTAATATAAAATTGATATTCGTTAGCTAAAATGAGG
This sequence comes from Pyrocephalus nanus, assembly GCA_038380795.1. Taxonomy (NCBI): domain Eukaryota; kingdom Metazoa; phylum Chordata; class Aves; order Passeriformes; family Tyrannidae; genus Pyrocephalus; species Pyrocephalus nanus. Next base: position 19,153,576 of record CM076268.1, read on the forward strand.
GTTTGATGACTGCACCTGAAGGAGGAGTGCTCTTTGCCGAGCTGTTCCTTGCGTAGCCTGCTTGTTTTGCAGTTAGGTTAACATTAAGGTGTGGCACCCTAAAGGGAGGCAGTTTAACACAATGAACTTGGAAGGGGAAGCCTCAATTCTGTGTGGGAGTGGGACGTAGAAATGGCATGCTTTTTAGGTACAAATCCTTTCTTCATGGGTGGTTTTTACCTTCACAGTAATTAAGAACCCTAGGTGCAGGATTTGGGGGAAGACTGATGCCTGTAAGTCTTTGCAACAATATTCTTTTGTTAGATGGCTTGAGGCAAGCAAGTTGGAACTACGCAAATAGAAGTGGCCCCTTGCTTTGACAGTGTTAAATGGAATAAACCTCAGCTGTCCCACCCGGTTGCATGTTGATTTGAAGTGTATGTCTGGTGGGACTCTCTTTAAACAGACTTGTAACTTCCTTGAGTTAAAACAAGGGGTGTGGGTGTAAGACTTCTGGTTTTGTCAGCCATGTAGAGCTATTCAGTGATGTCAGAAAGACCTGATGTTGTCTCTTTCTAGGATCTCTATATTGACAGGCCTTTACCTTACTTGATTGGCTCTCAGCAGTTTATGGAACAGGATGATGTTGGCCTAGGAGATCTCTCCAGTGAAGGTATGTGCTGGCATGACCTTTTATTTCTGTGCTAGTAAGTAGTTCCTAATCTGATACTTTGCTCTGTTTTAAATTATAATTTTCATTATCCTATGTAGTGTTCATGCATGTTTAGATGCACACTGTAACTGGAGAAAAAATGTGCATCATGCTGTAACAATCACTTACCTGGTATACAAAACAGTAACTTCTCAGTTGTGTTCTGTGTATTAGAAACGCAAAGTGTTAAAACTTTATCAGCCTTTGAAGCTCTTTCAAACCGCTCTTTTCCAGCTGAAGTTTAGTTTTCTTTGCAAAGTCTTCAAAGTTGCTGTTCTTATGTTCTCTCTCTGATCTTAACATTTTTGCTTTCATTTAAATTAGAAGGATCAGTAGACAGCGATCGTGGAAGTGTAATTGACAGTGAAGAGAAGGATGAAGAGGTAAGCTTGCTAAGTTTGCACCACCATTCTTGAGCCCTTCTTGGCGTGTAAGGCCATCAGCTACCTTGCTTTTTGATGTTGGGTCTCAGGACAATATTGCTCAGTGTTTGTTCCCTGTGTTGGTTGTGATAAATGTACTCTCTGTTATTATTCTTATGCAGTAGTTTCCTTTGCAGCTTTTCAGAGGAGCAAAAAAGTGGTTTTGGCTCTAGCTGTTATTAAAGTAGAATGCTTCAAACTTAAGTTTTTTATTCCAGTCTAATTTCATTTTGTGAAGCAAATCAGATTCTTATCATGAATTGCATTTATGGGGAACAAATCTGATGCAAATTACAGTCATAAAGAATGGGATGGAGACTGACAGGATCAAGTTTAAAGCTTTAAATCCACCTCCAGGCTTTGCCACATAAGTCTGTTGCATTGGAATATCAATTTCTGGTATGTTTTGCCTGCCTTGGTTGGGATATCTCTGCATTGTAACTGTGCTATGGAAGCACTCTCTTTTTCCTGAGGTGTTCACTTTCAGTCCCTTTGCTCAATTAAAGTTAAATCCCTCTTGAGTTATTCCAGTGCACTGTCAGGTGGAGCTGTCATTTCTGTCTAGTGAGCTCTGTTCATAACAATGATCAGCAGTGAGGGAACAATTCCTTGGTCAGGTCACAGTGAGCAGATCTGAATGTCCAAACTTAAGCAAGTTCAGAGTTTCTGAGCCATTTCTCCTAACCACTGGACCAAGTAGTGTGTGAATCTTGTCTTTGTGTCTCTTGTGTTACAGGAATCTGATGATGAATTTGGAAACCCTAGTGAAGATGACCAAAAGACGGTATGGTTATACACTCTGGTACCTACCTGAAAGACTTTACACTTGCGACACAGTGAGGATGCAAGGAAGAGGAGATGAGATCTCTAGACAATTAACTATTAAAAACTTTGTTAAGCCTCATTTGTATAACTTCTTATAGAAAGGCTGCCCTGGCCACATGCGTCATGTTGTGAAAATGAACCTGGGTTGGGCTTGAAGACGTGCTTTCAAGCTGTCATGAGATGCAGAGATGGGATGGCATTGCCTGATGTATGCTTTCCGCAGGAATTACTTGGGAAACATGAGAATTCAGAGAATCTACCCCAGGAAATGTAGGCTTCAGTGGAATGATTTGGTCTATAATTAAAATTCTAAATTTGTTATGAAGGAAGTTAGGAACAGCACAGTTTGGATATTGCATGAAATCAAAGGTCTGAACAGTATTACATATTTGACAAGTATGTCCATTTGGATAATGAATGAAAGGGGAAAAAAATGTTTAGATTGAAAAATTCAAGCCTCGCTTTAATCACTGATTGTAGGAGAAGGAATCATACCCATCTTTAGATGTGCCACTGCAAGAGACTTTTATGTGGAGATCTTCAACCTGAAATTATTAATGTCAAAAGAGCAACATTGCAAAAAGCAACCCTTATTTGATGTATATATTACTAAAACAGTGTTGCAAGAGCACTCAGATATTACATTAAGCTGACCTTTATAGGGTAACTTTTGTATGCCTTATGTATTTTAAGATGAGCAAATATCTTTGGGTTGTTGGTGATTTAGTTCACTTCTGGGCCCTTGCCCAGCTCACAGTTCACTTCATCGTTTTCATCCTCTTACTGACGTGACTAAAACCAAGATATGGGCACGTATTGTCTGTCACTCTGCTATCCACCTTGGTAATGGTGCAAGGTGATACCATTTTTTACTAGCTGATCACAGCGTTCCTGAGTTAGGACTAAGTACTAGGTCTTAAGTTTGTGTGTGAACACTTCTTGTGAGGAGAGTGTTCATGTCCTCAGTTGCAGCATTTGGTGACACAGAACAAGGGTGTACTAGAGAATGTAGCAACTTGCTTGGAGCTAGAGGCACTCCTTCCTTATCTCTCAAAAGATGTGAAGTACCCCAAACTGGCTGTATATTTCCCTCCTTTCAATAAGTTTGATTTGACTATTTTATCTAAGCAGATGTAGTTTTGTGCTTGTTTTTTATGCCAACTTCAGTAGAACACAACAGGGTATTGTTTTTTAGAGGACAGTACAGATGAGTGATGAAGATGATTATGATGGCTGTGATCTCTTTGACTCTGAAAAAGAGGAAGATGAAGATGGAGACTTAGAGGAAAGCACAAAGCCTGTGAGTATTTGTTGCCTCCCTGGATTGAGAGATTTGACTTCCTGTGTGAAAAATCTGTCCTTAGATTATAATGGTAGCTCTCAGTTATGTGGGATGGGATCCTGTAGAGAGGGTCTCTAAAAATCCTGAATGGTCCTTTAATGTCACTCAGGCTTTACCCCCTCTTGCACTCTAAGCTGGTATCAAAGCTGTCTTTAAAGAGCATTGAGAAATTAATTGTTGCATTTTTGTGAGTTAATTTGTTGCATTTTGTGAGTTAAATGCTTCTTGTTTCTCCTGTTTACAAAACAAGGTGACGTTAAAAATAGTGTGATCATCAGGAACTAGAAATCGGGGGTTTTCTCCTCTTGATGCATGCCTAATCTCTTAATTGCTTTCTTAGCAGAAAGAAAACAGCCCTTCTTCTGAGGGCCTCAGTCAAAGTCTAGACAAGATATTGTACAAGTGAGGCTATAGAATACAGTATTTATAATTGCAGTTTCATCAAGTCTGTAACTGGATCTTATATAAGAAATATGCTGGTTTTTGTCCCTACTCAGAAAAAGAAGAGGCCAACATCATTTGCAGATGAGCTGGCAGCTAGAATCAAAGGAGAAGTAGCAGTCAAACAGGATGAAGAACGTTCATGTAAGTTAACTCTTAAGTTTTGGTAAGTGCTTGTGTGGTAGTGGGGGACTTGTGAGAGAGTTGGACTGGAGATTCTGGGTAACAGCATGGGAAGTTACACAGGTGTGTTATTTGAACAGGTATTAGGTAGAAACCCAATAAGACAAAGACAGTATTTTGTGTTCTGAGAAACTTTTTGTCCATAATTTACAGGGTTGGATTCACTGAGTTATAGTGTCAAACTCATTGCTTTCAGATCAGACAGGTCACTTCCAAAACAAAACACATGTATTATTGGAAAGGTTTTCTCTCCAATCTGATTTTCTCACTGCATGTTTGATCACATGTACTTTCCCCTATTTCAAGTAAGTATGTAGAAGCCACTGGTCACTGTGGTCTTTTTGTGAGCTCTGCAGTGGAAAACCTCTCAAACAGTGGTGTTTTCCTGTGATGTATGTTGGTTGTTTTCTTTGTGGCTTAAATATACTGCATTTTGAGGATACTTTACTGCTGTTTTTCATGATATTTTAGACTAAATAATGCATTTGCTTTTGTGTCACTTTCAAAGAGACAGACCTCTCAAGTATTGAGTCTCACAGAAAAGCAGCAATTGAAAACAGCTGGCTGAAATTGAGTTGGCAAGTGCTTATGAGCCTGCTGTTGACCTGTAATTTTGAGAGTACAAACAGAAGAGAACAGTGTTTGTGTGTGTGTTCTTGCATGGTTCAAACAATTGAACCAAGTCTGTGGATATCAGACTATAAAACCTACTGATTTACCCTCTTCAGTTACAGGGAAGTCTTCCATTCATTGGCATAACTTTGTGATGTTAAGGTCAGAGGAGATAAAACTCTGACTTTGCTTTTGGTAGCTAAATCAAGGAATAATGAATCTGGAGTTATTTGAAATGCTCAAAGGTTCTGCAGAGGTGCAGAACCTGTGCCATCTGGAATGCTGTGTTGCTTTCCAACATCTCAGTTGACACTAGTCTGTGTGTGGGCAACTGTTTTGAACCCCTAGTGCCTGACAGAATGATTCTATTACAATTTTAGATACTAGTTTTAGAAACTGTACTTCATAGAATTGCTTCACTGGGCTGATTAATATCAAAACATAGAGGTCAGCTTGGTTAGTTGGGTTTTTTTTTTAGGTTCTTTTTACCATTGATTGATCACAGGCTATAAGTAAAGGTGAACTATTTTTTCTTTGAAACTTTATTCTTAAAGCCCTGTCATCTGAGACCAAAACAAGGAAAACCCTGAAAGAGAAGAAGGAAGTTAGAGTTCCATCAGATGGTAGGATATCCTCCTGTCTTGTTTTTGAATTGTGAGCTAAACTGTAAGACACCACTTAAAGAGCGGCCTCTATTCTAGAAACTGGGTGGGATATCAGGGAGCATCTGTCAGGGTGAGGGTGTAAACAAATCTAGGTTGTGATGTGCATGTAAACAAGGCTAGAGACAGACTTAGTGGGAATTCATCCTTAAATGTGGCCTTCTGGAGCAACCACATACAACCCAATCTGTCTTCAGTAGCTGCTCTGTATATGTCATATTTATAAGAGAGGGCAGATGGAACCAAAGCAATTTTTAGTTTGGTTTTCTTGAATTCCCTTGCCTGAAACTTGGTCAGTCCTACCAAAGCTCATGGCTCTTGTACTTTCTAGATGAAGATGATGACATCTTCAAGCCTCCGAAGTTGACGGATGAAGACTTCACACCGTTTGGTTCAAGGGGTGGCCTCTTCAGTGGTGGAACAGGTCTCTTTGATGATGAAGAGGTGAGAACACTGGAGATGATAGAAATTGAGTGTCACTCTTTTAAAAACAAAAGATCCCCACAGATTCCCCCCTCTGGAAGGCACAGAGGGGAAACTGCATTTGTTGCTTGGTAATATTCAAGTTTGGTGGGATAGTATAGCTTTCCAGTGGGGAAACAGAACTATGTGAGTGAGATACTAATGTTCCCCTTGGCACAGAGTCCTCTCCTCTTCAGTGGTGCTGATGAGAGATGCAAGTGTGGTTCTAGCTCTTTACTAGACAGGTTCAAATTTCAGGAGACCTTAATCAGCCCCTTATTTGTATCTGTGGAGGTAAACCAAATGCCATCCAGTTGTTTTAAATCATCAGATTTTTATTAAAATGCCTGTTAGAATACTGAATTTTGTAATTCTCTCTTTGTCTGATTGTGGGAGAAGTTTAAACGAAAGAGAACATGATGCCCTTCACACTTTATTTTTGACATACCATGTGGGGACAGTGATGCTGCTGGGTTTCTCTGTTCCTGTGCTGTTAAAAGTTTCCTACGTAGTTATGCTGTGTTCTTTCCTTTAGTTATTATATGATTCCTGGGCTGCTTGTGATAGCAAGAAAAGTTCATCTTAAGCTTACTTGTATGCCATCTAGAGCTGACTTGATAAAGAAGTGGCACAAAGAGCATTTCTGACCTTATTTTACCACTGTTTGTGCATGTGAAAGGGGATAGAAACCCAATGTCAGGGTTACTTGAGATTTAAGAATCTTACAGCACTGCTTTGTGAAACAAATGATTGCCTCTGATTTTGTTATGCAGTTGATACTGGTAACAGTCAAGGTTAGTCCAGAATAGTAGCCAAATTGTTGCCTTTGAGGGTTGTTGTGTTCGTCAGAGCAACAGAGGCTATAAGACTGAAATCTGGAAGGAAGCCTCCTGTACCTTAAGCTTACTATGCCAGTGTACTAGAATACAGCTAAGAAGCACCAAACAGGAGCATTGTCTGTAGGGAAGGGCATAGTTCTGTGCAATGTTTTCCACTGAAACACAACCTTTATTAAAAAAATTTAATGCTCTTTTTTTAGTTTTTTTAAGTGGCAGCCAACAGTTTAAAAAATATTAAAAAAAAAAATCTGATAGTGCAAGCCATCTTTGTGTCAGTGCAAATCCAGGTGAAGCTGTCATTGGTTACCTCTTGGTTACTTATTACTAAGACTACTTTCCTCATCCTATAGGCACAGGCCAGCCAAGCAGATTTGTCAGTGATTGTTGCCTGCCTGCATACGGCTGTTCTTGGTTTTCTGTTATCTGAAAGTTAAATATCCAGGAAGGGTAACTTAGCTTTGCCTCCCTTGTGCGTTGTACTGTACCAGAAGACAGGCATGTTAGGTTAACAGGCAAACAGTAACTGACAAATGTGCAATTGATCACTGACGTCTTTGCTGCTCCCTTACTCTTTGGGAAGCATTGCTGCCTTCTTTCTACAGAATTTATACAAAGACCATGCATTTTGAAGCTCTGGGTAGGCAACCTCTAATTCCCAACTTTCCGTAAGAGGGAGGCTTTCAAGAAATTAGGTGGTTATTACTCGAAAGATCTGGATATTTCTTGGAAATCTAGACTATAATTGTTGGGGAAGATTTCAGCTGGGCAACTGAAACCTGAACACAAGAACTTCTGTGGGAGTGTCCTGCAATGCTTTTGAGCTATAATGTATTTCTCTGCACATCTTAACATCTCCTTCGCCACAATATAAATCATTCCTCTTAACCACATGAAGTCAGGAGTATTTTTATGCTTGTCCTGACCTGAATTCTTCCTTCAAAGCTGACTGTGTAAGTTTCAGTGGGAAAGTTTAGAACGGTGTAATCAGGACCTAAATAGTTGTAGATAAATTATTGTAAGCCCTTGAAGATATGCAAATACAAGGTCATTCCTTCTCTTCAGCAGACTGATAATCTGTGTAAATTAAAGTTTAGAAGACAGCAACTTTTCTGAATGTATGCACTCAAGTTAACACTTGAGTGCCTAGGTTTAAGTCTGTATTTGCAGACATCCTTTTGAGAAGGGAGTGCTGATAATCTCTTCTGTCTTGGCTTAGAAGTGGATATTCAATATGGAAAAATCAGCATCTGTTTTTCCCTACAAAAAACAAATTCACAACTCTCTACCCTTTGCATTTTCATCTCTAATCAGAGTGATCTTTTTGCTGAAGCACCAAAAGGAGAAGAATCAAAAGAGAGAGAGGAGCGAGTTCCAGTAAGTGAAGGTAAGAACCAATTGTTGCCTCCTGTAGTCCTGCTGTGATTTATCACTGCTAGCATCTAGACTGTTTTGTTCCCAGACTAGAAAGTCTGATGTAGCAATTGTTGCCAAGTCTCTTCTCCTCCCCAGTCTTAATACAGAACAGCTGTGTTTTCCTGGAATTTTAAATGTTTGTTCGCTATGGTCTGTTATACACACCTACTCTCCTGGAAAGGATGTCCTCACTGATGTTGGCAGAGCTCTCTGCATGCACTGCATTCCTGCTGCTGAAGAGAACTTTGCAGGATCCAGTTGTGGGTTTAAGGGGAGCAAAGATTTCTTCTTGCAGATTAATCCACATCTGAGTTTCCCACTGGGTGCACTCTGCACACACATTCTGTATTGCAGCAGCTTTTACTGAAGCGCTGTATTTGATGACTTTTCAGATATGGGTAGGAAGACTAAGACATTTTGTTTTGAGTTTATTGTATTGAAGTGGATTGAAGTGGTTTTGAGTGTGTGAATGTGAACTGTTGTAAGTAATGCTGTATGTAAACATGTATCGTGTTTATCAGCTTGAGTGTAGTAGAGCTGTTTTGTGGAGTTTTAATGGAAGAAAAATAGTTAAATTGTTACATGTATCTGCAAAAAACCCCAGAAGTTCAAGGAGAATATTTAAAGAGTTCTGAGCTGTTGAGGAAAAAAAGTAGCTCAGAAAACTTTTTGGATTCCTATTTCTGTGGTAGCGTTCTGAAGGTTCTGACAGCATAAAACAAGTGCATCCATTTGTATTGTACTTCCTGTGATTTCAGCATCCACTACAAAGTCCTTAAAGAAACTTCCTGCAGGTGCAGTATCTCTGTTTCCAGGTACGATACATTCAGTAGCCAATTGCTTCATGCACAAAATGCTCCTTTCTTTAAAACCTGCTGTGGAGGTTTTAAAGCAGAAAACTCTCCAGTTACAGCAGCACTGCATCGCTTTATCATATGCTTAATGACATATACAGGCGCTTCTGCCATGCTAAGCCTAAACTGCAGCATGCTCTATGGATAATCAAGATTCTGTAGGAGCTCTGAAGGTAAGTCTCATTGATGGCAGATATTAGCAGCTGTCAGCTTTCAGTGTTGTGCTCTGAACTTTTAAGGATGTGTGTCACTTCATCGGATATTATACAGCTGAAGTCTGCTGTGCATGCTGTCACAACTTCCATCTATCCTCTGGGAAGGAAGTGCATTTTTATCTTTCATATTTGATCATATTCCCTTGGGTTAGCAGAAGAACAGTTTAAACATCAAGTTCCTTTATTTTTGTGGCACAAGCAAGTAAGACCAGTCTTGTTTCTCTGATTTTGATTAGGAGGATCTACATACACCAAATCTATAACTTGGAGCTAAAAATAAAAAAAAGATTTGTACTAAGATCCCTTTTTCATATCAGAATCCAAGCTGATCAATGAAAAGAAACCTATGTCACCAGTCTTTTGGAATCAGCTGACATTGATATCTTTTGGTGTGTAGGGTCTTCACCTGATTGAGTTACCTTAATTTTAAATTTTGCCCTTCATTAGGAAAGGCTTATTTTAAGACTATGGCTTCATTTAACTGAACGTATTTCCAAGTGAACGGTTTGTTTAAGAACTCAGGAATTTCTAATAATTAATCAAACTTCGTGGCTGTATTTCTGTCAATCCTATAGCACTTTCTAATTGTGTAATACACTTTTTTTTTTAATAATAAACTGCTAATGATTAAAATTAATGCAGTCAGCTGACTTTTAACCAAATAGCAGTTATTCTACTTTCTGCTTTCAGTTTAAGTATCTCCCCACCCCCTCTCATTTTCAAGCATCTATGCATAAGAAGCAAAAAGGCAGGCTGACAGTTTTTGCCAACCACTAGAATTGTTTGCAGATAATCTGTCGACATGCACATATCACTGAAGCAAACATTTCCACACAACATTTAGAAGAAACAGTTACTCTGACTAAGTCTGCTTAATCAGTGCTTTATCTGAAGTATGCAGAGACCAAACTGCCTTGTCCTGCAGTACTGTGAATGGACTCACATGACAAGTGCTGCTCCTGGGAAGGACTCAGTCACTTGTCCTTACCTCTCCCTGGGCACCTTACTACTTTTATTGGGCCACAGTGGTGTGGTGTTCTAGTTAGTAGAGTAGGATTCTGGTTTGGGAATTCCACAGGGGCAACAGTGTGGGACTGCTGGGCCTGCTAGCTTCAACACAGAACCTGGCTGCTGTTCCTAGGGAAGATGAGCAGATTTGAGAAAGAAGCGATCGCAGTGAGAGTGAGGGGCAATCTGTCTGTGACTTGGCTTTATCAGGGTATGTCCAGCTAATGCTTTTTTGATGCGGCATTGTTGCAGGAGCACCTTAAAAGTTGCTGAAATGGAAACTCTGCCTGATGCCACTTACTGTAGCACAAGTTCATGTTTTTGGTAACTCTGGCAATGATCTCTGTGTGGTTATTTTGGTTTTTCTCCTCCCTTCTGACCTGCAGGAGGAAGTGATGTGTTTAGTTCCAGTGTAGCTGGGGAAAAAGACAAGAAATCTGCAGCACACAGCACAGAGAAAACTCCTAAACAGCCTGGGAAAGTTGTTTTATTTGATGACGACGATGATGATGACGACTTCTTTGTGGAAGCAACTAAAAAGCGTCCAGATCCAGGTACCTCTAAACATTTGCAGAAAGATTAAACATAGAAGGTCATCAAAATTCAAACTGATAGGAACCAATGAGTTATAAAATTCAACCCTGCATCACTGGTACTGCTGCTAGGGTTTTGGGGGGTTGTGTTTTTTTGTTGTTTTGTTGTTGGTGGTGGTTGTTGTTTTTTTTTGTTGTTTGTTTGTTTGTTTGTTTTAATTGGTATTTCTTTTCCTTGGAGTGGTATGGGACTGGTTTATTTGTACATGCTCTCCCCTTACTTTCCTTTCTAAGGAGGCTCTGTCTACTGCTAGGGCAGTATATCTAGGCTTCAATCAGGGAATTGGTAACAGCCTGTAGTCCTTGTGTCCAACATTCCCTGTAGAGGCTCTAGGCCTGTGCCAAGCCAGTAACAAAACACTGCCTTTAGAGGTGCTAGCTGACTCAAGTGCATGACAGCATCCTCTTGTCACCAGTGCTCTCAGGTAAGTGGTATTTGAGAGCTTGTCTCTTAAAGACTCTTGATGTTGGTCATCTTTAAAACATATGATATCTTTTGAGACTCTGCTATCTTCTCTTGCTCAAGAGGGGCTGTTCTGTATTCATCATTCCCTGTTTGATTTGTCTCTTAATGTAGTCAAGTCAGCAGCTGACCTATTTGATGATGATGAAGAAGGTGACTTATTCAAGGAAAAACCTGCCATTCCTTCTATGGTTGCTGGCACAACTAAAGAAACAGAAAGCCATAGGGAGACAGTCGTGGAAAAAAAGGTAACGACACATAAATGGATTGCTTGGCTAAGGTTTCAGGAAAATATTACTACTGCAGTTGAAGTAGTCTATCCATGAACAACACTGTGAAAGCGACATGAAACTGGACTACACTCATTGGGTCTTCCGTGACTTGAGTGCTTCAGGTGTCCTTAAATGCCTTTTGCCTTTTAACCTTTGAGTTTATTTCAGGTTTTTATTTGTGTGGGCAGTGATTGAAAGAATCTTATTGAGGTAGGATTGAAATGAGAGCAAAATGAGCAGCCTCTGGTAATAAAAGGTGTCTATGAAGTTCTTGGCTGAAATGAAACCAACGTGAGTTGAGAACCTTTGGTGTCACAGTTCTGTGCTGCGGTGACTGTGTCTGCACTCACACCAACCACTGGTTACTTTACTGGTAACCCATTGCTTGTGCGTGTTATGGGAGAGGAAGGTGGATGTCACAGTTCTGCCTAAGCATAACAAACCTTCGAGTGTTTAAAAAAACTGTTCTTCAGCAGAAAACTCTTTTTAAGTTGTAGAAAGCTCTAAATGTGGTCTTGAGCACATACGTACAGAGTTATGAGAGCCTCCTATACCCACTCCACTTTCAGAACTTGTCTATAATTATTTTATACTTATTTGCTCTTCAACGAATATTGGAACATAATGAGCTACCGTGACTCTTCTCCCCTCTGGACTGAGAAGTATACAGTGCTGGGGATGTCTAGTGCAAATTGCTGTAGTACCTTTCTCATGTTGCCTTATAAGAAGCACCTGGGCACAAGGGCAAAGCCAGCCTCCATTTCTGCTGCAGTGCAAAAGTGCATGGTCAATGAAGCAGGAGTTGTGGTCATCCAGTGATATTGCTCTGATCTCAGAGCACTTAGCTTTTCTGGAGGAGAGGATGAAAACTGATTCAGCAGCACCCTCTCCTGCTCTGTCAGGAAGTGAGGGCTGTTTTATACTCCAAGCTTTATGACAGTAGTGCTTGGGTCTGGGATCATTCTAAGTTTAATGGCAATATAGCTGGTGGCAGGCTGGGGCTGTGCTGTGGTAATGCAGGAAACGATGGCTGGCAGAAACTGCCCTCTTCATTTATAAAATACAGCTTGTTAAAAGAAATATTTTTGTTTAGTTCACAAGATCTGGTATGAGTTGCTGCTTACATTCTTCTGCTGAGAAGGATGGTGTGGGAAGGGAGGCCTGTGATAAAACCTGCAAGTCGCTTGTGCGTAGTTCTGGCTCTGAGGAACTTGCTTGGCACATGAGTTTTGGACTTCACCCATGGGTGACAAGCTTGTGTTCTGTCCCTTCAACTGCTGGGATTTTGCCAGCAGCATGCCTCCTAGAAGTGGTTTGTTGTGGTTTAGGAATGGTCCTCCCCAGTTTAGTGTTTCCACTGAAGCCATGCTGCCACCCATTCCCTACCTCCCCCTCCCCTGTGGTGGAGCTCATGGGTTGAGAAAAGAATAATTTACTGGAAACAGCACTGAGATAAGAAAGCAAACAGTAACAGCAGCAATACTAATGAAGGAGGGTACAAGAAACAATGGGAAGGAGGGTACAAGAAACAAGATTCACAGGGAAAACCCCTGACAATAGATAGTACCCGACTGCTCCCTCTGCTGCTGCACCAATGAAGGAGAGAGCCCTTTTCCTGTTCCTGGAAAATGAGGTGAGGTGGTATAGAATAAGCTCGAGGTCCTAGCCATGCCCCCTCCTGGCTACTGCAAAAAATTAATCCTGTCCTGGCCCAACCGGGACAGGGTCATATGATATGCATGCCCTTACTGAATCTAAGTGGATGCTGATGCAGTGTTTTTATTTGTCCTAAAGAGTCAACCATCTTCAGTTGAGGACTTCAAGCCTTTATCTGAAACACCTCCAAGAAAACAGAGGGGCCTTTTCTCTGATGAGGAGGATTCTGAAGTGAGTATCTCTAAGAAATCCCTACAGAAATCCTTGGGATCTGAGTCACCCTGACTTCAGTCCACTCATATCTGGGGACTCTATGCATCTTGTAAGACTGGGAAGTCTGACATCCATGCATTTACAACCAGCCATTCTGAAAGCTCCTTCCTTATCCAAAGATTGAAATCTCTGGAATTGTTTTCCCTGTCTTCAGGGATTGAAACTTGTTTGGTACACACAGGCATAAATTGAAAGCTAGGAGAGAGGAAGGAGCAGAAAATCAAGAGCAAGAATCATGACAGACTGTTTCTTATGAAAGATATGTTTCATTTTGTGTCTTTGGCTTTCAGCTAGCAATCAATCTGCAAAGCTGAGGGAAATAAATCCCTGTGCAGCTGCAGGTGATCAGTACATCAGAGTAAGACAATCTTTCCCTACTTCATAGGCCCACTAAACATCTTTTTTTATAAGGAAAAACATGATGAATGTCCCCTTTTGAGTTCTTTAACTTCTAGCATTGCTTTGCAAATTGACATTTCTTTGGTTTGTACAGGACTTGTTTTCATCAAGTAAAACTGTAAAGTCCAAAGCAACATCTCTCCCCACCAGCAAATCCATGACAAAAGCTCCACTTTCCTTGTTTGATGATGATGAAGAGGTAAGTACACTTCCTTATACTGCCTGTGTGTGGGAACTCACCTGCATAGCCTGTTGCAAATGCAGCAGGAAATACTCAGAAGTTTACAACACTGGGCTTGCAAATTGAGCACTAAATCAATCTTGCATTGTGTAGCAGTTCTAAGCATGCAGGCAACATTGCAGAGAGTGGTAGCAGGGACTCTTGCAAGTTCTTGGTGTCTTTTTAGTGTTTTGAAGTCAGTGCATATTATGCATATTATCCCTCTGATTGATAGGACTAGAGAACAGTAAACAGTAGAACAGATCTTCAAGAAGCTGTTTTATCCTGGCCTGTGGTACATGTTTCATGGATGACTTCTTGCTTCTCTTGCATCATGGCTGTTGAATTCCTTTTTTCTCACACTTCAGTGTGTAAGAATTGTGACCACTAGTATGGAAACTGAGATCAGAGAACAGTTTGTGCAAGAAACTTAAAAAAATTGCATTACTTTCTTATCTTTTTTCCCTCCCGTACACCCTCCAAAGAGCTTTCAACTCTGGACCTGCAGCTTTCGTAGCTTAACTTAACCCATAGTACTAACCTGAGGCAAATAGGAAGCATACTCAGAGCTGTAAGCCAGGGGACTTCATCAAACTCAGGATTAAAGTTTCCTGCCCAGGACTGCTTCCAGTTCACCTTTCTGAATAAGGGCTGTTCAAAAGTAAGTCAGGATAGTGAGACATTTTGCACTGTGATAAGGTCTCTGGTATCTGCCATGAAGGTTGTGTTTTGGAACTCAAGTTCAAGTGGAGAAAAGCATAAATGAATGTTAGATGGTGGCATCAGCATATGCTTTTGTCTATTCTGATGCCTACATGACAGTCTGCATGAGTGTCTTCAGGTAGAGAGCCATGGATCTTGCCCAGTAGTAGTTGTTCAGCTTGCCTGTTGCCTGCCGCCTCAGAACAGGGTTCATTCTCCATTTCGTTATATAGGTTAGAAACTGTGCCCCATCGTATTAGCTGCTGTGCAACAGAATTGCTGAGTGGTGGTTTTTGGCTGCTGGTCATGCCTTGTGGTAGAGAATCTGTGGGCCAGAACCAGGAAATGTGCTTACAAGCTTCTGATCTATCGAATGCTGCGTAACATTCCTTGTTCCAGAATATTGTGTTATACTTAAAATTGTCTTCAAAAACAGTTCATAAAACACCTGTATCCTATTTATATGAAAAGTGGATGGCAACAGTCTTGCATGCTGATGACTTCCAGTGTGCTTTTCATTGTAGCTTTGGCTTTTGATTTGTTCAAAATATTTTATTTTATTTTAAGGATCTCTTTGGTGTGGGACCAATGAAGAAGCACCAGGAAAAGCCTTCAGAAGAGAAAGCAAAACAATCAGGGCCCCTCAAGAAGGCCTCCAGCTTGTTGTTCAGCAGCGATGAGGAGGTACTGAGGAGTAAGACTTGTTGAAAGGGCTTACTGGGCTTTATGCTGAGCAAAGCATAAAACTTCTGAGATGGGAACCAGTCCTGTGGTTTGCAGCTGAGAAAGCTGTCTGATTCTTGACCCAAGTTATTGCAGGATATAGGTAATAGAAGTCATGTAGAAGAGAAAATAAGTATTTTCGATGTAATTTATAGAAAGTTTGATAGCTGATGGAGACTGTTGCCAACAAATCTGACTTAAAAACATTAAAAGGGAAAAATAACTTTGCTTTTCCCTTAAAAGGGAAAAATTAACTGCTTTAATTTTTGTAAGGAAGATATGTGTTGAGGTTTTGTTTGTTTTAGGTTTTTGGGGTGGATTTTTTTGTAACTAATTTTGTTTGTTGGATATTTTATTTATTTGGGTTTTGATGGTTTTTGTGTGTTTGGCTGGTTTTTTTTTTGTTTTTTTAAATCTAGGGATGGGAAAATGAAACATAAATAACAAGGCTTCCCAGAGAGCAGTCCTCTTCTAGGGGTGGATTAGGTATTGTCCTTCATCTTAAATGAAAGCCAGAGACACTAACTAAATTAAAAACTTGTCTGGAAAGTCTCTGTATTAGCTCATATGAATAGATTCCAGACTCTTCTTAGCCCTCCCACCTCTCTAAATTACTCTGCACAGACTTTATTTTTTATTACTTGTCCTGTAATTGCTTTTTTAGTGGATAGTAGTAATATCTTTAGATGCATTTTTATCTTAATGTAGAATAAACCAAGTTCATGCTTTAACATGCCTGTAGTCACTTTCAGAAAGGGGGCAAACAGAGATGGGGAGTTGGGGAAAACCACTTGAAATGCTGGGAATAAAACACAAAAATCTTGTTTAGTGTGTAGGCTTGATTAAATGCTAGCTGTAGGAGAGGTTGAGTGGAAGTACTGTGAAGAAAATAAGAAGTGCAGCATCAAGCACTCTAGTAATGAGGTGTCTTGGGGTTGTGTTGTGTTATTTAGTGGTTTTTTTTGTTTGATTTGTTTTGGGTTTTTTTACTATACATCAAATAAGGCTAATTATTTAAATGGCTCAGATCAGGTTCTACTGAGTGACCTTACTCTTGTGACTGCAGTTGACACTGACCTCAGTTGTCAAGAGCAGCTGTAATAAAGTGTGTGTGCCCTGTTTTGCTGGACTGATACTGTGAGTGACCAAAAGGTGACCAGGCCCTCTGCAAAGCCTGAGCAATGTCAGATTGCAGTGGCTAACATAAATGCAGGAAAGTAAACTAGTAGCAAGATGAAAGGACTGCCAAAATGATGAAGTGTTCATTATAGAGAAGATTGGAAAGTAGCTTTGACCAAGAGAAAGAAAAACTTGGCTGTTCTTTCTTTTTAAGGAACACTGGAATGTCTCCAAGCCAGCTAAACTTCCTTCTGAAGATGACAGAAAAGAAGACTCTGCAAAACCAGCTAGTACTGTCAGTCAAGCTAAAGATGTGAAGAAAACAAGCCTTTTTGAGGAAGATGATGATGATGATTTATTTGCAATCACTAAAGAGAGGTGACTGTCCTGGGAGGGGAGTGGGGAGGCATCTTTTCAGAACAGCCCAGCAGCCCTCCAAAACCAGATGGATCCAGGCCTATTGCAAGTGTTGTGCCTTGCTACTCCTGCTGAGGAGGAAGTAAAGGTGTGTGAGTAGGAACAGGCAGGGCTGGACTCTGGATTCTTTTGTATCTGTGGTGGATCATTCTCTTTGTCACCACTGAATTGGGGTCTCCATTTCTATGCCCGTGATAAAAAATCCTCTTGACCTCTTTTTATCTCTACTTCTGCAGAAAGCTGTGCAGACAAGAGAGAGGGTGATAGAATTGTTAAAACAGTGAGGAAGCTGAGTGCTGTATCTGGGACCACTTGCTGCAAATGATGGTCCTGTGTGATGCTCTTAAACAGATTCAGTGCACAGCCTCTGAAATTTTTGCCCTGAATCTTCCACTTCCTCCTCTCCCTCACTGCAGCCAAAGAAAGCCACAGAAGGTATCATTGTTATTTGAAGATGATGCTGTTAATGGAGAATCATTCTTCAGCTCCCAATCAACACTACTTCCTTCAGCTGCTAAGGCTGCAATGGTAACTCCTCATTTTTTAAAATTAACATGGAACACTTAGTCTTTTTATAGTCTACCTTCTTTGTTAGGTGCTGGATATAAGTCTAACTCATTTTAGACAGTGGTAGCTCTAGCAATTTGGGAATGGGAAGGGGGAAGACTCTCCTCTGACGTGTAAGTTCTTATTACCAATTTTCTTGACCGCTAACCCTAAATTTTTTTAGTTTATATTAAAAGCCCTTCATGGGGATGTTTTGAAAACTCTAAAGCAGAAAATACCGCTAAAAGGAACAAACAGCTTACTGCTGACTCCGAAGCCAGAGCTTCTCCCTTTGTGTTACGCTACCAAGCTGATTCAGATGTGTAAACAGGCTTCTTACTGGCCCTGCCTTGTGTGGGCTCATGTCATCCTCTGTCTTAGGAGCTTAGCCTATGGTGTATTGCCTGTCTGCTTTTGCTTTGGAATTGAGAGTAGGAGATGCAAAGGTTTAATACAGCTGTATCTGTAGGGGGAGTTCTTGTATGTGTGCTTCCTGGCACGCTTCAACCAGATTCAAAAACCTGTAATACTGGAAACCAAGTCACAAATCAGAATGTCTCATGAGATGAAAACGGAAGTCAAGCATGTTGCCACTGTCCTAGACCTGTGCAGAAGGCAAACTGAGACTCTGCTATCCCACTGCAGCATATGCCCTTTATATACTCACCAATTTTGTGTCACCAATGTTCTCTTAATTTTGCAGGAGAAAGTAAAGCCAGCACAAGCACCGTCTACCTTTGATGAAGAAGAAAAGGAGGAAAAGGAAGATCTGCCAGATAAAGCAGCCAAGTCTAACCAGACAGAAGATACACTGTGGGGCTTAGAAGAGCCTGGAGCAGCTCCTACGCCTAGAGGAACAGATGTTGCAGGGCAGCAAACAAAGGAAAAAGTGAGGGATTTTCTTACAATAATCTGAAATTTGGTAAAGATTCAGTTAAAAAAAACACGATAATCTAACAGTGCTGCTCTGGGACAAATATTTTTCTGGATTGCCTCTTCTATTGCTAAGGAGAGAGTAACTCTAACTCTGTCTCCATTTAGCAAAATCACTTTTTTTTCAAACAGCAAATTGATTAAATGCCATTTAACAGTTGTTTTCTAACTGATGTCTGTGAGAGGTTTGGGTTTTTTGGGGGGGAAGGGAATGGGCAGAATCTGTTTCGTTTTTCCTTCAGAGTGGTTTGGGAGATCTACTCACATGAACAGAGCTTTCCTTTAGAAGAGGAAAAGCCTAATTGTAGGCTTTTCTTCAAGCTCAGTAACTTTGTTTCAACATAATGTCTGATGAGTTACGAAGTGGTGTTATCCTGATTGCTGTGTCTTTCAGAATTGGGAATTTCTGCTAAAATTCTGCAGAAGCTTCAGCAGAACTGATCTTGGGCATGGTCTTACTTGAGTGATTGTTGGGGAATCACCAGCTGATGAATTTCCATAGCAGTTGCCATGCTTTGCACTTTGCCGAGCACATTCAGGGTTCAAGTAGGGCTGTTCACTCTAAAGAATCCCAGGTGGTATGAACTAGGTAACTTGGAGATAATGGCAAAGCTGTTTATTGCAGCCTTGTGCTGCACATGCAATCTGACATACAGATGAGGAGCAAACCTTATGCATGAGTTGAATACAGTTGCCTGCTTAGTAATGGATTGCAGAACTCTGACCACTGCTGGTATTTAACCAAGAATGCTTAGTGGGTTTTTTGGACAAACCTGAAATAAATAACTGGCTAATGTGTTAATTTTTTTTTTTTTTTTTGGTGGAGCCTTTCGCAGCAATATCCTCAGAGCCAGCTGGCAATTCAGATCTGTTTGCAACATCCCCACTAGCTCTGGAGAAAGATGTCAAGAGCCAAGCTAAAAAAGTACTAAGCTTATTTGAGGAGGAGGAAGAAGAGAGGCTGGACGATGAAGATGGTATAAAAAATGCACAGAAAGAAATTGGTGTGGTGAGTCTAGGGAAGTTCTTGAACACTAGGAAATAGTATTTCTACCTCTACTACTCCAGGCAAGGTGCTTTGGGTTTTTTTTAACTCTTGCTTCTCTTCATGCCATGGAAGCTAATGTTTCTCAGTTTTTAGGCTTCCAGATTCTTGGGTGAGAAATTATGTCTACTCTTCCTCATGATCCTGAATCCCTTTGTGAATTTTCCTGTCCCACTAATTCAAAAGTCTTTTGCTGCATGCTAGTACAATACAGATGTTTTGGTGCAGCTACTTGATGTCTGCTTTACAGAGCTGACTCCTCAGTTGCTCCTCAAGGTCAGAGGTATTAGGAAGTAGAAGGATGTAGAGTTTTAAGCCTTGTGGTTTATCCCTTTATTTTCTTTATATTGTTGTAATTTGCTTGCTGCATATATGCCTGCAGACTTAGCTTCAGTAAGAATTATCTTAATCCTGTGTTTACTTCTGTTTTTCAACCATGTGTATTTATTTTTTAAAAAGCCTCCAGCTGCCTATTATTACTGTCTGGCTTTCCGGATATAGTATATACCATCAAGAGGTGGACTTTGAATTTTTAGTAGCAATATCCTTGAATCCCTGGCAATGTTCTTGTTTCTACATGGTGCCACGTAACAAAATTTTACCTGTAAATTTGAAGTTGTGTCAAAAAATACATACTGCATACTACAGTGTACCACAAGGTTTTGTCACCTTAGTGTAACTGTGTAGAGTAAGTTGTCAACCCTAGAGGCTATGCACACTTTATTCAGAAGTCCTTGAAGTTGAATTAAATAGATGGCTCTTGGAGAAAAATCCCTGTTTATAGCAGCTTGTGAGAATCAGGCTTTATTCTTCTGACAACTGCTCCTGCTGCCTGGATTTTCTGTCTGGTGTCATGCTAGTGGACATTGAGTCATGCTCTTAAGAGGCACCCTTTCATTTAAGGTGTTCCTGAAAAGACAGATGAGTGGTGAAACACAGACATTGGCCCCAACTGAGACACTGAGTGGGGCCTTTGCCTGAAAGTCAAACCTGGGTGCATACAGTGCACCATGATCATAGGAGGGCATTGTTTTTTGTGTTCAGATTGCTGATACTGGTTGCTTTTTCAAGTAGTGGAGGGCTTATAAGGTGAAATGTATCATTTCAACGTTCCCCCCCCCCCCAGCAAATTTGAAAGTAGAAGTTCTTGCCAAAGGCAGACAGTATGTTCTGTTCTTCATTGTGAGGGTGTGTTTGCTTTCACGAGAGGAGAACAGGGAGTCTAGCAACAGTAATAGCTTTATAGGCCTTCAACTTTCAAAAAAAAACAAACCAGCTTTTTTTATTCTTTGAATAGGTAGCTTAAGAAGATAATTAAAGAGATTCTCTTCCTCTCAGTTCTATGTCCTGCACCCTTAGCTGAAATAAGGCATAAAAGTCTTAGTGGAATATAAACCTTATTGTACAGTCATGATAACATACTGAAAACCTTTTTTTTTTTTTCTTTTGAAGGAAGCTTTACTGGTAAATAAAGCTGGATCTTAAATCAGCAGACACAGATACATTGTGGCTAATGCCTTATCATTAAATCAAACTGTAAATACAAATATTTCCATTGTAAGTTTTGCAAATTTGGTCAAAATAAAACAAAACTGGCAGTTGTAGTTTTATTTTTGTTACCAGGGTCATAATATGGCCTCAGGTGAGTTGTAACCTGTCTTGTCACTAGGAAAATAACCTCCTTAAAGAGGGACTCTCTCACTGTGGACCTTTCTCCTCTCCTTTCAGGCTTCTGAGACTGCTCGGCCCAAAAGCACTGGGGTCTTTCAAGATGAAGAGCTCCTCTTCAGTCACAAACTTCAGAAGGACAATGATCCGGATGTCGATCTCTTTGCCAGCCCCAAGAAGTCAGTGGTGAGTTCATAGTCCTCCTCTGAACCTCCTATTTAAAAACAGTCTTTCAAGTTCACAGCCTACTGGTTTTTCCTGTTTGGACACAGCATAGAAGTCACTGATTTCCAGGGAGGGCCAAATGCTAATATCAGTTCAGGCGTCATGGACTGAAGGAGATGTGCTCTGGATCTGTGACACATCTTTTCTTAATTCTTTTTTTCTTTAGTCTGCAAACCGTGTCCTGAAGCCATCATCTGGAGGAGGCCTTTTTGGGGATGATGATGAGGACGATCTCTTCAGTACTGCTAAAACAAACCTTCTGGTATCTGTTCCGCTACTGTAAATGGCTTATATAAAAGGCATTGGAAAGAAGTGTATGGAAGGGATTTTCTCCTTATGTATTTCCACAAGAAATTAGGTGACTTCTCAAATCTTTTTGAGAGAATAGAAATGGTCATTTTGACCCTGAAGACATAGGGAACAAACAGAAGCATTAGGTCCCCCAAAGTTGGGATGAGAGATTTGAATTCTGTTTCTTTTTATGTACCACTAGGACTGGCTTACGTGTAAGAGAACACACCTGAGCAGAAATCAGAGTAGTAGAGTTTGTATTGTTTAGTTGTTTAACTTGCTAATATTGCTTCCCTGTACTTCATGCATGAGTGATGAGCCTTGCTCTGTGAGTTATGAAATTCAAGTTTCTGCAGGTTGGTTTGATCTAAGGTAGTGATGTGGTATTAAAATCCTCATGACTGTTGGAGTGTTTTTAGAGGCTGAGCAGCTGCAGTAATGAACTAGACTGAGCTACAGGTGGTCTGAGGTCAAATTCCTACCATGCATTCTAAACTGCTACTCTAAATGTATTTGGCTTAATTGAAGCCAGCTTTTACTTTAGTCTGTTTTCATGTCTATAGCTGGAAGTTAGGCTAGGAAACTGGCAATAATTCCTGGAAACAGTTTGTTTAAAGACTGTGGAATGGATGGTCTTAAGTAATTAGCTCTTGGGAGCTATACATGGAGCCTGTTTGCTTGAAAACATAAAAATAGCACTGTTCCTTAGGTAGCTTTGTGCTTTTATTTTCCCTGCTGTCTAGTGTATGAGGAAATATGCATGCACTTGAACGTTTATTGGTGCTCTCATTGTAATCGTTAGCATAGACCCAAACATTGAGGTAGGCTAAAGGAATGGAGGAGTGGAAGGCCCTTGCATTGCAAAGCCAAAAGACAATACCTGCTGTGCACTGCAGAATCAAAAGGTGTGGCTAGTTTTCTGTTCAGTTAAAACCAAGATTTTAAAAAGTTTTGCTTCGGTTGTTCTTTTGGGGTTTTGGGCTTTTTTGGGTTCTGTACACCATGCTTTTTACCCCATTCATGTTGACTTGTGATCTTAATGCTTTCAGAAAATAGCTGAGAAGAAAACTCTTCAGACCAATGTTGGCCCTTCCTTAGAGAGCAGTAACCTTCTAGAAAATGCTTTAAGTGCCAAGCAAGATGAAGCTGTGAAGGCAGCAACTACAGAGGCAAGTACTTAAATCTTGCATGCCTTGAACAGCATGCAAATAAAAAGGAGATATGTCCTCCAATTTTAAATAAATGTCTTGGAAAGATGAAAACTAATGCCTGGATTCACTGGCTGCAAAGCACCAAGGCATGGCCAAACTCATCTTTGCATATCAGCAGGTGCACTGTTACTATCAAGAAGCTTAAATGTTATTAATGCAGTGCCCACACATACATGAAAGCAAAAGGCAGTGAAGAGCTACACATTAGGTCCAGTTGGATTGAAAATGGGTTCTTCTGTGAAGTGCCAGTCTTTGTTGGGGTGAATGTGATTTTTAAAGGTCGTCTTTCTCAGAAATGAGATCAGCATTTGCATGCAGCAAAATCTGTGGCTGTTGAGAATCTTACCTTGGAGATGTTATGATGAGCAAATAAGACTCCTACTACTGTCCCTAACCTTGCAGAGTCAAGGGTCTCTGGGAGAGGTAGTCTGGATCTGAGTTCTGTCCTGTGCCTCACCAGAACTACTTGTTGGATTTTCACCTGTAGGAGATTTAGCTTTTGACTGTAGGGAGTGGGTCTTGTTTTTTCTCCCCTGGGCTGGTGACCACAGAGCAAGTCTGTAGGGTTACTAATTAGCTTGTCTTCTGTTATGGTAAAGTGTTCCTTGGAGCGTAGAACCAGGCTTGTCTTCCTGTTTTTTGTAGCTACTGACAGCTTGGTATAGGAATGGTCTCACTCTGTCTGAGGTTCAGCTGAACACCACATGCATTTAAGTGGAGACACCAGGATTCCTCTGCCATGCTATCAAGACCATCAAACCAGTGGCCTAACCCTTGCAAACCCTCAGTTACTTCAACATGGCAGAAGGAGCTGTGACTGCCCAGTCACACCGACAGCAATACAGCCTAGCTCACAGAACCACGTAGACTACAAACCTGTGGAGAGCAAGTCCTGGGAAGAGCACCTTAGCTGGTTTGATTCATTCCCTAAGTCTTAAAATTGACTAAAGTCTTCAGACCAAACAGCTGCTCTTCTCTTTTAGTCAAGTCTTCTGGCACTGCTAGGCTGCTTTCTGTAGAGGAATGCTCACATGTCTGAAGCTGTGTGGTACAATTTTGAAGCCCTCTTGGCTTCCGTGTGGGCTTCATTGAAGTCTGTGGCCTGATTGTAGCCAGTCACAAAGAGAAAGGTTAGTTAGATCATAATCTGGCAATATGGCTTTAGAAGATTTTTAGGGGACAGAATAAGGAAGGAGAGAGGGTAGCTGTCATGGTTTGATTTTGAGTGGTGGTGGCTGTATCCTCGAGAAGATGGAAGTTGTTGGGTTACTATGGCAAAGTATAATATTGGGTAGAAGGAAGGTGGAATGAAATGTGATAATGAAGATAGGTCCATGGCATACAGGAAACCGAAAACTGAGTGACTGTAGCTCTAGTGCTAGAATGTGATGATAAAAAAGTATCTTCAAAAGAAATTGATAAGCAATTAGCTACTTTCTATAGATGTATTAAAATGCAAACTATAGTCTGGTTGATAACAACTTGTCCACTTGTTTAATCCAATGTAATTTTGTGCAGAAATCTACAGGTCCTGTTCCCATTAAAACCAAAGAGCCCTCATCTCGGATTGGAAAGCTACAAGTAATTAACTTTACTGGCATTTTAACTTTCAAAAAAAAAAAAAATCTTCCTTGCCTCACTGATGGCTTTCCCTAAAAACAAAATCTTATTGCTTCCTTACCTTGCTCTAGCAATATTATTATTTTTTTCAGATGGCATATATTTGATTACTTTTTCTGTATTGCATGTTTAATATTATTTCCCCCTCCTGTTTCAGTCCTGACTCTGAGAAGCACTACTTACTCTCTTTGGGGGGCAGAGGGTGGGTTCCTCTTTGACCTGCTGTTCTTCTCAGCACTATTAAGTATGTTTAGAGACTCGTAAGGATATTTTCAGAGACCCCTAGGGGTAGCTTTGGTTATGTCCCTCTTCTGACTTGAAATGACTAATAACTATATCACACTATCACTCAAAGTTGCAACCATTGTGTCCTCAGACAGAATATTGAGCTGCATAGGTGTTTGGTCTGACATAATGTGACCATGCTGTTCCTGAAGCTATTATACAGAATAATAGTCTTGACCACTCTACAGATTCAGTGAGACAGAGAATGTGGGAGACACAGTTCATAGGTCTGAGAAAAGCCAGGCACTTTGCAAGTAGAACTTGAATGCCCAGATGCTCTAGTTCTTTCTGCTTCTCTGGAGCCATGCTTGCTCTGGAGCAGTAGTAATGTGATGTCCTTTTGTGTGTATGTTTTTGTTTTCTTTGTTTTGTAGGCTAACCTAGCTATTAATCCTGCAGCCTTACTTCCTGGTGCAATGCCTAAAGTCTCCAATGTAAAGTCCCCCTTACCAGTGCTGGACACTCCGTTACATGAGCCCAAGGAGGCACAGAGCAGTGAAGCCTTGTCTGCGTCAGGAAACAAGGAAGAACCAGGTGTAAGCTTTGATCAGCCTATGCAAGCGGATACCTTGCACAGCGCCAATAAGGTAACCATGGTACTTAGAAGGACAGAAGAGGGGATTAAAAATACAGTCTTTCCTCATGCAGGAATGCAAGTTCTGCTAAGGTGTGGTTTATCTGAACCTAAATGGAAGTGTGAAAATTTAATCTCCTTTCATTTCGGTGGGTCACTGAAGAGAAAGTGAAGAAAAATGAAGCCTACTCATACTTATCTCTGTGAGGGACTTTTGTGCAAAGGCCTGATTCTGCGCCTTTTTAAAGTACATGTATATGTAAAGTACAGTGCATTTCCCTATAGGTTGAGGGTGTCTTAGCGTAACATTTTATCCTACCCCAGGAGGCACCAGCCTAAAAAAGCATAAAAAAGGCATCTTGCTAGGCTAACTATAAAATTTGTTACAGACAACTGTTTTGACAAGCTATCAAGAACACATCACTGCTGTATGTTGACCTTTAACTCCTCTGTGGATAAAAATGTCATGCTGTCCTGAACTGTCACTCTCAATTTTTTTTTTCAAAGAAAACCTTTGTTTTCATACAAAGCCAAAAGAAAAAGAAGTGTTACAGCTTTTGACATGGCAAATCTCTACCTCCTGACTCACTTGTTTTTTACTCATGTTTTTTACTTTATGGACTGCAAAAGGCATATTCTAATTAAAGATTTAGTGGTTCTGTAAAAAAGTACGTGTGAACCATGTAGCTAAGATTTCATCTGGGTGCTTGTGATTTTATAAGTCTCTTGGGCTTCCTAGCAGCAGCAATTTGAGTAAGATAACTTAGAATCTTAACTTTGATTCTTTCTTTCTTTCCTTAATGGTGATGAGGTTGTTCATTACTAGATGAGCACAGAGATGACTTGGGAAGATGCAGCAGCTGTCACCACAGGAGCTGACATGACCCCTTACCTATGAGTTTGAAACTTGTACATCAGACTAATGCATTACCATAGTTGTTTCCAATAGCAGCATGTCCCGCACAACAGACAAAGCTCTCTATTGTGATACTTTTAAATAGATAGGCTTGCAAAAGAATAGAGTGCCTGTAGCTGCATATGATCAACCTTGAATGTTCATTGTAGTGTAGTGATGATGTATGTTTTTTTACAGAAGTAATCTGAGAAAAAGCATCTTGTGGTTCAGGTTACTTTTTTTTTTTTTTTTTGGCACATCATGGCTTCTCCAAGCTTTCAAGTTTGAGTTTAGGCTGCAAATATATGCAGCCAAATTCACTTTCTTCCAAAGGATGGAATGAAGCAACCTACCCAGCATTCTGGCTGTCCTCCTAGAGAAGTGCATGGAGCAATCAATTAAAGGGAAGAGGAGGTTGTCCTGATCCGTTTTCTACCCATGTAAATACTCCTGTCCATGTGGGATATGGTTGAGGCTATAATGGAAACTTGCAAGGCAGCTTCCTTAAAAGCAGCAATTAACTGCAATAGGCTATGCAGAAAATGAAATTGCATGGAAAACATAATTAGTCATGGCTTTGACAGACTAACTGCACTGTAAAAGCCCCTGGATTAGCAAGCTGTCAAAGTGAACTGCCCCTAAGACCAAGGGGCTAGAATGGCTTGTTGTATTGTGACTTTCCACTTGCAAGTGCAGTTGCTTTTGTTCACCAGTTCCACCTGCTGTGGAATGACTATGGGCAGCAAATCCAAAGTCCTGGGTTATTTTTCTGAACTTTGCTCCAAACTATTCCAATCTTGAATGTCCTGTGGGGCTTTTTCGTTTTGTATAATCCTGCTCTGCATTTACTCCTGTCTTGCAGACCAGGATCAGGGTTACGGGAAAACGAAGACCTCCTAGCAGAATGGCCCGCCGTCTGGCTGCCCAAGAGTCTGAGGGGAGTGAGGAGGTGGACAGTGCTAAAGAATCACAATTCTCTCTGCCAAAACAGATGTCAGCAGTAGTGAACATAAAGGAGCCTCTTGCTACTGAAGCAGAGTCCGAGGAAAACGGCTTTCTCTCTGGCTTGTCATTACCAGCTCACAGCAGTGTTTTGTCTGCTGGGACAAACAAACTCCTTCCTCCAGAATCCACAGAAAATGGCGATGATCTGTTTGAATCAGAAGACCTTTTTGCTAGCAGCTCAACGTCCAGATCAGCTGCACAATCAAAATTAAAGGAGGGAATGCCAGACAGTGTGGCTAATAAACCCATCAAGGGCAGGGAGAAAAAGCCTGATCTGTCTGTTCTGGGTGATCAGGACAGCAATGATCTCTTCCAACCTGTACAGCAAAAATCTTCAACAAAAAGCAGCCCTATACCTTTTTTGGAGGAAGAAGAAGACTCTCTCTTCACTTATCAGAAAACTGGAAAAAAAGAGTTGAAATCTGCTGTACACCAAGCAGTTGACCCTGCTGCCCAAGATATCTTTGAGGTAAAGATTGAACCTGCCACGTTGGCTTTTTTGACCCCCAGGGCCATATGCAGACCCATCTACTTAGACAGATGTTTAATGGAGGCTGCCAAGTAGGATGGGGTGTGCAGGATAGGTAGTGAAGTAAACTGTCAATCCTGCTCTGCTGCTGGGCAATGGAAACCCTTTCTTTGGTTGTTCATCTCCTTATTAGCAGCAGTGGATTAAAAAGTGAAGCCTTAACACAGAGCAGACTTATTACTGAATGCTCTATGACAACATACCTTTTTCAGAGTAATGAAGTATTTCATTCTTATCTGTCTATTCAATGCACAGCAGCTCAAATAACACTTCAAAAAAGGAATAAAGTTGGTGGGCTGGGTAGCTGATACAGGCCTTGGTGTGAGCAATCCACCACTAAGGCACTTCTGCCAAGTGTCCCAAGGGACTCAAATTTAACATGTTTGAGAATCAGAATCGGTTAGCTTGTCAAAGACCTCTAGGATCATCAAGCCCAACTTTTGACTGACAGGCCAAGAAGCCCAAGACTGTCAGTACAGTCTAAACATCTCAGCTGCTGTGTACAGATAAATTTGACTATTCTTTTGGAGTGTGTTGTGAGTTGTTGAAGTCTCTCTGTGTTTTCTCCAAGGATGATATATTTGCTACTGAGGCAATTAAACCGATGAACAAAGTGAAAGAAAAAATGCCAGAGACTAACTTGTTTGATGATAACATTGATATTTTTGCGGATCTTACTGTAAAACCAAAAGAAAGGAAGACTAAGAAAAAGGTGGAACAAAAATCCATATTTGATGATGACATGGGTAAGTGTGTATTTAAGTAAATATCTTTCTACTAATCTTGTAATATTGTCCTGAATTGCACTTATCTAAGATATATTAGAACCCTCTGCTTTCTTTTAACTTTTCAACTGCTCTGAAATCTCCAGTCACATTTGGATTTTAACCTTGGGTGAGAACTTCCTAGATTTGTAGAACTAGCATGACATTTAAATAGTTTAGGAGAGTGTACAAAATTGTTCTGAGAGAAAGGATAGTTTAATTTCTGTAGGGATTTTCTTACATGTAGGAATTAAAAAATTACACTTGTCTGGATTAAGAGACTAATTTCATGTTGCTACGGCTCTGAGACACATTCTGTGTTTCAGTTTGCGCAGCTTTTTGTATTGTACTGTCAGATGAGTCACTGATATGAATAGTGAACAAACACTGAACAAATATGAACAAATTATTCCCATCTCACCTTCACTATTGTGTTGACTACCCTAGAGCCTGCAAGCTTTTGTTTACATCCATGTTCCCAGGTCAGTTCACAGATACTACATCTGAGAGCAAAAGTTTGCCATGTATCATTTGTTGAAAAAAACAGCAAGTAGTAATGTGAAAGAATGGCAAGCATACTCCTTTTATCTCCATCACTGGGGATTCTGAAAGTAATTTGATCCTCAGCTGTGTTTGTTCTCAGACTTTTCATGTTTATAGCTGTTCTTTGGGATTGCATGTATTTCTTTACTAAGACAAAACATTCGCTTCTCTAGCTTTGGTTCTTGTCATGTCTTCATTCTTTTTCACTTATTCGAATTGAATCTGACTAATTGCTGTTTTACTTGGACTGATGCTAAGCATTCCAACCTGATGCAATGACGTGGTTAAATCTGTAAATGTGTTACAAAACTTGCCAGAGAATGAACATCTTGAGATTTCAAAACCTTCTCAATTAATATAAAATGTGAGACTTAAAGGTTTGCTAGGAAGATATTGAAATATATATTAGATTATTAAGGAAATCGTAGTTTAATCATTTACATTTTTCATGTAGCCTATGCAAATGAAACAGTACATAGGTACATTTTGGGGATGGAGGTTGCAGGCTGTTTTCCTTCGTCCTACCACAGCTTCCAGTCCCTATTTACTACATTTGTGTAAGGCTTGTCGTAGCAGTATTAGAAAAACTATCTCAGCTCTTTATCCCAGCCTCCTCACTGACCTTATGGCTAATGTCACAAATATCTTAATGTCACCCCTGCCAGCCTGCAAAATGGTGACTGAGCTTTCTTGTGTGTTAACAAATACTGTTTTCCATGGCCAAAACTTTCCTATTCCTTAAGCCTTACTATAAAATGGGAATGATACCTCTACTGCTTATGGCACTCACTGTTCTTCCCCTCTGCTGTAAAACTAATCCATGTGATAGCTTCTTGCTCTGGAGTGGTGCCAGTAGGGGATTACTTTGTTTTACTGCCTTTCTAAACTGCTCTTGTGCTGAAATGTGGTCCTGGATTATTCCTGAGTAATCCCTATGATCAGCACAGTAGCAGACACATGCTAAAGTGGAAGAAGTAGCAAGAAGAGACAGGGAAACACACTGTGATAGACCATTTTGTGCTTGGCCTTCTGCTCAAGGTTAAAGAAGATTGAAATACTAGTTTTTATACTCTGGACTAATAAATGGCTATTAACCTCTACACAGCACCCATGTTTTTAATAGAGTTATGTGCTACTTACACTGGCCTTGTGAATAACTAGTGATCCTCATTTCTCAGTCTTGTAATTTTTTTGTTTTTATAATCCAACTGCATAATCTGAGTATCCTAAATTTCTTAGTTTACAGTAGGAGATACGCTGGTTTTTTATGCTCAAGAAACCTCACAGCAGCACTTCAGCATGTGTATGGCAGCAGCTTCATCTCTTTCCATGAGCAGTCCTAAACACCAGCAGCACTAGCCACAGCAAGAACTGCAGGACTGTGAGCTCTGCTGCTGACACGAGCTATCCATGTTAGAGAGTTTAGTTTCTACATGTTATCCTTCAGGAGAGAACTCTGTCTTAATGGCACTGTGATATTTTTCCCACTCTGTGTTCCTAGTTATTCACATCAGAAGTGTTTGTATTGAGGAAGGTGGTGGGAGATCTTGATTCAAGACTGTAGACAGGCTTTTTGAATATTCATCAGGATGATGGTTGTAGCTGTCATCTTAGCAGTGCTCTGTTCTCAAGGGATTTATGTTGTGTTCTTATCTTTCTGTAGATTAAAAGCTCATGGTTAGTGGATGCCAACACTAGTTGCTAGCAACTACCATATTTTCCTCCTCTGATTTTCTTTGGCGACAACCTCACAGCTCATGGATCTCAAAGGTTCTTCAGACTCTAATGTTCTAGATAAGAGGGATGTTGTCTGGCACTTGCACAATGGAATTTATTGTGGAGCTTTAATTTATCAGTACTTTTCAAATGCTTATGAGAGCTTGAACATGTTATAAAATATAAGTAGTATATTTTACCCTGTCTACTGAGAAGAAAAAATTCTTAATTTGACTGAGAGCTAACAGCTCCCAAGTATGTCCTTACAAATGCATCCGGAATCGCAAGTAGCAGGAAAGCATTTGTTTATCACAGAATGTCCTTGGCGCAGTCACTGCTGTGTGCTGGAGTCTTTTATGTACAACATTTACTTCTGTTTAGCAGTCACATTCCATTAAAATCCATCTTTTTTTTTCCCCCCTTTAGATGATATCTTCTCTACCAGCCAAGTCAAGATACCCACCCCCAAAACCAGACCTTCCCAAACAGCCTCAGAAGCAAAATCTGAAAGCAAGATCCTGAGCACATTTGATGACCCGTTGAATGCCTTTGGAGGCCAGTAGCCAAGGGGAATGTGTTGCTGAGGTGGCCTTCCTTATGCCCTGTCCAGTACTAATATTCTAGATTCTCTTAATTCAGTAGAGCTGAAATGAGATGGATGTGGATATTTAAATGAGATTACCATTTTAAATGGTTAGTATTCTCCTGTGCTAGTCTAATTCTGCTAAATTATATATTTTTTAAAGAATACAGTAACCTCATGCTATTATGTTTTCATGGTGCCCAGATGAATATAGCCTGTGCAATACCTGCAATGAAGTAATCTATTATATAAAGGATAGTTTGTTTTATTTAACAGATTTATAGATAAAATAATGCATAAATAGTAAATGGAGTCTGTTAAACCTGATCTGTCTGCCTGTCTTATTTTCCTCTTTACCCCTTGCTTAGAGTGCCTGCATCATGACTTAAAAACAACCAAAATCACTACCATGCATTGTCTGGGTTAGCTGCCAACCTGCTATCAGGCATAGCTTCTCATATGGAATCAAGCAGTTAACAAATCTCAGTGCAGGACTTGATAGCAGCTAAAGATGAGGTATTTCATATTGGCAGCCAATGTGGTCTATAAAAATAACAATAATTAACACTTCTCTGCCAGGAAGCTCGTGTTACAGATGAGCACCATGTGGTCCATGAGAACAACAGAAACCTAACATTGTCTTCTGTTCAAGTTGTAAGCCACTAAATGAGATTTTTCACCTGCATGGATTTGCCAGAGTTTTGCAAATAACACTTTCCCCAAAGTTCATCTGAGAGCAGCTTGGTCACTTGAGGGCTAACAAGCCTATGTATGTACTTTATGCAGAGACTCTTTTGAACGTTAAGGCTTGCTGTCTCCTTTCCCTTCTCATCCATAACACGTTGTAGGCTGTTTAGAGGAGGTGCTGTTCTGTGGAATCCCTTTAACTGTCTGGTGTATTTGGCTTAACCTTGCTTCCTGTATTTTCTAGCTTCCCCTTCTGGAATAGATGCCATTAACCATACTCAGTGGTTGATACTTGCTCTCTTGCATGCATACAAGGAGAGCAAATGTATAGATGCAGATGGATAAATGTTTCTTTTATTTTACCAGTGACTGCCTGCAATTCTGACTAGATGCATCTGCTTTTATGATAGTGATGAACTACTTTTATCTCCAACTCTTAAGACTGTTCTGCTCTGTGTGAATTTAAAGCATGTGCTCAGAGGACTTCTTTAAGAGCAATTCCTACTTTCACTGGAGCCCTGGTTCTGAGGCACCTGCTTCAATCTTTTGATTCCCCAGTTGAATTTACTTTATCAGGCACAGTAAGTACTACAGCTGAAGCATCTAGCACTAGTGAGGGTAAAGCAGAAGGAACGGCTGGAAGGGATAAAGGAGAAGCATGATGTATTGGTTTGTGCCATACGTGGGCCTGACAATGATTCACGTTAAGTGGGGGGTAAGTTGGGAGAAGCAGCTTGGAAAAGAATGTGGGAGCTATTTGCAAATGAGTGTCTACAGTGAAAGTGCTTGCACTTTATTTATAGGCATTACATCTGCTGCATATGCCTCATAAATGATTTGGACTGCTTCTTTACTACTTTCTTCTGTGCTTAGAAGGGCTTCAAAGACATACTGGAGGAAAGAGGAAAAAGAGGGTGAATTTTTTTTTCCTGCATCCTCCTTTCTTCTTGGTCCTTCACATTAATAACTTCTGTAGCATTGCAAGGATGGCTGTTCACAAGCCAAGAACCCTGAGGGCCAAAAGCTCTTGAAATAGGAGAAAAGTAAAGCTCCTGCCTTACAATGTTTCTTAAATGTGAAAGTTCAGTAGAGAAAAGCTCTTGATATAAACTTGCACTGTGATGAAGATCAGAACCTTTCTTCCCCTCCAGTCTTCCTAAACTGGCACAGAGAGAGTCTCCACGCCTTTCCTTTTGTCTCCTCACATATTAAAATGTGTGGTCTTCAGTTATAACAAACTGGAGCCTGGTCTAGGCATTTTGCTTCTGGGAGGGTTTGGTCTGAGTGGTGACTTTTTTAACTGAGTTTTGGCTAGATGAGTGGTGTTGGTTTGGGTGGTTGTGGTTTTTTGTTTGTTCCTTTATGTTTTGTTTTTCTTTGCAAATTTGATAACCAGGGCTGTGTTTTTCTCTGAAGAGCAGAGCTGGAGACCCAGTGTTACAATGCCCAGGAGCTTTGTCATAGTGCTCCTCTATGTGCTACATGCTTATGGAAAGCCACACTGTTTGTTCTGAGTGTCTTAACTGGGCCTAAAACCTAACAGCCAATCAGGGTAGGCCTTGCATAACTTAAAACCTAAATGGAAAGTAAAGTGGTTAATGTAATTAGCACCTCCTAATAGGATAAGCTTGTTTCCTCTAGACTGCTCATCCGAGGGAAACTCTGCTCCTGGAGACCGGCCTGCAGGAGCAGAGGCGACGCTGACCTTCAGTGAAGGTGCCCGAGAGTGCCACTGCCGGGCACGCTCCTGTCCCGGCTGGGGACACCGAGGCGGCTGCAGGCACTCAGTCCTCCCTCCTGTGCCGGCCGGGCCGTGCGCTGCGCTGGGACACACCGGCACTCCCCGGGAGCCTCTCGGGCCGAGCGTGAGGTGTCCGTGCTGGCTTTGCCCGTCCAGCGCTCCGGCCGGGGCAAGCCGCCGGTGCCACCGCTCCTCGGCCTTACCCGGCCCCGCGGGGCTCCCTGTCCCACGAGCCCCTGCGGCCGCCGCCGCCGCTGTCAGGGCTCGCCGTTCGCGCGGTGGGCGTTGCACAGACTAACATGACGCTTTGGGCAGGAAGGGACCTGAAAGCCCGTCCCGCTCCACCCCCGCTCTGGGCAGGGTTTCCCTGGACAAGGGTGCCCGGAGCCCGGTCTGGAACACCCCGGCCATGGGGAAGTGCATCCGGGTTCTGCCCGCGCACGCGCGGCCGCCCCGCGTCCTAACGACCATAACAAGCGGCCCGGCGGCGCCCGCCCCTGAGGCGCTGGGAGCTCCGCCCCCCCGGCTCGCTGATTGGCTGAGCTGCGTGAGAGCGGGCTTCCCATTGGCCCGCGGGCGGAGCCGTCACGGGGGCGGGGTAGCGCGGGGGCTGCCGGGCGGCGGTGCCTCCCGGTCCTGCCCCCCGGCGGCGGTGGCGGCTCCGGCTGCGCTCCCGGTGCGCGTCCCGCCCGGCCCGGCCGGTCCGGCCACTGCGGCGGGCGGGGGCAGGAGCCGTGTGTCCCCCCAGCGGGCCCGGCGGCGGCAGGTGAGGGGAGACCGCGCCCTCGCTCGGCGGGCTTCGGGTCCTGGGGAGCGCG
Source organism: Pyrocephalus nanus (assembly GCA_038380795.1). Taxonomy (NCBI): domain Eukaryota; kingdom Metazoa; phylum Chordata; class Aves; order Passeriformes; family Tyrannidae; genus Pyrocephalus; species Pyrocephalus nanus. The sequence continues at coordinate 19,188,061 of CM076268.1, forward strand.
GCTCCCGCGGGGACCCTGCGGCGGGAGCGCTGAGCGCGGCGGGGCAGAGGAGCCGTGCTCGACCCTCTCGGGCCCGGCCCCCCCGGCACGGCGGTGCCCCTGCAGGGCAGTGGGGCCGAGATGCGGGTGGCGGAGCCCCGCGCCCTGTCCGTGGTGCGAGGCCGCCCCGAGGCGTGGGGGCGGCGGGAGGGGGCGGCTGCTCGCCCGCCTTTGTTCGCGGCTGCTCCGCTCGGCTGCCCGGGATCGCCCGCAGTCCCGGTGCGGCGCTGGGCCGGGCTGCCTCCTCCAACTCTGCTTTCCCCCAGACCGGGCCAGTCCCTGGGTTTGTGTCTTTTTGGAGTTTTTCCTTTATCTCTGACACTGCCGAGGGCTCAGCCCTGGTCGGAAGGTGTTGGGCGTCAGGTTGTCATGTCGTTTGTGGAAACAGAAGGTAGCAGGTTGCACTTGGAATGCTGACTGAAACCAGAGTCCTAAAATTACATTGTCACTAATGTATTTTGTGGTTATCTTGCACTACCTAGATAGTTCCTGAATAAGCATTTTATTGTTCATCAGTAATAAATTGATATTCTCTCTATCAGTTACGTTCAGATGTTGTCAGAACTGTATTTGTTTGCTTTATAGGTGAAAAGTCCCAAAGATGAACAGCAGTGCACCACGTGTGTCTTCAAAAGTGACTTGGCTAGAAGTGGAATGTAGTTTCCTGACAGATCTTCTTACAAGGAAGTTGTAAATCCTTTCTAATGGCCAACAAGAAAGAGCCTCCTTTTTTCAATAAGGATAGTATGGGACCGTTTCACTACAAGCTTCCTTTCTATGAAACTATGGAGCTCTTCATTGAAACGCTCACAGGAACATGCTTTGAACTGCGAGTTTCCCCCTTTGAAACAGTCATTTCTGTGAAAGCTAAAATTCAAAGACTGGAAGGTACTATTCTCTCTTATTTCAGTGTAAACTTTATCACTTCAGAGGAAGAGAGGAAGTCTTGTTTTAAAAATTACAATTGCTAAAATCAAACCAGAAAACTTAAATGTCATGTTTAGTAGTATGTATATAAACTAAGTGCTCAGTTTCTGATTTAGATTTAATTGGAGTTGAGTTGTTTTACTTTCTTTTTCCTATAAGTTCATGACTTAGGCTTCACTGTAATTGCTGTGTTTGCTCTTCTGGTGGATTGGTTGAGTTGTTGGGGTTTTTTATACACAATTATTAAGGTTAATCTTAAAAAGGGTATGGATTCTCTGACCTAATTGGTTGTTAACCAGCAGAGTTATAATCTTGAGCCATGTAATATGTCTCTGTTGTAACTGAGCATACTTTAAACTTGCTGCTATGCTTGTTGCTTATTTCGTTAGTCAGTTTATGGGTTTTTTATGATACTGCAGTCACAAGAGCAACTGCAGTGCAGGCAAATCCCAAAGGCAGCTTTAAGTTCCTGATCTGAATTTTCTTTAGGTGAGTGATCTTTTGCTGTTAGAGGTCTGGCTGAGCAGTGCTTTGTCTTAAAGTGATGAAGTTGACACATCTTGCAAAGTGAAAAGCTCCTTTAAGTTATGGGGCCAGTCCTGATGCTTATGCAAGAAGAAAAGGTGTAGGTTAGTCCTCTCTTACTTCTTTCTCTCTGTGGTGAGAATGATCCTGGATGAAAGGATGTGATTTGAAATATTTAAATATACATATTTTAACTACTTTCAAGCACTGCATTCTCTTCTTCACTTTGGAGGGGTTAAAGAACTACAGCTGCAGAAGCTGAGAGTATCAGAGTTGCTCATTTTAAGAAAAGAGATCTTCTCTTTGCCTAGGATACCAGTGTTTCTATCCTTCTGTCTGTGTGAAACCCATCCTCTGGGAGATGTAATATGATGCTTTAGACTTGAATCTAAGATACTCTCCTCCTCTTATGGAAATCTGCTTTAAGGGATGGGGAAAAAAAGGTAGCTGGCACAAGTCTTAAAACATAGAAGCATTGCAACAACAGGGAGATCCAATAGGGAGATCTTTTTGCTACGGAGATTCACATGGCAGAAGCTCCACCATGCAGGTAACTGAGTTCACGTCCATCTAGGTACAGTAGTGCAGCTGTGTGGATATGCTTTTGTTTCCTGTGGACGGGGCAATAATTCATCACAAGTCAGAGAATGTGTTAAGATGCTCCTGGAGGTTAGAGGTGAAACAAGAAAAGGAAAGGGTTTCTCTTTTCTATAACTGAATGAAGGTGTAGGAGAGATGCGTAGAATGCTAACTAAGGATGAATTAAAAGGTAGCATAGGCAGTAGAGTACAGGAGAAGGCAGGTTATCTGGGCAGTGTCTCTGAAGTAGTGAGCTTTAAAGGATACATGAAGAGATCAGTGGGAGATGTGAAGAAGAGAAATTTGTATTTCTTGTAGTCCAAAACATGAGCCTGCGAATACACATACTGAATTATACCTGTAACTTATTGTAGGCTGGGTGTGCTTAGCTTATAAAAGTGTCATAATTTTTTAATAGAACAGCTCAGTAATGAAGTTATAATATTGCCTATTCAGAATTTTGTTCACATGTTGTAGTTCATAGGATGATAAGGTAATTATGAGTTAGGTGCCTGCTGTATAGAATTAATTATTAGTAAGTAAATTTTATTAAACATGGAAGATGACTTCACTACTGATTATCATTGAACTGCTAAAAGTCAGCTGAGATACCTTGATACTCCATAACAGAGCTAAAATATCTAAGTAATGTGCTTATTAATACAATTTATGGGAGACAGAGTGAAAAGGAATTGATCGGCTTTGTGTGGAGGGAACGGATACACAATAACAAATGAATTTTATGTTGCACTTGTGGTTGCTATTGCATATAAAATAATAACTTTTTAGTGATGAAGTTCCTATTATAGTGCACAAATTCAAGCAGTAAATTACTCAGGTGGAGTAAACATTTTAAATTTGTTGTGACTTAGCATGGGGAGGAGAAAGTTTACATCTGCTCATGATTCTGCTGCTGATATTCACTTTTTGTTGTTGCACTGTGTCAACTTTCATGGGGTGTGAATCTCTCTCATTAAAGCTGTAGTTCTGTCTGGAGAATGTTTCCTACGCTGCTGGAAGACAATCTAGGGTCCCTAATATGTGTATTGTCTCTGTGGACTCATTTGGGTGTTGAAGATGACAGTGCATAAGCATACAGAAAGACACGTTTTGAAAAAATGAGCTGCAACCTGAAAGCTCTGAGGAAAAAAATCTAGAATTTTATCTGAAGTTTACAAATCTGCTCAAATGTTACCAGTACCTCTAATTGTAGGAAGCTAATAATGAATTTAGAACAAGACAAATTGATCTTTGTCAACAACAGGAATATCAGTAGCTGTAGATTGTCTGCACTGTAATAAAAAAGCATAATATGGATGGCGTGTTAGGCATTTTGTATACTTCAGATACTGTTTGTCATTCTTGGTGCCTATTAGCAATCTGATATGGAAAGGCTTTGTTTAGACAGCTGTAGTAGACATTGGTACCTTACTAAGAAAGAGCTCCATGTTTCCAGCTATCTGTTTTCAGTGGGTTTTAGTCATTGAAGAATAAGGTGAAAACTTACTAATGGGTTCTAATTCATCTGAAATTTCAGTGCAAGTTTACTCATAATTTGAAGTTAAAGCACATCTGATGTGTGTTTGGGTCAGATCCAGGCATTTGTCCTCAAATATGTTCCATGCTAAATAAGCAGAAGATTTGTTATAGATGTTGACTTCGAAGCCCCTAGGGTAAATCACTCCTAGTCTCAGATTCACTGACTGAGCCTTTTAAAATGGTTCACTATGGAAGAAATAGCCCCCTTTGTCTTTTCTGGTGGCATAAAAGCTGGAATACACACAGCCACACGTGCTGCTGGCAGTGCTACCTACTCCATTGGTTTTACTTGATTATTTGGTTTTGAATGCAGGATCATGTGTTGATGGACATGGATAGGATGGTATCCAAGTTTCAAGGTGGCATGAAAGACTGAGCTTTAACACATGAACAGTACTAAAAAAAGCTGGATGTCATTGAAAGTGAAAGTAATGGGCTTTTTAAAACCGAGATCTCTTTTTGCTTCCTCCATTGCACAAATTCCTGTAGCTGCTGGGCTGGGCAAAGTTTAGTGTTCTTCATTCAGAAACACCAATTATTACACTGGATTTTATAGACAGAGCATTCAGGTAGAGTATTCCTATAATAATTTCATCTGTTAAAGAACCATAGATAATAATTGTAAACATGTTTGCTTGGTAGGACAGGATTGAGTCTCAAGGGAGCAGGTAGGCTTTGGGATTCGGTGATGGTATTATTGTTACTGGCTTCTGGGAATTAATTTGCATTCTTCAGTACAGAGTGTTAAGGCATTCATTTACATAGCTAGCTTTAAAATAAGAAAAAAACAACCTGGTCATGGTTTGTTCAGTGAGTACTTGCAACTGAATTTTATGGTCTGTGTGCATGGAAACATCTACATTTTTAGAAGAAAATTGAGGTGTTCTCTTGTTCTTGTATTATTGTAAAGGGGAAAAACAGAACTAGCTTTCAGAATACATCCTAATTTCAAATGCTTGTGTTCAGGAGGGAGTGACAGATGCAACAATAATTTTGTTGTTATATGTGTGTGCACTCTCAATTCATCATATGAGTTGTTATTTTTCTTTGGTCTTTTTGCTGTCACTATTTTGCTGCCTATGTACAGCAGCTTCGTCTTAAACAAAAGGAACTGGAAGAATGTCAGGCAGACTTCATGTGGATGTTGTAATTTCTTTCAATATTCTGTGAATTCACAATATGTCATAATGATATTTATCACTATTTGCATTAGAGGAAATAGCTGTGCTTCTGCCAGGACTGGAGAAGTGGATCATGCAAGTGTAATGAGTTTGTAACAGAGTCAGTCTTGCTTTCCTTCTGTTTACTTCTTTTCCTCTCTGTCTTCTATTTGATTTGTCATTTGCCTATTTACTGTGCTGGTAGATACTAGAAGTTCATGAAGTGTTTTTTAAGCTTGTGCCTTGTCTGAGCTGGGAAAACACTCCTATGAATGCAAGACTGTCCAGATCAGAAGGTGTAAAGTAAGGTCAGCTTTGTCAGGAAATTTTTTTGGACTTGTGTTCGGTTACTGCTGATTTGCTCTTGTCAGTCTCTTCTTTGTCAGTCCCTTGGATGAAGAGCACGTCAGTGCTGACTGCCATTTACACTGGCATAGTTACTGTCATGCAGGTCAAAGATGGGGGGTTGACAGTAGGAAAGCAGTCCTGCTGCTGTAACTTGTGAACCTTTGCACCTCTTACTTGTGTAGGTAGTTTCTGAAGGAAAACAGGACTGTCAGCCCAGCCTCTCCTTAAGCAGAGTCTCTAACAATTTCAACGTTGAATGAAAGATAAATAGACAGTTTGAATTTTGACTGTGAAATGTTTGGGGTGTTTTTAAACATAGTAACCTTGTACCCACAACATAAAATTTGCTCTGAAATCTACAGGGATTTTTTTTTTTCTGGATCAGACCTGACCACATCATCTGTGGTGAGCCTAGTTAGCATGCCAGAAAGAGTAAAGGAAGGAAGCTATGCTGATTCAGAGGCAGCATAGAGTACCTGCTTCTCTCTTCTTCTCCCCCCATTTTAGCAGGTCAGATTGTCAGTGCATCTGCAGCTGTTTCAATCGATAGTCTGCTGACTCTTCTGTCTTCCTGTAGCATCACCTGCCTAGCTCACTTGCATTTGAGCAGTGAGATGTAGCTTGTTGCTGTACTTACCTCTCAGCACTGATTTAGAGCAGGCCAGTGACACTGCCATTTGCTGCTTAGGGAGAGGGATAGTGGGTGGGTATCTCACAGTCCTCATTATTGCTGGCAGTTTTACATGCTGATCCCATGTATAAATGTCTCCTCAAGAAATCTTTACTGTAATCCAGAAAAGAGACAGCTGATAAATATTTTGCTGCCTGTGAAACTATAAAGCACATACCATTTCCTCTGTGTATAAATACAGAATTCTAAGAAAGCAGCATGAAAGGGAATAAGTAATAAAGACGTGTCTGTTTCCAAGTACAGCAGAGTATCATCTTTTCATCTGTTCATTTCATGAAAAATACATTGTCATTGTTGAATGAGCAAAAACATGTTTCATTCCAGTATTGCCAGCTGCAAGCCAGCCTTTTTAACAAATACTCTCTCAGTTTATCAAAGTAATTGGAAATTGCTCCTTAGAGGCTGCTGTAACCATAACAAGCGAAGACAGTAATGATTGTTTGTAATCAGAAGAGTGCAAAACAACACAGAAAACTTCACTGTAGACTCACTGGCTCTTGCCAGCTTGTTTTTTTTCTTACAAGGCAGACTTGAAACATAACCAATAACCACCTATTAAATAGCTGGCAATGTAGTATCAATTATGTTAGTCTACTATATGAACATATTCCCTTCATAAATATCTTGTGGACTTCAGAGAATATAAGATTCTTGTTATATGCCATCCAAGTGGAGTAAAGTTGTGTCGATCATTCAAAAAAGGGAAGATCTGGTTATGAGCTGTAGTGAGAAAAGGAAATTCCAATTTCTAAAGCTTAAAGAATAACAGTGACAGTTCCTCCAAAGTGCACTCCTCCTCCCAGGGATATCTCTTTAGCATGTCTCCTACTTGCCTGTTTAATCTTCTTGAACTTTCACCAGAATCTGGTCTCCTTTTCTTCCTTACAGGTGATGGGTGTTTGTAGCTTTGTGCCTTTACCTAGGAAGGGGCAACTTAATCGATCTCTTGCCACAGCTTGCTGAGCATCCTTGCCAGCCTTCAGAACCTGAGATGTTTCTGGAAACTAGCTGAAGGGCTCCGATCTTTGTGTTTCCCTCTTGCCAGATGTATTTTGGGAAGTTTTACTGTGTGGCACTGCTACTTGCATCTCCGTTTAAGTATCTGAACATGCAATGAATAAAAATATAAGATAAGGTTATTTTAAGCCTTTAGGAAAATACATTTATAGCTTTTGTTTCTTAGTCTGAGGAGTAGTGTTTAGACCTTTTTGAAAAAGTAGGTCTTGGCCTCTATAGATTTTCATTTTAATTAAAATTTGTCAGGAATGCACAGTGAGATCTTAATTACTTGGGTTTCACTAGACAAATTGAACAACTTTTTTGATGCTGGAAGAATGATTTTTTTTTTTTCCCAAAGACAAAAAAAAGACATCTATTCATCTTCCATTAGCCTTAATTGTATTTTTGATGGTCTGAGATGTCTCATCCTTTCATAACTGTCCTCATTTGTATTCTATCCAAAATTTGGAAGGTGGTAGCATTCTAGTAAAAATGTGTGAAGACCTCAGGTTGTACCAGCTTATGCTTGTTATCTTTAATGTGTATTATATTTCTATCTAAGACTATGCAGGCAAAAAGCAACAAAAGTTATTTGTGTAGACTATGGATTTTTTGGTAAGGAGCAAATATTCTGTATGCGTCCTTTCTTTTAACAAAAATAGCCAAATTGTCCCAGAGCTTGAGTTGAAAATTAGTATTACTGGATATTAATAAAATGTTCTGATAGCCTAAAGAGCACCCAGAACAAAAGCATTTGTAGGACGAAGTTTAATTAACCTCTGTGGTGCTAAATTGTACGTGTGAATTCTCAGGTTCCAAACCAAGCCGGGATAAAAATACATTTGCAGGTGTCACGACTGGAATAGAGCTGTCACCGATCACCTTAATGTGACTGTCTGCACTGTGGATAATACAAAATATCAGTCTGTGATTAAATTATTCAGCAGTTCTGTAGGTAGAAGTTTTATCCTGTTTTTCCTGTCAGTAGACATAAAGTTCTGAGGTACAGATAACAGGAAAAAACCTCCCTCATCTGATGACTGGAAAAAGAGGAAGTTGAACACTTCTCCAGACCCCTTGTTGAGGCAAAACATAGAACTTTGTGTGTGAGCTAAAGCCTTCTAAAAATCTTAACTTTGTTTTTAATAACTAATTGGAGATTTGGTATCATGACTAAAGGCTACTCAAGCGCCTGTCCTTGTCCTGCTTCCTCTCTTCCTTCTCCTGTGATGCAGTTTGAATCCATCAGCCCGCCTTGCTCTTTAAAAAATTAAAACTCTCCAGAAGCCCTTCCACCAACTCCAATTTTTATCTGTTTGTTTGTTTTGTTTAGGTATTCCTGTCTCTCAGCAGCACTTAATTTGGAATAATACGGAACTGAAGGATGACTATTGTTTGAATGATTATAAGTAAGTATAGAATAAAATTATGTTTCTAATTAATGTTTCTAAATTATTAGCATAAACAACAGAAAATGCTATAAAAATTATTTATTGTTATTTGCAGCATTTCAGAAGGCTGCACTCTGAAGTTAGTTCTGGCTATGCGAGGTGGACCTGTTAACACCAGAAGAGGTAGGTGTTAACTAAGTTAAAAATAGTGGTCTTTCAATGTCTTATAACTGTAAACAGCTTCTCTTAGCTAAGCATTTTAGACAATCAGATGTAGTTTCAAATTAACTGAAAAAATACTCAGCAAACATGGAGGGATTTTTTTTCACCATCTTTTCCTTCTTAGCATACCAAGAGCACTTTGTATACTCTTCATTTATTTGTATGTGTAGAATCATGAAGTCATAAAATCAGCAATTCTTCACTTGAAGAAAAAATTATACTATAATGTCATTATACAAATAGTTTTTAAAATATGTTGGTAAGAATCAGGCATTGTTTCAGTCAGATGATGAACTTGGTTATGTACATCATCTATATAGAAATGAAAATGGAGAAATACCCTTGATAACTTTCAATTGGAAGAAAACTCAGCATATGTTGTAGGTTGGGAATTTCTGTTATAAACTGAGCTGAGCTCTCAAAGTCGACAAAACAACACTACTAATGTTTAATAATGTTTTGGTTTTATTTTGTTTTTTTGTCTTTTTAGTTCCTGTGAAAGACCCTATCAGGGAAATGGCTGAATACATGGATCCTACTAGAGATAAGACCTGGGAGAAAGGGCCATCCAACAAACAAGTTACCTTCTTAGTATATCGAGAAGGAGATAGGTTGAATTTCTTCCGTGTGGTTGATCGGGGTGATGGCACTTTAACACCATTATCTGAGTCTTTGAGGTAAAGTTGATTTTAATCTTTATATTATTCTTCAAAAGTGGGTTGCTGTATAATTTTCAGCTTTATTTTTTGACTTTATCAAAAGAATATCTGGAATGTGCAAGAATTATTCCCTAAGGTCTATTAAATTGCTGTAACTGGATGGCCTAACAGCACAGTAGTGCTTTATGGTCAGTGGTCATGCTGATGGTTCTCTTTATCACTGTGTGCATTAATATAGGGAGATAAAGCTGACCTCATACTTAAGGCAATTCTCAGCATTCCAGCCCTTTCTGAAAAGCAGCATTTCACAGGAGAGTCACTTTGACCATATAAGATATTAAAACCTTCAGTTAAGCACTTTCTCTTCCATCTTAAGGTATTTGTTTGGTTTTGTAACAGCAGAATTTTTTTTCCTATGCATATGACTTGACCAAATGATTAGTCAGGAAGACAGTAGGTTGGCAGTGCAAAATCCTGTGGGTTTTGTTTGTTGGGGTTTTTTTGTTCATTTGGGGGGGGGGTGTTTGGGTTGAGGGGTGTGGCTTTGTTCTGGGGTTTTTTTGTTGGTGTTTTTTTTTGGGTGGGGGGATTGGGTTTTTTTTTGTTTTGGTTTTCTAAAATGTACTAAAGTAATTACTGATAGAGCTAGCCTTTGGATGTAATTAGGCCTCAAGTTAGCTATTTTTGTCATACCAAACTGTAAGAATCAAAGTGCTTTTATTATCACAAGAGCAAGTATGTCACTTAACCTACTACATTTTAGTGAATGGTTTAGTAGTCTTTTTCTAAAGCTATCAAAATTGGTAATATCTATTAAAAATTATTACATTCTGTTTTTATTCTGCAGCTTTTGGGTAGGGTTTTTTATCCCCTCAAGGACTTAATAATTGTACAGCTGTGAGGAAAGGAGTCCCTATTTTGGAACTAACTGCATTTTCTCCAAGGCCAAGGCTTGTGCTAAGTGACTATTCTTGTTTCTATTTGCAAAGTGAAAGCAAGAGCTTTGTACTGGGTTTGTATTCAGTGATACTAATCTTATAAACTTCTATAAAAGATCTATACTTTAAAACTACTGACTGAATGAAATATCATGGTTGAGTTCCCACAGTGTTATACAGAGGAGAAAGACCTAGTGTTTGTTATACAATTACTGGAGAGAAGGAAAAGATACAAATACTTTTGATCTGTGATCTTTAGGCCCCTGTACTCTTTCAGTTAATAGCCACATATGGTATTGTGTGTAGGTTTGAAATAGGTTGAACCAAGCGTGATTGGTGAAAACTGACAACCTTGCTGCTGCTTTGGGCTAGATACACTTCTGCAAAGAGCAGTCCAGTGTGATTCTTGTTCTCATTGATACTCTGCTTATTACCACATTGTTCCTGTTTAATGTTTTGACTGCAGCAAACATCCAAACCAATCCAAAAAGCTGGGACTGTGGATGCTAAACGAGTTATTGCAAGGAATTGTCATAAGGAGTGCAAACTTTCAATTTTGAGTAGAACAGGCTCCCTGGTATCCACCTACATGTTCAAATCTTTGTATGTATGTGTGTTTATTTTCACACACACATGCACACACATGCACACACACCCCTTCCCCATTTAAAACTAGTGTGGACAATTGTCTTATGGTCTTAGTACTTTTCCATTAGGATACCAGTGTATGGATTAAATATTAATTTAATTGAGATTGGCTAAATGTTGAAAATTGGAGGAATAAACTGCAGTCTTTTGGCTCTCACAGGGCACCAGGGCAAGCCTTTCAAAGCATAGCAGCACATATAAAAGTCACATACATTGTGCTTAAGAAATATGCTGTCACTTGTCAAATGAACCAGTTAGGATGAAAGCCATGTGAGTTGTTTCTATTTCTCTGTGCTTTCCATGGGAGATCATTTATTAGCTTTTCTACTAGGGCAGACAATAATTTGAAGAGGGAGGAAATCCTTATCTTTGAATTTGTTATTAAGGCTGGGTTAGACTGTGGGAAATGGAAAAAGTACCAAAGGGAGGAGAGAATGGGAACAAATCAGACCTTTTCATTTGATCTTTATAGAGGAAGGCTGTGAATCACGCTGAATACTAGTGTTTTCCACACTGACAGTTAAATGTGTGTCTGTGTGTGGGTTTACTGATGACTGAGCATTTTGAGGCACTTGTTTATCAGCTTCTCTCACTCTGTGTGTGTGTGGAGCAGGATTCAATGACTGAAATTCAGAAATGAGACACTGGTTTCAGTTTTATTTTATAGGTCTCCAGATCATTTTATTTTATCTGTGGTTGAGTTAATGGTTAAAACTTGACAAAGTGTAAATGGATTCAATGATCATTGTCTCTGGATTAAAAGAAGAGTTTTGAAGTTGTGGTGGAGGATGGGCAGACATTGGGGCCAAAAGGGTTTCAGCAAGCTAGTAATTTTTGAGACATGCATTTTAAAAGCAAGAGTTCAGGAATGTTGACACCTATGGACAAAGTAAATTTAAAATTTACAGATTGGAAAATAGGCTGAAAGTATCATTCAGATCAAAATTCCCAGTCCAACTTTTATAATTTTACAATACATTAAAGCAAACAATCCTTCTATTACTCCTTTTTTTTTTTTTTTTTAGTGTTTTTGACCTCTACTTAGTCAGAAAATTGAAAAAAAAAAAAAAAGGACAACTGTTATTTTTACATTTCAAAAAAAGCAAAAAACAAAACAACCACAAACAAACATGAGACATACCACTTTGTTTCCTATCCTTATCTTAAAGGAAGGGAAGTTAAACAATTTATTTTGAGTTGGTGACTTAAATCTTTGAGAGTTAAAATTTTGAAATTATTTTTTTTAGTGTTGGTCAGACATGCTGACTGTCCCCATATGGAACCATTCAGGTCTTGGTAAGAATTGACTGGTCTATTTTGCTGACTCTTGCTTTGAATTTGCTGCCATCTTGCTCTTTGTGATGTCTCCCAGCTGTGCTGCCTTTGGAATTTTGCTACATCTTAGGGAAATGGATTTGGAGAGTCAGTACAAAAAATACTGGCTCTTGACTAAGGGCGGCAGAGTATTTCCAAGAATCAGGTAAGATGCCAGCTCTAATTAGTGATTTTTTTTTTCTTTTGGTACTGACTTCCTCATGACCTTTAGTTCTTCCTTGATCTTTTTTGAGACTAGAAATTTGAGTTAAATCTACTAAGACATTTGTACAAACACAGGGAAATTGGGGAATTGCCTGATTGTCATGATTTCTGGATGCTGACAGCTTAATGGAAGAATTAAAGCACTCCTTAAAAATGTACTACATTCAATGTTTAAAATGTATCAATTTGTAATGAATTGGACGCTCCTAATGGTTCTTTCATTTCACTGTCAAATGTTAAAATGTTAGTGATAATGCTTTATTGCTTCCTAGGAAAAACAAGTTAGATGCTGATTTTAAAGCATTGAGGTTTTGCAGTCTTTTAGAATGCAGAATGGAAGAAGGAAATGTCATGCTATAAACTTCCAGTGACTACTGAGTTAAAATATTTTGTTTTGGTATTAGCAGTTCTAATCTATTTATTTTTTTTCCAAATGTGAGACTTTTTGGAAACCTAAACTGATCTTTTTCTTTTTTTTTTTTTTTTCTTTTTTTTTTTTTTTTTTTGTATTTTGAAAAGGAGAAATAGAATATCACATCCACATGGGTGACCCCTCCATTCCCATTTATGGTGAGAACACCCCTCAGGATGGATAGAAATTTGGACTTTTCCTTCCATGCCAGTGTCTGGTTAATTGGAAAACTGATCAGCTTGTTGTCTGAGTCACACACTTAACAGCTTTGGCATATCTTCAGGAGACATTTGTGGAACTGGATATCCCCTCTGGGGGAAAAATATATAGTGAGTGTGAACCAACTGTATATGATATAACAACTTCCCAGAAGCGTGGCTATGTTCGGATTTCGGCGAGACCACTTTGCTCTTACAAGGAATGCTTATGTGGATAAGTGGATTTGAAATGTCTTTGCATACAGTTTTACATAATGCTTTGTCAACAGATCAACTACGGATATGACTTCCTAGTTGTGAGAATACTCTACATTGAAAACATAATTAAATTACTTGATTAGATGGTGAATACAAACTTTCTTTTATTTTCAGCAGTGGTTCAGTTTATAATATATATGCTGATGATGAAGATGAGACAGAGGCATCACCTTCTGGACAACAGATTATTGAGAATTCAATTACTATGAATAAAATGAAACTGCTCAAGGCAAAGATGGAGAACATGAATCTGAGTAAAAAGGTGAAGTCGTGATTTCAGTTTTTCTGTCATAAAATAGCTAGGGCTTTCCTTGTGCTGTTTTTTCTAAAAAGCAGGTCAGATACTTTGCTGTCTTGGGAAGTGAAGTTATCAAAGATTTCTCATCAGTTGTTTATGTAAATACTCTTGTATAAAACATTCTCATAAGGAGTATTGGCTTTCCTTGGATCTACCTGTCCTAATTGAAAGAATTCACTACTGGTCCTGGATTTATTTGCATGGGTGGGCTTTTTAGGTGGGTGGGTTTTTGTGGGTTTGTTTATTTGGGGTTTTTTTTCCTTCCAATACTTGAAATAGCATTGTTTTGCAGTACTGCTCTGGTAAAAGTCAATGTTTCTCCTAAATGAAACTTAATAGAAATACTGTGACTAAAAAGCCCATAAAGTGAAATACAAGAATGAGATTAACCTGAAGATATAACATCACACTGGTGCTCATGTATGACTAAGTTACCTAGATTATATTTTCTTTCATTTTTTTATTGGGTTTGAGGCCTGAAGTTCTTCTGGATAACCTTAATGGTATTCTGGCTTCCCTTTTCTATTTCTCTGACATATGACCTATTTACTGAAAAGCATTTTCTGATTGTAATCTTTTATTTTAATATTCAGACGTTGGGTTGAAGTTTTGATGGCTAGTAACATATGATGGAGTAGAGGAAATGATTTGATCCTTTCTGGCCTTACGCTGTCTGAATTCCTTGGAATATGTTCTCAGTCAGGTTTTGAATGCAATTGGAATTCAAATACTAATTGTTGTTGTATCTGTGGGGTTTTTTTATTTTTGTTGGTTTGGTTTTTAATAGCCTAAGAAGACTGTCAAGGTGAAACCTCGTCCTCCAATAACTCCTCGACCATCTAGTGGCTCAGTGGCTGCTGCTCGTCACCGCTTTTTACGAGTGCTCCCCCATATCGGACAGTCGTGCCTACCTCCTCCTGGCAATTTGCATCAGTCGGAGTCTTCCCAAAACGCACTTTCAGCATTGGCTACTTTGGCCACCGCTGGCAGAACAATGCCATCCACAGCTAATCACTTCCTTAAGGAAGATGACACTTGGCAGAGCAGCTCTTGGTCTCAGCCGGTTGGTAGCATCAGGTTACCACCAAAAATATCTCGCGTCGAACTAGAAAATGCAAAACTACCTACAAATGGTGTTCTGACTCCTGTGTCATCCCTGCCTGCGAATTCAGAAAAAGCATCTGAAAATGTGACCTCAGCAAGTGAGGAGGATGCTGTTTTATTTCCAAATCTAACAAATGGAGAACTCTATGGAACAGAAGAAGAACGGCTACCTGAATCCGATGCTTTTACTTTTTTAACAGAAGGAAGCACCGCTGAACAGTGCAGTGAGATATATGATATGGGAAAAGTGAACCCAGAGCTTGAGCTGCCTGATGGAGACAAAGAGTCTAAGGTTGTAGAGCAGCATAGAAAGCCTATTGGTAAAGTGCTGGGCACTGCAGCAATGGAGACTGGTCTTCTCCGTACTCGTGAATTAAGTCCTCAGAAAAATCTGCTTTTGTCACCCCTTCGTTATTCAGCACAAGCGGCATGTCACAGTTCTCTGAAACCACAAGCACAACCCAGATGCTTTGAGGCTAGTAACTTGAGATCTGCAGCCTCCCCAAACGTGCTTCAGTCGTTGGAAGTACGCAGTATAGCAGACTCCTCTTTTCCTAGGACTGCTAGATTTTGTAGTGTGAAAGTAGAGTCACTTGGCAAAAGACCTGATGTAATTTCTAAAGCAGAGGATAGGGACCTTACAGATGCGGCTAGCAAGGCATCCAAAGAATCTGTGAGTTCTGTAAGTAACTTAGGATTTCTGGCTTCGCTGGCCCGAAGCACAAACAGGGAAAGTTTACAGAGTTCCTGTGGGACAGGCAGGTTTCGGACTTCTGGTATTGCTCTACCTACAAACCTGCAACATTTTCAGGAAGAAAGCTTTAGGAAAACTGCTCCTCCAAATGAAGCTGCTGAATATATTCTAGTGAGTATTAATGCATCCAGAGAAATTGAAGTTTTCCTATCTTTTCTGGTACTGGTGTTACAAAACTACTCTGTGTGTATGTGTGTGTCTTGTCAGGAAATGCAGATGGGGAGAAGTGGGAGGTGTGTATAAATCCCTGATTTGTTTTAAACTGTTTTCTGAATTTCTGTTGGTATTTAGACTGCCTTATCCAAACAGGTCCTAGAAGTAATTTTTCGTAGATTAAAGTGTTTGTTCAGTTCACAACTGAAATTATTAGTTATTGTAATGATAGAATTATGAGTGTCTGTGTTAGAAGTGTCATCTGGCTTCTGCTGCTCACTAATTGTCATTTATTCCTAAGTGTGCCCTGAGACTGGCACCATACATGCCAAGCTTCATCTCTGTAATGTACTTTGTTGTTTTGAAGTATGGGGAGGTTTATTATATAGTCGTTTAGGGTAAAGCTTTATATTGCAGAATTTTACCTTGGACTCTTCATAGGTACACTGATTGATGAAACATTGATATCAAATAAGCTGATACCAGACTGCCTAAGTTTTCATTTGATTTCCATCTGCTAGTAATTTCCTTGTGGAAATTTTTTTTTTTAGTCTGCACACGGGCTTGGAATGAATGGAAGTATGGCAGCTGTAGGGAAAAGAGTAGGTAAGTAACTTACATAATAATTAAAGATGACTCTTTAATCTTTCCTGGTATATCACACATAGAGAGGACAAAAATAATTTATCTTTGTAAGGCAGTGGCTTTTAGAGTCCTTGTTGTTTTGCACTTCTACAGCATTACTAAGCTTTCAGTATTTTAAAACAATTCTTTAAAATAGAGATGGCATCCAGATCTTATGTTAAAAAAAAAGTTATGTCAACTTAAACGTTTTTAATACCTAATGAATCCCGCATGTCATCTGTAGATATAAACATGACTTTTCTGCGGTGAAGTTTCCAAACGGTCAGTTCTGTGAATAGTTCTGAGTCTACTAAAATTGGAGCCAAATTTATCAGTAGCATTGTCTTTAACTCTACAGCCTGAGCAAAAGAAAAGCAGGGAAGAAGCAATAAGGACATGGATGCTAAGAACGTTGATATAGTGGAGATATTCACTATTTTTTGTACTGATCATCATTCTTTCCACCCTAATCTTGGCAACTATGGAGTGCTTAGTGCTTGACATCTACTGAAAATGAATGTGTTATGCCTAGATATTAATTTCTTATGTGATTAATTCTCCTGGGAGGAAAAGAATTGTCTACATTAATGCTTTCAAAACTCTTAAGACAGTGAGCTAAAGATTTTCAGCACATTTAATTTTTCTTCTTCACCTCTTTGACTTGCAGCTTGCAGGTTTTCTTTCTGTATGACTTTAGGAAGAGGCAGACATGTATTCCAGGATTTTTAGATCTAGGTATAGAGAATGAGCTAGAAAATAGATGGTCAAATAATAACTGCAACAGGAAAAATAATGTAGTGTGAGAGCAAAAGCTGCTAAAGTAGTAGATTGTGCCTTTGTTTCACAACTGGGGTGCAGCTTTGACTTGGCAGACAATTAATAAACAAGTCTGTCCATAGCTACTCCTTGGTAAAAGAGGTGATACGCTAAGAGCCATGTCCACATGGTGGGAAAGCCTGCTAACATCAGCATCATTTTGGATACAACTATGAACAAGACACTCTTGTGGTGTACCTTCCAAAAGATACTAGACATGAGAAAGACCAAGTTAGTGTCATCATATCATGCAGGCTCTTGAGAGAGACATGTCTGTTGTGCAACTTGCTGAGGGACAGAATCAGTTTTCAGTGTAGTTGCTGTAGGGACTGAGGGCAGGTGTATTGTTTTTTATGGTCCACAGTGCCATCTGTCTTCAAGCTCAGTCTCTTCCAGAAACTGGGCTAACTGAAGTAGTTGCTTTCAGATGATGAAGTTGTTAGCATAGGCAAACATTGCCTGGAAGTTTCAACGCTAGGTAGCAGTGGGGTGGGAGAGGATGGTACTGATGACTGCAGTGTGTGGTGACTGCCTGGTGCTGCTGTTGAATGTAGCCTCTGTATCTCTGCTAAGAAGTAACTTATGTGGGGATTAAAAGTGTCCTGTACCAAAAAAATGCTTCAGACCTCATCATTTTTGAGGAACATCCTGACAATAAAACAGTAGAAACCCTGAAAGAATATTTGAGAGGATGCGTTGCTCACTTTCACTGTCCCAGCACGTGGGAAATACGCCTAAGCAAGTTGTGGACAAAGACCTTACTTTTACAGATGGAGGGAAGGTGCCTTTTCTTTACATGCTCTCCAGTTAATAAAGCAATGGCCAAGAATTACAGGGCAAAAAGAGTAAAGTAAATTTTTAAGTATAGAAATTTTACAAATAATCTGCAAAGTGCCTAATGTAAGCATAACAGAGGCCTGTAGCGTAATACTATACTTGCCTTGCAATTACGGAGTACCAGCAAGATTTTAAAATGTTGCAGTACTTCTTTGGCAGACTAACACACTGAATGTACTGGGTGCTACTGGAATGCCCAATTGATTCTTTATAAAGCCATTGTGTGCAGTGGTTTTCCCAATCACATTACATGTGTTCATTTTGCATTTGGGAAGACCATTATCAGATGCATTTCTTAATTTCTTCTTAACTTCTTGCTTAGGTGAACTTTTAACAGGTGTTAAAAATAACAGTTCTAAGTCTCACATTGTGATGCCTCTTTGTAAGGTGTTGATAGGCTTGAGGTGTGTTTTCTGTTGTGGCTTTCAGGTTTTTTTTTTTCCCTCTCTGTTTAGGCTTTGGGGTTCCCACCTGAAGTATTCTAAGAAATGTAAAACGAATCTGGGTTTCAAAAGATGACTTATTCACAAACTAGTTAAATGTAAAATAAAATGTCTTTGCTGTCTTTCTACTTCTGAAAACAGGTGAAGCAACGTATCTTCCACCTGTGAATGGTTTAATTCAAGCAAAAAAGAAAATTACAAAGCACTGCTTTCTTTGTGGCAAGAAAACTGGATTGGCAACCAGCTATGAGTGCAGGTAGGCTGAGCATATAACCAGCTGTTACTTAAAACTGATAGCTGAGTTAACCAAAAGGTTTTCTTTGCTGCATG
Organism: Pyrocephalus nanus; assembly: GCA_038380795.1. Lineage (NCBI taxonomy): Eukaryota > Metazoa > Chordata > Aves > Passeriformes > Tyrannidae > Pyrocephalus > Pyrocephalus nanus. The sequence goes on from CM076268.1 coordinate 19,206,512, forward strand.
GTATTCCTTAAGGATAGAGGATTGAAAGGCAACCTTCGAAAGGGTTGAATTTCTCAGTTCAGCAAAACTGCAGGAATTAAAACTCAGGAATGTGCCTGCTCTGCTTTTGAGGTATATGTTCTTCCAGGAAGATCAAGAAATGAAAGGTATCAGAATGGAAGATATCAGGAAATAAAAACATGGTAACAAAAAAAGAACAATGACATTTTATACTGGTGTGAGTAGAACTTGTTACAGATACATGTTCTGCAAAGTGTCTTGACAGTAATGATATGATTAACAACTTGAGGAAAAACTGGCTTTGTTAGAGCTGTTTTTTTCAGAAAATCTCTCTCAGATGTGGTTCTATTGCAACACATTTTCACAGATTGTGAATTTATACAAATTTATATTCAACAAATATTTTATGTGTCTTCTGTTTTTTGCAAGACTTCAGTCACCTTTGAGCATGTAGAGCATTTCAAAAGCAGAACATCAGAGTGCTGGTCCCCCAAATCATGACTTCCAGACAACACTATGAGATCTGGCGCTTGGTTGTGATCATGAGGGGGGGGAAAAAAAAACCAAACACCAAACAAAACCTCAACCAAAAACCCAAACCAAAAACAAACAAATGAAAACACCAAAACCCCAAACAAACAAATAAAACCCAAGAAAGCAAATCACCAAAAAAAAGGCCTGCTTTCTCTGTTCATCTTGGTTCTCCAAGAATTCTTTCCCTCAATATATTTTTTTCTTAGTATTGTTTCCCATGAGCTAATCAAGATTGGGGGCTAATCAACTGTGAGAGCTGCATTTGGAGCTGATCCTGGTCCATGCCAATCAACAGTCAAATGAACAAGACTTCTGCCATTGGAGAATTGTATAGGAGAGTTTCAGGGTGAGGAATTGCTTCCCTACTGACTCTTCAGTTTTTTATTTTGAAACAATTTTGGACATTGCACACTCCCTGTTGAACGAATAGCTGCAAGCTCTTCTAAAAGTAACTAAGCAGCTTGCTTAAGATAAAAAATGAAGGGGAGAAATTGCACATCTCCAAAAACAGCATTTGGTTTGCTTTCAGAAGGAGCAACCATATGACCTTTTACTGGAAAGGATCGTGAACCAAATAGAGAGTACATTCGTATGAGAGAAGTGGTGATTATGGGACCAAGAACCAAGGAAAAGCAAATTTACTACCAGGCACACAAAGCCACTGAAACAGTAGCTGGAGAGTTTATTATGAACCCAGATAAACAGATAAATAAATAGGGGATTACAGTCTAATAGTGAAACAGTAAATTGGATAGGTAGCGCTTAGTCAAGAGAATTCTGATTCTGAATTACGTCATTCTTTTACTGTCAAGAAGCATCTTTATTGAAAAATCAGGCTATCAGGATACTAATATCAGTCTCCACTTAAAGCACTTGTCCAGATCAGATACAATATCCAAAGTATCTTTTCTCCTGTTAGGAGGTCTTAGCTGCTGAGCTGTCAAGTTTGAAGGCAAAAATCATAATCTTAATTCATCTAAATTGCAGCTGATATTGGATAGATGCACCCTTTTCCAGTCATATAGGAAGTTATGTTCCCTGTAGTTAGTCTGTCTGATGTCTTTACAGATGAATAAATCTGTATTTATTAATCTTAAATGACTAATCTGAGTTTACACCAGACAGAAGTTGTGCCAAACTAAACAACTCTTTTGATGGTGTGAATGATGTGGTGGCTTTGAATTAAAATGCATTACATGGATTTCACCTGATGCCATTATTTTAGTTCAATGGTTTTGTCCTCTGACTTCCACCAACTGATGTTGTGTGAGGTCTTTAAAAAAGAAAGAAAGTAAAACAAAGCTCATAATTCTTAATTTAAAAGTGTGTTTGATCCTTGCTAGCTGGTTCCAGGAGTACTGATCTTGCTTTGCTTACCAGTTGAAGAGGCTGTTGGGTCGAAACTGCAACCTTCAGTTAGAAAAATGTTGTTTTGTTTACCCCACCTGTTAGTGTTACCAGTCAAGAATGTTAAGAATCCAAACAGCTATGTCAAATAAGACATGATTAAGCAAAAGCACTCCCAGCATGTCAGAGCATTAAAATCTTCTTGTATCCTCTAATATTTCTTCAGATGTGGAAACAACTTCTGTGCAACACACCGCTATGCAGAGACCCACACCTGCACCTATGACTATAAGAGTGCAGGGAGAAGGTATTTGCAGGAAACCAATCCCATCGTTAGTGCACCAAAGCTTCCCAAAATCTGACATGGTTGTGCTGCATGTGGCCATTCTGCTGTTGAAGAACTGTGTTGAATTGAGAGAAGCACTTGCTTTAAACTGCATAATTTTGCCATGCTCCATATTTGAAGATTTGCCAAGTAACAAAAGCACATGAGGATGCATCCTATCGAAGAATAATGTGAACACTACTGCAGTTAAGACTTTTCTTCTTGAGTGAATGAAAGGTTAAAAATTAGTTTCTAAAAACTTACACTATGATTAACTGTTACTGCACGTGTTGTGTTTTATATTTGGAAAAGCGATTTCACTAGACAAGTCTTTAAAGATGCACTTTACTAACTTTACTGTATAACTAGAGTTGAGGGGGTGTTGTAATGAGGGTGTCATGTAATGTCTTCTGTACTCTTGCGTTTTTGTCCATTGTGTGGTATCTTTTAAGTTATTTCACTAGAAAGGTCCTCCTCCTTCCCCTTTCTTCAAACAGCCTGTTTTGAGATTTTTAAGGGGATAGTGTGTTCCACCTCTCTGTTTCATTCTGATTGGTATTCATACATTGTGTGTCCATTCTGAAAATTACATATCATCTTAATCACATTTTCTTAAAATAATACTGTTTATATGACAAGTTTGTTTCTAAATAGAAGGTTCCCTGTTTGTTGCCATTAAATATAAGAAACAACTTACTTTAACTTTTTTTGTAATCCTAGATTTTTTTAAGACTTCACAACTTGGTTTGTTAAGATGTTGAATGCTGTTACTGGAAGAAATTCTAATAAATATTAAATTTTATTCTGGTTTATGTGTTATAAATGCACAAAATAACTTGTCTCATACAGCATGTTTCTAAATTAAAAGTTGGGCTCTCTTGGGAGCATATATATATTTAATTTTTTTTTTTCCACGAGCACTGGCTCGTATCTTGTTCATGCTGAAGAAGAATTCCCACCAGCTTAATCAGGAATAGTGCGACCAACACTGTGTACTTTGAAATAAACCTCCTGAAATCTTACAAATGTACTAGCAAAGGCAAAATGGATGTTCAATAAATGGTATATGTTAAGCTTTCTCCCCTCCAGCTGATACTGTGTAAGGGCAGTTCAGTAAATGCATTAGACACCTCTAATGAAGATGCAGCTACTGCAGAAAGTGATGTTGGAAGAATATACCTACTAGAAAACTTCCCTAATTCATTCCATTAATGCTTCTGAAATATTTTTATATAAGTTTTATTAAGTGTTCCAGTATAAAGAGATGAATAAAAACCTATAACAAACCACCAAAACAAAAGAAATCCCCCCCACTATATGTAGGCAATCAAATGTCATGGTCCCTGTCTTATCAAAGTCCTCAGCTACTTAGTTGGTTGTGGTATTAAAATGATCTATGCTGCACTCAAACAAGAGCAGCTTATGAGAATGAAAATCAAAAGTTGGACCAAAAAAGAGACTCAGTGAAAGAGGGAGAAGTAACTTGAAGAATCTTGTCCTTGGAGGAAATCCATTTCGTGTTAGTCTACTAAAACTTCTTAAACCTGAAGTTTTTATAGAATGATGAGCTTGGAAAAAAATGTTTGCAATCACCCTTCTGGGCAGTGATAAGATAAAAATATAATTCTGTGTGTGTGACCTCCAGGCTTATTATTACTGGAGAAGGTTGCATATGGTATGAAGAACATGTCATTACTGAGCCATGCTAGGTACCATAAACATGCCTGTAGTTTTTGTTTCCTCTCCAGCTTGGGACAGTACTTGATGTTGAAGGAGAAGAATAAGGAGCATGACAAATGTACTAGTGATTTCCCAACAATTTCTTGCATGCAGCTCAGCAACTTTCTGAAGACAGAGGCATTGTTGTTTTCGAAGGTACAGTAGAGATCTGATAAGAAGTAGAATTAAAAGATATCATCTGTCAGCACTTAGTCTGACTTTGCATAAGTAAAATCGTCAGGAAACTGTTTTGCAGTGTGTTAGAATGGCCATACTCAAATTTTAGTAACACTACGTAACAGATGTACGGCAGGAAGTCTGAGTCACATCTCACTTTTGACTCTCCCTTTCTGCAAATGTATGATGAAGTGCTTTTTCAGAAAATGCAATGCAGTAATAATTTAATTTCCCTGTGTGTAGCTTCTCATAATTTTTATTATAGCTCATTTTAATTATCCTTAATACAGACTTTTCTTCTGCAGAACTCTACTGGTTTTGTTCTCATATCAATACCATGTTACAGGCATCCATTTTCAGCCAGTAGTACAGCCCTAAGAGCACTTTAATTTCTAATTAACTGTTTCAATTGCTAATTGAGATGCTATTGGCTTTTACCAAATCCTATGTTAGATTGTGCTATGGAATAATTACTGTTTACTGTAAAATTTACCTAAATGGTTTAGTTTTGAGATTAGTCAGTGTACCATGGTGCTACACATCTGCTTAAAACAAATGTTTAGCTTTTGTATGTTTGTTCGTGTAATTGGCTTATTGTATTTTAAAGCATTTACATACTGGAAGTTTAGCAGTAACTTTGGTGTGTACTTCTCTACCTTCCTGCCAGATATTTTTTGCATGCTTCTGTGATGCTTGAGGACCTATGGGGCAAAACCACACTGGTCTCTTGTTGAATGACCTCCAGGATTCCTGTGTCAAATTGATAAGAAACAAAGAGGTGTCAGAAATGCTTTTGGATCTTGAATTAAATATTTCCTTTCTCCAAAATCTTTAGAAGCCCATGGTGATAAAAATCTGTCTGCTTGCAGTCTCTGTTCAGTTTGCAGTCCCCCTGTGGTGTAATTGCACTGGTGCCTTCCCTAAACAGTCTTCAGTTGTAGACAAGGCTAGTATTGTTAATGCTTTATATTACAGAATGAAGTTTTTCTAGCTTTTTTTGCATGTCATGAACTAGACAATTTGGGTTCTTTTCAAGTAGTTCCAACTTTCATAATGGGGAACCATCTTTTGGGTGTAAATGGTGGTATTGGCGTTGCTTCTGCCTGTAAGGAGCTGCTTCTACCTGCAGCTTTTGTGTTGAGGCATGTTTTTCCAATCTTTATGTAAATCAGATTCATCTCGAGATGCATTTGGCAATTTTTCTGGTATCTATGTTAGCACTGAGCCACAGTTGCTTACAAGGGACACTCATGTAACTTGAGGGCTGGAGCCACCTGCCCTACAAAATCAGGCTGAAAAAGTTGGGGCTGTTCAGCCTGGAGAAGAGGAGGTTGAGTGGAGATGTGATAGCAACCTTCCAGTGTCTGAAGGGGACCTACAGGGAAACAGGAGAGGGACTCTTCATCACAAACTGTAGTGATAGGACAAGGAATAATGGGTACAAAGTGGAAGAGGGGAAATTTAGGTTAGATATGGGGAAGAAATCTCTTACTATGAGGGAGGGTGGTTTAGACATTGGAACAAGGTTGCCCAGGGAGGCTGTGGATGCCTCAACCCTGGCAGTGTTCAAAGCCTTGAGCAACCTGGTCTGGTAGGAGGTGTCCCTGCACATGGCAGAGGCAGTTGAGACCAGATGAGCTTTAATGTCCATTCCAACCCCTTAACATTCTATGATTCTGTGTGAAACTGTGGAACAGTTGTATGAGCCTATGCTGCTTCTGATTACAGTAGTTCTTACCTTGATTTTAGTTTGTGGTGGTTTTGCAATCTTTGTCATGGTTGGAGTGTTGGGTGGAAAACAGTGAAAAAATACTACCTTATTATTATTAAAAATATTATTACTTATTGTCCTGTTTAAGGTTATTGTCTAAATAAATCGAAATATGTGTTTAATAGGAAGATTAACTTAGGCTATTTCATGTCAAGCCGGTATGTTTAGAGATACTGGGAGGTTGTGGATGGTAACCCTTCATTTTTTAATATCTAGATCTGGAACTATTCACTTTCTCAGCAGAAGTTTGCTACCTACACCAAGCAAATATACAAATAAATAAAAGGTTTTGCAAGCAAAACTTTTTAACTAAGCAGAAGTGCTTTTCTGTGCATTTTGCCAGAAAAGATCAATTGCTTGGAAAGATAAGAAGCGTTGTGTTTCAACCATGACACATTACACAAAGGTCAAAAGATGTTGGAGGAGACCCCAGTCTGAGCATGGATTTGGGAAAAATCAGTCAAATGTACAAAATGGTGGCAGAACTAGGTATTTCTAAGGATGCTTAGGCTATTTATTACTGGTTTTAAGCTATTTTATATTCATAACCTGTCTTTCCCTAATCAGTGAAACATGAATTCCTTCCTTTATCAAGTAGCCTTTTGAGATGAGTATTTCAGCAAGTTGGTCTTTGCCTTCCCCATTGCTTTGTTTACAGTAGGGTGGGTGCTTGCATTATTTTTTCACTTGAGGGAAATTCACCTCTCCCCTTTTATTAGAATTTACAGCCATAAGTTAAAGAAGAGGGCCTCTCCTTTAGCTCTGTGGACCTCGTGAAATCCTGTAGGATTTTTCCAGATGAATCCTTCCATCTGATAAGAGTTTCACTGAGATGGTTGTGTGGTTAAATAACAAGTTGTACTTGAAAGCCTTTCCAATTTTTCAAGAATTGTGTGCCAAATTTTCTGTATATTTCTCTCTCAAAAGATTTTTTCTCCAAAAGATTAAACCATGTCATCCAGCCACATGTGGATTTACTCCTTGAGCCAAGTTCTTTCCTGCAACTAATTCTGTGAATAAAAAACCCAATTGTAACCAATTTGTCTTGGGACCACTAGATGCATCTTATTAGGCAGAGTCAAAGGCTGTTGTTTCAAAGACATCAGACCTGTCAAAGGGTCTGTTTAATTAAACTTGAGAGTCCAGTGTGTGTCTTGCTTTACCAATATGTGAGTCTCTATAGCTTAGGTTCTACTTATTCCACCATTTCTTCACCCTGACACACATACATAGAAAACCAGAGGCTGGGTTTGCATTTTTAGCTCTTTTGTTTGTCGGCCTTGATCTCCATCTTTTTTATCAGTGAGTCCATGAATAAGCCACTGTGTTCCCATTTCTTGTCAATGCAACCGTGTGATTTTTTGCTTTATGTTCTTTTATGGTGATTATGTGCATATTTCTTAGAAAGCATTTTAGCCTGGATTATTGTTTTGCCTTTCCCATTAACTGTTCTTTGGACAATAGCAAAAAATGTGCATAACCAGCAATTAAATAGCATTAATTAAATAGCAGACAGCTATTCTCCAGCTGACTGTAAGTCTTCAGTGCAGTTTATCGGTACTCTGGCTAATTTGAAGCGGCTTTTGCTGGCAGTGTTCAGTGTAAGAGAGATTTTGTTTGTTCTGCAGTATCTTACTCGAATGAGGCTTGCCTGATAATCAGATCTTTTTCAGAAATTATGATAAGCATCAGTCTGCAAAAGAACTGCATTTAGAAGTGTAGTCCCCTCGTTCGTGCATAACTCCTCTACACAGGGACCTTGTTGCAGAGAACTTGTGTTGGTGTTTCTCTTTCTCTTGCTTGCCTTTGTGTGTGAAACTGCAGAGAAGCGACACCAGGGGGCAGCGGAGGCATTTATGAATGGTAAAATGTTTAGTTCTGTCCAAGAACGAAATTTACAAAGAAAACCTAAAAGTGTGATTATTTGTTCATGACTCTTATTCTGAACAGATCTGAGGAGGTCAGAAATAGAGTATGTTCCTTCTGTTTTTCTAATTCCAAAGTTTTTTTTTTTTTAAATCTGAATGAAAGAGTACCTCAGAAAGCATGTTTCCATGCTGAGTTTTATGATGCAATTTATTAGGTAGTTTTAACATATTGCAGAATAAACAGCCCTCCTCTCTTCCTTCCCCCTAGCCCTGCAAATATGAATTTCAGAGGTGTCTGCTTGCCAAGCTATGCTGGGTGGTAGATTTGTCTGCTAAAATACTACCTTGTCCCCGTAATTTATTACTTTAGAATGACAAATGTTGCTGTCTCTTCCTTATGGATACAGGGTGAGGATATGAAAGGGTAAATTCAAGGGGATGTGAGAAGTGTATGCCAGTAACTGCTAAAGTGACCACTCCTTACTACTTGTCTTTTCTGGCCTTCCAGTTCAAGCAGCTTTACAGGCCATCAGCAACATAAATTTATTTCTAAACCACACTTTAAGGATGTTTCAATCCTTTTTAATCCAGTCTTCAGAAAGACTGATTACTATGTACCATATATATAGTATGTGTATATATAGCTATGTAAGGATTATGTATTCTAATCACATCTGGTTGGTGACTTATTGCTGAAATTATGTGTTCTGCCCAGCACCAGAAATTCAAAACAGTACCTAATCACAAAAATAGTGTGCTTTACATGGTTTGTGATTAAGAGGGTTAATGAGCTGGAAATAAAACCACTGAAGTTTTCTAAAAGGAAAAATATGGAGTTTCAAAATACCATCTCTTATTTCTCTGTGCGGGTTTTTTAGCAAGTGCATATTTAAAAAAAAAAAAAGGGAACAAAAGTCTTTTTTCTCTCCCTTCTATCCCTAAACTCAATGTGCAGAGAGCAATTTTATTTTACTTGAACTGATGTTATTTGAACAGTAGACTTGGATTTATTTTGGTGAATCTAATTTGTACTTAATGTTAAGTACAAATTAACTGGAACTGTTACACATAATGGACCATATTTGGGGTACGGTAGTGATTTGCTATAAACCTACACTTGCTGGTGCAAAGTTGCAAAACGGATATATCATGAAATACCTTTGTTTTTAAATGTGGTCTTGAGACTGAGATTTGAATGACAAGATTTCTTCTTAGCATCACCTGTCTTGGCAGTGATCATAGGTAGTTTGTTTTAGGGGACACATAGGACTCGTCAAAATAGATTGGATTGGATTAGCTTGAGATCCATCCAGTCCACCATCCCTCTCTGGAAATAGAAGGTAACAGACACTTCAGAAAGTGCAAGAATTCTCTAACCAAGTATTCAGGAACAGGATGCTGGATCTTACCTCCTATACTAATGACTAGTCTGAATTGTGAAGAACTTGCTATCTCAGTGTACAGTATGATATAAATTTGGAGGTCCAAAAAGATCCAAAACTATTTTTGAATCTTGATTGATAGTTTTGCTCATTTATATTTACGGGTAATGTGAAAAGCATTTTCTTTCACTGTAGTTTTGAATTTCCTACTATTCCAAATTCGAAATTCATCTGGTCCAGTATTATGAGAAAGGAAGTACAGTATCTCCTGAATATTCAGTATGTTCTGTCTTTGTATCACATCTCCTCTTACTCATCTTTTTTAGGATAGTAATTCACTGTCTTTACAGATCCTTAATTATGCTTGCTGCCCTCCAAATCTCCTCTAATTTTGCATTATACTTTTCAGTCTTCTTCAGTTTCCTGGTTCCCATTTTCCTGTACTGTATATATTTATAAGGTACTGTTACAGTGGAAGCCTCTAAAATGGTGATTAAAATAGTACCTGGTAAAATATGCCCAGGGTTCTTCCAAGGAGGTACTGTAGAAATGCTTAGTATTATTAATCTCTCTGTAGTCTGGACAGCATGAAAATAGCATTAGAGTATGAGGAGAAAATGTAGGAAAGCTCTTTAACTGAGTAAAACTGAGTGAAAGCTCTGTAGCTGAGTTCAGCACAATAGCTGTTCTTACAAGGAACATAATGTGTGGGGTTTGTTACCCAGAAACAGAATGCCTCTTTTTATGCCTTCACCACATCTGCATGTTGGATGCACGCAATCTATCTACTGTAGTGGGTGGAGACAAAGCTGAAATATCGGCTGCTAAAAGGTAGGCTCAGAAAATGTCATTCCTTCTCTGCATACCTGAGTTTGGGATGAACAAGTTACTTTCCACACACACCTTGATGGTCTAAGTAACAATATGGAAGTGAAGAAAACCAGCCAGATCCTTTTCCAAGTTCTCATCAGTAGAAGAGGAATTTTTTTCTCTTTTTCTTTAGAGTAGGGGAAGGAAATGGTGAGCTGTAGTCCCAGCTGCAGTACCACCTGACTTCTGGAGAAGCATGACTTGCCCATGAGCTTCACTTTTTTCGTAGTCTGCCTTGAATAAGCATTAAATTCACTGGTGTACAAAGAAAGGACTAAAGTACTTTTTACTTTCTTTCATTTGGATACTAAATGACTTGCAGTGCGATAAGCTTTAATCAAGTGTGACACCTTAAAATTGTTGATTGGGTTTCTCAAGAGCCAGTTCACCCATACTTAGATAACTAGTTTTATCTAGAGAAATTACCTTAAAAAGTCAGGTTTTACCAACATTTTCTTTAGTTTTGAGGCTCAGAAAAGAGAAAATACCTGTGAATGCTTCTGCAGAGGATACCGTTTTGAGGCCTGGGTTAGGCTTTATTACTGCAAAAGCTTATCTGCTCTGGTACAGATTCAAAGCTGTATCCAATCTTGTCAGTCTTCAAAGGCACCCTCACATGACTGGTGCTGAAGAGTTGCTGAAGTCTGCTGGGGTGTGTAGTTATATGCCTGTTTGTCACACAACATGCCGAATTAAACCTGCTGCATGTAGGGCTGACTACAGCCATTGTCTGAACCCACAAGGGTCTTACAGCACTGTACTGGGAGAAAGGTTACAGTTTGGTTTGCAGGCAGGAATGCTCTTTTCTCTTATTGCTTTCCAAGTGAGACTTTAATGGCTGATGCTACTCTATCCTAGAGATGGGTTTCAAATTATCTCATCCGAGTGATTTTCTAAGTCCAGCTTTTAGTAAAATGTATTTACTGCAGTGTTAATTTATATCCTGCATCTGAAACAGAAGAAAGTTTGATAAATTTCAGGTACTTTGGAGAAACATTTGTTAAGATGTCTCCAAATCACCTTCTTGGAGGTCCGGTGATGTTTTTATTAAAGGTGATATAAGCTTTGAAATCTAGTGCTTTTCTGATAAAAGCTGATTCATCAGACTTTGAACAGTGCATTCTTATGGGTCACTGCTTGCAAGTCACTAAAAATTGGGTTCACAAAGATAAATTATCTGAGAAAGAAAAGTTGTTTATTTTGCAGTGACTGCAGCTCTTTAGATATGTTGCACGTACACATTTGATGAGTAGCCTCTCTTCTAGACATACTTCCTTCTCAACTCAGAAAGTGTCAGTGCTTCAACACTGTTTGGTGCTTGTTCAGTGTTACAACATTTTTTGGGTGCTTGCCTTGCAATTTTCATGCATCATCTAATTTCTTCTTTCACTGAGTTCTAAGCTGTTGCCATTTACTCCAGCAGAGTACAGTTTTCAGACAGTGAGCATCTTTGTCATCGTATGTCTGAACATTGCTGGTAGTAACATGGATGATCTGGGCTGCAAAGAAGGGGAATGGTAGTTGCTCCTTCCTATTCTTAAGAGAATCAGGAAAACCACTTAACTTTCTGTATTAATACTACAAACCCAGCAAATAATTTTTTTTCTCCTAAAATTGGCAAGACAGATGCAGTTAGTTTTCTTGATGTTCCAAGGGAGAGAATGGCAGAAAGTGCTCACATCTGTAGAGCACCTGTCCTGTACAGCAGACTTTGAAACAATGTTGTGTGAAGCACATTGATAACAGGTTAAAAGGAATTCCAGATATTAGGGCTAAACTGTTTCCTTTTCCTTTCAGAACTTGAAATTGTCTTTGTATGAATGAAAAGCAGTCAGGAAGGACATAAACTTTATTTGTATTTCTATAAACTTTATTTGTATTTCCTTTCATTTTTCTACTTGAATTCACATCAGTTCCTTTCACCTTCCCTAATACTCCTCTTTTTCTTCACCTACCATAATCTGTTTTATTCTCAAGCAGAAAACAGCAGAGCAACAGGGCAGGAAGGAGTGAATCCTGAGCTCACCTTCAGTAAAACATAGGATCATCAGAGAACTTTTGGAGGAATTTCCCTTTATTTCGGCCAGTAGTGTGCATACAAGAGAGTGAACAGATGGGGAACCACACAGCTCAGGACATGCAGGTCGAAGGAAGTAAAGGAACTGAGCTGACTTGGTGGAAAACTAGCAAAGAAAAAGCCTTAGGAACACATCCTGGCCTGTCTGCATGCATGCATGTCATGTTTGCATGCAAGCATAGATATGCCTGTGTCTGGATTTAAAGCTTTCTAGTCATGAGGCTTAAATTCTTTTTTTTTTTTTTTTTTTTTTTTTGTAGTTGTTTTCCAGTCTAATAGATATGTCTCTACAGTTTAAAATAATAGCCACTGATTCACATACATGCACAAGAAATGAATGAGCATGTAAGTACTTCAGTACATGAAGCTCTTATACCTACCTCTTCTTTGCAAAGGATGTAGATTTGGGGAATTTACGGTCTCCTATCAGCCCCTCATATAAGTCTGATCCCCTGCAAGACTTTGGGGATACTTCCAGCCCTGAGTCCATAATGGCTATTCTGATTACAGATAAACAAATTATATTGCATAGTTTTGTACAAAAAGCTGCAAGGAAGTGTTGCAGTTTCTTAAGGTGATAACGTAGTACTCTGCTATGGCTCATTAAATATACAGTAGCAAAAGTTTTAATTTATATTTGGAAGCATTTGCCCCAGAAAATCTAAATGACTTTGGAGACCCAAACCACAATGGAATTCTAAAGTAATCCCTAAAGTATTGTTGAGTTGCTATGGAAACATAGAATCATAGAATCATAAAATTAACTGGGTTGGAAGAGACCTTTGAGATCATCAAGTCCAACCCTTGATCCAACATCACTGTGATTGCTAGATCATGGCACTCAGTGCCACATGCAGGTGCTCAGACCAACATTGTAGACTAAAAAGATTATTTATCATTTTCTGGGAAAAAATGAATTATGCTTTTCCACATGACTACTGTATGTATTTTCTCAATTAAAGATGAAAAAAGGGCACAGTTATACAACAGTTGTTCCTCTTTGGGGTTTCTGCCCCACACTACTTTCCAGATCCTTGTGCTAAAAGGAGTAAAAATATTTCTAAAAAGCATAGGATTAGTAACCATATGCTAGATTTGTGCTACTTCTGGAGATGACTGGAGTCTCCTGGGCACAGAGGTACTTTTATTGTGTCTTTTGAAATAAATTCAATCAAATTGAACTTATTGTTGATAGCAAGTATTTAGAAAGGCCGTATGTGTGCAGTCACTGTCTGGATCTTGTGTGCAGGGCATTGGGGCAGCCCTTTCTCCAGACCATCAGTATATTAGGTAAGTGTGATATGCACTTCTAGGCACGTATTCCCAAACTATGGTTTTTCCCTAACTCTGAGCCAGAGGTACCCAATTAGCAAAATGGAGATGTTCTGTTCCATTCCCATAATTTTTTAAAACCTTTTATCTCCTACTCAGGTTTTGAACAGCAACACTAGCTGGAAGAATTTGAGATTTCCATTTGACTAATGGCCTTTAGCTTAAATTTATTCTTTCTTCCCCATTTTTTAAATTAGCTGCAAATTTGAGGGGGGAACATTTGCAAAAGCTTAGCTTTACATTTTTTACTGAGGGGTGTGATACATGCAGGGAGGATGTGCCACAGTAAAGTTTGCTCTTCAGTGTTGAGGTTTTAGTCCTAGCTCTGCAGTCCTGCGTTCAGGAGGTTATTGCTGAGACTTTAAGTCAAGAACAGCAATGTGTTAAAATACTAGACAAGCTTTCAGGGGAAACTGAGACCATGGAATAGTAACTGTGAGACACAGGTATGGGTTAGATCTGCAAAGTGGTTTATTGTGGCTTCTTTCATTTCAAGCCTAATCCTTAGTTATTCTAGTGCGCCTGGAAAATCTCCTCTCTGTGAGACTGTTTTTCTGTGTAATTTCTACTTCTATTCCATTTGTGTCTACAGACCCTTTTCCTAGTCTGGCACACAGCACTGAGTGGTGAGCTGTGCTGTTCCCAAAGTGGGATACAATCCTAGCCTGAAAAATAATTAAAACAAACAAACCTCCCCAAACAAAAACAAACAAAACCCACAAAACATAAAACCCAACATAACAAAATGGACTGAATTGAGAAGAAGAAGGGAAAAATGAGCCTCCCTTGAGAAATCCCTGTGGCCCCAGGGTAAGCCAGCAGTACAAGCTCATGATGGAAACTGATTCTCTTTACAAACATATACTGCTTATTAAGAGGACAATGGTTATAATCACATATGCATGTTTCCATACCTTATCTTATATGGAGATATAATCTAAGTTTGTTAACTTCAGTCTGGATAGGACTAAATTGGAGTTATAAATACTCTCTCCTCTTCCCAGGAAGACACAGTGTACTCCCTGGGTGGTGCTTATCCCACCTGCACTGCATGAGTGTGTTGGGTCCTACCTCTGCAATGTAATGACAGTATTTCAGCCCAGCTTCTCTGTGCTCTGAAAACCTGTTGTAACATGTAATTTTTCTGTAGGAGGTGGTTGTGCTCTGCATGAAGAGGGGCTACCTTACTCATTTTATGCCTTTTAGCACTGTTCTCTATAGGTAAATATAATCTCCTGTAAATTATTGATGTGAAGAAGTGCAGACTCAAGATGAAAATTTCAACTAGGTTTAGTGAATGAATTTGCATGATAAGTTAGGATCTTTCCTTGTTTTCTGTTTTTTTCTCTTAATAAATAGGATCTTCTTTCTTGTCTATGCTGCACTGACAGAAACTGTTCAGTGAGGCTGCCTGTTTTCCTGTCCTTTTTCACTTATTTCCAAGTGGGACAGACACCCACCCAAAGGTGGGTCTTCACCTTTGCAATTCTATATTTAAGGGGAAAACTCCTTTTACAGTGTAATATAAGAAAACTATATGAGAACGTTTTCATAACAAAAATGAAATCAGGAAAAATCAACCAATTACAGTTCTATTTTTGTGATGTAACTACTAAAGTTGTCTGTACATCATGTCTAAACAAAGGAAACTCTCACATTGCTTTTTCTGCCCCCTGTAAAATTCACCTTGATAGTATAGTTTGCCTGTTCCAGCATATCTCGGGAGATCCCCTTTTGAGAATAAAGGACTAAAGTATCCTACTTGCATAACGGAAGTGTAAAATAGCAACAGAGAGCATGGCACCCCTGTATAGGTACGGGGCAAATTTTAATACTAGAACCTTTCTCTTGACATAATTTTTTGATAAATAGATACATGCGGGTGAACAACGAATATAAAACACCTTATGAAGGTGTCTATAAGCCATCTTCAGGCTTACAGCGTATGCAAATTAAAAAAAAAAAAAAGTTAAATGGCACTGTGTGAAGTTTAGATGTTTTCTTCTAACCTACTAAAGCGCGAGGCGTTTTATCCTGGGAGGTGACAATGGCATCGCTGCCCGTGCCGGGGGGAGGCGAGGGCCACAGCACAGCCCAGGTCAGCCGGACAGCGCTCGCCTCGCTGCTGGGTGTCGCGTCTCGCTCCCCGGTCAGTCACCGCCCCCACCCGCCCCCCTGGCTCCCGCAGGATCCAGGAGCGTGTTCCCAGTGGGAGGTGCCGGAGCAGGGGCGGGGGATGCAGCCCCGCTGTCCCCAGCCCGCCCCGGGGAAAGGTTCCAGCGGGAGGCGGTCGGGTGCCGGTGCAGCCGGGTCCCGGTGCGTGGCAGCCGCCTCGCCTGCCCGTGCTGCTCCGGGCCATGGCGGCGGGGGCGGGCCGGGGCGGGGCGGAGCTCTGACGGGCAGCCCGGCCCGGGGAGCCGCGGTAAACAGGAGCCGGGTGAGAGCCGGGAGTGACCGGCCTCGCAGGAGCCTCCCAGCGCCGCGGCCCGCCGCCTCCCGGCCCCGGGCATGGGCAGCAGCAGCCGCCGCAGCCGGAGGAGGAGCCGCCGGCTCGGGCCCTGTGCGGGGCACCAAGGTAGGCTCGGCCGCCGCCCTGGCCGTGGGCAGCCGCCGCTTCCTCCGCGGCGGCCGAGCCGGGTCCGCCTCCCCTCCGGCGCGGGCAGGCCGGGTCCGGGGGGGCGCAGGGCGGGCGGGTGCGGGGTCCCTGCCCCGGGGGCTCCGCCCGGCCCGGCCCCGCCGAGCCCGGCAGGTGAGGCGGCTCCTGCAGGCGGTGGGTGCCGGCGGCGAGCAACAGGCGGCCCGGCCCGGCCCGGCCCCGCCCGGCTCGGCTCGGCTCGGCTGCCCCCGGGACCCGCCGCCGTGTCGCGGGGTGTCGGCCGGGGCAGCGGGACCCCCGCGGGGTCACCGCCAGCCCGAGGGGCGGGGGGGCGGCGGAGCCTCCTGGTATTGGCCGGGGCGGAGGCTCCGCTCGGAGAGTTCAGGGGCTGTTCCTCTGTCGGAGCCGAGGAAGCGGCACTTAATTCCCTGGTAAGAGGCTTTCCCACCTCCGCCGTCTTTGTCTGCTCAGGCTCAGCGCGTCTGCTGCTACTGGCGCTGGGAGCGTTAGTGTTGCTGGGGGGGAAACCGGGAGCGGATCAGCTGTGGGAAAGGGACCGTGCTTGCACCAGGTGTCAGGTTTGGAGGAGGACGTGGGTTCGCATTCAGTTCGCAACGTGTAACAGAGATACGCCTGTGAGAAAACAGTACCCAAGATGTGCTGGTCACAACGTGTTCCTAAGGAATCGTGAAGTTTCACAGCAGACCGAAAAATAGTCAGAATTCCTTCATGCTTCCTGGAACTAATTGGCAAGCAGAGTAATGCTCTAGTTGTTCCAAAATGTAACACTTTAACTTTTCCTCATTTTAGTATGCTAAAAGTGCAAGCAAGGCGAGAATTACAGTGTGCCAGTGTGAGATCAGTTAGTTTCAAACTGCGGTGCAAGAGGGCACGCAGCTCGGGCTCTGCTGATGGAAAATGATTGGTATACTTCTGAACATAGCAAATTCGTGAAATAACCCAACACCATAAACACGGAAGGGATAATTTAGTTAGAGCTTAAATGGAGATGGAAAGAGATCTTGGAAGGAAAATGGGGGTGGAAGAGGAGAGAGCTGGTCTGACAGTAACTCTTCAGCTGGAGCAGCATCAATCTTTATGAATTTGTGCTTCTGAAATTAGTTTGGAGTAGTGTCAGATGAGGCTGAGATTGATCCAGCTTGAGCTCTAGTCAAAAATTTTCAGAGAAAAATTTTCTTTGAAAAACATTTATTAGATGTTTTGTTCGAAACCTGTCAACGCTGGTGAATTTCCAGTGATGCAGAGTCTCTGGACCAGGGTTGCTGGAAACATCAATGTTCCTGTCCCAAGGGTGTGCCCCAGCACTCAGAATAATACCTGCTAGGGGTGTTGACAGCTTCTCAGCTGTAGCCCAAACCATTTGGTGCCAGACTCCTCTGAGTGACCCTGTAGCTGCTTAGAGAAAGCGAGACATTCCCCAGGATTTGATTCTGCTGTGGTTGCTGAAAATGGTAGGACAGCTGAAGTCTAAACAAGTGCCCTTTTGCTAGGAGCTTTGTGTGACTTAGGTTACAGTCTAATGTGAACTTAAAAAATTAACGATTCACTGAATATTTGTTGCTATAGTGTTGAGTTGTTTTTGTTTTATTTTGCTTTTTTAACTTGTCTTTCAGCTAGCCCTAGCCAGCAGTTTTGCTTACAGAGGTAAACTAGTTGAAAAGCTGTTTTCTGTTTTGGGGTGTCACACTGCATGAAAGGCTGCAGCCCTTTTTATGCCTGAGTGTGGGGAATGCATGGGCAGAATTGGTAGAGGTGTCCAGATGAGGCAATTATGATTCCAGTGCCGGAAAATACACCTGTTCCCTGGCTGGTTTTGTGCAGTCTGAAGTGTTGTAAGGCTAGATTAATTCAGCATATGGGATGAAGTTTTTATATTCTCAGGATTAGAGGGGTTTTTTTTAAACTTCTGTTATTTTAGGTTTAACACTGGACAAGGGACTCTCCTGTGTTCAAGGGTGAAAGGACTCAATCTTCCCAGCTGCTAAGGCTGTCGCAGGTACTTTGGGCAACATACCAAAGTGTCTTTTTTGCCAGCCTGATTTCCTTGCTGCTCTTCCAAATACTGACGTTAGTGGGGAAGGCAGGCCACTGCAGGAGTGTGACAGCTTACAGTGGCAAGGCTGCTCAAGGAAGGAGTTGTAGATGGTTCTCACAAGCCCTAATTTGATCCTGCTGCTTAAGAAAAAGCAGTCTGCTGCTATGGGTCTTTTCTGCCTTATACTTCTGCCAGTCCTGGTGTGACTGACAGGTAACTAGCCTCAGAAGTAGTGAATAACAGAGTGTACATGGCTGTCTGCTAGGAAAAAGGAAAACAGGAATGAGATGTCTTTTTTTTTTTTTTTTTTTTTTTTTTTATTCTGCCCTTCCTCCAAAAATAGAAGGAACTCTCAATCCTGTACAAGTGGTTATCATTCTGTAAGACCCTGTAGCTGGACTACAAAAAATGAACAGGCTTTGAAGGAAGGAGCTTGCAGGAACCCTGAACAACCTTGTGCTTGGATTGTGTCTGCATGTGTCAGACAAATAGTGAATAGCAAAGCAGTAGAAGGCCATGAGGAATAGAAAACTTCAAGTCTGGAGAAAAACTTCACTTCTAGGCCATAAGGTATTAGAGGGGAAGTCTTCTTGGGGAACAAGTTATCCAGTTACTGACTGTTCCAGTTCTTTCTTTGGAGCATCTAGTGTTAGCTGCTGCAGGAACAGAGTGAACTGTGTAAACCACACATCTCATTCACTGTAATAATTTCCACAGTGAGACAGAACTCGTGCAGGGTTTAGTGGTACTTCTGTTTTGCCGACTTGTGGATTGACTGCAAAGATCTGGCGGCAGCTCTGCAGCATAGCAGAGCTGGCATTAAACTTGCTGGATGGGCTTTGTTCATTGTGAATTTTCAAAGCTCCAGGTTGTTTAAATGCTCTTCACTGAGTTAGAGTCAGTTTTACTAGTTCTGTTGTCAGTCTTTTACTGAAAACACCACTTGCCAAAAGAAGTCCTAATTTCTGAAATTATCTTTCACTGTTTCCCACAATATTTTTGTAGATCTTTTATCAAGATATCCACAGTTGTGTGAAGCATTAAAAAAACAAGTAACTGATTACATTGTGTGTATTGATTCTGGGGTAGGTAAATGTACAAGAGCCCTTGGAAGCCTGGCCTTTTTGCAATTAAAGGTATAGGTGTGTTATTTGTAAATTTAACTCCTCACTGGACAGCCAGACAGCTGACAAACAGCAAGAGATATCTCAACCATCAGCAATTTCTAGTGCTTACAGTTTCTTTTCCCCAGGGATCCTGGAGGAAGACTGGCCTTTATTATGTGCCCAGCTGGTTATCAGGTTTGGGCTGGTCTAGATCAAAGGTGTATGTAAATGACTATTAAACTTCTCTGTCTTTAAAGTGAGTGCCTCTCTGGAGCTCAGATTGGGTACCTGCAGGCAAGTAGGTGAGCTTGGTAGCAAATCTTGACTTTAATCGGAGACCTGGCAGAATGTCATGGTGAATTGAAGTCGACTGAAAACAGTATTGGAAATATTTGAGGAAATACACATATATTACCTGTATGTGTAATAGGTGAAAAATACTAAAAGGTTCTAGAAATTGGGTCTGAGATTTTCCATAGTTAGGTGAAATAAAGACAAGTAGATGAATACTTTATCCCTGGAGACTCAGGTAAAGAGCCCAGTTGTAAACCTTGCAAAATATGTAGCCAAAGGTAACATAGAATATAAATATTTTATATTTTGGGGGTAGGTAAATCCTATATATCAGTTAGGTGTGCTTTGATATCTGCCCCTTAAAGTTTCTGTCTGCCTTCCGGAAGGTATCAGGACAGAATACATGTCACCAGTCCAATCTGCAGGTGAGGCTTGTCATTAACAACTGCACCAGAGTTTCTCCTTGGGAAAACAGGCATTGGATTTAAGAATGTAATTCAACAGGTGACTGAAAACACTAAGGCTGAGTTTGCCAGTTTGGTCATGGCTTCAGTAAGATCATGTATTTACACACCATCCAGGGTAAGAGGCTCATTACAAGGAGTAAAACTGTTCTCAGCATTTCTTCCTTGAGCAGGTACCTTGACTTCTGTCATGTCCTAGGCAGAGGATGAGAAATATTTCTCTTTGAATCAAAGGGTCAGTTGGATGATACATAGGGGAAGGAAAGAAAGATAGAAGGATCTAGGGTGGCAAACCAAAAAAGAAGAAAAAAGAATAGAGTTTAAGATTACACACTAAGTTGCTAATGTTTAAAAATGTATACAACTCCTTTGTGCCTCACTTCCTCTCAAATGTATTTTATTTTTAAAAAGCCTCTTGGTTCCTTTTTAGTGTTTGTACTCAGCCTGCAAGGAAGACTATCTGTAGGAAAAAACCCCAATGTTTCTCAATAAACAGCTAGGCTTCCCCTGGGTCTGATCTGCTGATTCCAATGACCAGAATAATTTCTCACTCAGACTTACTGCTAATAACACTGTGCCATTGTGCAGCTTGAGGAGGGAAGATGTGCCTCCAGTCTTGTTGTCAGAGTTGGGGTTTGAGTTCTGCTTTCTTGTTACATAAGACTTTGCATGGGGACAGCAGTGAGGGTCCACTCTTTGCCATGACCCCCAGCACCGAAAGTCACTGCCTTCTATACATGGTATTTGGGTGATTTTCCCTGTAGAGGATCATTTGAGTAGAATTAACTGAAAAGGAAGCAACAGAGTGGCTGTGTACAACCTGCCCTACAGCACCAGTTAAATACTGAGGAAGTGTTCTGTCCAACCTTGCTACCGTAAGCGCTGCTCTTGGCAATGGGGCTGAACCTGGTCTTTACTTTCCTGGGAGAGGGAAGGTGGTGTTGTGAGGATTATTAGTGGGAGCCCCTCCTCTCCCAATTACTGCAGTACTTACAAAAAGGGTGTCTTTGTTTAATGTAATTCGTAATGGTCTCTAAAAGCATTTCTTTATGGAAG
Source organism: Pyrocephalus nanus (assembly GCA_038380795.1). Lineage (NCBI taxonomy): Eukaryota > Metazoa > Chordata > Aves > Passeriformes > Tyrannidae > Pyrocephalus > Pyrocephalus nanus. Next base: position 19,227,486 of record CM076268.1, read on the forward strand.
ATCCTCCTTCAAAACCAACAGGGGCTGTAGCAAGAAAAAGTCTTCTCTGCCTATTTATATTTGCTTTCACTGTCACTGGCTCCTCGTGTCATCCAGGACAGAGGATTAATCTCTCTGATCCCTCTATTTCTAGTTGTAAAAGCACAGTGTGCTATTGAGGGTGATTCACTACTAGGCCAATCCTTGTTATAATCTCTTGTAACTACGAAGGCATCAGTCAGAAGAGGAAGGCTCATGGGAAGATGTGGCATATATCTGTGTATGTTTGGTTTTCTTCTGTGAATATATTTTTTTTTTTATGGGAAGATGAGGTTGGAGTGCAAGAAGTGATGCAATACAGGGCTCTGCCGTTGTTTCATAACACGGACCATATTATAGCAAGAAATTCTTGCAAATGCCTCTGCTTGCCTTATCTGAGTGTAGTTTTTTCTCCTTCTTGCATGTTTCCCGTGGCCTCCTTCAGCAAACCACTCTTAAGGGACTTGCACTTACTAGTATGATGAATTCCGCTACAATAGAAAGTGAAAGCTGGCAGTGGCTTTTCAGTTCATCATAAGCCTGGTGAAGTCTGACATAGCAGAGAAATGTGAAGAGCATTAGGTAATAGTTTACCATAGGTGATGACAGAGAGGAAAACACACATGGGAACAGTCTGGCTCTTTCCTAAGTTACCAGTAGGCTTTGGTTTTTCCTTTCCTTTCTGGTAAATGAAGTGAGTTCTCCTTGTAGTTCTGCATCCAAAATCTTGTCCTTTTAAATGTGATTATTGTTATGACTTTTGAGCTTGCCTGCCAAATCTGAGCCAGGACTAGGAAGGACAGTTGTTGTCAGTGTTTTTTCTCTAGCACAATCTGTGACCATTCATTTACATTGAAGCTGCTTCTATAAAACGTGTGTATATGTGCATGAATATAATACATAAAAAGCAGGTAGACTGAAGATTTGCAGAGGACCTGCTACTCTTTGACATTGCAAGTGATTTCGAGATGAAAGGGTTTTTTTATACCAAACAGTATAAATGCGTACTGAACTAAATGCTGTCTTGTGTCAAAGAGAAGAAAAAAAATTTGCTTAGCTTTAAAAAGAAGAGGAAGTTCACTTGCAGCTAAAGGCTTTTTTGTGAGAGACAGGAAATCAGAGTCTTCTTCCTGCTTCTGGCCTCAATTTTCTGATTTAAGCTACTTCACCTATGCATACCTTAGTTTCCTGCAACCTAGTTGTCATCTCTATCAAGGTTTTTGTAAGGTTCTTGGATTTTTTTTTTTTAAATTTTTAACCTTCTCTCTAAGGGGAAGTGGGCTTATGCAATCACACTGCCAGTAACTTCTGAATCTGTTGGCTAAATGTCACATATTTTCTGGAACTTTTAATGTTGCAGGAAGAAGGGAATATAAATTGCAATGTCAAAACTGGGAGCTGCAGCCTCACCCTGTGCCAAAGCCCATGGAGATAGCGCTTCTTTAGACACAAGATAGGTCACGTGGGTGAGTGACCTTTATGAAACTTGCAACCACAGGATACCAAACTGTAGAATATCAGACTGTGCTAATCCTTCTGCTATGGAATGGCCTTCTTCTATTGCAAGGCCTTCTGAAAGCCTAGGAGAAAAGTTTAAGTATTGCTACTAAATTAGAGCTGGCATGATGCAGCAGACTCTTCACAAAATTAATGTTTGATAACTTAAGGGGGCGGAGGGAGGAGAGATATCATTGTAAAATTACAGGATTCTTGTCAGGCTAGCTTGATCTTGGGAATTAGTCAAAAACAGTAGCAGGTTTGTTTAAAAAATTGAAAGGAGTTTTAACTTTACTCTTGGCATAATAAAGCATAGGCCAATAAAATGAGACTAGATTTTAGCCTTCTAAATGCATTGGTGTTCTTATGCAGTGTTTTACTACTGTAGCCTTGAAATATATTTATTGATTTGGGCATGAAAACTGTATATTGCCTTTTAGCAGTTCCTTTGTTTGAGGCATGTATGTTGTTTCTGTGATTCTTGTGACAGAGATGTTCTGCTGCTTTGTACCTTTAATCTTAGGGTCAGACCTGACAGGGAAGGATAGGTAACTTCTGACTGAGACCACTAGAGTTAGGTCTTTCTGATACTGCAGAAATATTCACCAACTTCCTTTTATCACAAAATTCCAAGGCTTGAAAGGTCTCCATGTTGTTCTGTACGAGCTGCTACATACTTCAGCAGGTGTGTGAAAAAGAGTCCTGCTCTAGTACACCTGCGGAGCTCTGCACCTCCTAAGGCCTTTTAGAGATGAGATTCTTTTTATGTGCCATCCTAGAAGTGTAAGAAAACTGCACTGTGGTGTTTTCCAGGCAAATCACTGAGAACCCACAACTCTGTTGTGTTTTCCAAGCCGCACGAAGTTCAAAATTGACCCTACCTGATCCATCTGATCACTTCCCTTAAATGATATGTGTGACTTTGTTTCTAGTGAGGCAATGTGCAAGTGATATATTAAAAGTGCAACTTCAAAGCAGCAGGAGGTGGCCCTGCCAGAGCTTTGTGCCTCCTGCCAGTGTTGCCAAAGCACTCCTTGCATTTTACCCCTACTCCATAAGGCTTCATTTGAGATGCTTGTAGTGAAGTGTGGAAGAATCTTCTCAATACATACATGCCAGTTGCAGCAGGGTAGGTCTGACATATGCTTTGTAGTCTTTTGATGGTGTTTTTCTTTCCAGGATCTCCTGTGGTCAGTATTTGATGTTTTAGGGACCCTGAGGCACTTGTATCTGCCTAAGCTTTTATTCATTAGTGATATTGATATCAGCTTCTCCAACCACAAGGCAAGGATCCCAGCTCAGTTGCTGTTGAACACGTGTGATTCAAGATAAGATTTCTCACTCACTTTCCTTTGTTAGTGATATCCTGGCGAGCATAGTGTCGTGTGGTCCAGCTGCCTGAGAGCAAAGAAGCTCTGACTCAGGATCAGTTCCTTATATAGAAAGGGAATTAGATACATCATGCATTTTATTCTTGGCTGTGATCTTCCATTGTGTCTGTTAGACATTTGTTACGGTTGTTTGCTTTCTCTGTTTACTTGAGCTCTACTTGTCATCTGGGACACGTGTTCAGTCTGTCTCATCCATCTTTGATCACCTCCTGGGAAGTTTTTTAGTTGGCCTGTTCACACTGTGCAGTACTACAGTTGCTTTGCACAGACTTGGTAGGGCTGTGATGCCCTGCAGGCATCCTGCTGGTTGGCTGTTTGTCAGCTGCCGTTTCAAGTCCTCCTTAGCTGCTGTATTAAGGCTCTCCAGTCTCTGGGTTTGGCTTAGCCTGTCTTTACTGTCCATGCCTCGTGCAGGGGTTGAGGGATGAAGCTGCAGGGATGGTTCTGCTTCAGGGTGGATGCTCTGCTCAAGGAAGGTATGTTTGCCAGTTGCATCTTGATGCCCTGGTATTACCTCCCTTTCTACATGACACCACAAAACGTATACTTATCCCTTGTCACACAGTTTGAATTGCTTCTTGTGTGAATAAGGGAGGAGAACTCAGAAAGCTGATGATCCAACCTCTGACTGACCGCCTTTGAGCTGTATCCTGTGTGGCTCATGGACAGGTCTCTGTAGTTGATGTAATCTAACTAATGCATATGAGAGACATCTGAGCCAAGAATAGGGAATTTAATAAGATGATGTAACTGTTGGGCAAGTCTGAAAGTAATTCTTGTCAGCAGAGGATGGGAGTGGAAAGCAGCTTGATTGCACACAGTGTATCCCACCAGGGCCTGTAACATGGACATGCTACAGCACAGGCCTGGTTTTCTGAGATGCTGTTTATCCCGTCTCCAGCATCCCCTCTGAGTCAAGGAGAGCTGGCCAGTTTCTGAGCCAAGCCTTTCTTCTGTGGGCCTATTTTTCTTCCTTTATTGTAATGTGCCAAAAAACCCAAGAAAACCACTAGCAGACTAAGTCATGCTTTAACCTGATGATCAATAAAACAGTATATTATGCTGTCTTTGGATCTTCTACAACTCCTTCTATAAAAGATGCCGCTCCGACATGACAGCTGTCAGAGGATGGGTTACTTGAGCTTGTAAATGCCTTCACCACTGGTGTGTTTCGAAGGCATTGTGCCCTTCCATGTCTTCATCTCCCATTACCATTCTTTCTGGGCTTTGAACAGGAAACTTGAAAATGTTAAGTCCCTTATTAGGTGTGTGATAGCTGCTTCCTCTTTGCTCTTTTCTCTGCAAAGATGATTGACAGATGATGGCTTTTGAAGATATACTAAATATTGGAAATTGGTGTCTAAAGTGTAGTCTTAGAAGAAGCAGTGACTAATTTACAATTGACTTTAGCTCTGGCTCAATCAGACAATTGCTAAAAATAACCTACTTTCTAATACCGCTGGTGATCTCTAATCAGAGAAGTATTCTAATTCATAACCTGCAGTTAGGAGTGAATTGATATCTCTGTTTTGCCAGTGAGGAAAGTCTGGACAGAATCAGTGTTTGGGTAGAGAATTTCAGGGGGAGACCCAGGTGACGGCTGACTTTGCGCTGGGTTCATGCTGATTCTTTGCCCCAGCTACATGCTGTAGGGTGCAGTTTTGCCACCAATATCTTCTTTCTCAGGCAGAGAAGATGCCCTCCTTGATGGGTATCTGCTTCCTGGATATATTGTTTGGTTTTTTTCTTTAAAAAAAAAACAAACCACACCCACCCCCAAAAACTCAACCCAAGAGCATAGAAACGAATATTTATGTGTTACATTGTTGTTTCCTGTTTGAAGCTATTAGGTGGGCATTGGTTGAGCATTGTAGGACAGCTGCCTGGCTTTGCTGCAGAAGCAGCAGAGCAAGGAAGAGGGAGCCTTTTCAGCTGAGGTATTTAATGTTTCTGAAGATTGGGAGCGGAATACTTTTTAGCCTTTTGCTGGTTTTGTTTCTTAAGTTAAATGACTTCTGTCCTGTGTAATGAGGCAGTGAGAGATCAGCTGGCCTTGCCGAGATGTGAAACTTCTGTTAAATCTGTAGGAAATGTAACTGATGTGAGATTGTACCAGATTATTTCTTTGAAAGATAATGGTAATGTTGCCAGGTAATACCACTCACTGAATATTATGTGTCCCTGTTAAACAAGAAGTATAACTTCTCCAAGCCCAAGGCTTTATGCCTCCTTCAGAGAGAGCGCAGCTAATGGAGAAGGGCCGTGTCAGGCACAAGGTCACTTGTGACGCAGAGGGGACTGTGCCTTTTCCTAAGCACAGCGCTGCACCCATAGGCTAAATGGAACAATTGGATCCTACAAGAGGAAACCAGCAGTGTTTTGGTTACTTTTGGATTCCTGTGATTTCAAAACCGGCAGAAGTCATCTTTAGATACATTATGACCATCTTGATGCTGCTATACAGTCCATGTGTGGGAGCCTGTGCCAAAAGATGGGACTGTCTGGAATTGAACCAGCCAACTGTTTTAAGTGAGCAGAAAACTGAGGAGGTTTCTGTCTCGACTTTCTAACATCTGTTGCATTTGGAATAGGGGGTAGGTTTCTTTTAGTTAAGAAAAAAACAAAAAACAAACAAACAAAAAAACCCAAAACCTTGCATTTGCCATTTAAAATGATTAATAAAAAAATACATTTTTATCTCTCCATTAGCCTAACTGAGTAGATGTTCAAATTATTTGTCTGTAATAATTTTTCTTCTACTCTTTGAAAGAACAAATGTCCCTGAATTTTATTGTAATTGTAACTACCATGTAGTCAGCAGGTGGGTCCTGGAATACACGGAGGAGAGGAGGGTAGAGTTGTATGGGTTTCTTTCTCTGCAGCTCAGGATGCAGTTGATATAGAATTCTGATCAGGCCTCAACAGTATTGGTGCTTGCCTCTTTCTGCAGCAGAACATTTTCTTCCAGGACTGATGAGATTTTAGTTTGATAAGTAAATAAATAAAGTTTTTCTTCTGCTTTCAATTTCAGCAGACATCTGATAAAAACTACCATTTCTTCCAAGTTTTGTCTTCGTGAATGTTTCAGGTTTTACAGTAGTGCTTGTGTGCACCAGAGTTGCATGGGCTTTGTTTAGCACACTTGGCTCATCTCACTGGCCCCTGTCTAAACTAATTTAAAGCAAAGAGCATCTGTTTGGGGAATAGACAGAAGAGCCACTTCTAAATATGATTGGGTGAAAAAATGTGACATCAGTTGGTGTCAGTGATGTGGCCATGATCCTGGTTTGGAGAACTTCATATAGCAGATTCTTTTGCTTGCCCTGTAGATATGCAACAGCATCCCAGATTCCATTCCATTGTATTGCTCCAGCTATCACTAGGTTCCTTAGAATCCATCTTTTGTCCCACAGCATGTTGCTGTCTAATGTCCTGGGGCCTCCCCTCACCCTTACTAGACATTTGAAGATCACTTTGAAGCATCTGCTGGAGAAAAGCTGGTAGTCATTTAAGAGCAGGGCAGCAGGACACTGCAAGTCAGCCTCTTCTCCAGCAGCAAGAAACAGACCTGTGCAATTCTCGGTATTTCTCATTACTAAGCACAGTTTTTCTGTACCTGGATACTTCTGTCTAAGTAGCCTTTCGTAGCTGGCTGTGGTTTACTGGTACTGAGCAGCTCGTGAGTGACAGCTAAATTCTTTCAGAAATGAAGGGGCTAATACTGGATGGGACAGAAAGGCTCAACACTTGATTGCTGAATTGAGAACAAGGACAAAGGGTGAGGATGCAACTGCTGGACACTGTTTTCTTGTCCATGTAAGAAGGCAGTGATTTGAAGGAATCCACAGTCATGTATTCATGTCATGATTGCATCCAGTGGCTATTTTAGGTACAGTGGGGATGAATGGCCCTTTATGGACTGTGGTGAGGAATGTCTTGTCTGTGGGTTTCAGTAATGCCAGTCCCTTCTTTTCAGGTGACGCAGAGCACTGTTGTGGGGGAAAGATGGGCAGAACCAACATACACGTGCCAGCACTCTTGTGGGAAATAACACCCTAATGAAGGCAAACTGTTCTGGTGCTTTTCCACTGCCAGTGCCTGTCAGTGACAGCACTGGTGTGGGGAGCTGGAGTGAGGGAATCAGTGCTGTTTTTCAGCCTTCTGAAATCAATTGCCTGGCCTTTAAACTACACCAGGGACACTTACAGTAAGACAGGCACATGCAGCCTTTTTAACCACCCAGCATGTGCCACGATAAGGTTGCAGCTGGAAGTGGCTGTCTTATTCTGGCTCTGGAGCAGAATCAGTTCTGTTCGCAGTCCTGGACTCTGTCTACAGGCTTTATGCAGGTTTATTACTTAATGATAATACTGTGACATGGAAGTCCTTAAACTCTTCATAGCATAATTTTCATGTTAAAGGTGATGAAAAATACCATGCTTGTCTGACTAGCAACTGTCTCAAAATCTGGCAATTTTTTGGTGACGACACAGGTGTGAATCTGAAGGAGTGACTCAGATGTGTACTGCTGTTATTGCTTGTGTTACTGTAGCATTTGTCTGTGCTCTTGGTTGTGCCAGGTGCTGTACATTGCCATGGTAAGGAACAATACCACCCCCACAGAAGCTGTCTGTGAAGCAGCCCAGAGGTGGAAAGTGGAAGTACTGTTATCCTGCCATTGCACAGAAGTGACTAAACTGAAGAACTCAAATGATTCGCCTTCCTGAACCACAGCCAGTGAGCACACCTCTGTATTGGTGATACTTGAAATAAAGTTAAAGATGGGTGGTGATGTCAGTGGGATGGTGGACTCCCCCAGCATTTTATTCTGCCTGGAGAACAAGTACTCATGCAGCTCACAGTACTGGTACTTCCCACATTGCCCTCTGGACAGCAGATTCTTGTTGGATGTTAGCAAATGTATAGAGAAGGTATGAGCACTTAAAAAGATGGAAACATAAAGCCATAAAGGAGACATACTATGCCTGAGTACACTTCCCAATAAGAAGTTCTCACCAAAGTCTGTTATACTTTAATGAGTCATGGTATTTCCCTGTATTTAAAATGCATTTCAAAGCTTTAAATTTGGGTGATAGCAAATGACTTCTGGTACCAAGTTTTGCATCATAAATTCAGGTTGCTTTAAAATGTAGGAAATTATAGTTGAAAAGAAACTCACTGATGTTATACAGGTTAGTGAGAGAATCATCTACAGGATGCTTGGTGCATTGCTCTTTTTACTCAACATTTGAGCTTTTGAAGACACTGGTTTTAAGCTCTCCAGTTGCATCATGCAAGTCCTAAAGAATGTGGTTTATAGCTATTTTCTCAGAGTTTAAAGGTTTGTCATAAAGATCCAGAAAAGAAATCTAGATTTTTACTAAGACTTCCACAGCAAAGACGTGTTGTAGCTTAAACCTGTAAATAAAGAGATACCTGACATTTAACTTGTAAATAATGCAAAAGAAATACATTCTTATGTGCTCCGCTTTGGAGATTTCTCATTCACCCAAAGACAGAGGAGGAATAATTTCGTATTTCTTCAAAACACAGAGCCATTTAGTCAATAGTATATTCTTTTTACTCTGCCTTAGGAGGAATGTTTTGCCTGGTAGCAGTTCAACAATAGCGAAGAATGTTACTTAGGCACCTGTTGTTCATAAATGGCTTTTAAAACTGTTAGCCTCTAGTGTAATGGAAAATAAGTGATATAGCACAGAATTTTCCTAAAAATGCATCATTGTTATATCTGTACAATACAGAATGTGAGCAATGTTCTCACTGAACAATGGTGAGATTGTTCTGTTTCATCACTATCTTGCATTGTAAATATTTACAGTGTTTGAGAAACTCAGGCTTTCATTGTCTTCAATGTAAATTTATGCATTTTTAATAGTCTTTATTAATTTAGAAGATAAAAATACAGAGCCATTTTTCAGTGGATTTCAGAACTGATTTAGAGTTTTTTGAGCCCCAAAAGGATTATAACGGAGAATTGGAAGTGATCATAAATTATCCATAGGTGTTACATTATATCATGTGGACTTGTGTACTAGACTAGAAATTTGCCTGCAAATATATATTGGTGCAAATTTCTCTTCCTGGTCTATATATGTATATATGTCTCTTTTTCCATTTGATTATAATCTTCACTTAACATTTTCTTCTAAAAAATATCAATTGTCATATGGAGCACTTTGCCAAATTGTAATGATCATGTGCGCGTTTTTCCAATAGATTTGCTGTTATTCTGGAGGTCTGGGGTTTTACCTTGTCCTTGACATCACTTGCTGTCTTTCCCTGGCATGTCATAGTTTTGTGGAGTTTGACTTTTGCCCATGACTAGGGGTGAGGGGAGTGGGTTTTGTATCCAGTAGTGTACTATGGACCCTTCTTTGTTGATTGTACAGTGATCTGTACCAGCTGCAGCAATCTTAGCGGGCTGTTCCCAAACCTTTGTTCACAATAATATGACCTTGTTTCTTTTATGCTAGTTTAAGAATTTTGAGTTGTATGAAACTTCGCCACTACTTTCTCTATATCTCTGGGTTAATAAGGAAAAGATGTGCTCACCGTTGCATCACTGTGATGGAATCCACGTAGGTTACTGCTGTGCACTGCTTTTGGACAGCCAATGAAGGAGGAAAGACAGCTCATCTCAGAAACTGTAGCAATAGGCATGGTACTGTGACATGTTCTCCGACAGTGAGTATTATGAAGAAACAAGTCATCATCCATATCTTTAAGAAAAGTTTGGAACTGTGCAATTAAGACAACCTAATTTTTGCTTTGCGGGATGGCTTTGGTGCCAAATTGGAGGGAAAAATGTCTCTTCTGGAGAGGGACATTAATTTCTTGGGAAGCCAGTCTCTACTCATTCTGCGAGCTGCTGGGATCATGACTAAGAGTGATAAGGCAAGTCCCAAACATGCTGTGATGTTACACCCTGCTTGCAGCAAAGCTGTAAAGACTCACAGCTTGCATTGTGATTCACACACCTGCTCAGTTCGGAAGCACGTTGGGACAGGAAGATGTGTTTAATGTGAAGGGGTGAGGTGAAATGGTGGTTATCAACTCAAAAGAACAAATGGCACCCCCTTATGCAAATGGATTTGGGAATTCAGTGGAGCAGGTAGAGCAACTTGCTGGCTGAGGAAAACACCAGCTCTGGCTGTTGGCCTCTCCCAGGCCTCCACTGTTAGGGCTTCCCAGCGCAGAAGAGGAAACTCCTGCTTTACCTCCCTTTCTTTTTGCTTGTTATAAAGACTATCCCAGGGATTATTGCTAATGTTATTATTAACTGTTTCATCAACAAATATACAAGGGGAGTTACTTGAAAAGGTGTTTTGTGCAGAAGACCACTGATGTAGTTAAAGAATTTTTGCCTCTGTAGCAGGAGCCTACTGTCCAGGTGTGTGTGAAACACCTGGTGCTTTGTTCTTTCCACAGGACACTAGAAATGACCATGGATGCTTTTGATGCAGGTAAATTGCTATTAATAGCAGAAGCAGACAAAAGTAATTTCCTTGTTTCTCAGGGGACTGTAATGACTGTTATTATTGTGTTATTGAAACAGAGGGAAGTGACATTTGTTTTCCTGAATGCTAAGATAGTTCATAATAGCATTTATCAGCTCATTAGACTTGAAGAGGTCAGTTTTTAAGGAACCTGGTTTTTAGAGGTGCAGATCCTGCTCAGCTTTCATTTAAATCAAGGAAAGGGGATGCTAAGAGCTCTGGGACCATTATTTATTGATACTGTAGTTTAACTGCTCGCTTGTTTAGTTGTACTATATTCATAGAAGTAATCATATTCTCATTTTGAGAGAAGTCAGCCAGAGCTGGCAGATACTTCTGTGGTGTGCACAGTCTACACCTGTATATTCCTGTATATTGAGAATCTTTCAAATGGAACATGGGTAACTTGCAGAAGAATCTCTTGTCCCCTTTCTAAGCCTTTCTTTTGATTTCAACTACTCAGTAACATGATTTAAAAAAAAAAAAAATAGAAGAAAAATATTTTTAAGGCTTTAAGCTGATTATTTTTGGGACACTTGCAGGTGGAGGAAAAGAGGAACTGAGATAATAAAGGGAGAAGTTACAGCTGAGCTAGTAAACAGTGCAAGATACATGGGCAGATGCATAGCTGTAAATAGCAATAATCCAGAATTATATCTGCCTGGTCTGAATAAGAGGTTTCTTTTCAGGGTTACTACAACATTAGAAGTGAAATGTGAAAGGTACTGCAGAGAAGGAAGTGTTAGTTCCTCTCCCTTAGGCTCTCTTGATTACATATGCTTGTCAAGTAAACAAATGCATGTGAAGTGCACGAGGCTCGATAACATCTCTTAAATAATGCTGTTAACAAAGTACTGATTAAGCTACAGTAAACCAAAATGAAACGCAGATGCAGGATCCTCTTTTTCAAAATGCACATCTGTCAACTCTAGAAGAGGATTATGTAAGCTACATTAGTAGGGGAAGAGTCCGAACAAGCTCAAAATGAAATAATAAAAGCTTCAAACTGGAGCCAACACAAGCTAATAGGATTAGAAATATTTGCAAATATGGAAAATGTAGTGTACAGAAAGTAGACATAAGCTATATCCATTTGAAATGTCAGAGTAGCTAGGGAAAGTTAAGATGAACATAGGAATTTGCTGAAGTCAGTGAATGAGGGCTTCTGTTACCTTTAGAACAACAGCAATAAAAACCCCAAAGCAGAGGATTTTCTTTTTAATGAGGCTTTGAGATGTCACATCAAGACCTTCAACAGAAAAACAGATTCCAAATCTGCATTAATAATTATTTCAGGTCTTACTAGGAAAAAGTAAGCCAGCTAATGAAGATCTTATACCATATAGCAGCAATCAGATTCTTCAGAGGATTTCCATTCCTGTTTGGATCTGGTTTTGTGCTGCATAGAGGGGAAATTTCAGAAGACTGGATTGCACATCAGTGATCCACAAAGACTCAGAGCAGCACTTTTCAGCCTGCATCTGTAAGGTCCCCTGAAGTCTTCAGGCTGATCTAGTCCATGGCAGGATTGTCACAGCCGTGGATGGTACTTCAGTGTCTGGATTATCTGGACATCAGCGATCTGTTGCTTTAATTTTAACCTGCCCACCCTGCAACAGATTATCAGACCAATGACCTACGTGATTCAGCTCACTGTCATTACTGGGGACTAGGGTAGTTGAAGAAAAGTATACAAAACTTTGGGGCAGAGCAGAACAACTCATAGGTAGAATTCCTTCCAGTTTCCCTCTGTTAGTGACTACCGTCTCCCTTCTGCCACGGTTTACAGGGCACATCTTTCATGCACATAAAGACAGATTCTTTTATAATCCAGAATATGTATTGTTCTTTAAATAGGAAAACAACTGACCTATTTGACCGGTATATTTTTTATCCTTCTGTGAATAATACAAAGCATGTATACACACTTTCATGCATCCTTAGGGTGCATTTCTTTTGGTAAGGCATGTGTATGTCAGCAGCCAGTGCCACTACAGCTCCAGAGCTTCTGTTGAAGTTCTCCAGCATATGCCATGTAGCAAGGGAATATGGTGGACTTTCTAAAGTATAAATGACCTAATCTGCTGTTCATATGGTATATTTTTAGATTCTGGTAGATATGAAGCCACAGAGAGAGGATCATGATTTGTGCTTACTTGCGCCAGTCTAGCTGGGAATCTTTGGCAAAGAGCAGTTTAGCCTTTATTTATGGATGTGTAATGGGCAGAGAAACTGCTGTAGGTGGCAGGTGAGGGAGGACTTCGACCTAGGTTCTTCCAGCGGCACTTCTCAGTGTAACAATCCAGCAATGTACCGACTGATATTTGGTTCATCAGATGTCTGATTTGTGTTCTTCTTGTCACTTAGGAAACAGATTCTGATGGGGTGGATGATGGAAGTGGGATTTCAAGTGGTTTCCCACCTACTTCTCTTACATTGAGGTTGCCTTTTGTTGTGGGTTTTGTTTCTTCTTTACTACACTATGAGTAAATTGCTTGGTGGAACGAGACGTCTGAGATTCTGCCATGGAAAACCTGAGGTCGAACCAGTAAGGCAACCTGGTTTTACTGTGGGAGTGGGGAGTCAAGTGCGGCTCCCTTTGGGTCGTTGGAGCCGCGTGCTGTGAAGGGGCTTCAGTGCCAGCACTGACAGTCTCTGGCATTGGGAGTGTGACTGCCAGAGAGTCTCGTGAATAGTCGGATTGGGAAGTTTCCTTAACATCATGTACTTAATGCTGATAACCCAGAAGAATATAATTCTCTGCTTCTGTTGCTGTCAGATATACTGTTCAGGGGAATGCCCCAGCCACCAGGCCCTAGTCATGTGCATGCTTTTCCTTCCTTTTGTGCTGCTCAACTGCCTTCAGAGACTCTCATTTCCTCTGAATCTGACTGTTCTTGTTGCAGCTTTATGGTTCTGGCAATGTAATGAGGACCCAGCTGATGTGGTTCCAGGTGGCATTTTTAGTTACTGTTTTCCTGCCCTGCAGAAAACAAAACTGGACCACCTGGGTGGGTGAAAACTAAGCTCTACTAGGCTAAGATCTCCTGTAGGCTCTACGGCCAGGATTTTGACCTTTTTTGTCTTTTGAAATTGTATTTGTTTGTGAAGGCTCTCTGCAATGGTGGTATGGCTGGAATCCATTTTTTAGGAACTAGTGTGGCTATAGATAGGGGGAACAGTTGAGCTTCAAGATGTCCTCTGTCTTGGCAATCCTACGTGCCCCAGCCAGTTTTGCAGGAAGTCTCTCCAGACAAGAGCAGTAGTTTGAATTGTGGCTTATTGGCTGTTGGCAGCATGAGTAAAGAAATCTCTACAGAGCCCAGCTATGAAAAAAGGCTTAACTTTTATTATAATTTGCTGAATTCCCAAATTCCTAAGAGAGGTTTTCTTTAAGTATTTCACCCCTGTGAATGATATGTTAAGAACCATGGGGGCAGGATGAGAATAACATCCCTCTATTGCAGGCAGATGACTGCCCTGCCTGTGGGACATAGTTGGTGTATGTACCCTCTTTATCCCTTTCCTGGCACCTTGCTTCAGCTTTCCAGGCAAAAATGATCTGAAAAGTCCTTCCCTCTTGAATAGAACACCATCTACAGCAGTGGTCATGGGACTTCCCTTACATGTGTGGTTTATGAACCAAATAAAACACAGTAGAGGAGAAAGCTGAGCCCTTTGCCACTTCCTGGGGGCAAGTGTGCTCTGCTGTTGGATGCAGGTGCCGTAGTAATGAGAAAATCTCGTTTTGTGTGAGGTATGGCCTGAACATCTAACTGGAATCCTAAAGAGAAGAGAATACGTAGGAGCAGTCCCCTTGCCTTAGCATTTCTTCCTTTTTGGCAGGCTCCAAGTTTGATGTGATTGAAATTTGGATCCCATTTGGCAGGTGCCCAACTCCTCACCTCTGAATCAGGTAGCACGTGGAATTAATTTAGCTGTGGAATATGTCCTGTGGAGCTTGTCACAACTTGCTTTGTGTTGAGTGGCATTGCTTTTCTGGCATCCTTGTCTGTTTGTACTCAGTGCTGCAGATGGTCTGTTTGTTCACGTAACTTTATCCTTTAATTAGCACTGTGGAGTTAACATGCTCTAGGTTGATACAGTGCGTGCATTATTAGGGACCTTGCAGATTGGGGATGATACAGTGGGGCATCTGGGTTTGGTTTACAGCTTTCTCTAAGTCACCCTTGAACAAAGGCAGGCTTTATTAGAGTGTCTGCCGGGCTTCTTTACCAGGAGGGCTGTTTCACATCGTCTTTGAATATCCAGTTGGATTATATCTGCTGCTTGAGCTCTTTCAAAGAATTCTAACACAGGATGTCCTCGAAGCACCTGTAGAAAAACTGGTTTGACTTGTTTGCCATCATCAGAGGGGGTTAACTGTGTTTTCTAATAATTTTCCTTGTTCTCTTTACAGTCATGGCAACATGTCCTTGCCTGCAAGGCCAGAACCCTTTTTGAGGGGGGACACAGAGCTCAGATGTTGCTGGCAGTAGCACAGAACATATTAGCTGGCATATTTTCATTGAAGCTTAACGTTCTCTGGATTTCATTTCCCTATGTTTTCTTGGGAAAATACCTTCTCTTCCTGCCTTGTTTATTGTGGTTTTGGTATTCCCATCTCAGCCCACGTTTATATTCCCTCTGGTTTAGCTCCTTTACAGGATGGAACTAAGCAGGTGTGTGGAGGACCTGAGGAGGTTTTGTGTTTTCTCTTTTTGCTGAGATTCAATAATGCTGGTAAAGTCTCATGTTTCCCTTTGTCCTCTAGTAAGGAAGTGTCCTTGTTTTTGCTTGCTGATGCATACTGATATATTTTATTTTTAAAATAAGTGATGCCTGAAATTTATGCAGGCATTACCTTCAAAGCTTTCATGCGTGCTTTATGATGTACTGTCGTGGCCACCATAGAAGTAGTATACATCCTGACCTTATGTCAGTAAAGCTTTTGAATATGGCTGAGCATCATCCAGCAAATGCAGTGTGTGGTTGGGATGCAGCAGGCCTTGCATGCATTTCTGGTTTTGCTCATGACTTGCTCTATGACCTGTGATAACTCGTTCCCCCATAGCGCAAAGAGGATAGTGAATTACTACTTTCTGTATAAAGTGCTTGGAATATGTACATTTTTTTTTCTGTTATTTAATCAAAAGCAGTCAAAATATTTGATCCTGTTTTCATTTTACACAGCTCCTATGGAGTGTAATGGAAATAGAACCAGACCAGCGTCTTTTGCAGAATTAAAAACCTAGAAAGCTTGGCCTGTCTTTAAAACTTCCAGTTAAATATTCAATAAAAATGTGTGCAACATAAGAGTATGCTCTAAGTGCTAAGCTACACTACTTCCATATTGTTAAGCAATATAATATATAGGGCATCTATCTCATCTTTGTTTTCTGCTTTCACAGATTCAAAACTAACCAATCAGAAAGTTGGTATGTTACAGAAAACAGAAGAACAGTGCATCATTCAGTTGCCCTGTTTAATATAGTCCCTGCTGTGTTAATTCCCCTCTAATTCTTTCCTTAAACACAATTGTGTCTCATTTACGGCAAGTTATGTTCCAAATAAACACTCCATGATCCTACATGTTTTAAAAAGCTTTTCATTTGATCTAACTTCACTAATCTAATGAAAAGTATGGTTAATTATGCCTGCCTTTCAGATTAACATTGCCAGTTTTGGCTAATTTATGTCTATCACTGTCTTTCCTGTGTGTGATGCTTCCCTGTTGTATTAGTAAGAGAAGGATGAAATGTGTGTAGTCCAGTGAATTTGCAATTCCTAGTGAGGGATTTTGATTATATTACTCTCTAATAGCCTTTAAGAAAGGAACAGCTCATGTGATACATCTTTCTATTGCCAGCTGGTACATGAATGACAAGAGCCAAATGCAGGATATTTCTTGGTTTTAGCCAAAACTACAGCATTCAGTCTGATTCAGGATGATTCTTGAGGCAGTTTGATCCAGTATGATGGGACTGGCAGTTTAGGAAACTACCTTCATGAGCTTTGCTCTCTGCACCTCCCAATAGCAGGCTCCCACTGCCCAGCTTGGAGAGCTGCTCTTCCTCCTTCTCCTTAACCAAGCAGACTTGAGCATGATCCCTGCCCTCTAGCTCTGCTCTCAGACCACTTTCAGAACTGGTTGATAATTTATTTATTCATTTTGCATAAACTATGCTCTGATCAGTCTAGTTAAAGTTCTTGAAAACTTCTGTGTCTCTCTACACCCACCCAGTGCACCAGACTCTCTCCTGTTTAGAATCCAGAGAGAAAATAAGAGATGCGTCTTGGTTGAGTGTGGATGACTTAGCTTTGGTTTAGAAATAATTGTGTTTCAAGCTACTTTAACATCATCTAATATTTTTATTTTTTAGTTGCAAGGCCTGACAATGGCACGGAATGAACACTGCCTTCAAGCCTCCTTCCTGTAAATAATAGGACCAAACAAGGCGGTGTGATGAACATGCCACTGCATCAAATCTCTGTCATTCCAGCTCAGGATGTTACCTCTTCCAGAGTCTCCAGGAGCAAGACCAAAGAAAAAGAGGAACAGGTACTACCAGATATGCTTGATTTTCCATAGGAAGTTATTTAAGTATAAAACGATAGGGGTTATCAAATCAGACCTGATTCTGTTCCAAAGCCCCAACTCCTTGCACGACTGGTGCTTTTAGTGAGGATGAATGCTACCAAATTATCTCTTTATTCTCATATTTGCTATTTTAAAACAGCTGGCAGCAAAATCCTAGAGGTGTTTGTTGAGTAACTTGTGCAAAATGCAAGATACAACCTTCTACTTTGCATAAGAATTCAAGGCAGATAGGAATTTGGATGATGGCTCTAGTACCATTATCATGGAACCTGTTACAGGTGTATTTAAAGAAAAATTATGTGGGATGTGAACCTGTGTATGTAGCCATATATCCTGTTTTGCTTTGCTCTTCGTAGCATATAGTAGCTGTGTTGTGTTTCATAGTGACTGCAGTGTCACAAGGAAGGATATATACATCCATGTGTGTATGTACTGTGCTGTTTTATGGAATGTGATTTGTATTTCTAATGTGGCAGCATGTGTGCAAATGGAATCCATTTGAGGTCTTGTTGTGATGCTAATGAGGACTGGAATGCAAAAATATCTGAAGTATCTACTGATTATAAGTCCAATAGAATCCATTTAATGTGCTACTTAAAAGTTTTTATAGTATGCTGTGTCTAGTCTTACGTGTCAGCCTTATTTATCCCTGAACTTATTTACCTCTGATCAGGCCAAAGAGCTCAATGTGCACTGTGCTTTAGTGTACAACTGTACTGCATTGAATCTTATGTTATCTGTCAGTTCCGCAGAAAGCTCTTTGTGATTTTTAGCTTTGCCCTGACATAAAATTAGATCAAGAGAACATTCACATTATGGTAGAACTTCAGGGCTTGCTTTATGTACTGCTCAGCAGTGGTTAATTCTGAGGAGATCTAGAGTGATGCTGATTAGAGATAGGGCATAGCTTACATGTAAGGGGCTAAAAAGAGACTGTCATGTTACAGAAAGGAATTTACTAAGACTAACTTTGAGTAGGGTAAAAGAGTTATTTCTAATGTGTTGATATCATTTTCCCTGACTACCTGTCTCACCTGTCAGCTGTCCAGATTGCACCTACCAAGGTCACCTGTGAGTCAGAAGAAATAAATTTTCCTCTTGAGGGACATTTTTTGAGTCTTCTCTTTAGTAACACTTTAAATGGATTCTAGCCCTTCTGATTCCTAAACCAGTAAATTATAAGGCTGGCACAGTGCTGCTTTTGGTTGCCAGGCCTAGGCAGGAAGTTATCTTCACAGAGGAGGTGCTCTAAATCCGTAAAGCACCTTGTCTCAGGAGTCTGCTGGAATCTCTCAATTCCCACCTGTTGCATATAGCCACCATCTGGGCAGCTCTCTAGATAAGAAGGATCTTCTGTTTCTTCTCTTTGGTGCCCTCCCATATAGAAACTGTATGTGCTGAGAGGGTGAAAAAGCTCCTTTGCCAAATGCAAGTCAGTGCTGCAAATTTACTACCCTGCCCTGGGTAATAGAGATTAGGAGGCAGATCAGAACAACTTCTGGTACGTCTAACCATGCAGTGAGACTAGAAGTGGGAATTCCAACTCTCCTTCTAACCACATTTTTCATTTCCAACAGAGCAACTTCAGTGTTAACAAATCTCCCCGGTGTTTCTTTCACAATAACTAGTTCAAATGCTGATTATTGTTCCCCTTGCCAGGTTGCTGTTATATTTCCATGCCTTTGGATGTTAGAAACAGAGCAGAATACTTGTTCAAATATGTGCAGTATTGAAGGGGAAGTGGGACCATACAGGCAATAGATTAGGCTAACCTGGAAACATTTCATGTTTCCCAAGTCTTACCCTTCCTGTCTCCATCAGCATATTCGTTCATCCCCAAGTGTCCTGCATTCTGGTAAAACTACAACTAGAACAGCTGGAGCTCTGGGTGAACTGGCTGCTGTCCTTGATGCACAACTGTACTGATGCTGCGGCTGCTCCTGTGCACATGAGCCACAGCCTGGCTTTTGTACACTCTTCCCCACTCTTGTAAACTACATTGCTTCTGGTATTAACCTTTAATGATGGATCTAACAAATGAGCTGCCCGGCAGTCAAGTTATTAATGTGATGACTTTGACCAATTCTGCTAAATTTTCATTTTGCATCAGTTAGGATGTTCAAGGCTACTTTATAGTCAGAGTCCCTGTCAACTCTTGGGTGCAATCAGGACCCAGATAGTGAATTCCTTATCTTTTCAGTGCAGGAACAATAAGCAACTCAAACAAAGGTGTACACTGGGGTCTTAAAATGTTTTGACTTGTACAAAGCCACTTGCCAATCTGAACAAAATCAAACAAACCACAAACCACAATCAAACCAATAGTACTACTTCAAAGATAAATATGTAGATTTGCTTTGTAATACCAAACTTCTTAGACCAAGTGCATTGCCAGGTGTGCATTTTGTAGGTTGAGCAGACTCATGTATGTATCCCCCCTGTTTATTAACAAGCTCTGGCAAAAGCCAAGATGAATAGAGTGTCATCTAGCAGATGAAATTTTGTCTGGCTTTCATTCTTACTATTTCATACAAGACTTTCGGCTTGTCTTTACCTACATCCTGCATTGTAATAAGTCCTTCAGAGGAAAGGCTCAAGAAGCACAGCAGCAGAAAGGGAAGGACCAATGTGCCTAGAGAGAGAACTTCCACCATTCTCTGAAAAATCAGTGTTTTTCCTATCCCCCAGAACATGCTTTATATTCTGTTCTGTTATCTTTTGTGATTGTAATTATACGCATTTGTAGTAGAGGTGCAAAGGAAAATTCTCAGTCTGAGCAGTACATGTCTCTCTCTCTCTCTTACTATTTCTTCTCTTCCATGTTTCTGGTCAAGATGTAGCTTGTGTGTTTCAGGTTAAGGCTTGGTTTTATTAAGCATTTCCTTGCTACAAGAGCAAGTTTTCTGGACTAGTGATTTGTAACTAACAGTGAAGAAACAGCAAGAAATCCTTACTACCTTTATCATTACAATCCAGTTTCTCAAACTGGATGATCTGCAGTATCTAGGCATGCCTCATGGCAGATTAGCACGTACATTCAATATCTGTGGAAGTCTGTGGCAAAAATCCTATTGAATTTGAAGAAGTGTTAAGAGGAAGCATTTCTGGTCTACGTCCTCAGTGATATGTATACATAACAGAACCTGGTAGATTCTGATTCAGGTTAGTGTAATTTTCAATATTTAGAATAGTTGAAATCTGAGGTTAACAGCAGTGTTTCATAAAACTTTATCCATTTCCCCAGTAAAAATGAGGAAGGTCGTAAAGGGATTATTACTGCTGCATTTAACTCAGATGAACTGATAGCTTTAAGGGCTATTAATAACCATCATTAGCTTCTTACTTATCCTTCACTGGGAATAGCTTCATACTTACCTGATTTAAGGGAAGAGTCACTGTTGTTTGGAGGAACTACAGTCCCCCTTGCTCCTTTTTAGTGGGCAGTATGCTGGCAGCAGTGTTTCCTAATGTACACAAAAGCTAACAGCGCTCAGGATTTGGACAGGAAATGAGGAACTGATTCTGGCATGTGATTGAGGTGTCGTTCAGGGTTTGTTTTGTTATAGCATTATCTTTTTCAGGGCTTTGTGCCTTTCTCACTGAGGGGGACTGATGTCTACCACACGTTGTTAGTAATTATTGATTAATTACTGCAGTGAGTGAAACTCCCCAAGCAGCAGCTTTTCACTACTCTTCTAAAAATGTGTCAACTTTGGCCTCCTGTGCTGTGATCTCTGTAGATCTCCTAAGTGGATCAGGGATGGGTGGGATCAGTGTTTGAATGAGAGATCATAGATGTTGGTCAAAGTCATTTTTGTGCGCAGTACTCTTTCTTCTCAATTACCTGAAACTGGGTGTCAATACTGAGTTGTCATCAAAGATCACACAGCATTTATCACAGAACCAGTTGAATGTTTTATCATATTTAAACTTGCTAATTCCACTTGATCAACTGAAACTCCCTTCTGCTCACTTCTCTTGTCTTCTAAGTGCTGTGTAGTATTGCTGGCTATTGCACGCTCAGCAGAGATGCTGTGATCATCTCTGACATCTCCAGGTACTTCTCAAAGCTGTCATCTTGAAGATACTGACTACCTAATTTTTCTCAATGAAATTATGCTGGGAGAAATCCATGGTGATGCATCTTCATAAACTACTTCTACCTTCTTAATGATCTCATGCATCCTGTAACAGGAAAGGCACTGTGGCCTATTGATTCAAATAAGCCATGTCTTACTGGAAAAGCAGGAGTTAGTTGAAGGAAAAAAAAACCCAGTAGATGCAGTGCAAGGGTTTGTAGTCACAGATCAGGACCTCAAGGTAAAGGCACATGTTTTATGTGGTTGAATCTGGAGTGACAGTTTGAGAGCTATTATGGTTTTTTTAAGGTACAGAAGCACCCTGGGATCTTTTCAATTCACTTTTTGGACTTTGAGCTTTGAATGAGATATCTGAGTAGCTGAATTCAGTCCAAATACTCAGGCATTTGTAAGGCTCTGTGTGTGTGTTTGGTTTTGCTTGGTCATTGAACCAAATAATTCATTAAGCAGCCAGGCTGCAAATTCTTTGAGAATTTTACCCCTTATTATTTTTATACTGTGATTTGTGTGTTTATGTGTAATTATGTCATATATTAACACTAGACTTTGCATTTTTCCTTTATTGAATTTGCTTTATATAGAAACTGGCTAACTGTGGAAGAATTTTTGTCTGAGTGTCCTTTAACTCTGCTGTGAGAACCAGAATGTCTCCTGCTGTATTGCTTATAGGCCCAGGCTCAAAGTGGGAATTGCAAAGTCCATTCCTAACAATTCAAACCTTGACTTTTACTTGGCATGTTTTCAATGGATCATAAAGTGTTCCTCAGAAAAAGCTGTCATACTTTCCACTTCCTGAAACATAGCAATTAGGCAATTTTTTGACAGAGCAGATGATGTGTGACAGAAGCACCCCTGAAGAGCTGCAGTGAAAGTGCTTCTGTTTCTGCAGTCTGGGAGCAGGTAGGAAGGTTTCTTAGACCTAGTCCTTTGAGAATATGCCAGATGACTGAGACTGTTGTAACAGCATCCTTCCACATGGTATTCCTGTGCTGGGAGTGTGGTATTTCCATGACTGAATTCTATGCTAAAACAGACATTTCAGTACATGTCTGTATTGGAGCAGGTGCCTGAGCACACTTTCACTCTGAATACCTTCAGCATATAAACAGTCTAGTGAGGAGCACTAAGTAAATAAGAAAATTGCTTGAAAAAACTGCTTTACACCAAATGCCTCTCTTTCTCCATGGGAATGTTTGTATACACCAGATCACCACCCTGCCTGTGATCTCTCCTTTTTGTTCTCAGGAGAGTTGTGCTTGTCAAGACAATTTGGTTGTTGCTTGCATTGAACCCTTTCTGGGCACAGCACTTTGCAGTTGCTGTCAGGTGTCCCTGCCAATGTCCTCTCTTGGGGCATTGCTTATTTCTTTACTCCTATAAACATCTTGGCATCTGGCACTGGTGTGAGTGCCTGAGGTGGTCCTTCTGCCCTTGCCTCCTGCCTTCCCTCCATGGGCAGTTATCACTGTTCTGTCCTTTGCCGGTTTAAGGGCTTTCTTCTTCTCTTCCACATGTTCCTGGCTAGAGCAACGCTAACCTCCTCTTCAGTGTGGTACCTGGAAAACTCAAGAAGCACACAGAGTGCAGCCAGGCCTGAATAAAACAGCACTCTGTAATTTGGAATTTCTTTTTCTCTTCCTGCCATGCTAGATGGTGTTGGGCAAATCCCTTGGATTCCTCTGCTATCCTTCGTCCTATCTGTGAAGGAGGGCTAGCACTGCTAATTAGCCTTGTAGAGGACTTCAGGTGTTTAAATAAAAGCTGATCAGCTGTAAGTGTTTGTCACTAGATGTCTGCTTTGCTATAGTCCCAGTCTGCAGACAATTCTGCTGAGCTGGCCCAAAGCTCTGCTGCAGAACATGGTGGGCATGGGATATGTGGAGAGCAGAGGGGTCTTCCTCCTGAAGGTGGGCTTTGCTTAATCTCAGTTGTGGTGAATGTGCAAAATGTTGTGACTTTCCGGAATCTGTTCTGCTCTTACTGTGCTTGAGTGCAGGATGAGGAGCAGGTCCTCTCGAGCCCTGCTCTTGGAAGCTAGCACATGTTGCTTCCCAGAAAACCCTGGTGAAGGGGGAAGAAAGGAGGCAGGAAATGGGAGGGAGGGGACGGGATGGGAGGGAGCTGCTCCCACTTGAGCAGTCCTAACAAAAAAGTCAGATCACGCCATTTGATTCTACATTGTGTTTGTTTTGGAGTGTGTACAGCATGTGTGTGTGAGGAAAGGAGCAGATGGCTTCTGAGTGGAGAGGAATTACAAAAGGCAAACTGTGGGAAGTGGTTTCTGAAAGGGTTTTGAGGGAGGAGAAAACTCTTTCTTTAAAAAATTCAGTAAACGTTAGAAAAAAACTAACAGCAGTTGATACAGCAGCAGAGTTTTAGGTAGTGGTTCTTCCAAGAAGAAACTTTGGAAGTTTCAGGTTTCGCTGTTTGCTTATAATCACTCATTTATATACAGTCTCTGTTTTGACTTTGCTTATTGCATGTAAACTCCTTGCTTTGATGTCTTAAGACCAGAAACTTAAAGTTAATCATTACTATCTGTAGCTCTTGGATTAACCTGAATTTTTAAACCACCTCTCTGATATTAACACAATCTCTGTCTGGCTTTCATTAGCACCTCACTTGAATAAGCTGAGAGTCATTCTTTGATAAATACTATTTTCTAAAATAAGTGCTGATGCTGTTTAATTATGTGATAGCCAAGTATGTTCTAATGGTGGTGTTTTGCAGGTCTGTTAATGTGCAAGAGCTTTTCATAAAGGGAGCCCTGGATCTGAGCTTGTGACTTTAGAGTTCATATTTTTTCTTCCCTGGCAAAAGCATGCTTGTTTGTTTGTCTTCTAATGAGTCATGATCCCACAGTGAACTGTACGTGGGTATAAATATCTGTGTTGGTGCAGAGTGCCACTGAAATCATCACAGCTCTGCAAAGATGTCAGTCAACACTTGACTGTACTTTGCAGTGATTTTCATCATCCAGTGGCTATATGATTTCTTTAAAGTGATGCTGTCAGGTTCCTGCAAACTGATTTTTAAAGTTCTGTGTTCATTAAATGTAATTTCTGTAAGTAAAATGCCCTAGAAGTACAGGGTTTTTTCCTCCTGTAGGATGTTTTGCCTCATGCATTGATGCATAATGAATGACTTTGTTGCTTTGCTCTTTCAGACAGATATGTTTCTTTACCTGGTGAAATAAAGGTTTGGGGGTTTGAGTTGTTTTTTAGGGTGGGTGTTTTGGGTTTTGTTTTTTTGAGAGAAGAACAATGACTAATAGGAAATGCTAGGGATGCGTGCTGTGGTGTGATATCCTTAAAGTAGTTGAACTTCAGTGGGTTTAAAACTTTATCTAGCTTTAAGTTGCTGATTACCCCTTAAACCCTGCACCCCGGTGGTTTAAAGGTAAAACTTTTGTGAAGTTATATATAGGCTTAGCTTTGCACCTTGAACTAAGGTAATTCTACTTGGCAATTATGCCATTTATGAAGAATTTTTGATGGGGGTGGGGGCAAGTTATTCTTTTGGAATTGGTCCTCTCTGCTTTGCTGAAATCTAAGCTCTTAAGAGTACAGCCTTCTGAGTCAATAATCCTCACCGCTAGAAGCAAAATCTACCTTTGGGATTCATTTACCTTCTCTTGGTTCCAGAAGTGATGATCTCTCATCTGCTATTAAACATGTTTCTCTTTGGCAGTAGACATAGCTCCTGTTTTAGGGAATGGGGATTTTTTCATAACAGCTACAAGTTAAAGCACACTTTTATTATTGAGCAAGATCATATGTGTATTCCATGAGGTCAGTGGCTGAAATTTCATTTTTTAGGAGTTAAGAAGTGAATTTTTACATCTTCTAAGACAAAGGGAAGAGCAAAATCACCTAAGTTTGGAGGTTTAAGTTTATTTACAACTCAATTCTCTCTTCCTGTAAGTGCTACTTTGATGCTGATGAAAATAAGTGGCCCTTTTTGTAATTTTTTCATTTGCATGAATGTGGACTGCACCTGATTCCTTGTGGGCCTTAACTACAGGTGGCAGTTTGTGTCAGGGAGAGGATTGTCCTCAAGTCTGTAATGTTTGACTTCACCCTGTGCTAAGTGAACGCTGCGTGTTTCCACTGTGTTCCTTAAGGGTGAAGCATCTGTGGTGTTCCTGGAGGCAAGAGTCTGGGACCATGTCACTAACTGCTTTGCACACACATTATGCATCTGTTGGTGTAACTGAAATAGGGTGTACTTAGCACAGGTATTCATATACTCAGATTCCATGAGTGTGGAAACAATTTTTGGTTTATTTTTAACATAACGTTTTCAGAAATAAGCTTGCATCCTATGCTTAGGTTTCTCAGACATTTTAAAGTAATAAAATGGGATGAACATCTAAATTTTTTGTGTAACCTACTGAGGTCTATATCAAAGCTGGATTTGGAGTCACAGATTTCCAGTGTGTCTTACTGCCTTGAAGGATAATTGCCTTTCCTACTCTTAATTATTTACACCTTGGAAAATCACTGCTGTAGGTTTCACAGACATAGAAGTATTTATGGCTCTTTTTATCTAAAAAGTCGGATTTTTTTCACCACTTTAACTACTTCACGCTTCAATTCCTTTGTGAACATAGTTGTAGCAGTTGTTCACATTAACTAGTATGCATAACAGGCTTGAGATTCACAAACATACAGAGAGCCCTGGGTGACATTGGTAGACAGGAAACTTGCAGAACAGATGAGGTGGAAAAAGTCCTTGAGATGCCATCTTAGTTCAGGTGCACTTTTAAATGTATGGTCTCACAGTTACAGTGGTGAACTGGGAGATGTCGAGGGCTCAGTTGAGAATGATGCACATCTGTGACTGTGCATCAAGAGAGAGGTGACCTCAACCAGCAAGGACAGTTCTAGCAGCCATTTCAGCAACAGATATAGGAGGCTTGAGGGTACAGGGAAGTGAGAACCTGTAATAATTATAAGCAACACCCAGCACACCTGAGGTCACAGTTTCTAAGGGTGTTGATTAGTTGGCTGTAATTCTCTAAGTGTGATTAAAGCAGACCTGATTCATGAGGCTGGTGAAGAAATCAGGGCAGAAAGGAGCAGGATTTGTGTGGTAGAAGCATCTACACTGATAGGCACAGACTTTATTCCTTGAACTGATGTTAGTCTTGGAAATCTTTTGCAACAAAGTAGATCATCGTTCTTCTGCTAGTGGAGTTTTGTATTAGCCATTTAATTAATTGATTAGTTTCTATGGAGCAGCCAAAAGTGGACGTTAAAAGGTTGCCCATGCTATATTGCACATATGTGCAGAAGGCAGGTTATTCTTTGAACAAGGATTTTCTTCTTTACTTTGTCATGAGGAAGACAATAAGTGAGTTAGAAGAATGGCATCCCATGCTGTCTGTTCTTATTTTCGTGCTGTTTCAGGATAGCTTTTCAGGCAGTACCAGGATTCATCTCAGAGGTGGCTGTCGAGTTTGAGTTATTGTGAAGCATCTCCCATGCTGTATTTGTGCTTTGTGGTGTGTGGCATGTTAACCTCTCTGTCTTGTAATGGAAAGTTGTAGTTCCATAGTTCAATACTGTCTTTCCAGGGTAGATAAAAGCAGGTATGTCTGTGAGTCCTCTGCAGCCCTCCAGGTATACATGTCACACTAGAGCAGTTGTGTCCTGTCATCTCTGCAGTGTATGTTGATGCCACACTTTACCATACAGCCCATTAGAGGTACAAGTATACAATTCTTTTTTTTTTTTCTTCTTATCTTTTCTTTTCCTATACTCTAATTATATCCCACTACAATATGTGGATCAGAATTGTGGATTGGCATCAAATTCTTAAAATAAAGATGAGATTATTCTTTTCCTAGGATTTAGAGAGAGGAGCCACCTAAAAAAGATGGTTTAATGTTGTAGAGGCTGCTCTTGGCTAATACCAACTAATCAATTGACTTATTTTTCCTGTAATGTGGTCAAGGAACAGTCTTGTAATGCATATCGGTAGCTTTTCCTGAATGGAAAATTGCAGAACAGGAAAAGTTTGTCAGCTCTGACTAGATGCATGAACCCCACGTCAGTTGTAAAGTTTTTCCTGGCTATCATCTGCCTGCCTCTATTTCTAATAACTCTTCTCAAGCAGTAAATGCAAGAGGAAATGATTTCTGGATTGTTCAGGTTGAAACAACACGCATTTGCTTCAGCAAGTGGCTTGTGTCGTACTTTTTTGCTTCAGTTTTTATGCATACCAACAGTGAAAACATTTCCAAGGAACAGGAAAGAGTTGTTTGAGCTTTTTTTTTTTGTTTGTTTGCAGTCCTCTTTAAATATGTTTACTGCTATTCATATAGATGAAGGCACATATTTGGATAAAAATAATTCCTTTTATTGCTTGTGTGCAATGAAGTGAAACATTTGCTAATTTTTGCATCTTAATTTCCCTGAGCTGGTTAATGTAACAACATTTAAGCAGCTTCATTCCGCATGAAATACTGGAATGTGACTTCCTCTTTGGCTGCTGACAAGCATCAGGTACTCCAGAGACACTGGAGTTACTGAAAAATCCACAGGCAGAAATGTGGAAGTGACCTCTAAATAGGATGTTTCTGTTTTCAGACACCGAGGTTGGGATATTTGGGAAAAGGGAAGCACAGCTCCTGTATACCTGTAAACTTTAAACCATAGCTATTTTAAGCAGTAAAAAAGGAAGCACTAGGGTACTTAAGGGAAACATTAGCAAATTAGGGCCACTGGGTACTGCCAGTGTTAAATTTGTGCTTAATATCATACAAGATACCCTCTCCCCTTACAGCTGGGAATAGAACTGAGCCAGTTCTTTTCTGTGATCAATAAGAAAACCTTGACTACTGGACTTATAACTGCTTTAGATTGCCAAGCAAAAAAATCTGTATCACTGTACAATGATGAAAGAAACGGAACAGGCACCTTGGAGTACAGAATAAAGTTTTAGAAAAAGCAGCTATTTTGTATGTTTTTAATATGCAAAGCAGAATGTACCTATCTAAAAAAAATTACATATATTAAAGTACTTCTAGACACTGGTAGTAAGGGGCCAATTGTATTGATTCCTAACTGAAGTCAGCATTTTAAAAAGTAGCACCTCCCACACCTAAAACCCTTTCCCATCAGTCTGGTTGGAAATGGCTTGTTTAATTTTAGTGACTCCTTTGAAATTTGTAATGCTGAAGGCCAGCAGGGACAGTCACATCTGACTTGTAATGACCTGTGTTATCTTGTATGTTCATTGAACCCATAACTCATGGTATTTGGAAAAGACACTTCAGCCTCCAGCCTTGACTTGAAGGTGAAGGGTAAAGCTTCTACTTGATAGTTTGTTTCCATGCCAGCCACCATCACAGAGCATGGAAAACCATATGCAGCCTTGTTTTTTGGGTGGTTTTGGTTGGTTGTTTTTGTGTTGGCTTTTTTTGTTTTGTTTGTTTGTTTGTTTTGGGTTGTTTTAATCTTTTCTGGCTTGAGCTGCTAGTTGCTGGTGACCCTTGATTAATTGAAACAGGCTCTTAAATTGTGCTTTTGGACCTATCATTGTGTTACTAACAAGCCAGGTAATACACTTTTTTAATAAACTTACAGATAAAATTCTGGAATCTCTCCCAATAGGGTGTTTCCTTCATCCTTGAAAATGGAGAAGAGTGGAAGGAGGGATGGAAAGATATCCTTTTTGGGCCTCTCTCCTCCTATTTGAATGCAAAGGTTGGGACACTGGAGGTGCAAATGTCTTAATTACAAGACAAGCTTTGCTTCTCTTACTGGCAGGGTCTAGGTGGATTTCCAGCTGTTGTCCTTCCTCAGTTTTCCAGCACAACCTTGGCAGTTCAGAGGAAAAATGGAAAACTCTGTTTACTGTAATGCAGGGGTGAATGGCATTGATCCTGTCCTCAATCCCCATTCAGGTTCTCAGCTCCAGTTGTCACTTCACTGCAGTGAAAGTTCTAAATCTAATCCTTTACTGTACTCCTGCTTTATAAGCTGAAACCTGTGCAACTTGCAGTTACAACCTGTGTCACTTTGAAAATAAAACATGGGTTTAGTACTGTGATTTTTTTTTTCCCCCAAGTCAATTTCTGATGCTCAATATCTCTGAAGTGTCTGTAAGCCTCTTCAGCCTGCTAAGCTCTGTGTCACCTGTAAATATAACTGTCAGAGACTTTCCTATGTGTTTCTTTTTAAATAATTTCCAGATTATTATTGAAAATATTGACTAATGCCTGACTGATCTTGTGAAACCAGCAGTAACTTCTTTTATTCATTGCTGACAAGGCCAACATTAGATCTGTCAGGAGTCAGATCTTCACCATGGAACATGTTTTATATTGGTGTTGTTTGTTCCATTTTTAGATAGAAATATTTGGGAAAAGAAATAAAAGGAAACACTCTACTATATCAGACATAATAGTAAAGGTGGGAATTTTAGTGAGCTAAAACAAGCTACCAGGTAAGTGTTAACAGGACAATAGACTGGCAAAAAAGCCCCACCCAACAGATGGGGTGAGCATGATTGCAGCAGGACACCACTTTCTCCCAGTCGAATCCAGAGCCCAGCTGCTGTGAGGGATGTTTCTTCTGCAAGAGTTAGTAGGGAGAATTTCAGGAGTAGGTAACACACCCAGGTATGAAGGCTTTCATTTACAGTGTTTGTTCTGTGTGTTTTGGAGCCTGAAAAAAATAATGCCATTCTGAAAGATGCTTTTTAAAAATGGTTACTAGAATGAACTGACTGAAGTATAGGAGCTTACAGTTTCCATGGGAAACTCAGCCTTTTCCATAAATGCAGCTAGGGAGAGAGACAACCTGTGTGGCTGAGCTGTGTTGTCTCCTCAGAGCTTCGGTTCCAGTTGTATTGTGTTCACTACATGCTGTTTCATTCTGTTCTTTTCTCCCCCTTATCATCTATAAACCTCTGTTTCTTTTTGAATGTAGATAAAACAGAGAGCACTGCTGTTGTTCCTAGATTTATGAGCATTTTGAACTCCCCCCAGTTCACCCAATCTCATGCTGAGTATGACTGGTGGCAGCTGCTTATCTCCTGAAAGCATTCCTAGTTTTAGCCTCTGCCCAGCCCTCCTGCTCTGCCTCCAAACTACCACACTGCCCCCAGGAGAGTTTGGGGACAGGTATAGATTGTGCTAGATCTCCAGATCCAAATATTTGCTTTCAGGACTTCTCATATCTGGGTCTAAATGTTTTAGCAGCTCGGTTAGTCTCAGTCAGACCTTTGCGACACAAGCCCACCTGTAAAGCATCTAGCAGATAAATAATAATTACTAGAGCCCAGCAATTCCTTACAAGCTTCTTTTTTACCTCTCTCTACTGCTGGTGCTACAGCTACTCATTTAAGGGAACTACTTTAAAAGTGCTGTTCCCCAGCACCTCATTCAGTAAAACCCAGGTGTCTTTCCTCTGGCCCCCTCTGACATCTACTTTTATGGTTTATCCTCTTCTAGAAAATGTCCTTTGTGGTCTCACTGATCACACATCCACCACTGGCAACTCGGTGGCAGGCTCTGGTGCTCCCATGCCATCACAGGATCGATATGGGGGTACCCAACTGGAACACAAGAAGCAGATTGTTAAAGACCTTCTTTAACACTGACTCTCTCTGGCTACTTCTGTTAAACCTGAGGCACACCCAAGTCTCTGGATTGCAGAGTGAAGGAAGGCAGATGAGGTCAACCCATTTTTATAGCCCTGCTGATTTTCAGTGCAGCCATTAGGACAGAAATAACTAAATTTGAGGTTCTGGTTTATAACCAGAATTTTGGGGGTGTTAAATGCACTCTCCTGACTCTATGCCTGTTGCATCCTTTGTGGTGAATTCTTCTTACACAGTATTTAGATGGGTTTTAGCTGTAGTGAGTTTTGAATCTGATGTGTTGCTTTTTGGGGTTTTGGGGGTTGAGGTTTTTTTTCTTTGTTTGGTTGGTTGTTTTGGTTTGGTTGGTTGTTTTTTGTTTTTTTTTTTTTTTTTTTGGATCAACTTCTGAGGAAGCTCTCAGTTCCTCTTTATAACAAAGTTCTGTTTTTTGCTTTTTTTCCTCTTAGATTTCTCAAATGTTTATGAAAGTGTCTTAACTAGTTTCTGCCTGTGCAGTTTTCTTTGGGGAAAACTAGTATGCAGTCCACTATTCTGAACTCAGCTCTATTTTCTGAGGCCATAAAGCAAAACAAAGAGCCAAAAATGTAGATGTGAGGGGAAATAAAAACATTACAAAGCTCCATATGCCCCTTGGTTGCATGGCTATTTCGTTTCTTGTTCAGTCACCCAATTTTCAACAATCTGAATTGGTTTCTATGGATTTGGTTTGTTGTTGGATTTTTTTTTGTTTTTTTCTGTAATCATTCTTTTAATGCTTTTTGGAAAAATTCTCCAGGCCATATTGTTATACCCCACTCTTGTTCTAGAGGTGCATTGGTGACTTGGGTAAGCACCTTTTTATTGCTTTGCATCATTGTGGACTGACTGTTGCAGTGACAAGTATTTGAATTAGACACAGGCATCAACCATGTGAGTTCCTCCTCACAGGCACTGCTTTCTGCCAATTCTCTAAAAGCATGGGTTA
This sequence comes from Pyrocephalus nanus, assembly GCA_038380795.1. NCBI lineage: Eukaryota > Metazoa > Chordata > Aves > Passeriformes > Tyrannidae > Pyrocephalus > Pyrocephalus nanus. Next base: position 19,259,189 of record CM076268.1, read on the forward strand.
TGTGGTATTTGTTAACACCGGGTACAGAGTTTGGATACTGGTGCTAATTTCATTAAAAATAGCTATAAAATCTTCACTTCTCTTTTCCGTGTAAAATTCACGTAGACTCGGAGAAACATCTGCTGGCTCAAAGTCTGTTAGCTCATTCAGTGTGTTCCTGATTGCTGAAACTCCCTCCAGCCTTGTTTGTTTGGGAAAAGTCTGTTGTGTCATTGGATCTGCACAGCCTGCAGTGTTTCACAAGCCAGAGAAGAACAGTTCAGCGCTTGCACAAGCCTGATTGTGTGAATCCACAGACAGGAAACACTGCTTGGTATTTAACATCTCCCTATGCCGTCTTTCCCCATTACACTTTTGCTATTCAAATTGGTTCTTCCTTCCCTCAACCTTCCTTTGGACTAAGACCTGGGAAATGTCTATCGGCCGTTCCCAGGCTGTACCAACTGAGATGGTCGCAAACAGGATGCTTGGGCATGCAGAAACTTGAGAGAGAGTAACAAGCTAAAAATGTGAGGTAAACTGTCCCTGGCTTGTGACTATCCTGTGGCCAGGGAAGGACCGTTAAGTGCTCATCCCACTGAGAGTGAGTGTGCTGCAGAGAAATGAGCCACTTTGCTGTCGTTATTTTGCTGATCGGGGGATAACTAATCTTTTTGTACTGCAGGTTTTAGTTCAGAATAGTTGGGGTTTTGTTCACCCAGACATCAAAGAAGTTCTGATTGGCAGCTCAGAAATTTGCGTAAGGTCTGAAAGGAGGATTTATAGGAAACGAGCAGATGGTCTACTAGAGAATTTCCCCAGGAGGTTGCAGTTATTTAAAAATGGGAGAAACTAAATAGACTGTACAAAATTTGACTGTAAAATTAACTGGCCAGCCAGTAGCTAAATACTTAACCGAAATGATTCAGCTTGGCCCCTAGCATAAGCGCATAATGAAATGATGTGTCTGTGAATTGACTCCACACACACTATTTCAGTTTTCACCTAGTAAGTGGACATGAACGAAAGATGGTTTTGCTAAGCACCATTCTTGCCGTGTTGAATCCTCTCCTGCATCTCTTCCTTTCACAGTGGCAACATGATTGTTCAGGCATGCAGGAGAATGCTACAAAATGCTGCTCGTTTTAAATGAAATATAAAACTATTCAGCTGAATGCCTTTAATTTTTAAACTGCTCCCTTTAGCTTCACAAGCAGAAGACTTAACGTATTGGTTAAACTGCAGTATTTGCTTAAGTACTTGAATATTCAGTATCTGAAGGGAAAAAAATGCCCAAGCAACAAATTGCTTTATTTTGGAGATGCAAGACTCAAGAGTATGTTAACTCTGAAGTAGTCAGTCACATGACCCTTTAAAAAATCTATGAACTCAAGTCACTTTGGAGGCTTTAGACTTTCAGTGTCCACGTTTCTAATGTGGGGGTTTTTTCTGATGCTATGACACACAGAAATTGGAGGATCTATATATGAGTAGGTATTTTTAAGTGGACAAGCAGTTTTTTATTGCAAATCATGTTTCAAATGAATGGATGCATTCAAAAAGCAGTTGAGCTTATTATTCTTTAAAAAGTTAGGAAAACTCTATTTTTTAAGTTAAATCTCTATGAAGCACCCTTTTTAGCACCCTAGGCTTTAATTCTCTCTTATTATGTTTTAAATTGAATATGCAATGGAGAGAATGGTCTGAGAAATGGTCTGAAATAATAAAATGTGTTTCATTATTGTCATGCTCATCTGTTTGTTCTCTGGTTTGCTTCTCCCAGAAACTTACTCATAACACCTGGTGTCACGGGGGTAGTACCCTGGGCCACGTGCCCATATACTTCTGCTGAGAGTTCATTGACGTAGCATTGGAGCAGAGTGTAATTAAACTGGATTCCTCTTCCAGCTTGCAGTGCTTGCATAATTCTTTGTAATGGTAGTAATACACCCACTGAATTTAGAAACCAACCTTCATAACCTTTGACTCAACCTCCTGAAGTACTAAGAGGAAGGGGGTAAATATCCAAAGGGCTACGTGAAGTTTTTAACTGATCTTAGATAACATACTTCCCTGTATATAAAACCTTAGAAATGTTTGCCTGTGGCATACTTTCCCCCTCCCCTCCAGCAATTCATCTCCATTAGCCTCAGAGATAGAGCCTCTGGAAAAAAAAAAAAAAAAATCTCAGAATCCAGCACTATCTTCCAGATATAAAGGAAACCATCTGGGGAGTCCATGGCAGCCTAGGTTGAGCTAAAGCAGAAATTTAGTTTGCAAAGCGCTTGTTTGCTGTAGCCCAGTATGGATGAAAACCCTGCACCACTCTCAGGGTGTGCAAGAGCTGGCACGGGTGACACTGAGAGGGAGGAGTATTCTCCTTAACTGAAGCTCATCTGGTATGAAAATACTGATATGAATTTAGAACCCTGCCATTAAGAGAGCTAATCTTGCTGCTTATTATTTACTGTTTCCTGCGGTTTCTGAAACTAAGTCAGTTGTATAGAAATGAACATAACATACCCTGTTTCAAAACTGTTATGTGTTGTACTCCAATTTCAGATGTTTAAACTGCTACTGTTTGTTCCTACTGCAGAATCTGAGTATGCCCTATGAGCATGCTTCCTCTGACAAGGTGCAGTCCTTTTGGCTTCCTTTGCAGAGACAGCAGCTCTCCCTGCTAAGTAGTTCTCCTGCATCTGTCATGTTCAGCCTGATTGGTTACCTTGGAGTTCGTGGTGTACAAGGCTGAATTTATGCATAGCCCCTGCCTTCTCACTGTGGGCAGCCCTGCTAATTTTCTGGAAGCTTCTTGCTTCCCACTTTTAAAATCAGGATGGAGGTGCCTGAAGGAAGACATTAAGGCCCAATTTTTTGCATGTTAAGGACCTTCACCTCTTTGAGGTTTATTCACAGGGTATTGATAAGGGAAGTATTTCCATGGGCTTTGTTATGGCTCTGATAATGCTTGTGTGGATTTGATTTTGCATTGGAGTTTTTCTTTTTTAAAAGGAGTATTCAGTGGGGGAGAGAGAAACAGTGAATTATTCAGAGTACACGGGATATGGGATGAACTGTGTTGGATGATACCAGAAGTCTGTGTAGTTCAGGTTATTGTCCTTGACCTTGAGTGAGAGAATATGAGTAACAAAGTATGTACAGAGTGATTCTTGCCACCAGATTTGTATCATGTAACTTTGTGGTAAAACTGAATTTTGACTGGGGTGCAGTTATCTGAAAATCTTGGTTTAAAAGTGAATATGACAAGGAACTTATAAAGGTGAAAAGATGGAGTTGATCCAGAAAAAGGATGCAGTTGACAGGAAAGGAAATCCTCTTCTCTGCTTTGTGTTGTGTGTATCACATTCCCAAGGTCAGAGGGTGTCACAGGGAAAGCATGACAATAAATGCAACTGTCTGGATAATTTCATCTGGAGAGTCCTAAGGTTAGCTTTGATCTTTGCAGGAAGATCACCCTTTAGCAGATGGGAAAGAGAAGTCCTTCCAAAGTAGCAACCAGTCATAACTGAGCATTAGATATATGCTAATATGGTATGTTTAATATCCCTTTCTCTTTGGTCTCTCTGTTATCTTCACCTTTTATCTCTCATCTTCTGTGTGAATCAGAGGTAGAAAGCAGGAATTGTCTCTTGAGTTTTGATGTGACCTGAGAAATAAGATCTGAGCTATGTCTAGAGAGTTATGTCCAAACCGAAGAGCCACAGTTCAGGATTTAGGAAGCTGCATGAACTCTCTCATTGTAAATCATAGAATCATTTAGGTTGGAAAAGACCTTAGTATCACTGAGTCTAGCCATTCACCTAACCCTGCCAAGTCTACCACTAAACCATGGCTGTAAGAACCACAACTGCATCTTTTAAATACCTCCAGGGATGGTAACTCAATCACTTTTCTGGGTGGCCTGTTCCAACCTTGACAACCCTTTTGATGAAGAAATTTTTCCTAATAGCAAATCTAAACCTTCTCTGGTGCAATTTGAGGCCATTTTCTCTGGCCCTAACTCTTGTTGCTTGGGAGATGAGACCAACAAGACACATTTCCTCTACAGGAAACTAATGGCTTTTGAGAGCCTTGTCAGTTGTGTTTGGATGGTAGTGTCAGTTGGATTGCAGCAGGTAACCGATACAGAGATGCCAAATAACTTGGTGTATATCTAACAATGAAATCAAAGCAAAACAAATCTGAGAAATAGACCTGAATCCATAAGTGACATGTATTGACATTTGCCTGTTGCAGTAATTGCACTTGAAAGTAAATTACTTGCAGAGTAGTTCTGTGTTCATTCACTCTTTGGAAGAATACTTGAAAGTAAGTGATTTTTGTAGTTAGCTTGAAAAGTTATACTGACATAGTGGAATTTATTGCTTAAGAGAAGCAGCATGTGAATTTATCCCTGTAATGATCCACCTGCTAAGTTCTCCTGAACAATATTTTTCTCTGTAAACAGTCAACTGAACTTGCCAGCTGCAGTAAGCATTTTTTTCCACCTTCTCAATGCTGTTTTATTTTCCGGTCTGTCGCATTCTTTCTGTGTCTTCAGTGTTTGTCTTTATACAGCTTCTCTTGTATCACAGCCCTTAAGAATAAGAAAAATTAATTGTTAAGCAGCTGAATTGACTAGTGTTGTGTAGTCCCATAAATATGGTTCTGTGCTTATCAAGCTTTCTTTGACTTCTAGCTGAATACATTAAAAAAAAAAAAAAAAGAGAGAGAAAAAGAAAATAACTAGCTCTATTGGTTTGACTAATGGGGAAAGAAAATGGATTTAGGAGTGTCATCCTCCTTGTTCTTTGGACATTTGGGGTATTTTTATGCTTCATAGCACAAAAATTGCTAGGGATTGCTTTCAGGAAGCGGGGAGAGGTGGACATCAGCTGCTGCAAGGAATGGAGCATGTTCATAGGAACTCTCATGCATTATTCATCACAAGCTCTTTTCACTGGAATCAGCTGGAGGAAGTAGTTAGTCTAGTTTGAGCTACACTAGTGTTTAGATTTAGGGGACTTAAACAAGCCCAGGCAAGTACTGCACCAACTCTTTCTCTTCATCTGCAGCCAAATGTAGGACAGGCAGCAGCTCTGCTCACACACAGCTCTGTCTCTTTAGTCGGGATAACAGGAGTCATGCAACCAAGGAAAGCCACACTGAGGATACACACATACCTTCATGCTGGAAAATGAAGCTTCAGGTAGGAGAATGTCTTGTCAGCAGAGGGGTGCTATGGAGCCCTGCAAAATAAATATGTGTCAGGGCAGCCTGTCAAGAGAGCATGCTATAGAGGCTCCTCATTAGAGGAAGATCCCTTTTACTGTGTTACTTTGCTCAGTTCTAATCGTGAAGATGCTTTTTTTTTTTTCTTTTAGCATGTTTCCTTCATTCATGCTGACATTCTTCTAAAGCAGGGAGACAACTTGCTGGTTTTGGGAAATTTTTTTACTCACTTTTATTTAAGCTGGCTTTTAAATTGTATTGGTATTAGCACTTTTATTTTGGGGGGAGGGGGTAACCATAAGAGATTCTGTTAAAACACAGCTGGGTGTGATAAGCCGTAAGCTCCGATTGTGCCATTTCAGAGTGTCTGCATTTGAATGGCTGCAATATTTCCTCCTTATTTTTTAATTTGCTGAATAAAGATGCTTGCAAATTGTGGCTTCTGTTCTCAAAAGCATGTCTGTATTTTCTAATGTTATCAGTTGCTCTAAAAGAAATCTATATTCTGTTTCTGCGAGCTTTATGTGTTTAGATTATCAGGGCTCCAGCAATACTATGAATTCTGTTTTAGACAAAGAAGGGGATTTTGCAAAACCTTATGGAACAGTAACAAAGGATCTTTGTTCTGTTCTGTGAGCATTATTTGCTGTGTAATGTGTGGGTTTGTGCGTGTGTGAGAGGGAGGTAGCAAAAACGTAATCTCATTTGGCAGGAATATTCAAATGTTATTTGCTTTGTGTGTCTGAAGAGTGTGTGTGTGTGTGTGTGTGTGTGTGTGGGTGGGTGCCGCTTCTAGCTGCTGATCCTCGGTGCATGTGTGTGTCCTGCCCGCCCCGGCGGGGTCTTGTTGCGGTTTGGGGCTAATGGTGTTTGGTTATTTATTTATTTATTTATTTGGGCTGGTAAAACCCTCGAACTCCGAAGTGCAAAGACAAAGAGTCCCTGGTAGACAGCCAGGACAAAGCGGTGCTTTGCTGTGCAGACAAGTTGTTTTCTTTTTCAAAACGATAACTTGAAGTCCACTCTAGGGTTTAGTAAATAAGGATTGCTGGTGGAAGCAGAAATTGTCAGCTTTGTGTGACATCCTCCAGGATGACATTAATGATCTTGTGATTTTGGTGGAGCTTAAATGTATGATGCCTGCCAATATGTTGTCTTCCAAGATGACTTGATCACCCAAACAGAATTTGCATGTACACAAGAACATTATATTTAGTGAAATTTCTTTTTTGCCTTTTGTTAACAATTGTGAGTGACAGGATTTTGTTCCACACATTATCAGTCTGTGGCTTTGGAGGGAGGGCATGGGAGTACTTTTGGTAGTCCTAAATAACTTGAAATGTTGACTTTAAAACTTTAAAAGCCCCTTTTGATTTTACATGTTAAAACTCTTGAAATTTGAATGCTGTGCGTACATTGAGAATTGATCTTCTATTTGAATTTTGCAAATGCTTCAATATTTGCCATGAGATATAGAGCTGACAGTCTAATATTTTCTTTTAGAAATAAATGTATGACCTTTCAATGCGTAAGATCCTTGTTTCATCGAAGCTCCCTAGCAGGATTCTTTATCTGATTTTACTAGACTTGAGAGGTCCTGTGCATTCAGTTACTTTATTGAAGTCAGTGGAATCAAGAGATGTATTTGGGATTATGTGATTTAAACTTTAAGATTTTCTTTTTTAAACATTAAAATATATTTTACTGCCCTACTATTTTACACGTGGAGTCCAGAGTTGTGTTATCTAGTCATCAGGATACAGGGGAGAGTTATTTCTGTACTTGCATGTTTAGGATGCTGAGTAGATCTGTTGATAGCTTAAAATGAAGTTTTCTAAAAGCATCTCCATGTTTTTCTTTTTCAGCTATCCACATTCAGATTTTGTCTGTACTCAACCCCCTGCCACTCACTCAGCTGATTTTATTACTTTTAATTAATCAGATACGATTTTGTACCATCACTGTAGCACAAAACCGCAGTTACAGCCTTATTTGCATAGAGAGGATTCAAACATGTTCACCCCCAGCTTAAACCAGTTTGGGCCTGGATAAGAGTGTCATATTTGATGTGTCATATGAAAGTGCTCAGGTTTATGCCCAGGCTTCAGAAATTCCTCAAAATCCTCAAGCAGCTGAAGCATGAGGGACCTGGATGGACTATGACACTGTTGATCATAAAATCTCAGTCTTGCAGAGAGGAGTTTTGTTCTGATTTTTACAATGTTTTAAAATTCAGACTTTATTATGATGATGATGAACTTTCACGTGTCTGGGAAACGTTCTGGATCAAAATATCTACCAAAGTTGCCAAAAATTTGGTCCATCAGCTAAGAGTGAGAGAAATATTTGGACTGAACAGAGCACCTCAGGCATTACTTACGGATTCAGGAAGGTGAGAGCTTGTACTGAGCATTAAAAAAATACAGCTAATGAATAAGGAAGAAAAGGGCAGAAATCCAATTTTTTGTTATTTTTCTGTAGATCACTGTGAAGAGCTGGAATCAAACCAGAAAAGGAAACATACTCTGTGTTCAGATAGTGGCAGGGAGCAGGACTTGGACTCCTTACCAGTTTTATCTCTTATTTCAGTGTCTCTTTGTAATGGAATATAAAGGTTTCGAATGGCAGAGTCAGAAATACAATTAAAATATTACCTATTTAGTAGCAATAAGAAATGTCACAAACTGAAGAGTATGTTTATATTAGTATTAAAGAAGTGATTGGAAGAGGAGTTATTAGCTAGTTCTGTGATATAAAGGCAGCATATTGCAACAACATTTAAGTGGTTGCATCTGTGATGTCTGTGGAAAAAGTAATAAAAAAAGGGAAGACTAAGCATGGTGGTGTCTTTGTAGGACCTGTCAAACAGTGGAGAAACTTCGGGGGTTTTTGTTTCTTGGCTAACAAGGAATTCTAAAGGTGGATCTGTGGTGAGAACAGATCTAAGTTTGCATTTGTGCGGGGTTTTTTAATTAAAAAAAAAAAAAAAGCTGAGGAATGAATTTTGATTGAAAATCAGTTTTTTGGTAGTGCAGAATGAGCGTATTTTAGCTCCGTGGCCTTCTGCCACTGGGCTGCTTCCCAGGAAGTAAAACAGTGGGCAGTATTCTGGTGCCATGGTGGGACTGCAGTCAAATTGCTTGTGATGACAAGTGATGTACAGTTGATTTGGAGCATATATTGCTGTGCATTCATGATGTCAGTTTTGTAGCCTGACCTTAGGCCAACTGGCCTTTTCCCAGTGTCAGCCAGCTTCCTTATGATTTTGCCACTGTTTCTTTCCTCTGGGGCTGGTGACCCTCTGCCTTCCTCCTTTGCCAGCAGAGGGGAAGGACAGTGACTGCCTTCTTCCTATGGATGTGCCTGGGGGGAAAAACAATAATGGGGCTGCAGGAGAGAGGAATCCTCTTCACCTCCTTGAGGAACAACAGTATTCCAGGCTGGAGATCTCTGCACTGGGTCTGATGGAGGAGGGCAAAGGGGTGCCATCACCTCCTTGTGCTTCGGCCTCAATGCTGTGATGGATTTGACTATGGCATCATGAGCATGTTTTGGCCTCTGGGGACAAGTAAGGAAGAGGGACAGAGACTGTTTTTCCCAACCAGACCTCCCCAAACCTCAGTGTCTCGTTGACCAAAAGGCACAGGATGCACTGATATCTGAGCAGATATGACTGAAATGGTGTTTTTCATTGTTTCCTCCATCCTAGGAAGGACTGCATGACAGGCAGAAATACAAAGCTTCCAGTAGGGATGTGCCCCTGTGTAAGATTTGGTGGAGACAGAGGGATATTAGGCACCCATGTGCATCTCCATGATTTGACTGTGCCTCAAGCGAGTCAGGACTTGACTGCCGATACAGACAAGGCCAGTGCAAAAGCTGTGTGAGCACGTTAGTGCAGAGATGTGCCAATGTGCACCCTGCTTCTCTCTGAGCAACTCGTGGGCAGAGGGCTCAGTGATGTGCTATCCTTGGCTATACAGCTCAGGTTTGGTCTGGTTTATTTGTGCATTCATATTGAAGTAACAGCAGATGAACAGATTAGAGGTAAAGTATCATTTTGATGTTTTGCAAGGTTCTGTGTACAATAAATGATAAGGCATTGCAGGTGTGCCTTGGAGCTCATTATTTGTGTATTTGCCTTTCAGCAATGTTTAGAGAACAATCTTGAAGTGAGATGATTGCAGACACACACAACATCCGAGCTTAAAGCTAACAGAAGGACATTTCAACACAGTTTGTAAATGTTGGCGTACAGATGTTTGTGTCCTTGGGCTGAGATACAAAATCATGAATACGGGTAGGCCAGTTAGGCCTCTCCTGAGTCAGACCACCTGTATGTTGGACTCTGCACAGAGCTTTAGCCATTGTGCTTCTGGAGGAGTTTGTGTAAAGGTAGTGAAGGCCGGCAGCTTGAAAGCACTGAGAAAATGGTGGTCAGGAAGGAACCGACAGCAACATTTGCAGCCTGGGATGTGGGGAATTTGTTTTTGTTTTGTCATCTATAGTGTCATCCCTTTTATCTGATTGCATCCCTGCACTAGAGGTTTTTGTGGCACTAATGACTTTTTCTTTTTATTCTCCCTTCCTGTCATGTATTGCTTTTCTGATTTACTTATTTTTTTATTAAAGTCTAAATTCAATTTGTGGAGCAAATCATCTCCTCTAGAGGAGTAGGAAACAATGGTTTCTTGAACCTTTCAGCACTAAATGGATATTTCATGAATTCTGATTATTCCAGAGAACTGATTCAAAGACCCAAACAGACCCCATGCTTATGCTAACAGGACTGCTGAAGTTGTCAATGAAGTCAAAATCATAAATGGAATAAGAACTGCTGTACCAGGATGGACCAAAGCACTTTGTGGCAGTGTGCAAAAGGAGATGGTTAGGGACTAGTGAAAAAACAGGCATGTAATTATGTAATCTGTCAGAAGTAGGCACGTCATCAACCACGTAGTAGTGCCTCCCTAAAAAGCTTTCCCAGCCTTCACTGATTTATAACTCAAGGGCTCTCCTGTGTTTGTATTTAATAGTTCTCAATAGATTCCTGTTCCACTAGTCTCTCCAGTAGTTTTCTCTGAATCTAGATAAAACTTTGAGCATCCCAAACCACCTGAAGCAGAGAATCCCACCATTGACTCTGGATTGTTCAAAAAATAGTGTCTTTTTTTTGTTCTGAAATGCTTGTTTCATTGAATGTTCTTTTGCTGGAGAGGTGGGATATTGTTTCCTAGTTACTTTTTCTGTGACCATTGTGATTTTATGATCTCTTCCCATGTTGAAGAACCTGAGGCTCTTTAGTAAGTTTTTGTATGGAAACCACTCATTCATTCAGTCACACCATTACCCTTTCTTGTATCTTTTTCAGTCTTAACTCTTATTTGATTTCTATGGGATGAGAACTGCACGTAATATTTAAAATAGCATTTCTGGGTTTGTAGAAGATAGTGGTTCGCTGGTTTGTTTTCTGTCCTTTCTTTAATAATTGCAAACACTTGATATTCCACTAGCTAGCACTGAGTTGATGTTTCTGTAAAATTATAATCTGAAGACTGTATGCTTAAGTACCTGGACCCCAGCTTTGAATATGTAAAATTGAGACTGTTGTTTGGCGTTTATGCAGCCTGCATATGTCATCTGCTATTTTACTTTTTTGTACTATTATACTGTTGATACAGGGAGGTAATTCTGCACCTTGCCTTAGCTAATAACAGGAAGCTGTACAGGAAGTAAATTCTGTTGCCTTGTTATTAAACTTGCTTTGCAGACTGTTTTGTATTAACTCTCTCCCTGTGACACCCCAATGGTGTCACAAAGACTTCATTCTGCTGTCAAAACTGGGTTTATTTAAATAAATAAAACAAAAACGAAACACCCCAAACCTTCCTCTCCTAATCATGAGTTAGATGATCTTTTCTTCTCTTAATGTATGGTAGCTTGGAAAACGGAACCCGTCACCCTACAGAAAGAATGTGACAAAATCCCATCCAAAAATATCTTAGAGCCTGTGCTCTTCTTGATGCTTTCAAGTCAAGAGGAGAAAAAAAATCCCAGACTCTTTAATTTGAGAAATAGCTTTCCTTTACAAAAGCAGCAATATAAAGATTTATTCACTAGTCTGTTAATGAATGATTCATTAAACTTGTTCAATATAGAGGCTGGCATTCCAGCTATGTAGTTTCCTTAATATTTCCTGGCACTCTTGCTAGAAACTGCTGTTTCATTACTCACCTTCTAGCCTCCTGTTACTAAAGCAGCTCTAAAAAAGAGGTGATGCTCCATGTGATTAGCTGAACTATATTTCATCAATCCTTATCTTCGTGATGAGACTACTTTCTGAATGTAATAGAATTTAGGATTTCAAAACCAGATACTATTGATTTTAGAAATATCGTCTTGACCAGACATCCATGTGAAGATAGATGTAACAATCCAGTATTCACTTAAGGCTAAAATTATATGTCTGACAATTATTTTAGAATTAGTTCGCTTGTCTTCAAAAAGGGGAATAGAAAATCTCCCTAATATGAGTGTGGTAAATTTTTGGTATGATGGTGCAAATAGATATAGCTTTTGTAGTGAGAGTGGTTTGATACCTTTTGCATTTGTTAGGAAAGCTTTACATGCCACATAGACTCTTTCACTTGAGCCATGTCAAAGGACTACAAAGGTTTTGGAGGAGCAGGAGTCCTGTTATCTGCAATAGCAGCGAGTCAGCCTCAATGGGGAAACCCTGCCCTTGCACACCCATGTTAGAAGACCATTTGGAGAAGGGTAGAAATAGGCAACTGTCAATAGATGATTCAGTCAAACCTATGAAGCAGAGCTAAACTGTGCTAAGTTACTATTGCATTTAGTTGCTGAGAAAAACAAGGCATATAATAAAAAAAAAAAAAGCAGTCTTTTCTATCTGCATCTTTTAACATTCATCAGTCTGTAAAGAACAGAGAGAATTTCAGGTCATGCTGTTTTTCCCACCTCCTCTGCTTTTTGATGTCTTTTTGTGACTTGATCTCCTTCCCTTTCATGTCTCTTCTTGATGTGTTTTTTAGATTGGGATTTAATTTTTGTTAAACATCACTTCATCTGGGTATGTTATTTTGCTTACAGATTCTTTTCACTTGTTGCTAAAGCTGTGTGTTTCTTATGGTTGCATTTCCTAAAAATACTCTTTTGTAATGTGTCTTGGAATCCATGGTTTTTTGTTAGTAATGTCTCTTTCCCATGTAATGCGGCAAGCTTGGGGAGGAGCACCTCAAGAGCTGCTTGGCAGAAAGGGACTTGGGGGTGCTGGCTGACAGCTGGCTCAATATGAGCCAGCAGTGGGCCCATGTGGCCTGTATCAAGAATAGTGTAGCCAGCAGGATTAGGGCAGTGATCATCCCCCTGCACTCAGCCCTGGTGAGGCCACACCTCGAGTGCTGCATTCAGTTCTGGGCCCCGCACTTTGAAAAGGACACTGAGCTGCTGGAGCATGTCCAGCAAAGGGCAACAAGGCTTATGAAAGGACTAGGAAACACGTCTTATGATGAATGGCTGAGGGAGCTGGGTTTGTTTAGTTTTGAGAAGAGGAAGGTCAGGGGAGACCTTATCACTCTCTACAACTATGCGAAAGGAGGTTGTAGTGAGGTGGGGACTCATCTCTTCTACCATGCCTGCAGTGAAAGGATTAGAGAAAATAGCCTAATGCTGAGATGGGAGATTCCAATCAGATATTAGAAAATTTTGTCACTGTAAGTGGTCAGGCACTGGAGTAGGTTGCCCAGAGAGGAGGTGGAGTCACCGTCCCTGAAGGTGTTCATGAGGTGTCTGGATCTGGCGCTGGGTGATGTGATTTAGTGGTTTAGGAGTTACAGTGATAGTACTGGCTGGATGGTTGGACTGCATGATCTTCCAGCCTTGCTGATTCCATGATTCTGTCTGTCATATGTGGCTGTTACAAGGTGTGTGGGAACCTTCTGCGGCTTAAACCAAGATGATCAAGGACAGCCAAGCAGTCAGTGCCTCTGCCAATCATCTCAGAAACTAGATTTTAACGAGTCAGGTTGGCTGAAGAAAAGTAGGTCTCTGAAGACCTATGTTGTAAAGTTCCTGTGTCTTTCTTAAGAGCAAAACCAGTGAGGTTCATGTCACACTCACTGAAGTGATTTACCTTCTCACAAGAGTAGTTCTGCAATGGGCTTGAAGGAGGTAACAGTTGTCTCTGTAGGTATCACTTCACAGGCTTTGTAAAGTCTGACTGGAAGCTGCCCTTCTTGAAATGAATTAAAATACCCTTGCCCTGAACTTTGTCTCATGCTCGGCAGGAATTTTTCATTCGAGTGCTTTCATATGAGACTGTGAGGACATCAGAAGGGCGCAACTCAAGCCTTTCATCTTACAGCTGGACCAAGCGTATCGACCGCTGATCTTTCTTCCCGGTTCTCTTATTTTAAAGTTATCTGCAGATACCAGAAGGGTACTGTAAAGGTGTCCAGAAGTGTCTAAAGACATAGGATGTGCTCCAAAGAGCTTATTGGCTTGGGGAAGGTGAGGGAGTGTAGAAGAGCATTGCAAGAAGGTGATTTTCCAATTTCTTAAGTTAAGCAGTTCAGAGCTGAATGACTAGGTAGATTATTCCTTCCCCCCCCTTGTTTATCTATTTTGCCTTCTGGCAAAGGACACAAAGACTGTTGACTAGGTGATAACCTCAGGCAGCCTTGCCTCTGTGAATAGCAACCTTAAATTTCAGTCCCAGTAAAGAAAAAACCTAAAAAACCAACCAAACACACAAAAATCCCCACAGAAGAAAACAAAAAATACTAAACAAGCAAACAAAAAAAACCCCTCACACCAAAATCATTGTCCCCCCTCTCCAGCCAAAAAAAGCCTAAAAAACATGCTCTTGGTTCTTTCTGAGATGAAACACTTTCAAAAGCAAAATGTAAACAGTGCTACTGAAATAATGAGATGAGGATGTTAAAAGAAATGGTAATTTTGTAATCTCTGGATTGAGCAATGAAGCAAAATACCTGTGAATCTGTCCCGAAAGGATATGAAGATAAAAATTCCTTGTTTTTTTTAATCTTACTCATTTTTTTTTTACAGTAATGCTTGAAACATGTATTTTTAAGATTTGCTTCCTCTCTTTTGCAGTTACCAGGCAGTGTTGCTGACTTATTTTTATCATGTGTATTTTGGTGTACTCAGCCTCTGTGATTGGGGATGTGTGCACCTCTTTTACGAATTTGAAGCTATTTTCATGATTTTGAAACTTGAGTCATGGGGTTTTTTGTGTATCAGAGATAGATGAAATTGAGTTGTAGTTGTTTAAAAGATGGTGAACAGTTTGGTTTCTGAATACTAGAGCCAGCCTTCCTTATAGAAGGTCCTAGCAAAGACTGTGGAGACACATGAACCTTTTTTTTTTTTTTGGTTGTTGTTGAAAGGGAATTTGAATTCTTCCAGAGACTGGTTTCTGCACCTTCTAATGGGCAGCTTAGTTACTGACAGCATGGCTGTTTGTGTTTCTCTTGTCTGCGATCTTTTTTTCCTTTTTTCTAATTAAACATCAAGTTCCCAGCTTAGCCTAGTGTAACAGGAAGCAATCTCAAAACCAATCAATTTATGCTCCCTTATGCTGACCGTGATGGTTGATTGATCTCTATATTGAAACATTTTGTGGTTGCTACAACACACTGTTATTTCTTTCTCTTGATATTAAAGTTAATAGTTGAACAGTTTTTACCATTCCATCTGGTTTCTGTTAACAGCTAATTTTGTTGTTGTTACTTGTCATCAGTTTCTCTCTTGCTGTCTAATGGAGAATTAGTGTTTTATGAGTCGTTGGGGTGCTTATTTTATCTCGATTGACAGTCAGTGGTTAACATTAGGACTTTGAAATGTAACAACACTCTTCCCCAAGGAAGTATTTGTCTGTCTCAGAGGGGTCAAATTAGTTTAAAGAACCAGATGTAATACCTTAGGCTATTTGAGGCACCAGCTCTGCTTTCAAATCCAGGCTGGGCTATCCTGGTTAGAGTAATAATCCCTGTGTTTTCTGTCTGCATTATTTATGCTTCTGCTATTTTTATTTTTTAATACTTTCCTCTCCCATAATTGTGGGCCTGCACTCCCCTGGTCTTCATGACAGTACTGACTGTGCGTTGTTCTTCCTAAAAATATCCCTTATTTCAAATCGAGTTAGTCTTCTGACTTTTGTTGCCTTCCCATTTCCCAGGTTACAAGCAAGGATCAGAGTAGGAGTTGGTTTAAGTGATCATCTGTGCTGTAGTCTGTTATAGTTATTACAGTCAGACAGAAGCTCTTAATTTAAGAAATGGTGAGCCTGGCTGCAGTCAGCATGAAATGGATTTGTGTATGGGAGAGCTTGGGAGCTGCTGGTTTCAAAGGGGTGATGGTTTATAGCTGTCCCTGTTGTTTTTCATCAACCTTGAAGTAATGAACTTCGGGGACAAGCTGTTGTGACTATACTTTGTCATTGCCACATCAGCGTTTCAACTGAATGCCCCCACTTGACCAGCTGTTTCAGACTGCCTGTGTATTTAACTGAAGGCATTTTCACAATGAAAAGACATTTTCTCACTTTTTTTCTTAATGGCTGCAAGGGTAGGAGAGCTAAAACCCTGAGCTGTACTTTGAAGGCTCACAGTTTACCCCAATACCTGTACTCAAATGGGAAATACACTGTAGACTGGCAAAACAAAAAATAAAAAAGATCTGCCCATAAAGTTTATTTTGATTGGTAAACTATCACTGGCTGTGCAAGGCAGGGAGTTTTGTGTGGGTGTGAGTTGCTTTTACACCATGGTTTTTCACTACATACCTGTGACATTTAAACATATTACAACCCTTTCTGAGCTATTGTGTTAAATGTAAAAGGGAGTTGAAGAATGATGCCAGGACCAGGCCAATTTCTAAGTAAGGTCTCCTTAACCCACACAGTATGGTTTAAAAATAAGAGGACATCACTTCTCCTAATAAACTGTAAGCACTGGTGTTACGGATAAGAAATGTAGCTCAGTACATGCAGAATAAACTATTTCTATAAGCCTTTCTTTTCCTTGTCTGTTTCCCTCAGCTATATTAGAGCAAAGCCCTTTTAGAGATGAGACTGAGACTATCTCCAGGTTACCTAGCTGCTACAGTGTCACCAGCTGTCCAGTGGGGAGAGGAACGTAGAGCAAAGTATGTGATAATTCAAGAAAGGTAGCCTTTTTAAAAAACAATCATAACAGAGGCCAAATTCATATAATACTATTGAAAAGCTAGGTAAATGCTGTGGTAATCTGACCCAAAAGCAGATTTTTGGCTCTTATTTTAGTCTTTTGATCAAGAAACTATGTACTCTACAAATTCTCTGTAATATTGTAGCAGATGACAACTGGAAGAGACTTATTAGTGGGAGCTGAGTTTCTTCTATGAAAGGATTTCTGAGATGCAACAGTTGTAGGATGGATGTTTAAAGTATCATTTCTGTAGCCCATTATCTTAATATTGGGTAAGGTATATCATAGTCAAGGACATTCCTTGGGTAGATACAGTTGGAAAGGGAATCCTGCATTCTCCTTTGCCATTAGGCTTCCCCTAGCCCATGAAGAAGCGTGTGGATCAGGCTCTTCAGTCTACTTTTTCTTGACACTTCAAACCATTAATGGTTTCTGCAAATTGTCTCTCATCAGAAGATGTACATTTCTCATCCCAAATTCAACAAAGAAATGTAAGAGTCGTCCTGCTATTAAAAAGACAAAATTAAACAATTTTTTTCCCCCAAAAGTAGAGGAGGATTATTTGTTTTTCTCTTCCTCAGCTGTATTGCATATTATATTGCTTACTGCTTGGTCTATCCTTCTTTCTCCTTTTTGCTCTTCTGCTTTTTATTTGAAAGAATTTTCACTTCTGCTGTGCCGTGCCATGTAGCAGCTGCTTTTGATTTGTGGAAGCACAAGTAGAAGCCTTGTCACATGTCTGACTCTAGGGAAGATGTTAACATGCTTTTCACTGAAAGGAAAAGAAGGGTGAACACAGATATATTTGAAATGAAGACAGAGCATCTGCAATAACAAGAAGTGTAAATTTAACAAGGAGGAAACATGAGCTCCTGATCAGCAGTGGGAAGACAATCTGAGTATGCTCATTGTAATGCGAGCGTTTTTGCAAGTTGTCTTCTTCTTTACCATTTATAGATGTGAACCACTTTTACCTGTCAGTGCTTTTCAGAGGTGATTTCTGACCTTCTGTCCCATTCTTTTCAACTGAGCTTTGGGAAGGTTTAGTGTCTAAAGCCATAAAGGTTTGACTACAGAAAGTGCACCTCCTAGTTCCCCAGCCCTTGCTCATTGGTCGTCCTAACCTTTGTTCTTCTTTGCTATTGTCTGTGATACTAATGAAATCAACTACCTTGTCATTAAAATTGAGGTGACACTTGCAGGATTTCTCTATTGAGAGGGTCTCTTTGTCTTAGTTTACTGTAGCCTTTGATTTGGCCCTGTCTGGTGCAGATTCTTGCTATTAAATGAAAGCAAAATGTAGTTTGTAGGTTTGGGATTTTTTTATGTGTATGTGCACGTGTATGTATTTTAATGCATTTGACATAAATATGACTGGCAACTTTTTACTCCAGTAAAAATTCCATTTTTTTACACCAGTCCATCCCTCTTAGTGTCTGTTGTTAGGTTACTCTAGTCATCTTTAAATTTTCTTGTATTGTAAGATTTCTGAAGCAATTCCAGCCTTTTGCCACATGTCATAATGCTTAGCAGTGCACAGTCCTGCTCCTGAATTCTCTTCTTTCTTGAAAGCATCCATTGAATTTGGCTCAGTTTTCTGATTTCTAAATTACATCCAAACAGGATGTTCCAGTCATACTAGGCCTTCCAGCATTTGTAATTCTTGTATAGTGAATTTAACTCAATATCTTTCAGGGAATAAAACCACCATTTCTTAAAGTATTTGTTAGAAGGGTATATTGAGCTGGAAGCCAAAAGTAATGCTCCACCTTTGAGGAGTGTTAGCTAGCAGAGAAATAAAATCCTTCTGGATTGAAAAATGATTGCAATCCTTTTTTCTAAAGCTTATAGGAGTTCCCCTTTCTACCCAGGATTAGATCTTATGAAGATGGCTGTATTTCTGTCCATTCTAGCTTCTTGATTTGAAAATCACCCTCCTTTGTATAGCATCCCAAATTCCTTTTCTTGCATTGAATTAAAAAGTATTTTCAAATTGTTGCCTTGATGGGGAAGGATACAGAGGAAGACAATATAGATACCGGCAGAAAGGCAGGAGAAAAGGGCTAGTGCATGTGGGAAGAACAGCATCTAAGAAGAATCAAGAGCAATAAAAGGTAGAAGGAGACAAAATGCAGGTGTGATGTGAGCTAAGATGGTGCTGGGGACAGTGGCAGTGACTGAAGATGTAATTGATGTGGTCACTGGTTTGTTTCCTGTTGTGCTCACTGTATCTCTGCTGCTGAAGGATACGAAGCACTCTTTACTTGTGAGCTTTGCTGGGTTTCACCCTGTCTCTCTGGGAAGCAGCTCCTATCTTTTAATCCCCATAAGCCTCTAGTCTTGCACCAAAACATGCCCCTCCTGAAATGTAATCCTCTTACTTCGGTTACACTGCTATGCTCCAGTTATGCCCATGTGCTTGGGAGCACAGGCAGCAGGGTGTCTGATTGTGCCGAAGGTTGGAAAAATTTGAATATCCAAGTACCTAGATAAGGAGTCCCCACATGACTGTTGTCCAAAGTAGTGTTTCTTAATATTGTA
This sequence comes from Pyrocephalus nanus, assembly GCA_038380795.1. Classification (NCBI taxonomy): domain Eukaryota; kingdom Metazoa; phylum Chordata; class Aves; order Passeriformes; family Tyrannidae; genus Pyrocephalus; species Pyrocephalus nanus. The sequence goes on from CM076268.1 coordinate 19,278,172, forward strand.
TCCCCCAAATCCCAACACCTCCCAAAATCCCAAATCCTAACTTCTTTGTAAAAGCCTGTGGATTCCTTATGCTGTGGTGTCTCACTTATAACACCAAAAAAAAAAAAAAAAAAAAAAAAGAGGTGTATTCTACATGCTTATGGACCACCATGCTCAGAGAACTAAAGGTCTTTATACAGCCAAGGAAGTGCAAGGACAATTTGGGATCACTTTTACAAGTGGTGGCGACAAATTGAACAGTTTCAGATATGGACTGAACTAGATTGTTCTCCTAAGAAGGTGGTGGGCTCCATGAGGCAGCTCTTAAACCAGATATTAAAGTCTTGTAAAGCCTATGTGAAAATCGGTGCCCTCACAAGATCCAGGTTGTAGGTTACCTTCTACAGTGAAGAAGAATGGAAGGGAGAGCTCTCAATTATGTTGTCCTGGTTTTGGCATGGCTTTGCTGTACATGAAATTCGTCCTGTGCAAACACTGTTCAGCTGTGTATCTGTAACAGGACACAGCTGCTGGCTGTGACACAAAACAACACTGCATACAAGAGTAGTACAAGCAGGGGTGAATTTCACTTAGGGCAGCTTAATTTTCATGTGCCTCAGGTTTCTCCTCTGCCAAGTGACAGCCACATTTGCCTACTTCAGAATACTGATGTCAAACTCCAAGTTGTGTATTTTGCAAACTGGCCTCATCGTGTCTCTTTGAAGGTATCATCTTGTTCAGCTCTTATTTTGAGCTGCTCCTAGTGCTGTTCAGCACTAAACAACTTCAGTATTTCCCTTTGGAAAGGGAATACTGTTTTGGAGGAAAGGTGCTGTATAAGAAGCACATACGTTGTGCACCAGAGTTTCAATCCTGTAGTATAGCCTAATTTTCAGTGGCAATTTGGCTGTTACCTAAGTGCATGTTTGTATTAAGAGAGCTTCTTCCAATTTCACATCCTTCTTTTGATGTCATCCATTCTGTCCTTTTGGGTACTAGCAGCAGATGGTATTAAGGAACCTCTCAAGAAAAGTGTTAGGTTTTTCTCAGTGTGTGCGTAGAGAATTGGCCACTTGTCCCTTTGAACTCTTGCTGTTGTTACTTACCTCTCTGCTCTGCTGCCTTGTTCTTAGCTGCAGGATAAGACTGCCTGTTTCACTACTTTGAGATTCTAGAGCTTTGAGTTTTAAGTGGCTGGAAGAGGTTTCTCCAGCTGCTTTTCAGTAGAAATTAATGTTCTCTTCGCTTCCACACATTGTTTTCAAGGGAAGCCCCAGGGAGGATGTCCAAGGATATACAGACTTGATATTTAGATCTCCCTATCTCCCTATTTTGAGGATTATTAAAAATTGACCTGTAAGATTATTAGGAAGCTGCCATAACTACAGAGTGAACTATATCTTTTGATGATCAGTTATAAGTGCTTTAGCTTTTCCAAGCACCAGTCCTTCGTGCACTTTTTTCTGGGTTGGTTCCTGTTGTTCATGATGCTTGTTTTGTTGCAGGAATCCCTGCTCAGCAGCCTCAGGTCTTGCCTGACCTAAGTTATTATTTAATCCCATCAATGAATTTCCTTCTGGATGCCTGTGGAAACACAGTGATATTGGTGACTTCCTCAAAGCAAAGCACTTATGTATGGAATGGTGACAGGGAAGCAAAGGGTTAAAATGCAAAAGACATGTAAACTATATCTAACCCCTAGATTTTCCTGGCAGATTTGCACCGATCTCTCTCATCTTTGGTAAATGTCTGTATTGAAACCCAAAAATGTGAATCTCTGAATGTGGACCATGGTGCTTTTAAGTCTCTTTGTTTCAGAGCACAGTCCAGTTGTGCATACAGGTTGCATCCTTATCCCGTGGTACTGTTTGATCAGTCCCAGTGCCTGCACGGCAAGATGCAGCTCAGCAGCATCTAATCCTTCCCCCTGCACTCCCTCCCTTCCCCAGAGTGCTTATCGTGCCAAATCATCTGTTTCATCTTTTAGAGAATGCTTTGCACATTACCTGGTTTTTTTTGTTTCTTTTTCTGGATGCCTTCTGAAGAGCCCCTTTAAAACTAAAATCTCAGGGAGAATTTTGACATTTTGTGATGTTCAGATAAGCAATATTGCTTGCCTGGGTTTTGGCTTTTAAGGAAAGTCGGTTTCCAAAGCAGTAGTTACTTTTCTTCAATCTCTAGGAAAGTACTTTAGTGGTCATTTCAAACTGGAAGTATAGTACTTACGTTTAGGGATAATTTTGTCTTTTGTATTTTCAAAACTAAGATGAATCAGAAATAGATTTGGAGGAGGGGGTGTGTGGACTGGGAAGTTTCAGTTCTGGGTTCAGAACCATGTTGTAAAGGGATCAGCAAGCATATGGTCAATGTGATGCTCCAGGTGTAAATGCTTGCAAACTGAGGATCCTTCCCCCTAAGGGAATCTTCTCTACTGGAGTCTAGACCTGGTGGTGAAGCTTCTCTTTTATTTCTTCAGTTTTTCACTCAATTACAGATGTAGACCCTACAAGAAAACAATTAATCAATCTCCCTAGAGGTCTGACTGTATGTATTTTCAGGAGGTATACAGAAATGCCTTTAATTATTTAGTGGTTCTTTGTGGTGTTTTGAAAGTTACTTAAAACCCACAAAATTATGTATTTTAATAATAATTATTATCTTCTAAAACAGCTGCAGGTTTCACTGTTATCTAGTCTGATTTCTGCATATAATGAGAGTGTAGAGCAGTGAGCACAGAAAAGATTGAAACTGAGCTTTTAAAATCTATCTTTGGTGGAGGTCAATTTAAAGCAAATTTGACAAAAGTCAAATTGTATAAGCTAATATACTTTTCCTAAAAACTTTGATGCAATTTCCTATGACAAAAAAACACCCTCACTCAAAGCTTTAGGGAATGAAGGGCAGGAGATTTACTGTGAATATGAGACTTATTTATAACCCTTTGCCCTTGGGAAATAAACTTTACAAAATGCTACGTCAGCGCAAGTGCAGGAATGCAGCACTGTCCCTAGTAGGTCAGCCAGCACACTTCACAGCTGCACTTCATTTTCATAGGAATAAAAGAGTGAGGCAGAGGAACCCAGAGAAGTGAATTGCTTAATACTACTTGCATAATATCAGTACTTTTGAGCAGATGCGTGTTTCCATAAAATAACTCAGAGACCAAGCAGGATTTTACTGGAACTGGAGCATGAGAGTTGCAGAAAGAGAATGAGTAAATGCCATCAGTTAAGTGGAAAAGCTTCTATTCCAGTAGGCTAATGGCCCAGAGATTTTATTTTAGCAGAAAATGCAGGCATTCCTGGGACTGCGGTGTTAAATTTAGTTCTTACGCAGCTGCTGGCATTCAGCTCATTCAGACATGCAAAAACCTCGACCCTCCTTATTAGACAGCGTGAATGTTGAAGTTTCCCAACTGTGTGAAAAGCACTGCTCTCCTGGAAGGCTTCTTCTCTTCAGCTGGTAGGTTTTGTTATGTCTCCCATCTGATTGCCTCAGACCATCTTCCGCTGTCTTTTAGGTTTTCAGTGATGGGAAATGAGGCTGTGCACACAGAGAATCCCCTTTTCAGGGACTGATGTCCTGACCAGGACTGGTAGTTAGGGGCACTTTGAGCACAATACTCTCTATTCAGACTAACTGCTCAAAAAAACCATTTATTTTTATTTTTTTTCTTTTACTGTATGTTGGCCTTCAGGTTTACTGCCCTGCTGTGCTGGGTCATCCCTGCTTAATTTAGCCAACACAACTTCATTGGTTTCGATGTTGCTAAGTGTAAGCACTGCACAGATTTCTTGAAGATGTGCTGAACGTGTGTGCAAACGTGTTTTTCTAGCTGACTCCTGGTGCAATTTTTTCATCTCTGCTTCTCATGCTTCTTTAAGGTAATTCAGTATTATAAAACTACGTTAAGTCATTAGGTCTGCTAAAGTGTACCTACTACCAGTTTTTGTTACTGAAATACTTTTTTCAAATCAGGATGTTGATAGTGGCTCAGTTAGAGTCTTAGAGCCAACAGTGTGCCCAGGTGGCCAAGAAGGCCGATGGCATCTTGGTGTGTATCAGGAATAGTCTGGCCAGCAGGACCAGGGAAGTGATTCTTGCCCTGTATTCAGCACTGGTGAGGCTGCACCTCGAGTTCTGCATTGAGTTTTGGGCCCCTTTGCTTTAAAAAGGACACTGAGGTGCTGGACGGTGTCCAGAGAAGGGCAGCGAAGCTGGTGAAAGGTCTGGATCACAAGTCCTGTACAGAGGGGCTGAGGGAGCTGGGGTGTTTAGCCTGGAGAAGAGGAGCCTCAGGGGTGACGTTACCACTCTCTACAACTACCTGAAAGGAGGCTGTAGCCAGGTGGGGGTCAGTCTCTTCTCACAGGCAACCAGCAATAGGACAAGAGGACATATTCTTAAGCTGTGCCAAAGGAAGTTTGGTTGGACATTCAAAAGAAATTTTTCACAGAAAGGGCAATTGTATATTGGAATTAACTGCCCAGGGAGGTGGTAGAGTCACCATCCTAGGAGGTCTTTAAGGAGAGACTGGATATGGCACTTAGTGCAGTGGTCTAGGTGACATGGTGATGTTCAGTCACAGGTTGGACTCGATCTCAGAGGTCTTTTGCAACCTAGTTGCTTCTGTGATTCCTGAGACCACAGGCTTTTCTTGGTTTTGGTGGGACCACTGTGTTCTCATGGAGTGCTGTTTTATTGCTTTCTTCAGGAAATAATTCATCTAATTGTATGTGTCTTAGCCTGCAATAGCTGGTTTGAGTCACCTGCTTCCTGGTGTTCTGAAGGTGTGGGGGACAACTGTGTAGTCTTGATATTTAGCTGTGTGTCTTTTTTTCATCTTATTTACTTTCTGGTTTAATAATTCATTGCTTCAGGTACATTCATATAAAGACCATTCTATGACTTATCTTATTGTTGATCACCCCATCTGTCTGCTGCTGAACTCTCTGCATTTCTGCAGGCATGGATTTAGGTGGTGGTAACTGCCTTGCAGATAGATGCTGAATTCTTATCCTACTACTATATCAGGGACCAACTTAATGAGTGATATACAGGAGAGACTGATAGAGCACATTAAAATTCTGCTTCTGTCCTTCACTTTCCCTGCATTTTTATTTTTCTTCCCTTTATATCTGTGATGTAGGGTGCTTTGCTTTACTTTCTCTGTTCCTGCTGTATGGTTGGAAGGTAACCAGAACCAGCAGGATTTTCTCCTATGAGTAACAAATTCTAAACATCTGAGAGAGGGCCAGAGTATCTGCTTATGACTGAAAAACATGATATTTCTCAGCATACCCTTTGTGTGCTGGTTTCTGAAACTTATCTGTGATTCTTGGGAACCTGCACCCTAAATTCCTTTACCATTACTGAATATGGTGACGTTTCAAGTGCAGCCCCCTAAATGTGGAAATGAAGTTAATAACTACAGGGTTTTAGGCTAAAAGAAGAAGTACATTTAGAATGTGTTATATCCTGTGTGTTTAAGAGAAAAGGCTTTTGCAGCTTCTAGCACTGTGCAAATAATGGAATTTCTTGGTCAGGGAGAATTGGCCATCTTGAGTCACTGTTGTTCACACAGAACTGTGAGCAAACAGAACAACGTGACAGACAGATGTGTGAAAGCAGGAGACATCATACTTTGGCTTCTTGGGCTCTGAATTTTGCAGGAAGCTCTGAAAAACACAATTGCAAAAACTGTCGTGGCTGGACCAAGCTGCAGGAGAGGGTGGTTAGCAGTAGCATAGGAGGCTTGGGATGTAGGCAGGGGTTTCAAATCACTGCCTTACCAGGTTCTTGCTGTGCACTGGTACTGTAATAGTGTAATGACTCTAAATGTTCACATCACCGGTGGGTGCCCATGAATGACGTTGTGCCCAGCAGTGGTCTTCTGCCTGGTCCCATGTACCCTCTCCGGACTCTCACTAGTTGGCTGCATCCCATAGCATCAGGTGAGGTCTCATGTGAGACCAGCTGTGCTTTTCAGACAAAATGACATAAAATGTTCATGGGTTACTGGCTAGAGTAGCTTGCTAGTACTCTAAAGAGTTTTTTGCCTCTGTTTCTGGTATCAGGGTTTGAGTTTTGGGAAAAGACAGGGTAGTTGGCTGTGTATGTGCTTTCTATAGTTTGGGGTGGGGGTGGGGGGTGTGTGTATGTGGGAGGGGTGTTAATTTAAAAACTTGAAGAATGTAAATGTTGGTATTCACACAGGCATGTTCTTTAAATGATTTGGGCGACAGTCAGTCGACACTTGAATTTCCTAGGTAATTAGTCAGGAACTCTGAACAGTCATTTAATATAATTTTTTTAATAATACATTTAAGCTTTAAAAGATTCTCATTCTGCAGTTTAAATGCACTACCTTATAAAAGAATAGTACCTTTTCTCTTGGCTGTGAATCATCCCCAGAGCAGTGTTTTCTTTAGGGATGGCTGAATGTGTTGTTTTTCTTAGACACTGTTCTTTGTGAGTTCCCTGACCCTTACCAACAAACACTGTTAGAAATGTAATGTGCTTAAAGCTCTCCAGAACATTACAGGTTAGATTCTCACAAGGATCTCACTCCAGCCAGTGTTTGGCTCAGTAACTTTATTGGCACCTGTAGGCCCCAGTTCATCATTTACCTAAATTTCTGTGATTATTTAACACAGTTTGGAATGATGCAGGGCAGAATATTTTGCAAACTGTACTGATAAAAATGTGAAGATAAAATTTCAGGAAAAAGCAAGCTGCTCTATACTGACTAGATTTTGCTAAACAGGTCTGACGTCTAAAAGTGCTCTTTCAAGAGTTCTTTTGTCATGTGCTTTTGGCCATTTCATGTTAAATGTTTACAAAAATATCCTAAACACTTTCCTAGCATCATTTGGGAGGTGAGTTCTCCATTTTCTGTAGGGAACATTGTTTGTCCTTATGGTCCATGCAGTCAGAAATAGGTTAATAAGCAATTATATCTTAAAATGTAAAAGGAGGAAAAGAAGTCAAATCCTTGAGCAAAATAGAAGCTACTTGAATCATCAAGGGGGCTTTGGGAAATACCCAGTTTTCTAGTATTGTTCTGAGTCTGGGTTTAGATTCAGGAGTCCTTTGTAGCTCTGCTAGATGAGTTGGTAATTCACTCTTTTAGCCGTATAATTTGATGGTATGAGTTGAAAATGAGAGTGACTTTGTGGGCCATCTTGGATGAGCAGAGGCAGTGATCCAATTGTGTCCGTCCAACGTGTCATGTCCAAATTGCACGCGACGTGCAAACCACGCAGCAGCCGCCACCCTTCCCCAGGAGCAGGTGCTGGAACACAACCTGCTGCTGCAGCGACTGCACCTGCAAAGTCTGCAGACACTGAGGACATCCAGCTCTTCACACAGGTCCTCTAGGCTGCAGGCTTTCCTGTGTCTGCTGGCAGCTTGAGAAATTCCATATTGCCAGTTGCCTGGAGGCTTTTTAATCTGTGAATGTTTAAAATAGTCAATTGCTTTGGCATATTGATATGTTTAGTGTGCCATGAGAATTCCAGCAGTTGCATTAAATGCAATTACTTCACAAAAGATAGAATGTTATTCCTTTTAATGTGTTTATAATTGCAGTCTTCCTCAGCGTTTGTCTCTCTATTTCTGCTGTTAAATACACAAAATTGTTTGAAATGGCATTTTCACTGTAAGCTTAATGCATACTGCTTCCATTATCAAGAAAGGTGTATATTTTTGAATCATGTCTTTTGTAGTTCATATAATTTGTTCCCTGAGGGAAGGATTCATTTTTATGTGGTGCATCACATGAAGATGTGCATTCATTGTAGGCAGGTTGTCTGGCAACAGCAAGATAAGAACATCCATAAAACACGTTGGATGCCAAACTTTGCAGTCTTACTTTCTTTGTTAGAAATTGGGCACATGGCCTGTGAAAGTAGGAAGTGTGCAAATGAATATAATTTTAGTGAAGTGTACCAGACTGATAGTCTTGTACATAGATAAAAGTTTACTCTTCCAGATGAGGCAGCCTTAGGTCATCAAGAGGAAAGCTTTTATATCATCTTCTAGCTCATAAAGTTAAAGAAGAAAGATGGAGATCAATGTCCATCCTGAAATGGCAGCTAGGGATACAGATTATCCATGATCAGATGTACTTTGTGCAGTCTGTGGAAGTAAAGCAAAGCAGTGCAAAAAACCAGAAAAATGGTATGTTGAATAAAGTGTGGATAACAAAGCCATGGAGAAAAAGGGCCTTCTTGAAGAGAATGCACTCCTTACCTTATGCAGTGTATGGCTGGACTCAAGAAAGGATCCAAGCATTGTATCTCATGTAGTCCTAGGACTAAACAGGCCAGGCTGAGCACAGAGTAATGCACAATGAATACAGTCCTAAACACAGGACCAAATCTGGAACACGTAGTGCCTGTCAAGTTTATGCAGTATCAGACAAATTCATGTGAGTTTTAAGAGCTGTTCACAGGCAGACGAGATGGAGCTCATTCTGACCACACTGTGGTGCAGACTTTGGCAAGAGAATCTTATTTAACTTCAGCAGTCTGCTGTGTTGTTTGCCTTCTCCTTTGAATTTCCTCTCAGTTATATTTCTTGTTTGTGATCTGTTAGCCTCCTTGACTTGCCTTACCAAGTCTCCGAGGGCCTGGCCTCTTCTTTGAATTCCTAAGTTCTTGAGCTTTGCCATTGAAGCCATTTGGTCTTGTTGGTCAGTCTTTTCTGTTAAAGCCATATGATCTCATTATTTTATATCTGTTGCTGATGTTTTCAGGCACAGCTGTAAATTCAGCACCTGGAATAAAGCTTGTTAATTCTCCTCTTTTACTGTCAGCCTTATTTTTGCCTTCAGGTTGTTTTTATGAGTTTATCTCCCACTATATGTAAAGTGGCTTGATGTTAACGTGAATAAACAAGTGAGAGAGCTGTCTGAGAAATCCACAGTGAACTTGCTATAGATTTTCCACTGTGATAGATCTGAAATCTTATATTGACTTTCTGCACTTATTCATGGATTGCTGGTCCCAGAGAATCAAGTGGGATTATCCAAGAATAGAAGATACTAGACTAGATGAAAGGGGCATGGTTTGGGTTCCTATTTCAATATTTATACTGTGTCTTCAGAAAGGCAAAAAAGAAGATAGGTAGGGTGATTTCCATCACCCTGCTTGGTTTCAAGTGTCCAGGAATAAATACTGCACAAGAGCAGAGATGCAAAGCATAAATGCCATTAATGTTATTTATCAGATAGTGTTATTCTTCCTTTCATTGCTCTTCCAGCTGCATGCAAAAATCATTGATGAACCTTGATGATATTTATTGCTCTTCCACAGTGACCTGGTGACTGCCAATGAAATAAAGGCCATATTCAGTTGATACGATGCAAAATACTGATTCCTATCCAAGTAATTAAATGCCGAGTTCTGTCAATCACAAGATCTAGTACTGACAAAGCTTTTATAATTCAACAGTGCATTGATTTTGACAAACATAAAAGAAATAATTACAAAGCATTCTCCCATTTCTTTCCTCTCGTTCTGTCCACTTCAGACAATTAAGTGCACTTGCCAATATTTTGCAAAGGAGCAATGATTCCTCTCCCCAAACTAAAAGTGTACATTCTTTTTAATATCTGCTGTTCAGGTATAGGGTTGCAGTGCAAGATTTGCAGAAATTCTGGGGAGAAGTTGTTAGGAGATTTGACACAGTGATGAAACCTGAAATAATACTTGGGTGTGTACCACTGCATATTTGTGGAACAGCGATGCATTCATGCTCAGGTCATAGGACTAGATGGAAGTTACACTTCTGACTTGCTGCTTTGCCATGCAAGGATTGTTCAGCTACTCAGTTCTTCAGCACCTCATCATTTCAAGCAATGACATTCTGTGTCCCATTCTGTAATTTTCATCAGATCTAAGAATGAGAATTGCTGTATGAATTGAAGCATTTATTACGTATTCATTCTTTCCTGCAAAGTTTTTTATTTGGGAAATCAGTTGTTTATCCAGAAGACTTTGTTGAAGTAGTGCCCATGACACTCACTGATATGAGTAAGTGATTTTGCTAGATATTGATCTCATGGTTAATCTGTCATTGTAAAATGCAATTGTAATGCACAAAATGAGATTAAAATGCCTTTCAGGGTCCACCTAGAAAACCATAAATTGACAATGCTCTAGCCAGTCAGACCTGGCTTAACTGTGTCTCCTGTCGGGCTGAGACATTAGTACTCTCCTTGTAAGGATCTGTGTCTGGGGCATTGCAGTAACACCATCCTTGAAACAAGGTCTCTGCTCTTTGTTACTGAGATTTTAATTGGAGATTGCCTATCATTAGATGAGGCTCTTAGCCCATGCTATCACATAATATAACGTAATACAGAAGTTGTATTGCAAAATGGAGAATATAGTGCCCTATCAGGTCACTGGTGTGTTAAATAATTAAGACTTCAGGAAGCAAGCATGCGCTGGGTTCACACATATCATTGGTGTCTTGATGATTGCAGAGGAGGACTATCCTCTGGTGCCCCTGTCCTCCTTTGCTAGATGGAAAGAGAGTAAAAATCATCTTGCTAACTCATTGGCTTCTGGCTTGCAGTTTGTTCTGCAGCTCTGTGAGCAGAGATGAAGATGGGTTTAGCATTAACCGTATTTAGGACTAAACTTAGGTAGTCAGGGATGTAGCCAGAACAAGGCTGCACGAGCTACAAAACTGCTTCCACTGTCATCCTTTATTTACCTGCCTTAATGACTGGAAACCAAAGTGCTGGAAGCACAAAACCAAATTATTTTACTTATGCATTTTTTTACCTTCCATCCCGACAGGGACATATAAGTTGTATTTCTTTAGGGTGCCTGCTTGCTGAGGCTGCATTAAGTCTACAGCTCTGTTTGGAGAAAGGTCAGTGTGTTACATTGGTGCTGTAAGTGCCTAAGAGCAGCTATGGCTGCTCTGGCTCAGATGGTAGGAACTGGTGTGCTGGCGCTCACAAGGCTTCTGGGTTTGGCTGTGTGAGTTATGTAGCTGATGTTATTAGTGGAAAGTGAGTATGTTGTGGTAGGGAAGCAAGGGTAAAATAACTTGAAGTGCTGAATACATGAAGACTGAGGTAAAAAGAAGGACAGAAGGGGAGTTATCAGTTTCTAGATCTCTGAACTGAAAGGGGAGAGGTGTCATGCAAGAGTAACCAAGGAATGGTGGCAGAAGGGAATATGAGTCAGCAAAATGGAGAAGGCAAGGTGAAGAGCCCTGCAGGAAAGCAGAGGTGAACTGAAACAACTGCTGAAGGAAGGAGGCAACTCTGTCACTCACAGTCCAGAGCAAATTCAAGGGGAAGGCAGAAAAAGAAAAGAAAGTTGAGAGGGGGATTCTGGCAATTGCATGCAAGTACATTCAGAGGTTAGAGTATCATGTCACTGTAGGAATGAGTAGCAATTCTTCTGTTTTTCAGTCATTTCCCTAGAGCCAGACTCTGATGGGGACCCAGAGCAGTAACTGGCAGTGAATGGCTCAGGAGAAGTGACAAGTTGCACTTGTAATTTTTTCCTATCTAGGTGGCTTTTTTATTATTTTGTGGTTTGGGTTTTTTAATGCCTGCGTGGTGGTTCTAGTTGAGTAGGATCATTTTGAAAGGCAAGATTCCTGTTATCCCATACAGAAAGACTGAACTGCCCAAGTAGAATGACACTTGCTTTAATTGGTGATAATTGGATGGTCCGTGCTGGCAGATGTTGCTTTTGTCTTGACCTTTCACTCAAGTGCAGAGACTAGTGCTTTTGCAAGAGGGAAGGAGAGCTTGTTTGGAGCTGTAATTACCAGACCAGAATATATCTTACTGTGCAGTGGGAGCATACTAGAAATAGAATATTTTTATTTGTTGGACGGTGATAGTAGCATAAATAGATGCTTAGCCTTGCCAATCCCATGTCAGTGTTAGTTTGTGATTAATTGGTAAAAAATCCCAGGATGAATGTAGTGGTGTAAGGTACTGTGTGAAAAGTGAGCTTTTCTTTGTTTGCCTTTAAAATCGTTTTTACCTGTTTAACATTTCTGTCACTCACTTAGTAGTTGTTTGTGCCTGCTATTAAAATATGCCTCTTCCAGGAGCTCCTTCCATGACTTTACAGCTCTTTTCTGTCTTAATGACTGAAAAACATACAATGTCTTAATGCATCGCCATGTAGGGAACACCAGCAAGTTCTGGCTCTATTTAATGGCTTCCACTGTGCTTTCTCCTGAAGGGTAGATGTTTATTATTTTATTTCCAGAAGACAGCTAAACAGCACAGCTATACTTCATCAGCTGTATTACTTAAGGGTGTTTCTGTTGCTGCTTAATGATTTATAAATAAATAAATAAATCTTTTTGGTCCTTTGCAGAAGCTGGCAAGAAAGCACAATACGTTCCTTCAGCAAGAGTGCTACTTGAGTGGTCACAGTGAACTGGAAATTGCTGCTGCACAGCAAAACTCAGTTGTTTATCTCAGTTTTTCAGCCCAACACATTTTAAAGTCTGTGTGTATGTAAACTATGAGACATTTCAAAAACTATGCCTGATAAGATGACAGGCTAAGGCAGGGTCAGTTGGTGTCCAAAGGCTGATGCAGTTTTATCTGGGTGATGGGGCTGCTTGGTAGTTGACAGGTCAGTCAGACTGAAAAATGTGCATATTATTTGCAAGTCTGTGTTGGATCTGGTAGTGGCTGTTGAAGCAGTTGTCACTCCTCAAATATACAGCTGAGTTGGTGCTTTTCCTCCATGTCAGGATAAGTAGCTCTTACTGAGTTCAGGTTTTGGCCAACCTGGGCTAAGACTGTAGTGAATTTCCTGTTGGTGTTATGTGGATGCTCCAACTTGGTGTGGTAAAGAAACACAGATGTTAAAAAGCACTTAGGTGCCTAGGAGTCCATTAGGGATATCACAGATACCTAAATATATGTGTGCATGTTCTCTGTAGCCCTTAAGGGAATATTTTTCAACACTGCTTTTTTATTCTAAAATGGTCACTCTTTCAATAAAAAAAAGCAGCTGTTTGCAGTCATCTACTGACTGAAACCTCTGATAGGTATGCTTCCATCAGTAGATGAATAAAGATAGTATGCACATATGTCTCTTACAGGCTCCTGGCATCTATCAGATAAAATCAGTTCTAGGAGGAGAGGTAGAAAGACTGGTTTCTGTGGCAATGGCTAAAAGTCTATTGGTTCTGCATCATCTACCATGTTGTGCAGATAGAGGTCTTGTCCTCCTGCTTGTTCATGCTTATTGAATTTTAGCACATCCTTTTCAACAGAGGTGCCTGTGTAAGTTCAGTCACACTCCCTTGCAGGCATCTTCTTCAGCTAGACAGCAGTATTTGGAAGCCATTGAGTTAATGGGAAGAAACCTGTGCTCTGTTTAATTTTGTCCTTAGGAAATTCACCCAGAAGTCTTTGACACCTAGGGCTGGATTTGAGACTGTCACTGGTGTGGAGCTGTATGCGTTGCTTCAGGGAGACTTCTTGCCCATGAATCCTGCTTTTCACTATCGTTTTCCCTTGTCCCACGTAGCTTTGCTCTGTTTACCTCCCACACATCCCTGGAAGGCCAAGCACAGCCTGCTTCCCCCACACCTCGCACAAATGCAGTGACAAGTATTTGTGCTTGCCAGCTTGTGTCTCTTTTCGTCATAGCTTGAGAACATGTTCCTGCCCCCTTTATTCTTTCTCCTGTCTTCTGTAGCTTGAATGAACTTTTTTTTTTCCTGTTTCTATAGTTACACTGCCTTTGATGAAATCAGCCAGGTCTTTCCCTTATGATTGGAGGCAATTCTTAGCTGTACGGGTTCTGGCAGTAGTCCCATCCAACATTAGTCTTCACATAAGCATTATGTCCATGTTTTTGGGAGTCTTTATGTGTTTGTTTCTGCTCCAGGAATACTGTTATCTATGAAACAGGAGTTCATAATCATCTTGAAAACCAAACTCAGCCTTGCAGTATACAAATCTGGCATTCAAATTTGGGCCACAACTGTTCCAGACCTTAAACTGATCCTTGCTGGTTTTTGTTTTGGCCATCAGTCAAACCTGGCATGTGGTGTTCCGTGGTCGCTTCCCCCCTCTTCTTTTAAAACATTGTTTTACTGTCTTCTGGATACTTGGACATACAGAGGATTTCAGAACGCTGTATTTGCTTACTCATGCTTCTAAGGAAGGAAATGCAACTCTTACCTGTCAACTGATGCAGTGCCCAGAGCTGTGTTGAGAGGCAACTGGTGCTGTAAACCCTACTTTTGTAAGCACATGCTGGTGTTTTATGCCTTGCCTTCTCTTTTCTTGTCACAAAATTTTGAACTTGCTCTGTGAATGTGCCGTAGGAAGAAGTATCTGGGAGCACAGGGAGTCTGAACATCTGAATGGCGAGCCAGACAGGCTGACTTCATATGGGCTTTAGTCACTGAAGGGTAACTTGAATTGTAGCAAACCATAGGCATGAGGTCTGAGACCAGTGTGCAGTACCCAAGCTGCTCTAGGAATAACAGCAGTTGACTGTTTGGTGGGGAATTTTTCATGTCTCTGTTTGTTATATAGGGAGGACTTTTGATCTCAATCTCTGATTTGTCCAGTGCTAAGAAGAACTGGAAGAGAGTGCTCTCAAAGTGTCTCTGTTAGGTTAAATTATCTTCAGAAATAAAGGTGAATGAGTTTGTTTCTTAAAATCCCAGACAAAAATATGCACTCCTAAAAACTCTTACGTAGCATAGAACTCATAGGAGAAAGTAGTAAATTCACTCTTTTTTCAGAGGGTTTAAATCTCAAACCAGTTACATCCCAGCTTCACAGACGTAGAGGAACATAGGTACTGATCTGTAACCAAATGTTATGACTTGTCCTGTTTGTAAAATTTGTTTAGGAGAAAAGTATTTTTTGTTGGATTTTATTCAGAAAAGATTTTTTAGAGCAATTTCTAGGCTCTTCCCAGTGGAGCAATTGTGTCCAGTTACACTGAATTGATGTTCAGAAACTGGAGATCCTTGAAGTATGAAATACTTGGTGAAGCCTACAGTTTATTCTCATAGGAGATAAGGTTGTCACGCTTATCAGTCAGGGTCTGCACGCTGAAAAGTGAGTAACAGATACAGTTATCACTGATTTCAGTTTTTAGAATTTCAGCTTCTGTGTTTCCATCTTGTATTATATTTCCAGTTTAATTCTGAGTTTTGTAGTAGATAAGAAGTTCCTCAATAATTCTGCTTTGTCTCCTGCAGTGACATGCATGTATTTATTCACAATTGTTTCCAGTTAACACTGTGATAATTTTGATTTTCTTTAAGCAAGAGCTTTCGGTTTAAGTGGTTGGATGTTTGCATTTAAATGTAGATGAAGCAGGTCTTCATGATACTGAAAAGTATCCTTCACAAAATAGATGCCATCTGAGTAAAGAGTTTTACATTATTCACAAAGAAAATTAATATTTCTTTCAGTATTTCTCATGTTTGTATTTGTCTTGCCTGTGTGATTTTCTGCACGGTAATATCTGGTTAGCAAACAAAGCAATTTAGTGATTATCATAAATCAGGCTGCTGTCAGTAGAAGGAACATCCTTAAAAGCCACCTGTAAGACTTTCTCCATGGAATTTGTTTTCTAATGCCAGCTTTAAAATATTTTCCTAACTGTGACTTGTTCCTGCAATGATCCTGTTTTTCTTTCAGAATGAGAAGGCTTTGGGGCATTCCGTGAGCCGCTCTAGTAACATCTCAAAGGTATGTTCCTCAATATAACTCAGTCTTTGCTAAACTTGGGAATACTGGGATTTCTTTCATTTCAAAGCTGGGGTGATTTATGTGACAATGTGACCAGTAGAAAATGCTTTTTTTGTCTGTCATTGATAGTCACTCCTGAAACATTAGAACTCTGGTGTTTTGCAGACTCTCTTTACAGGTCAAATGAAATGGAAGCTACAGTAGGTTTTCTCTTTCACACTATCAGCCTCCTTAGCTTGGTAGGAGCAAGATAGATGACAGATGCCTGAGATCTTATCTTGGCGGGAAAATGGCTCCAAAAACATTGCTCAAGTGTGTTGTTTTATAAGATAAAGTTACGTAAGGTATGTATAGCTGTGCATCCCATAATATGAATAGGATATGTGATTAAACATTATTTTATTGTTACTTCCACACTGAATTATTTTTAGCGCCATGATATTGTTATCAGGGCATGACTATATAAGTATTTTAAAATGTTTGCTTTTACAGACTCTGATCGTGTAAGAGAAGATGCTCCCCTCTTTCTAGTCACACTCTGGTATAGCCAATGGACACATCAAACCCACAATTGTTTTGTTATGCTATTAGGAAAAAAGTAATTATTGCAAGACATACCCTACTCCTACTTCTACACTGCAAATAAGACTTTTAATTATCTGTAAGCCTGACAACTTATTGCTTAAACAAGTACAATTACTTAAAGCCTTCATGCAGGCAAGGCTGTGCTGGTTGACCAGTATTTTCCACAGCATGCATAAGCCTCAACTCTTTATTGCCACAGTTTATGTCACTGATAGTAGTGACTTCTAATGAAAGAATGAGTCACCATGGCTGTGACAAGCTCAAGTCCCTTTTTTCTATTCTGGGTCCTTCTGGATCTAGGGAGCTATTCACGATTATCTCCAGCAGAGGAAACAGTGTCTGCATTAATTTACGGTTTATATGGGCACAGACAACTTTAACTTTGGAGAAGTTAAAGAAAGACAGAACTACTTGGTGTCCTAAATAATGAGCAGGACAAGTGTCCAGTGCACAAGGTATTGACCAAGCTGAAGGTATTGTTGTTGTGGGTTGATGTGGGATTGTGTTTCTCATTTGACATTAGAAAATGTGCATTCACATAAAGGGTTTTGCAATAAGTACTGTGTGACTGTAACTTGTCATCTGAGCCTTTCTAAAATAGGACTATGCCTGTTTCTTCTTACCCTGACTCTTATCTTTTTAGGGATCCTTAATTGGATTGTCAGGTTTTGTTCAGCAGAGATAGTAGTTTTGCCATTAAGTGTCATCGTACTTTTCCCAGAGTGTCTGAAATCAGCACAAGCCTTTTGGCACCAGCAGTTTGGTATCCATACAAATCTTCACAGTTCATTCTTAATTCATCAAGGACTGGTAGTGTGGCAATGTAGTGGAAAGGACCTTGCTCTCTGGCAAAGCTCTCCCTGGGAGTGCTGGCAAGTGAGACATCAATATTTACATTCATCTTGAAGCACTGAAACATTTGACATGATTGCTGTGTGTTGAAAAAGCTGAAGTTCTCAAGGGGATCAAAAGTCAGCTTTGCCAGTTTAATGGGGGAGACTTTTTGATTGCAAAATGAGCTTCCCAGAGGTGTTGATGTTCTTACTGCTCCTCTGTCACCTCTGTGTCTGATCTGTTCAGTGCACCTGCTCCACTCTGGAGACAAGTTTGAGCAAGGGCAGAGGGTAGAAGTCCTGCTCCCTGATTTGCCCCCTACATCTGAGTGCTGCCTTATGCATCCAGACGGTTCAGTGCTAAGCTGCAACAATTATTTTGTGGTCTACAGGTGGTTTGGCTGTTGCAAGCAATTTATATTACAAATCAGGAAAGAGTATAGTTGTGGGATGCTGCATGGAAGGTTAAGCACATGGAAATTTTTTTTTCAGTTCTGAGGTTTAATAGGAAAGTGCCTTTTTTTATTGTTTAGAATAGCAACCTGGCCAATAAGGCAGATTGAATATATGTAAAGGAGTAAGTTTGGAAATGCTTGGCTACCTCTATAGCCCTTTTTGAAATCCCCAGAACTTGTTGATACTATACCATTTTAAGAGGAGCTTTTTAACCAAAATTAAATCAATTACATGCTGCATTTCCAGATACATTGATGTGTGTGTGTGTGTACAGAAATATTCATGCTTCCTGCGAATGACTGTTTCAGCCGTTGTTTTTCCACCCAAATCTAACTTACAGCACAGTAATCTAGCAAATCTGCTACAAATGCTTGGCACTGGCACTTGATTCAAAGCTTTTCTGGTGCTGATATGTCATTACGAAGCTGCTGTGATTATTACTGTGTATCTTTCCACTGCTTTCACTTGCACAGTGCAATTTGAGTGGAAAAGATTGAGTCAGAACTCAGCTTTTAGCCAAGAAAGGATGCTGTGTTACTCAATGTGACCAAGGAAAGCAATGCCCTAGGGCTAAAAGTGATCAAGGAGTGAGGCAGACAGATGGTGCCACTGAAAATGAAATTAGCTGGCAGAGGTAGCAGGACTTCTCCGAATATAGACCCCCAGTGTCAGGGCCAGGTGGAGCTGTCCCTCAGCAGAAAGGGGCAAAAAGGCAGTTCTCCAAGAGGCAGATGCTAGGAGAGGCAGAAGAGGTGCTATTACATGTGGCCAGGCCAAGAAAAAGCAATCACCTGGATACTTGGCTAGGGATGGAGGCCAGAAACAGCAGAAAAAGGAGCAGGGAATAAGATGTAGGAGGATCTTCATATGGTGCCATTAGGTTTTGTGCAGTATGTTGCACACTGGGGGATGTGGCGTTCCTCCAGGCCCTTCTTCGCTTTTTTTGGTGCATGTATTTCAAATACTCCTTTTAAATCTGCTCCACATGAAATTTTTGAATTTCTGGGATCTTTTATGTTTGTTTTGAAATAAAAAAAATATTGTTGAAGGAAGCTTGAATTTATTTTAGCCAGGGGGCTTAAACACGGCCTGATTCCCCACTTGCCCTGTTCAAGCACAGTGATGCTGATTGAAATGGCCCCAGTTGGCACAAGGGAATACAGCCCAGATCCACATCTCAGCTGTTTCCCTAAGCCAGCATTTTTGCCAAGAAGCCACTGATTGCTGCAAAATGCCTTCATCATACAAGCCACACAGAGAAATAATTGAACTATATAGAAGCTTTGTCCTCTAAATATAGAAGAAATTGACCCTGAAACACAGCTAGTCACTGGGAGCAGCAAAAAGAGGGATTTTCACAGTGGTGGTAATTCATGCTTACAATTGTGCTTACAAGCAGATGAAATGAGGTCACTAAAAAAGCTGGTCTGTAAACAGTTACCCTCAAATTAGTGGTATTGTTTAGTGTCAAAGTATTTGATATATCCTGGAATTGATAATGTGATGTATGGAAATATTTTCACATCATCTGTGTGCTGTTCCTGTCATCTGATTGCTCTGGAGGGCTGATTTTGCTGTAATGGGGAAGCACTTTGTAGGCTTATTTTCATGGCCCTTGAAGGGGTAAACTTTGAAAATGCTAATACTGGGATCACAGCATAGGAATCAAAAGTGCACTCCTTAAAAAAATGTAAATGCTTTGTCTTTTCTGAAGGCCTGTATAGTTTTATTAGATAGCCTGTAAGTATTAGATTATTCTTAGGCTGAATAGCACTGAGTGCAGACACATAAAGTGGTAGCCTAAGCTTGCTATGAAATTTAAAATCCATTTAGGCTGTTCATCAGCTTGGAACAGATTTAGAAAAGCATATGAATACTCACGTCGACTGTTGCCTGAAGCTTTGATGGATTCAGTGAGCATTTGTCCATAGAAAAGCAGTCCAGGTTTTTCAGTCACAGAGCTTCACTATCCTGTGGCCTATCAGATGACCAAGGTTTACTGAAAAGAACTGCTGCTCAGAGGTGTTCAGTTCAGGTATGTGAGCCTGGGGGTAGGGAAAGAGAAGTTGCTTAAGACAATTTTTTTTAAATCCTTCCACTGAACTATTGCAGAAAGGAAAAGACAGGAAAAATTGTGTAGTGTGAAGATAAAGGTATACTCTCTTCCCCAAGCATAAGAGCAAGTAAAAAATTAGGCTGGGGCACGGTGCAGTCATGTTCATAAGGAGTGTGATAGTCTTCCAGTGCTGTGATAAATCCCCTCTCCTGAGACTGGATTCTTACTTCATGTACGTATAAAGGCACCCCATGAGGGAAGAACCCACAGGAGTTTCCTTTCCTCTTCTGTTCCCTCAGTCCATTCAAGGTATTTTGAGGAAGATTTTAAAGTTAAAGGCCATATATATTTTTTATTTCTTTTTCTCCCTGCATAACCTGTGCAGTTGTTACTGGTTTTAGTCAGCATTAATCCTGATCTATAGGCAGGCTATATTATACTTGTGGAGATTTTGAAGGGATAGATAGCCTTCTTTCTCTAGTTTCTTTAGTCATGGAATCTCTAGAGAAAGTTCCTGCCAGAATCCTCCTTCAGATTTCTTTAGGAACAACAAAGGAGAGCTGAATTCAGCTCTTCTCCTAGCTGCTAGACATAATTTTAATTACAGTCATGTATATTATATAAAGTATGGAAGTTCTTCCAACAGCTGACTCCTGGTTCCTATCAAATTGTTGTCAAAATGGTAGAGTTGATCATCCTGAAATTTCCAGGTGCCTCTTTACAATATCTCTCCCCTGGGCTTACTCCCTCCCCCCAATTTTTTAACTACTCTCCATTCTAATAATTCATCTTATCCCACTTAAAGACGTTTGATTTTAGTATGGATTAGAAGTCAAAATGGCATGAGTGTGGTAGGGAGAACTTACTGGAGAAGATCAGAAGTTGCTGATGTTGATGCTTTATACTGCCATGTTGGTATTTAGTGAAAGCTTTCAAAACCAGCCTGTCATCAGGGCTGTCTGCCTGTCAGAACATCCTCTCTGTCCATAGGTGGCCTGTTCTGCCTCTCAAGTGTCAGGTTAGTACATTTGGCTCCACTGTGGATGAGACAAGGTTGGAGCTGCCTTTGCCAAAGGGAGGGGAGGTGAATGGGGGCAGGGGTAGCATAGACAGAGTCAGATTCCCTGGGTCTCTTCATAGATGGTCTTGGTAGCATGCAAGATAAGTGCCTGCCATGTCCATGTCTAGCAGCAGCTTTGCTTTCTTACTACATGATTGAGTAGGGTCTACGTGATAAACAGAAAATAACTCTTTGTCAGGAGAGTGTAAAATAAAGGCAAGCCCATAATCAAAATGCCAGATTGAAATTTGGGTTGCAGAGTGTTTGGCTCCTTACTCTTTTGTTAAATTTATATCTGTCTGAAGCTCCTTGTGCTGCAGTTCCTCCTGAGTAAAGGACTTAAACTGTGCTTCTTTTTTCTCACTCTTTGTCCAAAGGAGAGGTGTGCTCTGGTTTTAAATGTACATAGTTCTTACTATGTTAGTTCCAGGTCCTTAGCTGAGGCTTCTAGATGTTTTTGTAGAACAAATAGTAGGGTCACAGTATTGTTCCTATTCATGTGGCACCTAGAAATGACAAATTGCAGGTGTGGGGGAAAATCTTTCTTTGCTTCCTTTGGACTTTCAGTCACTTGAGGAATTCTACTAGAGTTAACTTGTTCCTGATTTTTTACCTTTTTACCTTTTTTAGAATGTGACAGGCCCTGTTCTTTAAAATAATATATAATTTCTAGTACTGAAGGGCAGCCCAGAGTGGGACAACAGCAACAGTGCTATCTCAGATAAGCAGGTTACCCTGAAATATTCCCAAGCTGTTGGCATGTTCACTATGGCTCACTTCAAAGATGACTATTTTCTTAGGCAGGGTGGTTTTTTTGATTTTTGCAGCATGTAATCACAAGTAGGTAATCTTGGCTGAGTTCTCTCACCAACAGATAACACTGTTCATGAAATGGGGGCAGAGTGAGAACAACCAGCTATGGCAGCACACATATGCATGTGTATGTATCATATATATGCATGCACACACAGGTATATGTATATAAAAAAACGTATATGTTCCTGCTGGCAACCCTCCAGAGAACTATAGGCTTCCAGGAATTGTTACATTCAGAATTGCTGTGATTGTTCAAACAGCAGTGCAGAAGGCCATGCTGTGACCTCACTGAATTGCATTAGATGGGAATGTCAATATACACAATTAACTAACTATTGACCTTTAGTCCTAAGCTATTTTAGGCAACCAGTTGGGCTGTGTGGAGTAACTCACTAGTACATAGCTCATTGTTGGAGGTGATTTTCCAGCATGTGAAGGACATGGAAGTTCACAGAGATTCAGCAAGCAATTATGGGGTTAGAAGGGTCAAATTCAGGCTCTCAAGGCTTAAGATGCATGTCACATATGAGCATGGCAGAAACCTTCTAGGAGAAGGAGTGCTTTAAAACCTACTGTTGCTGTCGTCATCACAAGTAGCCAGTTCAGACAAAGGTGCTCCTACTTGGGCGGGTGCTGCTGGGACAGTAAGGGTGGTGTGTGTGCCAAAAAATACAGTGGAGAGGGCTTTAGTTGCTTGTTTTCCCTGCCTCTTCAGAGCTGAGCCCTATATGGGAGCAACATCAGACCTCCAGGCTAGCTGGATCCACTTCACTGTTTCATTCACCCATCACTGCCTCCTCTTTGCCCCGTTCTGGCCCAAAGCTGCCCATATTACTTCTTTTCAGTGGCATCTGTGTCTGAGTTAGTAAATTCAGGTGAGCTGCGTGGACTGGCCAGCATCAGCTGCATGTAGCCCTGGTTCTAGAACTGGCAGAACTTACTACTTAGGCTTTTAGCAGCAGCTTGCATTTTATTATGCTCGTCAGGGAGTTGTGCCTCGCCGTTAGAGACTCGGTGCTCTCACTGACCGATGTTCCTCTGGCAGCTGTAGCTAGGGAAGTGACTGGCATTAAAGCAATGGTTAGTTTTACCTCACCTCACTATCCTACTCTGAGTTGCAGTGCAGCTGTGTAAATAGTTTTATGAGGAAAAAGCATGGGATGAAAGGAGGACAGACTGACTGGAGGCTCGTTGAACCGTGGCTTTTGGTGGCAGCCACAGCTTGCGTTAGCTTACACCAAGGGTGGGGCATAACTTCCTCTAGTGTTTTGTTGTTCCTCTTTGTGGTGCCTATCCAAGTGTGTTAATTTCTGTTCACATTATGGTTGCATTTTCATTTGGTATGAAAACTAATAAAAAGACCTTTTGTTCTAAAGCAGAAAGGTAGAGGAGAGAGGAAATGTGCCTAAGATGTGAGGGTTTTGCAAGCCGTCCTGAACAGTGCCGGCATCTAGAAACAGAACAATAAGCTTGAAATGCAAATGAAATTCCACAATTCCTTGTTTGTCCCAGCCTTTTGATTTCCCAAGTGGCGAGACTTTGACACTGTCTTGGTACCAGACAATTGGATGATGAAACCAGCATACATTGTTTTGGAAGGGAAATTTTGGATCTATGAATGTAATCATCTGCCTTTAGACTGTGACATCATATATTCTGCTGTCTTTTTTTGGAAAATGAGTTGAGAGACTGGATTCATTCTCAGCAGGTTGCCTTCTGTGAGTTGATCATAACATAAAACCTGAGACAGATTTATTAATTGATTTGTGACTTCATTTCCAACAATATATGTCTCTGTTTCCATGGCAGAATGCAACATGATGTTTTACTGGTTCAATGGCTTGTTTTTAGAAGATTGCTAAATAAGTCTTTTTAACTAATCTGTTAATTTTTATTAATTTTCGTTTGCATAATGAAACAGATTATAGTGTCACATCTTTTACTACATTGTCAGACTTTCAGTTGAACAAAAGTAATTATTGCACAAATAGTTTTTAAAAGATAGGCTTTGAAGTCAGAGATGTACCTGCTTTTAGGAGAGGTTAAGCATCAAATAGAGACCATATTTCCAAGTAATACCTGAATGCCCCTCACTGTATGATCAGAATCAGTGCAGGTATGTGTAAGTGGTGTAAAATGTATCATAGTTTCCAGGATAAAGCCAATAATTGATATTTGTCTTTAATTTGTTTTATCACAGTCATAACATAGTTCAGTTTGCTTTCTGGCCCGAAGTTATTCTCTTGGGTTTTATTCTATACATACACTTAGCTGGGAAAGATGGAAAATAAGTTACGGCATCATACTAAGGGTCAAGAGGTGTGTGTTTGAGTCTTGCCTTCAGTTCCTATAGACCAAGCTGTAAATGGATACCTGTTTTATCAATCTCAGTGCACCTGAGGTATCCCAGTGTGAGGGCAGGTACATTGCTGTCTATAGCGCTGTTGGCTAGAGAAATAAAACCCCAACAGATGAGTTCTGTGACATGGAAGATCATGGTTGTATCTGTATAAACTAGCATGTGTATCCTTGTATCTTCTCTTGCAAAGAAAGAAGAGCATAATGTGTGTCAAGGAACCTTGCTTTTGCTGCAAGGGTGTAAAAGCCTGCAGCAGCCTTGTTTAAATATACAATAAGGGCTTTTAATAAATTAAGTATAAAATTGAAGAGTCCTGAGACAGATAGAGTGTGTGTGTGTTGAACTATGACCAGAGCTCACTGAAGCAGTGATGGCTGAGCTAATCTGGTGTCTGAAGCTGAAGCACAGAGCTGGGCACAGTGTGCTTCTGTGGCAACACACCTTTTGTCACCTGAGATCTCCCATGGTCTGGCTTAGTGCACTTTCATGGCCCAGGTCTCTGCTGTCTGTGCTGGTTTCTGTGAAGCCCAGCATGGTGATGATAGTTCTGTTGTTCTGCTGATTGCATTGTTCCTTCCTGGGTTTCAGGCTTTGCTTTGCAGATCAAAAGAACTGTAAACCTTTGTTTCAATTTTGAAATGCAGGCAGTGTTTTGCAGTGGTAGGTGAGCAGCACAGCCTATCCAGCAGCTGTGGAACATGGGAAAACCAAGTTTAAAGATTCTCTATTACCAAATTTTATTAACCCACGTCTCCTCCTCGCCAAAACCTCTAGGAAGAGTTGAGAAGCTTGTCAAAGTGACTCACAGAACACAGCGGTGGAAAACTTCTTTAGTCATAGCCCATGGACTCCCAGATCTGAAACAGTGCTCATTCTTTTTAATTCTGTTTAATATGCCAAGAGCTTAGCTTCAGTTTTTTGAGTTAGTTCAGCTGAATTCTGAATTCTTCAGTTATTCTGCTTCCATTGTGTTCTTGTTGCAATTTACGAACATGACTGCTGTCACACCTCCAGGTACATGGTAGACTCTGTTCAAGTAAGAGCAGGGTGAAAGGCCTCACAAAGTACAAAAAGTACTTCAGGGCATGGTCTGGGTTGGCAGGTGTTGCTCATGTGCATATGCTAGTACGGAATATAAATCCACAAGTAGTGTTTGAGATACTGAATTACTGACAATTCTGTCCTGTGAAGAAAACCCCAAGCCTATAATCTCTTGTCATCATTATAAGAGGAAGGATTAGCTATTACATAGTAGCTAAATTCTAGCTAGTCTATACACACACTTTCATCTAATTATTCTAATTACTATAGCATTGCTCATTTCCTGAGCTATTGTCCTGTGCAATGTTTGACAGCTGGCAGGTTCCACTCCAGAGATGTCTGCATTTGACCTCGGGGTAAAACATTTCTGTTATGATCCCTACCTTTTCAAGGATTGAAGCTGTGTGACCTCTCCTTCTCACATTGCATAATGAAGCTACTTTCTTGCAACTAGCCCTTGAATATCTGATGTATCTGACTCCATATGCTGTGTTTCACCCTGAAGGTGATTGCTGTGCATACTGACTCGTGACTTGGGGTTTTTCTGTTTGTTTGTTTTAATTTCACTGCAGGCTGGAAGTCCAACCTCTATCTCTGCCCCTCATAGCTTCTCTCGGACTTCTGTTACACCATCCAACCAGGACATCTGCAGGTAAAGTGTGTCGTTTGTGTGGCTACAGTGAGGCTCATTCAAGGTTCAAATTAAAGAAAAACAAAAATGAAAAAGCACGTTTACAGGGAAGTAAGCAATGTGGGGTTCCCACACGAAGCATCCCATTTGTTTGACTCGACTGCTGTCTAACACTGCTTCGTTGAATCCTACTGACTGTTTGGTCCTGCTACGTTTGCCATTGCCACACTAGCCGTAATTCTCATTTCTTCACTTTAATTATATGTGTTCTCTTTTGTAATTGTTTTTTACTTTCTGTGCTTTTATTCCACTGTTCTGCATGCAGTTCCAGTGCAGTGTTTTCTGAGTGTTGTCATCACAGTCCAGTGCAGTCTGCTGTTGTCTTGAAAAATCCGCACTGCCAGAGCCCTCTGACACAAGGGGTCACTGTGACAGTAATCTGTCAGGACACGTTTCATGCAGCAAAGAGAAACTCCCGTGGGCAGGATCGGGGCCAGGCACTCAGATCTGCTAAGAATGCAAAGCCCACCCGCACTCTGAAATTCTCCAAGTCCCTCAATGACGTGGACCAGAAGGCACAGAGCACCAGCGAGTGCTTTGACTATGTGGAGCGAACACGCTCAGAAGGCAAATTGACCCCGACTCAAGAGCAGTGTTTAAGGATTAACAAATTTCATCTTAAAGAGAGGAAACCACTGAATCTCAGGCCTCTTTCTTTTAGCAATTCTAAGCACTCCTATATCCCTTCCCTTTCCAACTACTCGAGTGCATCAGGAGGAGCAGAGAACCACAGCGCTGTACATATCCCCTTGCTGGAGGACAAAGTGGACCATGACACCTCAAGGAGCAAAAAACTGTTGCGTTACCTTTTTTCCTTCTCCCACACCTCCAGCATCAGCAGCCTGCATAAATTTCATGAACTGGAGAGCTATTCCAGTCACTTCCAAGCAGAGAAATCCTCCAGCATGCTGGTGGAAAGCACGGACTTCTGCTCGGACGATATGGGAGACGATGACGTCTTTGAGGACAGCACCTCAGTGAAACTGAAAACAAAAGAGCAGCGGGCACCACTCTGTTCAGTTGAGAAGGACAGTGACCTTGACTGCCCTTCCCCCCTCTCAGAAAAGTTCCCCCCTCTCTCCCCTGTGTCCACATCGGGGGATACCTGCAGGTTGGTTTACCAGAGAACCACCTACCTTTGAACCCTCCCATGTGCGGTGGTGACTGTTCTGCTTTCCCCTGCCTTTGTGCTGTTTCTGTCTCTTCACCCTGTCACCTTGCTATAATATGTGTGATTTGAAGCATGCAGCCTTCTCTCTGCTGTCTTGCACTCCTCTGATGCACTTAACAAGGCTACTAAGCAAAATAATTTCTTTTGGAGTCAAATAAATTGTCGTACAATTTGTTTCAGGTTTAGGGTTCTGAGACGGTATTCTTCTCTTATTAGTGCCCAAGCTGGGAATATTATGAGAGACTCAGCAACGCATAATAAAGGCCAAGCTGAATATGTCTTAGGTTTTAATGAGTAATGTGTTGTCTTGACAGCACTGCTGGGTTGGTCAGAGGGGGTGAGTCGGAAGGAAAACAGACTTCTTGAAAATTGCTTCTGAGATCAGATCTATCTAGCTTTAATTTTTTTCCCTTCAGTTTGTATCCCACAATACTTTTTTATTCATAAAGGGCTTTCTGGATGCCTTGGTCAAAAGGGGGATCTGAGTCCTGGCTGTTCGTGGTAGGCCTGTGTGATGTCCATAATGTAAGGTCCAAAAAGGATGGATGTCCCTGTTCCAACCACAGAGAATTAACCGTGTGCACAGGTGGTGGGAACAGCAAGATCAGGACTGTCTTCGTGGTAATTTGTGTACAGGTCTGCCCCATGTCACCTCCAAAATGTGGCTGAGGAGCAGGAGTCATCAAGTAAAGGAGCAAATATCCAGTCCCTCTACCTGGCATTTTACTATCCTAGTCTTTCTCCTCCCTGACAGCACTTTCTAAAGCTGGCTTTGTTAGTGCTTGCCAATATTATTTGATTTCCCCCCTTATTACCACCAAAATCTAGTTCTGTACTGGCTTGTCATCAACTAGATGCTGTTGTAATCCACCTACTCCTGCATTTCTACTTGCCAGCTATCAGCAAGGTTGCAAGAGGCAAGATGCTACACATCAGTGAGAGATTTCAGTAATGAGACAGGGATGGCAGCATGCCAGGACGTACTTCACATATGCTTAGTAACTTGTATTCAGTCCCTGAGCTCCCCACCATTCCTCTTTCAATTCATGACCTCTTCCACATGGTTGGAAGGACTTTACAATGCTTGATGCAACCCAAGGGTTGTGTATAAATTGAATCTGGAAATCAAATGTCATCAGCTGGTAGTAACACTATATTGGATGTCCTTGCTGTTTCCACAGTTAGGCTGTGAGGAAAATGGGGAATTTGCAGAGCTGATGCTTCTTTAGCAGCTCTTGCAAAGTAAGAATTGGAGAAGCAAAACCGTTAATCCATTTAGAGTAGGTGTGTTTTGAGGTTCAGATTCAGTGCTGCAGTTCAGCAGTGTTAATCTGTCTCTTAGCAAATTTACACTGGAATTAATCACTTGTGCAAAATCCAGGCTAAATTAACTGTTCATGATACCGGGGTGGGCTGTTTCTCTATTGTTTTAGGTATTTTGCTTTATTTTCTGTTTCGAACTGTAATACATGAGTAGCTGTATCTCTCTGTGCGTATTTTGTCTTGAGAAGTGCTATCTGATCTGTTTAAATGCTATTTTCAGTTAAGTGCTATTGGTCTGGATAAAATGTTGTAATTTCTTATTGTTTTGGTTTGTTGTTTTTTTTTTTTTTGATGCTGCATTTCTGTCAGGCTCTGTGTGTCTGCCTCATCTGTTAGAAAGCAGCTGTCTAGTTAGCCATGTCTGTGCTCAAATTATTTTGTGCCTGTGTATGTGCTTGCGCAGCAATGGAGTTCTTTAGTTTTAGCTCCTTTATGGAACACATTCCTTTGATATATATGTCTCAGGATCCTCAGTGAACCATGTGTGATCACAGATATTACATGCGTCTTCCACATCCTTTCTGCTTTCTCTTCTCCTAATGAGCAGCTTTGCTTCTGATTCAGGATATGTCACTGTGAAGGAGATGATGAGAGCCCTTTGATTACCCCCTGTCACTGTACGGGAAGTCTTCATTTTGTGCACCAAGCCTGCCTGCAGCAGTGGATCAAGAGCTCAGATACGCGATGCTGTGAACTGTGCAAGTACGAGTTCATCATGGAGACAAAACTGAAGCCTTTGCGAAAGGTAGGCGCAAGAGCAAGGATGTGCTCTATTAAACACAGATCCACTTTGGAAGGAGGCTGCCCTTGCCCATGAGCCTGCAGTACTCCCCACATGGTAATCAGTTTGAGTAAGGCTGGTCAGTTTTGTATTGGTACAAACTTAACATCAGTGGAATCCAGCTCTGATAGTTTGCTGTTATAGCCCAGCAGCTCTCTGGGTGTAAGTGTGCATGCACATACACACATACACATATGTATGCATGCAGCAACCTGATTTTTTTCTTTTCAGACAGATTTTAGAGCACAAAAGTATTTACTCTACAGTTATCCACGTTTTTTTTTTTAATATGGAGTTCTCTATTACTGTTACCTGCTTTAGTTTGCAGCTCCAAGACCCACATGGCTTTATGTTCTCTTGAAGAGATGAGTATTTCACATTAAACTTACTTTAAATCACACTTTCTGAGTGTAACATAGTTAAAATGTGTAGCTTTTTTTTTTCTTTTTTGGAACTTACTTAGTGAAAATATTAATTATAAGTAGAAGAAGGTTCCCTGGTCAATGTGTTGTCATTTTTACCTTTTCTTAGGCTATGAATGACCAGGTTTTAGTACTTCAGGTTGCTAGAACCTATATTTTTGTTTTATAGAAAAGTAACTTTTATAAATTTGGTGACTTAAAGTAGAGGTACTTAAATTTTATTATAAAGCTAGTTTTGTGCTTGTATCCTTTTTTCGTTCTCCCACGTCCTCTGAGCTTTCAATTTCAGTTGTCCTTACCATCAGGATTGTGAGATGGAAGTCACTGCTATTCTTAGCACAGAGAAATCTTGCCATATCTACCAAAGTGTAAGAGGTTAATAACAATAACCTCAGTCTGGAACTAGAATAAATGAGAAACATTAAATTCAGTTACAATGAACCTAAATCATATAGGCTGGAAATTCTGGACTGCAGCCATCCAAAAACTGTTACAAGAACTTGTCCAATTCCTAAAAGTGACTCCTAACTGAAAATAAAGCAGATTTCAAACAGCTCTAATTTTTTTAGTGATGTACAGTCTGTAAAGCTTAGTGTGTCTGGCCAATAGGATATCCTCTGTTTATGACTGTGGTGGATCCTTGGCTCCTAAGAACCACAAATTTTTCCTTGGTAGCCCCTTGGCACAGAGTATAGAACCTCTTCCTGAGGTTCTACTGAGCTGCAATACTGGCTATCATAGGCTCTGTTGTCTGTGCAGACAGTACTTTGCACAGCCCAACCCTAGGACAGTAAAGAAATTACTCTAGGGAATCCAAAGTAAGAAGAGTTGCTATAGTTCTCAGTTCAGCTGATTGCTGTTTTTTCTGTGCTCACTCTGCCTGAAATGAGTGGGAAACATTTACTGAATATTTGTGCCCTGTGAGAAAAAAAATACTGGGCACCTTCAAAAATGAGTCACTCAGCATCATTAGTTATATCTGAATAGGTCATCTGTGGGAAACAGACAAGATGCCAGAAGGTAGGGATCGAGCCATAAACAGGAGTTTACCTCTCCAATACATCTAAAGAGCCCTTTTAGAGGTTCAGCTGCAGCAAGAAGATAAGGTGCCTCTGTAGCTTCAACTCAGCCTTTATGGTGTCCTTTCAGTCAGGAGCAAACAGTATGGAACTGGTGATTATGAAAGGGACGGGACAAATAATAAGGCTTGTGCTTGTCTGTAGAGTAGAAATGGAATTAAACTTCCTTGGCATCTTAAGTTACTAAAGGAAGAGGATAAGAAACAAAATGTGTCATGTCTCAAATGAAGATGACAGGAGACAAAAGAGAGATGCTCCATTTTAAGATTTCAAAGACATTAAATCTAAATTTTCTGTTAATTCTTTTGTTTTAACAACACTTCAAAAATCCAGAACTGCTGACTATTTTAAGTGGGAAATGCCACATGCTGTGTCATTGGAATAATGCAGCAGTGATCTACAGATGTGAGTTTCCTCACTGGGCTACTGTGCAGTCTGCAGAATATTTTCTCTTGAAGAGGTGAGGCAGTGCAAGTTGGTTTAGTGGCTCTAAAGTCAGCAGTTCACGGGAAGAAGTATTGTCCAGCAGAGGAGCTCAAGCTCGAGCTCTGTGGAACAGAAAAGAGAACTATGAATTACTCAAAATGCAGGTCCTTAGGACTCTGTAAAAGCATTTGCAAATAGATTTAACATGGTTACTTTTTGGCAAAATAATTTGATTAATTTATTCTTTCTATCAAAAGTCAGCACTGTTGTTTAGATGCAAAAGCAACTTTCTGTTTAAAATGCAACATGAAAAGGGAATGTTTTGTCCAATCTTTTTCCAGAAGATTGAAAAAATATAGGTTTCTAGTATGACATAAGTCAAGCATGTCACTGCTGGAAGTATTCAATTCTTGTGCCACAATGAGGTTTGGATGCCCACACAACTGGAAATGTGGCTTGGACTGGCCAAAGGGATTGATTGTTGGCAACACAGAGAGGATCACAAAGTCTCTATCTCATATTTCAACTATTCTTGTATTCTTGTAGCAGTGGAAGCAATAATTCAGCATAACAGGTGATTTTAATCACACCATTCAGGTCATACTCACCCTCTTCCACATTATTTCGCCTTTTCAAAGTCCTCTTTTTTTTGCAAATTATTTTTTGAGACATCAAATGCGCATCTCTATGCACGAGAAGTTTATGTGCCCCAGCATATATTTTGTGAAAGTGTGAGAAAAGCCCATCATAACAATCTGTTCCAAGCAGATATGCAGAGGGATGTGTATCCCACATGCAAAAACTTTCATCATATACATAGGGGAAATTGAAAAAAAAAAATAAAATACAGCTTCTGGGTGTCTTGGGTCTATGTCTTGAACATTAGAAGCATCTGTAATAGTTATCAAGTTCCTTTCCATCTTTCCTAAATGACACTGGCCTGATTTTGTGGTTTTGTTTTGGGCTATATAAGCATTATTGATAGAGGCAGGTTTGGGGCTTTAAATTGCTGTGTCCTCTCACTTCTAAAGCTGTCATCCCAGTTCTACTGTATATTCTTAGGGCATATGTATTTAAGTGCACTTGAAACACTGAAAATAAACTACGAGAGCGTCACTGCTGTTAAGTGGTGGTAAATATACGTAAAGATTGAATGAAACCTCCAGAGGCAGGACGTGGGAGCTAAACAGCCCTGAGTGGGGAACAGAAGAAGGAGCAGCATTGCTTGTGCTGTGCGGGGCCTCACATGAGGGTCCCTCTATGCTGGAGCTCCCCTCATGGGTCAGCACAGAGTGATAACATTGTGCTGAGGCTCCAGAGGGGAGCTGAGTGCTGGAGGCCCCCTCCAGCACCAGGATGGCTCCCATCGCAGCAGGGTAAGCTGCCAGCCATCACACCAGTGCTGGGTCCAGAGCAGTAATGTTATCTGACTTTTTAAATCCTTGTTAGGAGGAAACTGGTCTCCTGCCTGGTTTTCGTTCTTATCAATGTTCTCTTTTCATAGTCTCTAGTAACTACAATAAACACCTAATTTCTTGCTCTGGTTCTGGGTTTCTTGCCAGTGGGAGAAGCTGCAGATGACAGCCAGCGAGAGGAGGAAGATCATGTGCTCTGTAACATTCCATATCATTGCCATCACCTGCGTTGTGTGGTCTCTCTATGTCCTGATAGACAGGACTGCTGAAGAGATTAAACAGGGACAAACTACTGGTATGTTACTTCCTTGTCTTCCCACTTATTCTTTTAGAATAATTATTTATCCTGAATGCAGAGAAGATGCAGAACATAAGTGTACCAATAATGTTTATACTTGTCAGCTTTACCCTGAGGTTGGTTTAAAAGCCCAGTTCTAAAGTGATTTGATTAAATCAGTGTAATTCAATCTGTGGATGCTTTTAAAATCTATTTCAGATCAATTTAGTTCGCACTTGTGAAATGCACGGATATGAGAGCTAATCCAGTGTAGCCAGATACAGAGTTGCCCTGCCTTAGTAAATTTAGATTTGAATTTGAACACTTACTGAGCAGATAACAACGTAAGCATTTGGTTACCTTTAAACTGGGCAAAACCAGAACAGTTTTAAAAAAGAGAAGTAAGAGGAAGCTAAATCCAAATCTTTGAGGTAAATCAACAGGGTTTTCTTTCTATTCAGTCATCTGTGAGGTGAGTTAGCACAAGTTTCCAATGAAAGCCATGTTAGACTGGAGAAATCTTTATGAGTGATAAAAACTTTTTCTGAAGTAGAAGAAATTCAGGTTAATTCTTAGAACTCCAGCTCATGCAACTGAGAGGAGGTGCACTGCAGTTCCTGTAGTGGCTGCCACCCCATTGCATGGATATCTTAACTTCTTGAATAGTAGGTTTTCTTTAGCATGTCAGCAGTAAACTTACCAAGCTGAAATGTGTTTACCTGGGTATGCTGGGGTGCAGATTTGAAGCTGTCACAGAACTGTTTCTCAAGGCAACTGAGCTGTCACTGAATGTGGATACAGAAGGGACAGGGTACCTACCAAGGCTGGGAGCTGCTAGAAGGCAAGCTGTCACTGCTTACAGAGCACTGCATGCCAGCTAGACATGCAGGTGGAAAATATTTTGCTGGTGATTGAACAGGGTCATCTGAGGAGGTAGCTGATTTGTGGGTAAACCTGCAAATCCAAGGATAATATGCTTTCAAAGATTTATCGTCTCCAGGTTATTTTAACCAGTAAATATATTAGATGAACATGAATAGGAGGAATGGTGTGAATATTTAGTACATGTTGTAGTGCCTTCTTTCCTCTCTTCATTTGGATTCTAAATCTGGGAAGTGCTGTAATGAGCTAGGGGGTGTGGGGAGTATATGGTTTTATGTCCACACAGGGCCAAGCATATACTGTCACTGCCTACAGATGGCATCAGATCACCTGCAAATCAGAAGCTCAAGTATTAATCATGGGTGGGATTTCATCAGTAATAAGGCTGAAGTGCCTTCATATTTTGGGACTAAAATATTTTCATTCTTCCCACACTACCATGCATTTCCAAAACAACCCTGGCCTGTATCTTGGTTAAAACTGTAAAGAGTTGGAAGGACATGATTTTACTCTCTGAAAAACCTGATAGTGGGTGATTTAGCATGATTTCGTATCCATTTTGTGATGGTGCTTATCTTTAAAGAGGAAAGAGATTGGATGAATACAGGACCTATGTAAGCAGAATATGTATAAAATGAATAAATAATCTTTCATTTAAAAGCAGTTGATAGAAATGTCAAAAAAATCAAGACAAACAAATTTAGGAAAAGTAATGGTGGTAATTTTTATGACAGAGGGTAAGCTTGGAATGCTTCAGCATCTCTAACACTTCCAGTTTTGTATCAGAAGAGATGCTGTAGTTCAGATACAAGTTACTGGATCTGATGCAGATAAAATTGACTGGTATGCATGATAAATATGTCAACTAAATGGTAACAAACATTCCCTTATGTCTCCATATACCATGTGATCACAGAGTGGAACAGTTGGGTCACTGAGTCAAGTCTCCTACTATGAAAAGGAAACCACGCCATAGAATCCCTTTCATAATTTGATCCAGTTTTTGTTTAAAAACAGGTGTAAAAGGACCAAAATGTATTCCTAGTGGTTGCCTTGACTCTGTGATTGTGCTGCACAATTGCTGACACAGAAAATTAATTATTTTGTTTTTTCTCTGGTGGGGGAGAATAAATGTGATATGTGACGTAGAAGTGTTTGACTTGAAGGGCAAAAAAAGGCCAAACAAGAAAAAGGGCAACATAAGAATAGTTTGCATGATCCAAACTCTGACAGTTTCCTTACAGGACATTTTTGAGACATGCAGTGTAGTCCAGCTAATATTGACCAGATCCTGGTTTTAATTCTTTGTTTTTGTTTTCTTTCTTCCAGGGATTCTAGAGTGGCCATTTTGGACTAAACTGGTAGTTGTGGCCATTGGTTTCACTGGAGGACTTCTGTTCATGTATGTACAATGCAAAGTGTACGTACAGCTGTGGAAGAGACTTAAAGCTTATAACCGAGTAATATATGTACAAAACTGCCCAGAAACTAGCAAAAAGAATATTTTTGAAAAACCTGCACTAATGGAGCCAAACTTTGAAAATAAAGAAATGTTTGGGGTTCACCATTCAGACACAAACTCTTCACATTACACGGAGCCAGAAGACTGTGCTGCAGAAATTCTTCATGTCTGATTGCTGGGTAGGAGGGGTTTTTCTGTATGTCCTTGAAGATTTGAATATCATTGTTTACTGCAAACTGCTCTACCTTTTTAAAATCAGCTAATAGCTGAGGGCTGGCAGATGACTTTTTTTACATTTGTTTTTTTTGTTGAAATTTTTTAAAATCCCTTAGGCATATCTGTCAATGTCATCATGGTTGCATACCTCTCAACATTTTGTGTCTTGTACTGGCTGATCAGAGAGCCACAGGATATTGGGTAGAATGAGCCTTGTGTTTGGTATCAAGCAAGCCACTAGTGAGCTGTCATAAACTTCATGGAGTCTGTTACTTTAAAGATGACTCTGATTCTGGAGTATGTGTACAGTGGGTTTGGTTGGTTGGTTTGTCTGTTCTTTATGCATGATGAAGGAGGTTGTCCCAGACACTGAGGGAAATGAGAGCACTAGAGTCTAATCTACCACTAACACTGCCACTAACATTTTGTCGTAGGCAGCAGGTGTAAAATTTTGCTTTACATATTGTGATGAGACTTACAAAGCATATAGCACTTTTAAAAATCTTTATTTTGTAATATGTATGTCAAATGAGAATGAAACTTGAAAGAATGTGTCATTTTTGAAACATTTCTTCATTCTTTGCCCCATCTATTTTTCTGGAACATAAACCTCTTGCCTTATAAAAAAAAAAATTAAAAAATTCCAGCCTGTGATTTCCAACACATGCCCACATTATCTTACTAAACATAACACTAAAAAACATTGCCTATTTGGGTTTCCTTTGAGGAACAATTTTCTTCAGAGGATATTGCACTTGTGACTTGTGTATGGGGAGTAGTAGAATGTGTATAGTGTTCATTTTCAATACATAATGGTTTCAGTGGTCTGTTTTGGGAATTGGTTTTGCCTTTTTTTTTTTTCCCCAACAGGTCAGTCCATCAACACACCTGCACATATATACCTGATGTGACTTTCATTCCAAACCATTAGCAAAGGGTTTGTTGCTATATTGATAAAAATGTGAGCTGTTATGGAAAAAAGAAACTTTGTCAATACAGCTGAAACTGGTTTTGCTTCTTTAGTGTTGTGTCACGTGTGAATTACCCAAGAATTTGATGTTGTCAGAGGAGGTGCTGAGATTAAAGTCTAGGAAGTAAATATCATATAAAGTGGATGAGTTTCAAAGTACCTGCCTGGTTTTAGTCCTGATGTGATGCACTGTGGTCAGAGAATAGTTTTGTCTGTGCTTTTGAATTTGAGACTGGCTTTTTAATCAGTCAGCTTTCATGCAAAGAGAGGAACAGCTTTAAAATCTGTTTGCCTGGCTTTAGACAGAGTTGCCCACCTGGGGTGTCTGCTGTTGATTCATTTGTCCAGTCTGTTTCACTGCACCACTGTCCAGCTCCAAGCCCTCATTTAACCAAAGTCTCAGTGTAACTGGAGCAGAAACAAAGCCCCACAAAAAGCCAGCACTCAAGGCCTCTGCATTTGAAAGCTGCCTTTCCCTGCCTGAGCCCTATTTAAATCTCTGTAAAGTCAATGATAATAATCTGGTTGCTTTTAGTAGGAGTTGCCTGGACTTCTCAGGTAAAAGTTTTCGTTTACTTGTTGAAATGCTGAACTAAATTCCGAGCTTGTTCAAGTTTCACTAAGTATTTTTCAAGTACAACTTTGAGGATGTTCTTTTCATAGCAAAAGTAGTTATTTTAAGACTTCTCAAAAATAACAGTAAGATATCAGTGATTTTTTTGCTTAAAATCTAATATTACTTTGTTCCTGAATCGATATTTTAATGGAAGGCAGAAGGGACTATGGTAAGAGAACACATACCATTGATTTCTAAGAGCTGTTAGAGGGAAAGTATTGTGTGTGCACACGTGCCTCTGTCACTTCATGCTTGAAGCTTACTGTCTGTGATCTTGAAAAACACGGTACCTTGAGACGTGTTAAAACATCCAGACCTCTGGGCAGACTTAGTAAAACTGCACTGGCATGGGTCTGTGTACTGTACTAGGTGTCAGGATGTCCCATGCTTAAGTGATACAGGCACACAAACCCTGCATACCCTGCTAGTATCGGGGCAGCAGTCTTCATGACCCTACACATGTAAAGTTTGTTGCCTGTGCCTGCCATAATTTAAAGTGCAATTACTCGAGCCCTTTCCTGAGCTCTGCTGTGGGTGATCCTCTTCTGTTATGAGAACCCAGATAATGCAGTCTTGTTCTGTTTTCTATTTTGTTCTTTGAAAGATTCACTAAATAAACTCAGGTGGGTTAAATATCAGGTCTTGCACACCTTCATCAAGTTCTTCTGAAATGCCAAGTGCACAAGGCTTGCCCGTCTGCGCGACACTCACGCTACAGCTGCAAGGGGCACAGAATCAGCTGCCGACCGATGCTCAGCGCATTCTCATCTGATCTGTGACCAGTAGGTGAAATGAAGATGGTCAAGTTCTTCTATGAAACCTGGTTGTTCTCCAGCTCACATCTGAGAGGCACTGGTGTGCGAGCAATGTTCTGACAAGTGCTGATATCAGACTGTAACTCGCTGGCCCTGTTGCTGTCACTGTCATACGTGATTTTTGGTTAAACATTGTGAAGTTTCGTTTGGTGTTTTGGAAGCTCCATGTGGAACATGCCAGGTAGTGTTCAATGTATTCAGGGTACTGAAGATTTTTGCTGTGCCCCTCAGTATCTTAACTTGGAATGAAAAATCATCTCCGGCAAAATCATCTGGGGAAAAATATTTGCGAATGAAAGTGTTTTAGCCAGTGCTGCTGCTAACCATTCCCTCTCCCAGCAGGTCTTTTCTGAGTGAAAATTAAGGCCTAATATTTAAATTCTTTAATTGCTTAGGAATGTTCATACCAGGAAAGGCTGCAGAAGAGATTCATCTCTCAGGGGGGTTCATTTATGCTGTTCATATTTCTTATGCTGATTCTTGCTTGGTGTTAATGGTGGGCTTCAGAAGCTGCAGTTCTCTGCTTCTGCATGGTGCCATCAAATGTTTGAGAAGGCTGAATGGTGCTTTTTTCTTCTTTCTCCTCAAGAAGATACTGTTGACTTTTTTCAGCTTCCAGCTGTGAGGCACCATTGCTAGCTCAGGTGAGCACTGTCCTTCCTGCCCAGATGTCAGTAAGGGGAACAACCAACCCCTGTCAGATCAGGCTTTCCAATACATCCTTCTGGCAGCTTTGGAAATGACTGAAATAGAAGTCTGATCCTTGCACTTTGGCCAAAGTTAATTTGGGTTACCGTGGGACTTTTTTGAGCCCAGAGTTTAAGTAGGAGGGAATATAGGCTTAATGCCATCTACCACAATCCCCTAGATTGCCAGAGCCTTTAGTGTTATGTCCAGTGCCCTAGACATCTGACCAGACTCCCATTCTATTGATGTAACTCCTATCCAGAAAAGCACCATCTGGGCCGAAGAAATTTACCCACTGTGTCACATTTGATCTATCTGCCAGGTTGTGAACATGTTATGAACATATTTGTGAATGCATTATGTTAGAAATACAGATGTGTGCTGCAGAAGGTTGATCCCATTTAAGCAATCATGAGATGTTAAATTCCTACGAATTCTCAGGACTTTCTTCAACTGTAAGCCTGTATTTAGGTAGCAGGTGTTTAAAATGTTCCCATGTTCTGAAAAAAACGGCCAGACCTGGGCACAACTTCCTCTGGTTCAGTGTCATTGAGATGGGCTTTGCTTCAGCAGGAGGTATTCAGTGAAGGTTGAACAAGCCTGCAAGGGGTTAGAGAAGTACTGAGTGTCTGTGCTGTACCTGGGAAATCCTAAGAAACAAGAGTAATTCTCTGTCCAAGCCCACTTCTGCCAACCCCCTGTACTGATCAGAACAGTACCACTTAGGGTGCTGTAAGGAGGGGGCTGCTTGGCGTGCCACACATCAGAAACCTCAAGTGATGCATGGATGTGGCCACGCACAGGAGTTGATTGCTTCTGCCCTGTGGGTGGCAGGGTAAATATCTATTGCAAAGTGGGACCCAGGTCCAGATTTCTTCTAAAGCTGAGGTGTGTTAAGATACAGCTTTCTGGTGTAGTCTGCTGTGGAAATTGTGGCCAGTAATGGAAAGGAGGTCGGTGACTCTGGGTTGGGTCCCTGTCAAATATGAGTGAAACTGGGCAAATAAAAAAGCAAGGATATTACTGGCTGGGTTTCCATAGCATTATATTAGATATGCAAAGAAAACTTCTAAGCAGGACCTTTTATTTTGTGATTATTTTTTAGTTTTGAGATATTGCAGTGTCTGTATATTCCAATGAATTACTGAAAGCACTTGTCTTTGTATAGAAGATAACTGTTTAAAAATTGCAGCTAATCTTGTATTTAGGTAAAACATTTGTAGATAGGTAATTGTATAATGTTGAACAACTTTACACTGGCATGTGTTGTATAGTTTATACAAGACACTTCACACTTCTGCAGAATTTTTTAGTTAGTAAATTTCTAGTAACTTAAATGTATAGTTTTGTACCCTTTCATGTATGTTTGTTTTCTCAGTATTGCCACTTGCAGAGTTATTTTTAGTTTCTTAAACTGTAATTGGTTATTGGTGTGTGATACACAGGGTTATTGACTGCAGCAATAAAGTGTTTCTATAAAAAAACAGAACAAAGCAAAA
The DNA here is from genome assembly GCA_038380795.1 of Pyrocephalus nanus. Taxonomy (NCBI): domain Eukaryota; kingdom Metazoa; phylum Chordata; class Aves; order Passeriformes; family Tyrannidae; genus Pyrocephalus; species Pyrocephalus nanus. Next base: position 19,317,816 of record CM076268.1, read on the forward strand.
CCATTATAGTATCCATTTTGTTTGAAAAAGCATATAGAAAAAAATTGAGCTCTTCAGTAGTAGATAATCAAAGTGAGTTCTTTCATTGGACTAAACATTGAACTTGATGACTGTTTAGTGTAGCAGACCAACACAGAGTAGCATCCCATGACAACTTGATGTTAAATGATTCATAATGACAAAGGCATAGTAACTATCAGAATAATTGGGTGACTCCTTCAATGCAGGTGCTTTGGCCTCAAATGCAGGAATCATGGGGAGAATTTTCTGGCTTCTGCCATGAAGGAGGTGAGGAGACAAGATTGCCGTAGGCCTTAAAATCTGGACCTTCTGGAATCAACACTGAGTGATGCTACAAATGCTTCATGTCTGAAAAGAAGAAAAATAGTTTTGTATACGGAACAGCAGTTTCTCTAGAATACATTTCTTCCCCCAGTAGGTCAAGGAAACTGCTATCTGCACTGCTGTGAGAGAGCTCATAACAAAGGCATACATGCCAAAGAGCAAAGAAGATCTGGAGTGTTGTGTCTGTAACAGACACAAGGGGGCTCAAAGAAAAGCTTTTCATTTCTGTTTCTTTTTAACTAATAATTAGTTTTTCATTTTCTTTTAGGTAACAAATCTTGAATCTGCAACCCCAGAGAGGTGTCTCCCATGCAAAACAAAAGTCTCTGTCCTATTGGTAAAGCAAGTCTGGCTCTAGTAAATGAAGCTACTTACATAAACTTTGGAACCCACCAAGACCTCTATACAAAAATACCTTTCTGGAGAGATAGCAGGATATATTCCAGGGCCTGCTGTTTGACTGGCAGTCTTTGAGATTAAAAGCTGATAAATGGTTTAAGGAACAGAGCCTGTAAAACCATCTGGCTACTGGTTAAAAAGTGTTCCTTGTCTTGGGTTCAGGCATCTCAAGTTAATTATAAAATAACTTATTTCCTCTTGTAAACCTTATTTTCATCTGAAAGAGCATTGCTGTCACTGTGTGAAGTGTGTCCATCTGAGGCAGAGTAAAGCATTGTCTCAGCAGCACATGGCACAGCTGCAACTCCAGGAACAGGATTTTTCAGCTGGTGCCCAAGAACGAGCTCTCTGGTGAGTAGCTACTGGTATCTGGCTGGCAGGACTGGCATGACTTGCCTCTCAGAGCAGGACGGAAGGGCGGCAGTTGGGAAGATCCACAAGTGCCCTGTGGAGGCTACCGAGGTGTCAAAAGGCACAACTCCAGCTGCTAATTGTGAAAACCAGGCCCTCTCGAGAGCCAGGCTTGTTCCTGCACTGCTGCTCAGCCTCCTGCACTGCTGCAGGGACTGTTCATCCTTCTCAAGTTCCACTTCCCACAGCCACCCTATGGACCTCTCCTGTCACCCACCCCTTCATTTCAGATTTCACTATCCCTAGCCTGTTTACCCATATCATCTTGTGCTTGTCCCTTCAATCTACTCATGCAACTCAAATTTCTTTCCTCTTCCCCCTTCCTCAGCCATTCAGCTTGCCTCTGGACAAGAGGGTTGTGCTAGGATGAAACAATTGTGTGGTTGATATCAATGACCATGGAAACACCCAAAAGGGACACCATCCAAATTAAGGGTGAATGTCCACCTGTGATCCCATTTTTCCTGTAAATCCTCTAGGCTCCGGTCTCTTACATTTAGGATGCTCTCTGACATGTTGGCATTGTGTTGTGTTACCACAATACAGACAGAAGAGAATGCTTTTTCACAGTCTTGGGATGGATGTATGATGTGAGAAAATCAGGCAATAATATCTCATTATAGAAAAAGATCTTGGCTAAGTGGAGAGAGGAGGCAGGGGAGGTGGTTTTGGTTTTGTCGTTGGTTTGGGTTTTTTTTTTGGTTTTTTTTTTTAAGAAAAAATCATAAGAGCAAGGAAATGGGGAGCAAGTTCAGTACATTACAGAGAGTGGAATAATTGAAAATGTAATATTGTTCAATCAGGGTCAAACAATGGTAAACTTCAAGAATACTCTTTCAAAGTGTATTCTAGGAAAATGTGTTAGAGGAGCTGAAATCTGAAAATAGAGAGTAGACCTTGCTTGAAAGTGAGGGAGATAAATGAAGTTGTCTCAAAGGCTTTAACATCAGAGGAGAGTTTGAAATAACTGAATAAAACACCAGAAGGCTACGCAGAGCAGAGGAGGTGGAGATCACCACTCAGGGTGTGCTCATTAAATCCTGAAGCTTCAAAGAATCAGGCTTGCAATTTCTAACAGTTCAAGACTTCACTAAAATTAACCTCCCAGTCACTTTTGCTGGGAGTGCCTTGCTGTGAGGTTTATCCTGACACTGTCTCAAAGGCCACCTGCAAACAAGGCTGGCCAAGCAGGCTTAGGAGAATTCATCACTATTAGAGCTGTAGGGTCTGATGCTGGGACAGCAGCTTCCTTTGTCACAGGAAACAGTTATCCTTATGGTTGGGAGAGAATAGGAAATGTCTCAGGCTGATGACTTGATCCTAGCTGAGAGAGCACAGCTGTCTTGGAGAGTGTAGTGCTTCATATCTGCTTTACCCCTGAGCATCCCAGGATGACTCATCAAGTACCACTGTTCCCTTCCTGTGGATAAACTGAGGTCTCTAAAGCCTGGCTTGCCACTTATCTTGCTCTCATGTTTACCTTCTTGCTTTTGAAAGTGTGTGTTAAAAGATTATGATAATGGGATTAGCTAAACCAGTGTTTCTCATGCCAGCAAGATGATGGTTTATTTTAAGGGCCATATTATATTCTTGGTCTCATGTAAACAGTTGATACACACCAGAGAAATCAGATGTAAATTAAATCAAACTATTCCACTGAGCAAACTAAGCTGTGGTAGAAGGTGGAGGTATTATTTCAGGGATGAATTTGGACCTGCCTGATGTTGCACAAGGCTCTGTCAGGACTCTCCCTTTGCTGCTGGGGTTTAGGCCTTTAGCAGCAATCTTCAGTCTCCCACTGCTGTTCTAGTTTTGCAATTGTCAAGTGTGTGCAGAACCAAATGATACCAAAAGAGTAGCCACTAATGCAGCTGTATTCCTTGTGCTTGCCTTGTTTGTGGCTTGTATGTCCCATGCCTCTGCTCTCCCCTCCTGTTTAGCGGCCTCCCAGCAATGATTTGGGGAGGAGAAGCCTGGAAGCACACTGCTTTTTATCTCCCTCCTCCCCTTAAGTGCCAGAGTAGCTACACCTCCAGAGGCAGTGAGAGGATCTGCACAGTTAGTGGAAAGTGATGAGGTCAGGCAGTTCTGAATCCCATGGTCCTCAGGGCTGAGGAAGATGTCTTAACATCACGTTAAATGAGATGAAGGATCCCAGGAATACCACCTCAAAAAGAGGGTAGGAAGTTCATGGGGATATAGAGACTCTCAGCCCCTTGTGATCTGGGTGGTCCCTTGAACAAAAGGTATAAAGATAGTGTAGTAAGTGTTGATATAACCCTATGAGACCCTGTGGGAGATTCAACTGGTGTCAGAATTGCCACTGCCTGGATGGCAGAGCAAGGACGCTCTTTGCTGAGCTTTGCAGTTCTAAAGTTCATTTCTGGACACTGAGATGGGACAGAGGCAATTCTCTGAACACTGAGGTTTATTTCTCCCCATTCTGGTGGAGCAATATGTAATGAGCACCCATATATTCTCAGCTATTACCCCATGCCCCTTAGATTATTTATGTAGATTGGAAATTTCTGTAGGCTCTGCTCTCCCCTCTGTCATTTGTTAATTACCATGTTGTATCATTCCTCCCTCCTCCCATATTAGCATATTTCAGGAGGGCCATCTGCCCACCCAAAATGCCTGTAGCCTCAGGAGGGCTGTGAGATATGTGACATCTTCACAAAACAGCCTTGTTTTTCACTGGCATCGCACAAAGATAAAACAGCAGCTGGCTATTGCTGTGAGTTTTCAATCTGAGAGATGCTCAGGCCAAGGGGAGCTGTGAGTAACAAGCAGCAAAATCCATGACAGAGTTAGTGTTGCCCCTTGCAGGGAGCTGTCCTAGCCCCCAGTAACACTCGGCCAGATCAGGAATAGCAGCTGCTCATGTTTAAAGAGCCCGGTTTCCCAGCATCCTACATGTGAATGCACGGACCCCACCACTGCCTAGTGAAATCATCTTCACGAGAAGAGCGAGGTGGGTGAGACATGCACAGGGGCTGGAGGGCAGAGTGTGGTGTAGGAACGGTTCCTGCCTCCCCAGGAGAGGGACTTGGAGAGGAATAAGCCGGGGTTGGGTGGCGGTCCCGGCCCGGTGACGGGCGGGGCTGTCGGGATGTGCGAGCGAGTGCTGGGAGCCGGCACTGCCGCTGTGCAGCCGCACACACGGGCACTGCCCGGTCCGCCGCAGGGACCGAGGGCCATTACAGAGCGATTGCTCTGACGCCTTCGGCTCTGCTCACGCTGGCAGAGAAGGTGCTACCGCCCCCCAACAACAGCACCTCCAGCTTAAAACAGTAAAAAAATTACTCTATTCTCGCACTGGCAAAGGCGGTAACTTTGCACTCTACCTCTAAGATCATCCCCGTCCCCATGGCAGAGCCCCGCAGCGACGCCCGCGTTCTCTGTTTCTGGATGTTCTCCCCCACAAAGCGAGCCCCGCGCTGCGGCACCGGGATGTCCTGGCACGGCACTCACAGACCTTGTGCGGGCTCCGGCGCGACGGGGTTTTGAGTGGGCCGAGGGTAAGAAGGAACTGCAGCTACCGAGTCAGTCCCGCGCCAGCCCGAAGCCCCCGGGGTGGCAGTGGTGACCCAGCCCCTGCCCCCTGCCCACGCTCGTGTCCTCAGCCTCCGGAGCGGGAGTGTGGGCTGGCACCTTGGCTAGGGAGACCCCTGGGTTTCTGTGCCCTCACCAAAGGGCTCCATAGTATGCTTTAAAATGCAGTAGCTAGAAGAACAGCCAGAAGTGGTGAGGATGGTCACAGGCCTGAAGTGGGTTAGTTGTGTCAAAAAGGAAGCTGGAAACCCGGGATCAGGGTCTGCCTCGGCTCGAGCAGTTCAAGCACCCCTTCTCCATCCCTTGGAGATGTGAAATGTGCAGGGTGCAGCACAATCTCCTTGCACCTCAGCCACTGTGCCAAGAGGGATCCAGGATGATGCTGGGAGAGTAGGGGAAGCCCTGCAATGCAAGCCTTTGTCTGATCCCATAGATTAATCTTTAGGACACATGCCTCAGATCCAGCTATGGGATCCAACTGCCATTTCCAAAAGCAGTTTCCTTGTTGGACATCAAGCAGCCATCAGATACAACATGGAAGAGAACAGTGCTGGAGTCTCTGGCAGCAGCATGAAGGAAGATTGTCAGTGAGGTAACAGGGGTGACAGCATGTGGTATTTGTTTGCTTGATGGAAATACAACACACCAGTGTTAGCAGTCTTGGTGTTGAAGTTCTGAGTGTGCAGTGTCACTGCTATGGGTTTATTTCTCTGGGGTAAGTCGGAGTCTGGAAGAAGCATAGACAGCTCTTCTGTTCCTAGTGACAACATCTTAATTATAGCAGGTGCTTGGTGTTTTCAGGGTGGGGACTGTGATACTGTGGGATTTTTAGAGGGCTTTGTGCAAATGGAGAGTGTTTGCTGTGTATGGTTGCAGTTTTGATGTCTAGGTATGCTGGCACTGGATGTTCACACAGTAGTGTAAAGACAACAGGGTGTTTGAGAAGCTTAGAGGAATACAGAAAATAAAGCATGATTACTTACGGGTGTACCCCTGAGGCAGGGTTAGTTGTACACACATTTGCAGAGTTAGTGTATACAATGAGGGTGCAGTACGGTGTAAGTCACCATCCCATCAAAAAACCCTGTGGATATGGCACTTACATGGCTTGATGGTGAACTTGGTTGGACTCTGTGATTTTAAAGGTCATTTCCAACCTTAATGATCCTATGATCGAGGGAATAACTTTGGATGATGAAGAGAGTGGGATATACGCAGTGTGCTCATGTGGGTACATCTGTGTAGTGTGTTGGGTCAGTGCAGTATGTGTGTAAGAAGCACACAGAAGAGCAGGTATGCCTGCAGACTGGGGTGATTCAGAGGTGAGGTTACAGAGTGCAGAGCAGTTTGAGATGCGTAGAAGTGGTAAATGGTAAGCGTAAAGGTGATGAGGCACGGTGAGCTGTGCAGGACTGCACACCTGTGCCCGGCAGGAGCAGGACTGCTGTGCTGAGCAGTGCGCTGCAGAGCTCTGAAGGCTGTGTTGGGTGGTGTAGCTGTGGGAGGTTGTTAAAAGTACAGCGTGGAGGGCCGTGTAAAGCCTGTTGGCGTGGCACTGGTGCCCAGCGGGAGGACAAGTGCACTGAGAGGGCTGAGTGCAGGGTGAGGGGCAGGGCTGGAGTGCACGATGCGGGGCAGCTGCAGCAGGATGCAGTGGGGCAGAGTGCAGAGTGCGGGGCAGCTATGCCTGGGCAGGGGCACAGTGCAGCAGGGCCTGCCCGGGAGCGCTGGGACGGGCTGCGGGAGGGCTGTACAGGGATGGGGGGCGGTGTGCCGGGAGGACTCTGCAGAGATGGTGAGGGCTATGTAGGGACGGAGAGGTGTGCCGGGGGTGCCGGGAGGGCTGTGCAGGACGGGGAGGTGTGCCGGGGGTGCCGGGAGGGCTGTGCAGGACAGGGAGGGGTGCCGGGAGGGCTGTGCAGGACGGGGAGGTGTGCCGGGAGCTGGGGAAGGGGCGGGCAGCCCGAGCCGCGCCGTGCAGCGGCGGAGGAGGCGGCGGCGCTGGGCAGGGTCGGGCTCAGGCAGGAGCTCGGCTCAGCAGCGCCCATCGGGTCGGTGGGGCCGTGCCGAGCCGGGTCGCGCCGGGGGGACCATGCCGTCCTATACGGTCACGGTGGCCACGGGCAACCAGTGGTTCGCGGGCACCGACGACTACGTATACCTGACCCTGCAGGGCACGTCGGGCTGCAGCGAGAGGCACCTCCTGGACAAGCCCTTCTACAACGACTTCGAGCGCGGCGCGGTGAGTCCCGCCCGCCCCGCCGCTGCCCCGGGGGCTGCCCTGCGGCCGAGACAACGCGTTTGTCCCCCCGAGGTGCCTCGGGCCGGACCCGAGCAGGGCTGGGCTTTCTGTAAACTTGTCGGCGTGTGCTGGTGCTCTGAAGCGGGACACCGGGACTGAGGTGCCTGCTGACATTCCCGGCCGCCCGTCATCCCCAGCCCTGCCCTAGGTGTTAGCCCTGTCTGTGTTCTTAGGGAAAGATGCGGCCCTTCGGTCCTTGCTTAAAACAGGCTTTCAGATCTCCTCGTACTTTCTTTACAAATACTTAAAAATATTTGGGTGCTTCCTCTTGATAGGTGTTTCGAATCCATATTTACTAGTAGTTAGAGCCGTGATATCTCCAAGGAATTAAAGAGGTAAGAACTTCCAGTGAGAATTACAATGCCTGCCAAGGGAAATGTGTAGGGCAACTTCAGTGAAAGCTGAAAACCAGCTTGAATGTGTAAATGTGAGAATGAAATTGTGACTGGGCTATCCGCTATGCTATTCTTCCTAACCTAGATTTCTGATATATGTTGTGCCCTGTCCTCTCTGTTGTCTTATCACAGTATTTGGACTATCTGTATGTAATCGCTTATGCTGTAAGCACTGGTTTAGAATGGCACTTATTTGCCTATTGTCCACTGTAGAAATAACAGACTCAGGCCTTTTTTTCCCCCTCCCAAAATGTATATTTCATTTGGAAACCTGAATCACAGTTTCCAAAAGATCTGGTGAGATTTAAGCAACTTTGAAAGTTTTAAAGAAGTATTCATAAGTCACTTTGGAAGTGAGACGTAGCTGTCAGGGTGCTGCTTTGCTTTAGGTATGTTTTCTTCAGCCGTGGAGTTCACAGCCTGAGTACCTGGTCTCTTCTATGTTAGACTTTGAAGACATGGTTAACAGAAGTCAGCATTTTGAGTAGGTGTTGATGGCACGTGTAGCTATGGCCCCCAGATATTTACCAACTGCTGCTATTAAGTTGATTTTCTTTCATGACTGAACATTCATTAGCTTAGACCCTTGTTACCTGAATCTCCCAAATGGACATCCAGTCGTTCTTTCTCTCTTACCTGGTGAATAGTCACATACTTTAAGTTAAGCTGAAAAACATTAGCAAGAGAGGTTGGAGGAGACCTCAGACTGTCCTGCAAACATAGGGTTCGGATGTTCTCCCAGGAGGGCTGAGCCCTGCCTGGCTGAGGAGACAACCACCTTTCAATTTGCTCTTATTCCTGGGCTGCAAAAGAGGGTTTCACTGTCTTTGAGACATAGCTGTGATGGAGAGCCTTGTAGTACTCAACATCCAACTGGACTAGGAAACGACATGATGTGAGCATTCAGTATATGTCGATTCAGCAGTTCTTGAGCTGCAGTGGGATCAGGTCCAGCAGAAACAGAGATTTATCCCACTGGGTGAGGGAGCAATGAACAGAGGTTTGGGGATCTTTAGTAGCAGCAAATATGCAGTCGTTTTTTTCAGCATGTATTTTTTGTGGACAATGAGAATAACTCTGTGTTCCATAAAGCGTCTACCTCATTGAACACTTGCAGTATGATGTGCTAAGTTTTGGGTTTGAAGATGTTTTCTTGGGGAGTGCAGTGTGTTTCTCCAGGCACCTGTTCAGGTTACATCGTGCCCAGAACAATGTGAGTCTTACTAGTGTGTTGAGCAAGAAAAAAAAAGGAAAGAAAAGAAAAGAAAAATACGAGTAGAGGAGAACAACAACAACAACAAAATAAACAAACAAAAAACAAAACAAAACAAAAAACCTGAAGCAGGCCTTTGAGATTGTTTGGTTTGCAAAATATAGCCACTATTTTCAGCATTCTGTCCTTAGAGCTTCTTTCAACAACATCTCTATAATTTTCTTTTCTGCAAAGTGATTCAATTGTTAATACATTTGCAAAAACAAATGCACTTTTAGCGGATGACCAGAATTTTGCAGTATTATTTTGTAAGGCTTTGTCTGCTTTCCAAGTTTTTTTCTAAATGTTGAGTAGTTCCATTGTTCTGTAGTTCCATTGTCCTGGTAATGTCTTCATTTGAATTATTGCAAATTTTGTATACTACTAGATATGATGAGGGTGGGCTTGGGTCAATTCTGAGTAGGAGATTTGCATGTCAAATGTTGATAGAGGGAAAAGTACGTGGAAAAACCTGAAGAAATTTGCACAAGATTAGCTCAGTTGTAGTTTTTGTCTGACTGACTTCAAGTACTGGACACAGTCAAAAGTCACGGCTGCTTTTCTTCACTCTGTGTCTTTTGAGTAAATGTCTTTGGCGATGAGTGATTTCAAAGCAACTGTTACAGTGTTGCCCAGTTCTCTCCTTTCTTCCTGTTCCCCCTTCATCTGCTTTTTGCTTTTGTTGAAAGAAATAAATACACTCACAAATTCTTCCAGAAGAGAAATACAGTTCCTTCCACTAAAAAGTTTGTGCTTATAGAAAGAGGGGATGTCTGTGCCATCCTTTTTGCAATATAATGGTAGTCAGTAGGAACTTCTACTCTGTCAGTGCCCAAGAACTTAAGTTTTGTATGAGATTATATTGCTTGAACAGGATGTCTAACAGGAGGTTAGACAGTCCAATACTCTTCATAGTCTTAATTAATTCCGTTCTCTCACTCTGAATTCAAACTGTGTAAAAACTTCTAGCTTCTCTGGCTCCCTATGCAGTCATCTTGGTGTTTTAACAAGAGACCTCGTACAACAAATGTCATAGAAATCTTGAGCAACCAACTGTCGTTTTTTACCTGGATTTTGTATCCTGTCTGTAACCTGACACACCTTTACTGTATTAGCAAAATTGTCATGTCAGGTGAGCCTGTGGCATTTCTGGCTTGGAGGCAGCAGAAGCTGTGTGAGATACAAGGAGAGAGCCCTCCCTTTCAGAACTGCCATTAAAATTGGAATTGTGTTGGTCAAAAAAAACACTAAAAACCTTTCAGGATAATTTAGGTTAATTGCATATCCTTTTTACTTTACATCAACAATAACTATTTCAAGGCTTTTGTAATATTGGCAAGTAGATTGTTATCAGAGGAATTAGTTTCTTCTGAAGATTGGCTGTCAATGGGACATTTCTCTCAGCTCTTTGGATCTGCTTCCCATTGCTCTTTAAATCTTACATATACGTATATATAGGTATGACATTATAAGAAATCTAGAAATATATATGTGTAAATGTGGATTTTAAAAAATGAAATCTTTAGCTGAACCTGTAAAGGAGATGAATTTAAAAAAAAAAAAATGAGACTCAGGTATCTTGGGCAACAAGGAGTTAATGAGAAAATAAGACTAACTTCAGACTTTCTATGCCTTGCTAATCACCTGGCAACAATGGGTTTTCGTAAGGACTTGAGCTAAAAATACTGCAGTATATTTTCCTGAACCAGACAGTGGTTTTGATCACCTTATTTTTCCTCTGTACACAATTAGCCCTAGAATTGGAAATGAGTGAGAAGATGGAGCATAAAAATCTCAAGTAGATGAATAAAAAGCAAATCTGATCCAAATGCAATTTATCACTTGCTTCTGTATGTTATTTATTGCATTGGTCTTTAGTCTTTAGATGTTTGAATTCCCTCTATAACAATGAACACAAATGGGTGATAATTCACATACGTTTGTGGATTTCTTTGGACTGTGTCTCTGCAAGGCTTCCAGCTTCTGACTGCCAACTGCAAAAAAAGCATGATAAAATGGAAGGAGAAAATTCATTTTTTGTTGTAATTGCAGAAAGAGATGCGCAAGCAGGAAGTGACTGGCTTTGAGATAACATGGTATGACAGCCTGTGATGAGGGACTCTTCTGCAAATGCCATCTGGTCCTGGAAAGACATACAAAATTGCAAAAGTACTGACTAAGTGCGAAACCTGAGCCTAGTAAAGAGTTTATTGACGGTTTTTATTGAGAAAACCAGGAGATGCAGGAAAATGAATATGGGATAGAAATGGTTCAAGTGCTGCCTATTTCTGGAAAGAAGACTGAAGAATGGGAATCCCTCTGAGCATGCTCTATGTTTTTAAGCCATAATCCAGAATTCTTTGTGCCAGTTGACAAGAGTGAAGCCGAGAATATGGGGTGTGTGGTGAAAGGCAAAGATGAGGGAGGTGTGGTGTTTCAAAGTGGCATTGTGGGAGGAAGGAATCTCCATTTACTTAGGCAGGAGTACAGGGGCATTTCCTGAAGTCACTTACAGTATAGTTCTGTGTCAAGGCACAATTAATGTGATTTCTGAGAAAAGTCACGCAACATTTTTCAGTCTCCATCGCTGGTTCAAAATCGTGAATCATCAAGGAAATAAATTTGTCTTTACACATTATCCTTTTAGCTGTTCTAGGATGGGATGGCAGGGTTGAAGAGCCTGCAACATAAACTTTAAAAAAAATGTTTTAAATTACTGTATTTATTTGCTTTACAGAAAGAACCGTATCTTTTCTGCTATGGAGATGCAAGGAAAAGTGATAAGCATCATTATGTTGCTTGAGATCTCGTCTCTATTTTCCTCTCTCAGCCCACATCCTAGCAGACAGATGCTGCCATCCCAAGCATGCCAAGGACTGCTGTACTGTTTGTGAGGCAGTCTGTTGTCTGGGTGTGCTATTGACATAAACATTGAAAATTTTATTTAAGACGTGATGAGTTTCCTTTGTAAAAGAAACAGTTCAATGTCTTTTGCTTTAATATGATGGGGAGAATATGGATCAGACTAAGATTAGTCCATTAAGTCTCGGAAAATCAAAATAGGCACCATCCATGCCCATTTTAAATATGTGAACATAAAATTAAAATAGGCTGCATATTAGGAGAAGTTCCAGTATCCTTGTTAGTATGAAACAGTCTCGTAGGAGTTGCAGTGTAGTAACAGTCATGGCCTGACAGTTTCAAAGTTGATTGAAGAACATATTTGGAGAGAGACAAGCAAAGGCAGTGTTTCATTTTCTGTAGGATGGACTTCAAAACCTAAAAGGCTTTTTATTTCTCTATGACATCCATGAGTCAATTAGATATGACAAATTTTATGAGAGCTGGTGTTTTATGTAAAATTAAGATAGAACTGAGTTCTGTCATCTCAAACTTTGGTGTACAGATAAATGTCTTCACTCCAAAATGATCATCAAAGCTGGTAATTCGTGGATAGCTCATACAAAGGGGCACTTTGCATCAATAATGTGGCAAATGGGTTAAAATGGTAGAGGAAGGGATGCCAAGGAATCTTTCTTATTCCAGTCACGTGGAGGCAAATTGCTCTGAATTTTTCTTTTGTAACAGTTGAAATAAGTGCCATCTGAAGGCATTTAAATTTTTTGTCTTCCTTTTTTCTCTCTGGAATGTAATCTTTCTTCACTTTTCAGTTTTGGTCCTTATGTGAATTAGCCTTTAACTAGCAAGTAAGACAGTAACAGTGAGCATATATCAAATGTCTGGGGAAAGCTAAGAAAGTGCTCCTGAAAAGAGCAAGGAGTGTGTGGTGTCTAGGTCAGGAGCAGAATGACAGAGTTCATGCAGACAGGTGAGTCTCTGCAGACACTGCAGCATGTGAGAAAAACCTCAAGAGAATGAAGTCTCTGATTGTAGCCACATGAAGCAGGGTAGTCTTTGACTGCTGCTCCCATGGTTGCCATACCCAATTCAGCTTTGTTAAGATGAGCACTTGGCTGCTTCCTATGCCCTGAGCTGTTCAGACTTCTGGAGAGTGAGAATTAATTTCCATTCCCCTGAATTGCCTAGCACCACATGGTATCTTACCAGTCATATTTGAAACAATTACTCATTTATTCCTATGCTGGTAATGCCTAAGAGTTCAGATGACACCAGAATTGTCATTTAAGAGATGTGTTCCTGTGTAGCCTGCTCTAGGTGACCCTGCCTTGGCAGGGGGGTTGGACTAGATGATCTCTGGAGATCTCTTCCAGCCCTAACAATTCTGCAGTCTCTGTGTGTCACTGTCCTAAATATATCAGGCAATTTAGCAAGCCCCTTAGGTCAGCATTCATAACAGCTGTTGTGCTGGGTGGTGGTGCTCAGCATGGGGAAGAAGTGCAGCATCATGTCCTGACCATGTAGCTGCCACTTCTGTAGCCCTGCTGGAGCCGTCGTCACGAAAGGGAGAGTGTGGTATGCACTCACTTCCTCGGCCTGATGAGGTTCAGAGCTGCAGCCCCCAAACCTCAGCAAACCTTGGTGTAGGGGCAGCACTGGGGCAGGTCTGCTCCTCTCCTGGGTCACTGAAAGATAACTAACTCAAGATTTCATGGGCCTGTCCCTGATAATGAGCAGGCACGGGAGAATCCACTAAAGGAGCAGGTGTGGGTGGTCCCCATAGTTTTCAGTACCAGCAAAGACTGTGACCAGACCCTTAGTATGAAAAAGGGCTAAACAGACAAGCTACTCTGCAACTCTGGGCTGAGGTCCTGCTGTGTTGCAGGAGTCAGGCCTCTCCAGAAGGAGTTAAACCACATTGCCACACGCTGGCTTGTTTTATGTGAAAGAATGAAGTGCCTCCAGAGCTAGTTGGTCTTGTGACCCTTGTTTTCAGTTAGCTACTTAAATTTCTTTGTGCATCTGAGCCATAAAAACATAAAATGTATCATTGTCCAAATCTTAGCTGTACAAAACAAAAATGTGCCATTGTTCTCATTTTAAATATTGAGAACTGGAAAAGAATAAGAAGGAAAAGACAAAGGGGATCTAGGTCATCTAGATACTGTTCTTAGTCTGAAGCACATATAACTAACACACAAAAGTCTTTAGATTTCTTGTCCAATGTTTTAATCTCATTACTGTCTTTCCACTCCTGTTGCATGAGTAGATGTGCCCTAGCAGTACCCCCTCACCTGTTGCTAAGAAAGAATAGTGGATGGTTTCATGGCCTGCGTATTTTTCCCAGACTTGCAAACATTTCAAGGAGTAATACCATTTTTAGCTTGCATACAAAAATGTTTCTCTGTTTCTGGAGTGTTTTGCATGTTCTTGTTTGTTCTTTTATTCATCTTTCTGTTGTGTTGCAGTCCAGTAGTCCTTTTTTCACCCACTAAAACCTGGAAAGACCAGGTATGCCTGTGTAATGCTGGTGATGCTTCCTGCATGTGCAGTAGATCACTGACTGTATTCTGCTCTGCAGGTTGACTCATATGATGTGATTGTGGAAGAAGACATTGGAGAAATTCAGCTAATAAAAATTGAGAAACGAAAATACTGGTACCAGGATGACTGGTACCTTAAGTATGTCACTGTTAAAACACCAGTGGGTGACTATTTGGAGTTCCCATGTTACCGTTGGATTACAGATGAAAAGGAGATTGTCCTTCGAGATGGAAGAGGTGAGAACCATAAGAAACCAGATTTCCTGCAGAACATCTGGAATTTTTCTATCTCTCCTTCCCCATTTTTCATGTACCTCCCAATTGTCTCTCTCATATGGAGACCCAGTTCCAGTCCCCTGCTGCATCCTAGAGAATGGACTTTCCCTACTGACTAGGAATGCTTCCTGAGCAGCTTGTTGGCATAGGCACTGGCAGTTGGGTTGAATATTTTGGGAAGCACATACAAGGAAGAGTCCTTATGCTAGCTTGTTACACTGGTCTTGAATTTGAGGGCTGACCCTCATGCCAAATTTTTGTCTGCTCCACATCCCCATTGCTGAAGCCCTTTTGATCTAAGTAGAATCAGTGTTCTGTGGTTGTTTCATACTAAGCTCCCAAGTAGCCCATGATTAATTGCCTATGAACTGTCTTGTTTACATGACAGTGAAATAAAATCCCAAAGTAGGCTGGTCAGCAGATGCAGGGACTGACTTGAAACAGCAACTTTCTTTTCACTCCTCCTCTTTGTATGCTGTAAGTCCAGGACAAGGCAGAGTGATGGATATGACTGCTGCAAGTACTGGTAACCAGCTGAGGAAAGTGTTTTAACTGACTACATACTTGCTGTGATCAGGGTTGGGGCAGATATTTATCACTGATGTTTGCTGGTTCCCCTCTATGCTGGGGTAGGTTGGCTACTGTAGTGGTCTGCAACACGAGTGCCTGACAACAGCTGAAACAAGTATGAGGTGGTAGAAAATAAATGTTTATCTTGCCCTTAAGTTTTTGGCTACTCCTGGCTGAGGAATTTTGTATCTGAAGCCTTTTGTCCTATAATTACAGCTATGTGTCAGTTTATTTTTGATCTCCAGAGGAATTTACCGTTTTTCATAATATGATTTATAACAACTGTAACACTTCCATGGAAGGCAGCTTTGCCTTTCAGAGTATGGTAAGGTAAAGGACAAGAGCAAGTAAAACCCTCTTGGTAACTTAAACACAATCAGCTGGAAACCATTAGCCATATATGTTATCAGCTGTATTATCTCTGATATTTCCAGCCCAAACCACTATTGTTATGAAACTCCTGCCGGTTTTATCTGCCATCCCATTTGCATATGTAAAGCGACTCTCATAGCTTGCCCTTTCTCTGATCACTAAGGAAGTGTCTGTGTTATTTAGTGGTGTGTTGAATTCATGGTCAGAAGAGCAAAATATCTGGAAATAAAGCCTCATTGTTTTTTCTTTCTGTTCTCATGACAGGAAGATGCGATTACTGCCCCAAGCTGACAGGGGAGAGCACAGCTCTCTCTCTCAGGAGGGAGGTTCAGTGATAGTTTCCTAGTGTCTCTTGGCAGAGAAGATGAGGGGGAACAATATTGTGGTTTCTCTTATTGATGAAAATTCCCTTAGATACTGAACTGTAAAATTAATTCCCATGACCCTCTTCAGACCGTTTAACACTAGATACATACAGTAAGTGTCTATAGTAGGAATCCAGGTTTTATATACAGTTGAGACAGATGTTCCTAGCTTGAGCTAATTGCCCCTTGGAAGCACCAACCTAGGAGCTTATCTCCTTCCACAGATTCTCTGAAGAACCTGTGTTTTTACTCAAAGTACTAAATTGGATCGTGTAAGCATTTCCCACAGAAACTTTGTAAAGGTATAGATCAGAAGTTTGAAGGTTTGAAAACTCTGCTGTCCTTCTCAACACCTGGGCAGTGGTGGTGGGGGAACCTCATAACCCTGTCTCTTTTCCCTGTTTCCCAGCAAAGCTACTCCGAGATGACAAGACTCAGATTCTCAAGCAGCACAGACGCAAAGAGCTTGAGTCCCGTCAGAAAATGTACCGGTGAGTTTCCTGCTGCTCCCTGGGAAGTGCAGGTTCTGTTCTCATCAGATCAGAGTTTGGCAGAGTATGTTCAGATTATCATATGGCTCAAATTACTCAACTCCTGGATAAGACAAAGCATAAGTTGCCCATGTTGGCCATATCTGGTTTTTACTTAGGTAGAATTCACTCTAAGTGATGACCATCCCAGTGCAAGGGGCATTACAAGATATTTGAATCTCAAATAGGGCTGTCTGGAAGGCTTAAGTGGGAATTCAGTGATACAGCCTCATTGTGGGCCCTCTGGCACATGGTTGGGCTTTGAAGGAAGATTTGGAAGCATATTTCATTTGCCTGTTACAAGCAGTATTACGGTTTTGGAACATGATGTGAACATATCAGCTCTGACTGGAGCTTTTTGGCTGCTGCAGCAAGCTACTTTTAGTTGTTTCCTGCACTGGGGTGCAGTGGAGAATCAGTCCCTGTTTGAGTGGACTGGAATGTGCTAACAGAGCACAGTTGTGATACCCACCCTAATACTGTCATAGGTATTTTTTCCTAATCAGTGTCACAATGAGAAAATGCTGTCTTTTATAAACTAGTAACTCCACAAGGCGTTAGACATTTCCTTATGCAAGAAACGCACTCTGTTAAAATAACAAAAATTTCTTGCACTTGCATCTCCTTATCATGAGAATTGATCCATTCAGAATTGATGGATTGAGGCTTGGTGCATGTGTTGTTGATATCATTTGAATAAGAAATGCTTTTACTTACAAATTACAGGAAATAGAGCAGAGAAATATATGTTTCCAAAAGAGGTGTGACACAAAATTTTATTTATGTATGCAAGAAGGAAGGGAAAGTCATTTGTAGTTTCAGGGAAATAGCTATTTACAATTCAGATGCATAATTGATAACACACAATGCAGTCTGTGTGTGGCAGGCAGTTTGAAAATACCACTGAAACAGTATTCTTTACAATTCACTTTCTGTTGTTCTGAAATAAAAATAGGGCAGAGAATGTATGCCATGACCATTAGGAGGTTGAGGAATTGAATCAAGACTATCCGAGTATCCTGGACAGTGCCTTTTGAAGGAATCTAAATAAATGTCTGAGTAATTTTAGCTGCTGGATCTCAGTTCTGCAAAAATGCAGCCCCAAGAATGAGCATGCATTGGGCACCTGTCTGTCTCTCTGTCCCCTCCCCTCCCAATACATTTGAAGCTAAAGCCAGTTTCAGTCAAATGTGACAAGTGTTTAGAAATACCACAGATATAAGTTACTTCACTCTTTGTGAAGGTAAGTGGCCAAGTAGTTGCCTTCCACTGTACTTGAGGATTCTGTAGGGTACTGGTAGGTATTGATGTGATGTAAGTCACTATTTTTGGACTGATTCTGCCACAGATTTCCTTTGTAGAGGTGAGTTACAGAAGCAGAGTAGGTAAAGACACAGCTCTCATGCTGGTAAGGTTATATGGTTCATCAAACCTCTTCTGTTTTCTCAGCTGGAAGGAGTGGCATCCTGGCTTTCCCCTGAGCATCGATGCCCATTGTCACAGTGAACTGCCTCGTGACATCCAGTTTGACAGTGAAAAGGGAATTGACTTCATTCTGAACTACACTAAAGCGTAAGTGCTTGTGGGACTTCAGGAGTTTTTCAGAATCTCTTCTGGGGCGGGATAAGGATCTGATCCTATCTTAGGTTTCATCAAATCTCAAAATTGGATTGCTTTCTCCCAGCTGGATCATCAGTCAATCAAAGTAGGAAAGAATTAAATTGATTTTTTATTTTATTTTTAAATTATCAATATTTAAGCTTTTCACACTGGGCCCCTGGATTCTTGTTAGACATGGTTTTGGCTGTAGGATGGAGGAAGCATTGGTGAAAAGCAGAAGGATATAGGCCCCTCAGACCTCGGGCTTTTGCTTTAGTTCTCAGTTTTTCCCCCAGGAGATATTTCTCTCTCATCTGACTGTTGGTGATAATTAAACCTTTCAGTCACATACCCAAAGAAGATGGTATCAGTGCACCCTTGACAACTCACTGAGCAGTTCATCAGTTCAGCTGAGCAGTTCATCTGAGTGTTTTCTGCTTGGGACAACAAAGTCACTGTCCACCAGCTTGCATATGTCATGTAATTGAGAAAAACATTGGATGACCATTGAAGGAGCCTGAGTAATCAATCCTGCTATTCTGGAATAGTACAGGGTCAGTGAGGCAAATAAGACCTCTCTGACCTGTAAGTCTCCTTCTGTGCTGTCTCAAATGCCCAGGTCACATCACAGTATCTCAGATATCCCACCATCTATTAGGTGGTGGGATAATCTGACATGAGACAAGACTGGTCTTTACATGTCAGAGCATTCTTGGTGTCACATTTATGCAGTTGACTTTTCACTACCAACAGAGTCAAATCCCATGGTTTGTTCCAAGAAAACCTACCTGCTTGTTTTCCAATTTGGAATATTGAAAACCTTAAAGAACAAAAACAAACATTTTTTTTTTTGTCTGTTTTAACTCCACTGTAGATTTCTTCCTCCCTCCTGTCTTCACCACACTAGGATCTGTTTTTCACAGTAGAATGATGCTTTGTAACCTCAACAAATATTTTTTCTATTCTTTTTTTTTAGCAGAATAAAAGTCCAGGAAATGTGAACAGGGTGATGGGTGTGTTTCTGCAGCATGTATGGCTAGGTGAACCTAGATCTTTCAGAGCTGGTTGGAATAAGGCAGATGAATAGCTTTGAAGAGTGGGGATCTCTAGCTTTCTGTCTCATGCCAACTAGGATGTTATGAAAATGACAGAACAGGCCAGAGAGTGTCTGCTTTTGTACCTTTTTAATGCAATACCAGCTGTAAACACCAGAGAAGTGGCTGTGAGGACACATAAGGATTAATGGTACGAAAGATGGACAGATACTTCCTGCTCTCTAAGCTTGCCCAATGGCACATTTATTGCCTCAACTTCATATCTATGTTCAGACTTACAAAGAACTAAATCTCTCATCTTTAATATGGGTCAGTCAGAAATTGAGGTCCCTTCTCACCTCATGAAATATCTTATTCCTCAAGCAGCCTTTTAGTATTCATTGGATTCTTAAGCCTTTAGAAGTTTTAAGGAAACTAGGCCTTAAGTGTAGATCCTTGGGAAACCCTAGACTCTGATATTCCCCTTCTAAAACCTTGCAAGAGCCTTTTAGTCAGCAGATAATGAACTTGGTAATAACCATCAGAAATAGTTCTTCAGGAAAATAAATTTTAAAAAAATAAGACAAGCCAACAAAACTGTGGAAATTTACAGAGTGTTGTTTAAAAGGCAAATTAATTGTTTTGTAAGGCCAAAATAAATAGTTTTTGATTTGTAGTCAGGATTTTAGTACAATGCAGACCAGATTATCACACTGAGTCTCTAATTCCTAGTTTTTCTTCCCTCTCTGTACAAAATGATATGTTGAATTATCTTTTTCTTTACATCCCACAAAATGCTGTGTGAAGACCCCATGTGTATTTGTGAATTACTCTGAGATTCAATCAGGAGGAACAACAGTACAGCCTGTTCATCATGAAACAGACACGGGGTGAGGCCATCCTGAAAAGGGAAAAATCCATCATAGTTATTGTGTTGTGCTTCTGTGAATAAACCTGTGGCAAAACCAAGAAGAGGTTCTAAGCAAAAGGTGAAAGGTGTGAAAATATGCAAAATGCCGTGCAAGGTCACTGAGACCTTCTCTTGTTACCCTGGCAGTGGCATGTTATTCCAGACTTCTACAAATCCTCTGTTTTCCAAGAGTAGTTGCTTCTAGCTTGGTGTTAGCCAGTGCACAACACCTGTTTCCCAGCTCACATAGAAGATCTGAGTGACACAGGAGCAACAGCATCTGAATGCCAGAGATGAGAGGTTTGCCATAAAAACACATAACCAGTTTGGAGGCTGCATTTCCCTTCCAGCAATCCTATCATGCCAGGCTGGGGCATGTTGACAGAGATCCTGAGTTGCAGCCGAGTGAAACTTGGAAGCAGTTCAGCAGAGTGCAGGGACATCTATCTTTGTCACTGGCTGTAAGGGGTCCTTCCCATGAAGGAGGAACCTGAAACTGTATTGCAGATAGCCACCCATTCCGGATAACTGGTATGACACAAAAGAGGTTTTTCCAAGGAATAGCAATGCTTCTTGTCTGGTACATTTGGCTGAAAAATCTAGACCTATGATTATGGTTGAGTGATCTGTGAAAATCTTTGAAGAACGAGTTTGATAGCCCTTATCTAGCTACCCTGATATGCTTTGGGAGCCTGGGACAACTGCCTGCAGGAACGGAGTGGAGATACATGGGGGAAGGCATGGGTCCTGCCTTCAGCTGGAGTGCAGAAGGAGGGAAGACAGGGAGGTGTGTTTGGAAATCCAAAGGAAGGTGTAGAGTTGCAAGGTGTAGCAGTGGGCAAGTAGCACATTTAAGGGGAAATGTGAGAGCTGTAAGAGTTATATGAGATACAGGGAGTAGTGGAAGAGGGGAGGGGAATGCCCTTTTACTTGGACTGCAAAAACGAACTTAGAAGGAGGGAGATATGTCTCAGATATTCTTTATGCTGTTGCAAGGTTGGATGCTGTTGGCAGAGGATAACTCTGTAAATTTACAGGATTAATTGTGTATAGGTGGAGATAATCCTGAAGGTGTCCAGTGCTGACATGACCTACAATATCTAGCAAATGGTAACTCTCAGCCTGGATTCTGTGCCAGAAATACAGGCTTGTGTTGCTATTTGGGACCAGTGTTGCATTTGGGCAGATTAAGTTCTACAAGAAACTCTGCCATTTTTTCCTTGCTCTGATTTCTAGTATGTGCTAGTATGACACCCAGAAATACTTGATTTCTTGGGGAAAGCAAGTCCTTTGTAAGTTTGTTCCAAGATAGGAAATGTGAAAAACTTCCTCCTTTTGGAAGAAAAAAACACCTGAGAATGAATGTGTGCCTGGCATTCAGCAGGGCAAATCACAGCAGGTTTGTGATTAGATCTCATGTGCTGTGCCTACTGCTTGGTTTGATCAGTAGACCCAAGTAAGATGAACAGAGTGAAGCAGTACATATCAGCTCATGTGTCAAGTGTTTTCTAATCCGAGAGCGGTTCTGAGGAAGGGCAGAGGCTCTACAGGACCTTTAGTGGAAACTCTTAAATAAGATAGTCTTAAATAACTCTTCTCAAGCTACTAAGTTATGTTTTTAAAATAATTTAAACTTCTGGTGATGGTCATACTTCCTCTGGAAGTTTATCTGTAATTGAGATACCTAGTCTCTATCCAGAAAGTCCTGTCCAGTAGTTCCAAGATACCTCTGGAGAGGTCATGTCCTGTCATGTTAGTTTTCCTTCCTAACATGCCTCCAGGCACCTCTTAACCTTGATTGCCATCTGCAGCAGCAGAAACAGCCCATTCTGCATGTACCCCATCTGGGCTTAGTGTAGAAGCAGCTCCTTTGTGGGGGTTATGGTCATGCTGGTCTAGAGCCCCCCTCCAGATTAGCACTTGTTGTTTCTCCAGGTTTTTGGTCCTCTTCAGCCGGTTCTAATCCAAGCCTTTTTATAAGTTTACTGATGATAAATCCACCCTTCTGGGATTCTTCCTCCCTCAGATTCTGTGTGGGAGGACTTCCTGCAACCCTGTGACCTTTCTTCACTCTGTCATCTGCCCTGCATATCTCTGTGTGCTGTATGCGCATTTGAAGTGTCAGTGGGAAGACAGATTTCTTTTTCAAATTCGTTATTTGTTCTTTTGTCAAAGTAAAGGATTTCTATTTAATAACAACAGTTTAGCATTTATGTAATAATTTAGGACTTGTTATCTCATATAAAGGGAACTTGCTTGACTGTACTGTAGACAGAATATTTTGCTGAATTTGCACTTGGAGATATTTCTGGATCCCAGCCTGCTGTGTTGATGTGTTTGTCTGCAACCAAGTGACTTGGTTCCTGAGGTTTAAGGGACAAGTTTAACCAGCAGCTCAAGTAAACAGAAAGCTCTCAAAAGCTCAGGTCTCACACGGTACAGATCCAATCTGGCCTTGATCACATAGGGACTTACAGTCTGTTTAGGAATAGTGGCTGACTGATCCTGGGCTGTGTTTGTTGTGACTACACTTATTCTGCACATCCCTCAGTCTCTTTGTGTTACCATATCCCATTCTGAACTGGTGTTAACAATCATCTCTGCAGTCTCAGCTGATGCTAGCTACTGACAACATGTGAATCACTAGTTTTCTGACTAGAGTTTTTATATGACATAGGTCCTAAAGTGCTGCTGTTGTAGTTTGCCAAGAAGAACTCTAGAACGAAGTTCTGTAAATGCAATAGCAGGAGCTGGGCCCTTGATATGCCCTTCAGGCTTATGTGTAAAGGTACAGCCTGCAAATTTAATTCTGTAGGGTTGACCGATCCCACATTCCATCTCTAAAAATTTATTGTGTTTAGATATATAAAAGGGTGGAAAACAATGGGGAAGGGTATTACGGAAGCCGAAGATCATTTTTTTCAGATATGTTTTATTTTGGTGCATTTTTAGGATGGAGAATCTGTATATCAACCGGTTCATGCATATGTTCCAGTCCTCCTGGAGTGATTTTGCAGATTTTGAGAGGATCTTTGTCAGAATCAGCAACACAATCTCTGGTGGGTTTATCAGCATTTGCTCATGTTTGCATCGTAGAATGATTGGTTAGTTGTCTTGTACATATCTGATCAGGATGGAAGTGGCTGACCTGCTCTTCTGCTCTCCCATAAGTAAACTGTAATCTCAGACTGTGGATCACACCATCAGCCCTCAAGACTGAAAAACAAAGATATGATCTCACAAGGAACTAGAATTACTGGTAGTTGCTCAGCGACTTTCTCTGTCCTGAGCTACACTGGAGGCCAGGCCAATTGGGCATCATAATCGTTTTTGAGTTTTAGAAATATATTTTCAAGTATGTAAAAGTCCCATAGTACATATTTTCTAAAGTATTTTGCATCTAAACCTAAAGGTAGCTTAGTGGGGGTGCTTTTGAGGTCGTATTAGCTGTTAAGCCATCTTTGAAAGTCTGATCATGCATGTCCCACTTCAGCCATCTAAATACATGGAATATCTCCAAAAAGGCAAGTCTGGTACTGTTCTCTGCTAAGGGCAAATGTGAAGGGGACCCCTCTTGCCTCTGACACAGATGAGATCAAAGACTGTTGCCTGATATCCCAGCAGTGTGCTCAGTTGCACTGCTGCTAAAAGTCCTGGCTTCTTGACCCTGTTCCAACAGAGGGATGCTACCACTGCCTTGGTTCCGCTGTCATAAGACCTGTAGTTCTCCTCAGTTGGTTCTTGTGGGCCATTTGTGTCAGTGGCATGGGGCAGCTCAAATGCTTTCCGAGGGTATATTTTTCCCCACAGGGATTATTTTGACAGAACTCAGATATGAAAGCCCATGCTGTTAGGCCAGCTGATCTGGGATGGGTTAAAAAATGCTGAGAATGACCTGGGAGCTGTAACTCATTCCTGCTGCAGCCAGGATGAGTCATCAGACCACACTCTGAAGAACTGTGGAAATTAGTGTGAACTCGAGTTGAAAAAGCTTGTGGCATTTATCCAAAATGTCTCTTGTCAAAAATATGTCAGAATTAGCTATGCATATTTCATTAAATATCCTGCTTGTGCTTGCCATTTCATACTCACATCTTCCTAGAAGACAAACATCCCTGCCTCAGAGTGTGAGTTTCACTTTTGGTTT
The DNA here is from genome assembly GCA_038380795.1 of Pyrocephalus nanus. NCBI lineage: Eukaryota > Metazoa > Chordata > Aves > Passeriformes > Tyrannidae > Pyrocephalus > Pyrocephalus nanus. Next base: position 19,341,680 of record CM076268.1, read on the forward strand.
CAGGAATGTTCAGTTTTTTCGGTGTCTTTCCTACTGTCAAAAACTCCACTGATGTAATATTAACATATAAAAGACAAACTACTGCTTTTCTTTAACCCTTTTCAGTAGGAAAATCTTGGCAGTTACTTGAAAACCCAGTAAAAAAGAATTGCAGTCACAGGTTTTGAAGTTCATGGTGACATTTCTGTAGAGCAGGGCTGGGGAGCTTTGAATTTGTGAGCCAGGCCCAACCTTCTTCTCTTGCCCATGGTTACTTTATTTGATTGTGTTATTGGATATAATAGATGCATGGCTACTTTAAGTTGGTTAGTGTGTGTCTCCTCAAATGTGTGTGAATAGGTTGCTCATACTCTGCTAGGGAAAATCTTTTCCCTCCTACTCTGAAGTTTTACCTTTCTTCAGGCTGCCTAAGGATTGGTTTACACAAATAAGAGTAATTATGTGGTCATGGGTATAAAACCAAGCACACAAGGTGACAGAGCTATTAAAAACTCGTTACAGCAATTTGTTACATTTAATAAGATTGCTTCCTAAAATACTTTTAACACAAGACTCAGATATGATCAACAATTAATTTCATTGATAACATTTCCATATCCACGAGGAAAGCTCCCATACTGTGACATCTGAACATTAAGTGTCAGTCTCAGTTATGTTAATGTAATTCTGAAATTGCTTTTTCTGCAAGTCTTGGCAGACACAGGGATAATGGAGAAGGTGATTCAAGGCATTTTTCAGTCATGCGGTTTCTGTCCAAGGTGATGAATTATTTTTTGCTTGGTGTAAACTTCAGATACAACTTCAGACTCATAATGCAATTGACAGAGATAATGTAGATGCTACTTAATGTAAACTTAATAGTTTTATGCTTTATTAGCATAATTAGAGGATTGTGGGTTTTGAGACTTTTTTGTTTTAATTATCACTGCATTCCTTTGGGTCTATATTTTTCATCCTTTTACCCTTTTTGGAAAAATAAATTGCTTTCAGAAAATGTTCTGCCTTGTCTGAAAACAGATAATAGTGGAAAACTTTACTAGGTTAATTCTTCCCCTGAAGACACCAATGGAATTTTTCACATAATCATGTTGTTTCTGACTCTGAACTTGTAAACTGAAGTGGCAACATGACATTATGAAACAGAACACTGCAACTATGAAAAATATCCATTAGTACTACATATGTAATAGAAAAGAGATGAAATACCCCAGACTAGAATATTATTGATATTTTAATCTGGGTTTATGTTAGCAATTGAAAAATAAATAGAGGGGAAAAAAATTAACCAAGCAAAATAAGGAACACGGAGTTTTACTAAGTCAAATTCAAACCCATCCTCAGGTGTCCCTCACCCAGCTCCAGGTAAGAGAACTGTTCCAGCCACTGCTGTTCTTTCCCTACACACATTGCCGTGTATTTCCCTTCTCCTGCTTGTGCCATCTGTTTTTGGACTCATCCCTCTGTACTGCATGCTTTGTGAATTTGAAGAGTGAGATTTAAAAATATGGTGGAAGACCTGAGAAGGTCATTTGCAGATGAAGAGAGTGTTTTTCATGGAATTGGAATATTTTACTCCTCATGGGTTCTGTACATGGAGAAACAAATTATTATCAATTTAATTTTTCTCAAAGTGAGAAGGAAAGATTAAATTTTCCATTTAACTTCAGTGATTTTTCTTAAAATTCTATGTCACCTTTTGAATCCTTTTCTGCTGCTTTCTGTACTCAGAGTTGCAGTGCAGTATAACAAAAGTGTGAGGGGGAAAGGGAGAATCCTACAATACAGTAGGATATTGATGCAGTGCAAATATTGATGCTGCAGGTTTGTTTTTCCTTTAGAATATGTGATGCAGCACTGGAAGGAAGATTTTATGTTTGGCTACCAGTTCCTGAATGGATGTAATCCTGTGCTGATACGGAGATGCACAGAGATACCCAAGAAGCTGCCTGTGACTACGGATATGGTAGAATGCAGTCTGGAGAGGAATCTGACCCTGGAGGAGGAAGTGAAGGTACAGCTCTGATCAGACTGGACTGCACCTGTTCCTTCTCATATTCTCTAACCTCCAAACTCTGTTCTAACTGCCTTCAGCCACATCTTGCTTCAGGCTGTCTGGTTGGTCATGGCAAAGCTGTTTGTCTCTGCAGACTGGCAGCAGTTCTGTTGACTGTTTTCTCCTGCTGTCCTGGAGCTGCAGGCCATGCCTTTCTGTGGGTCCAATGGAAGAGCTGTAACCAGGAGGTGAAAGGTCCTTTTTCAGTGGTTTCCTCTGAAAGGTTAGGGATTTACTGAATGCCTCAGAGGGGGAAAGTGTCTCTTCCTTTCCTGGTATGGTCTTACCCTGTTGTCACCTGCTGAGTTGAACTAACATGCAGAAGAAGGGTTGACAAGGGTGGTGCCTTGCTTTTGTTTGTACAATGAGTGTGAGATTCTCTTCAGCTGGCAGAATGAAACTTGTTTGCATCTGAGTGTCACTGCATGAGTGCCAAATACATAGATGCTCTTTGCTGAAAGACTCACTGTCAGACTCTGCAGACAGAAGTCAGTCAGTTTGTGGAATGATACTTGGTGTCTCAATGGCATCACCCCTGAGCCACTGCGGGCAAGGGCAGGCTAGTGATAACTTTTAACCACCAGGCAGAAGTCAGTCTCTGACAAGACTTCCCATTTCTTTGTTCCGAGCCTTGCTGCTTGCACACTGTTAAAACACATCACGCTTCTTTTTTTTTTTTTTTTTTCCACAGCAAGGAAACATTTTCATTGTGGACTATGAGCTCCTTGATGGTGTGGATGCCAATAAAACAGACCCATGCACAATACAGTACTTGGCTGCACCCATCTGTCTGCTGTATAAAAATCTGGAGAATAAAATTGTACCCATTGCAATCCAGGTGGGCCTATGGTCAGAGTCTCTAAATGAATAATCGTTGTCTCATTTTAAACATGAAGGACTTGGGATTTCATCTTTTTTTTTGTATCTTTCAGCTCGGTCAAAAGCCTGGGCCAGACAATCCCATATTCCTTCCTTCAGATGCCACATATGACTGGCTGCTAGCTAAAATTTGGGTCCGCTCATCTGATTTCCACATCCACCAGACAGTGACTCACCTCTTGCGGACACACTTAGTCTCAGAGGTGTTCAGCATAGCTATGTTCCGGCAGCTGCCTGCTGTACATCCCCTCTTCAAGGTTGGTTCTTGCATGAAGGGATGTATGTGGGCTAGGGTGGTTATCACATCAGTTTGACAAACCAAAAGGAAGTTCTGGTGATAGTTCAGCTGAAAAAGTTTTAACTGGCTGCCCTATAAGGCAAGGTACAGCTAAGCTACCATGACTTCCAGGACTTCAACCTTTACATCTGGTAGCTGTTGAATTCAACCTGAAAATTTGCCTTCTTTTGTTGTTTGTCACAGCTCTTGGTGCCACACATGCGGTTCACAATAGCCATCAATACCAAAGCCCGAGAACAGCTTATCTGTGAATGTGGCCTTTTTGACAAGGTAGGTAATCCTCTTTCTGAATCTTCATTGTTCATGTTTGTTCATGGTTCTTCATTGTTCTTCATGGTTATGTCTGTACATATCCTTTATTCATCACACATTGCCTTATTTCTTGACCTTTCTACTAAAGGGCAAATATAACTAATATCACCTGAGAAACTGGCACACAGAACTGATGGCTTGTTGTGCTAAAGATTGATGGCTTATTGTGCTAAAGATATTCTCTTTTACCCCTAAGCAGCCAAATCAGAACTGGCCAACACCAGTCAGTATCTCACTTTTTGCTGATGTGACTTTGGGTTATAAGTATAGGAGTGCAAGATATCATATTGTGCACATAAATTTCTGTACATGGACGCACACAGTTAAGTCCCAAATTTCTTTTAAGTACTCAGTGAGAATAAAAATTGCAAATTGAAATCTTCATCACAGAAAGACACGTAGGTAAGACATTTTGAAGCCCACAAATAGTGGGTATAGATTCCAGCCTGTCTTCCTGAGTTGCCATAAACAGCAGCTCTGCTAGGATTAAATCTCAGCTTCATCTGAGCCAGTGAAACATGGTGGTATATCATACCTATATGATGATTTGAATGAGGGGTTGATTGCATCCTCAGTAAGTTGACAGTTGACACTAAGTTTGGTGGGAGAAATGGAATGCTGGATCTTGGAACTGCAATAAGTCGCCACACAGCAGTCTCTGTGACAACATGCTAGGAATAAATGTTAGGTTTTGTGAGGTTTCAGAAGCCTTTTTTAAGAGGAAGCCTCTGTTTCAAGACAACTCTTTCTTCTTTACACCACTTGCACCAGGCCAAAATAGCTTTCTTGCCTCACAGCTTTTCACCCAAGCAGAATAGAGAGGTTAAATCCAGCCACCTTCTGTGTCATCTGTACTCCACTGCTGACTGTGGAGACCTCCCATCCCTTTAAACAGAAGCATCATGTCCACACCCCATACACATGGGAAGAGTGTGTGGCTAAAACCTGCCAGCAAGGGTCCTGGAGTTCCAGAGTTTGTTGGTTCCAATGTAGATGAACAACCAGCTGGAGGACAGTAAGTGTAAGGTGATTCCTGCTACTTTTCGCATCATACACTAGAGAAGCAACATGTGGGAACTTCTGTGCAGTGATCATCTAAAGAGTTTTGAAGTGCTGTCTGTTGTAGACATGCTGTGTTTTTCAAATGTAAATATACTGATACCCTGGTCAGTCCTTATCAGTCATCCAGCAGGATCAATCTCCTGGCATAAATTCCAGGGTGGCTAATGGTAGCCTATATCCCTAGACACTTCCTCCTAAATGACTCTGTAGCAGCAGTGCATAGTTTAGCTAAAGCCCTCATCTAACACTCATGGCTGCCTTCCTTCACACATGCACTGATTCTGGAGCATAGGGCTGGCAGAAAGTGCCGTGCTTCGACCCTGGTGTACTCCAGTATGAGCGGCTGCTGTACCTATGGTGAAAATGTGGTTAATAACAGTGATTCATGGGAGAGGTGGGAAATCTCGGCAGTGAAAAAGCACAGTTCCAGTAGACCTCTGCAGTTTGGTACTTTGTGTGGAGATGTGGTTTTCTCCTTGAAAAACAGATTCATCAGCACTCTGAATACTGTCTCCTGCAAATTTGGAAAGCCAGTCTTGGCACGAAGTGAATATAATCTCCTACTGTTCCCATATTGCCATTCTTCCTGCAGGCAAATGCTACTGGCGGAGGAGGACATGTACAAATGGTACAGAAAGCAATGAAAGATCTGACTTACAGTTCCCTCTGCTTCCCTGAGGAGATCAAAGCTAAAGGGATGGACAGCAAAGAGGATATCCCCTACTACTACTACCGGGATGATGGCATTAATGTCTGGGAGGCTATAAAGAGGTAAAAGACCATAGTTCAAGAAATAGCTAATAAAGTCACTGTCACAGAGACACAAATGTCTTTTTTTTCCTGCTCACTTTTTCTAATCATACATCTTGTGAACAATACATGTGCTGTTTAGTACTGTGGTGCCTTTTCCAACCAACATATCTAATCGGAGGAAAAAGATACAGTCAAGCACACACTCTTGAAAGACTCTTAATTCCTACTTTATTCAGTTTTCTTGTATTCTATATTTCAGAGGACCCTTTCTAAGTACTCTTCTATAGGGTTTCACAGAATTTACTGAGTTGAAATTTAGCCTGCAAAGGGAATTTAATAACAATTTTTTTAGCTATGCACAAATGAAGAGAAGACCCAGCTCTCTGAGCCAGCCACGGGAGTTCATCAGGGTTTTTGTGGAGTGAAAATGTAAGCTTGACTTCTGTGAGAGTTGTCTTTTGAAACTCAATAAATGAGGTATTAACTGATTAGAGCAAAACCTTTCTGAAAATGCTTTCAAATTGCAAGGTCTGAGTTTAATCAGGGATGGCAGCAATTCTGAGTCAGAAGTAATGCAAGGCTGCTCGACCACACAAATGTGGTTCCTTTTCAGATCTGAAATACTGCCTCAGAATGGAATGATTCATAAGGATTTTATTCTGCTGCAACGTTTAGTTTAATAAACAACGAATTTTTGCATGGCGTAAGTTGCTTACTAAATATGCAGCTGTTCCTGGTTACATGGCTTTTGAAAAGCATGTTCATTAAAAATCAAATATTTTGTGTTCAGAAAATAGGAGGTTTATGATGCAAGTATAATGTTCACAGTTTGGGGTATATCTTTTACTCCTGTGTTTTCTCTGTGTTTTGACAAGGGGTTATCTTGCAAAATTTCCTGCAATTGTTAGTGCCCATTTGAGAGAAAAGGAAGTTGTAACTTTGCTGTGGTTGTTTTCTTTATGTAGTCCGTTTTTTTTTTTTTTTTGTTGGTTTTTTTTTTTTTTTTTTTTTTTGTCCTTTTCTTTCCTGTGTTTTCTTTGCATATTGAGATATTCCTTTCAAATACCAGGTAGTACTTAGTCAACTCAGTTTAGTCTGACTGTTTGTGGTGTTAACCTTGCTGGAGGACTGTGTTACATTGCCTCAAACTTGGCTGAGAGATTCTTCGTAGGTGAATAATTTGATTTATAAATGATGTGGGCATTACCCTTTAGAGTGTGTGAGATCCTGACCCATGGTCAAGATCCTGATATGGTCATGCATATGTCTAGTCACCATGAACCTCCTACACTACAGGGTTATCAGTCTTCACTTTTGATGAAATAATTTCTATCCCCAGCATTTCATCACATGTGGTGTGGTCGATGGTGTAGACTTAAGAAAGCTGATAAGGTTGTCCCTATAGAAACAAGGCAAATTTGTAAACCCCTTCTCTAATACTCAGCTTCCTCTTTCTGATCTAACTGCAGATAGATGTATCAACCCAAAAATGCTTCAGCCTAAAAAGCTTCACCTATACTTCATATACTAATCTATATTTCTGTGGAAGGGAGTCTAAAATACTGCCATTTTGTAAGAGAAGGATTACATTCCATATCACATGGTACCTGTGTCAAATACATGGAGATAGAGCTCATGCAAGGGCAACTTTCTCTCTGCATTTAGCAGAATTTTCTTTTCCTGTGACTTCCTCTAAAAGCTAAATTTGCTTAAACTCTTGGTGTTTATGGAGTTGTCTCTTGACTTGGTTCGCTGATAGGAGCCACATTGACAGATTTATAAAAGTCTTCAAATTGCAATAAATCTATAAAATTTATAGATTTTTATCTTATTAAGGGATAAATCTTATTGGATAACAGATTTTAATTGCATCAGTCAGGGTCTGCAGTCAAATATTTCACCCTATGGGTTGTTGTCAAAATATTTATCAAGAGATTATAGGTACCTGCAGAGCTAAGAGAATATCTCAGCGCATAGCCCCAGTTAATCAGTCATTCAGTCATAAACTGCAAATCTTCAGGGAATGAGATTTACCTAATTTTAATGCTTTCAGAACTCTTTCTGTTACTGTAGTGTTTTAAGAGTCTTTCTTTCAGAGGTGAGTTAGCCTGGGGAGCTTTCGTAGAAAGAGGGGCCTTGAAAAGAGGAACTGAACAGGGAGGAGATGTCTGCTGTAAAGAAGTGGGTGTAGGAAATAGCTCTAGATCTCTTTTCCCCAGGAGAAGTTTCCTGGGCCACCTCCACTTTGGAATGTGCCAGTTGTGTTTCATGAAAAGGGTGTCCAGTAGGAGAGGTCCAACTATCTGAGTGGTATTCAGGAGCAGCCTTGGAGTGTTCCACATAAAGGCGATGGTACTGGTATCACAGTTTGGGAACCCTACTTCCCAGTGGGAGAGCCACATGCATATGCAAGAGGGAGTCTATTAAGTGAAGGTTGTAGATGTGGCAACAGAGGTCTGGGCAGGAGCAAAGGCTCAAATAAGAGAATAAAGTGCACAGGATTGTTCAGGAGATGAAACGTGGTCCAGCACCTTGTTGGGGGAAGAAGTGATGCTGCAGTCCCAAATGAATCAAAGTTCCCTCTGTGCATTCCCACTGCTTGTAGGAAGGAGGTAGGAGGGTGCTGAGACCTTCTCTTGCCCTTATCTCTTTCCACACACAGCATTTGCAAGGGCAGTAGACGATCTTGAGGAATGGCAGATTTACTTCTCCTTTTGATTTTGTTTTTTTGTTTGTTCCTGCCCACAGTTTTGCAGAGGATGTGATTCACATCTACTATGAGAGCGACGAGGTGGTGTGTGAGGATGTGGAGCTCCAGGCTTTTGTCAAAGACATTTACGTCTATGGGATGAGAGGTGTGAAAGCCTCAGGTAAGGTGTGATGGCCCTGCCAGGTCTGCAGCTTGTTGAGCCCTTGCTGACAGCACTGCTGCATGCGCAGCAACCTTGAGCTGTTAGAGACCCCCTCCCTTCCCGGCCCAAAGCGGCTCAGTTTTATGGGTGAGACCCTGGATCGGGCCCTCCCTCAGGAGACAATCCCTTCCTTTGCACAGATTTTCATTATGAGCTTGGGCAACTCATGTAATCTCTGCACTGGGGACAGGTCCTTTGATCTTGTCTGCTTATGCTTTAAGCACTGGGGAGGGACGCTGTCTGTAGGTGCTGCTGGAACCACCAGGCAGACTGACAGAAATCACAAGGAGCAGTGAGACCTCCTTTCATCCTCTCTTCCAAACCTTGCACCAAATAAGAACATATAAGAACCTCCCCAGGAGTATCTTGCTGCATTTTTTATTTCTTCAGCATCTATGTCACCAAAGAGCTGCTCTGCTCTCTTCAAGAGAAGATACTCATAACTATTTCCAAGAAATATTCTGCTTTACTCTGTCTCTTCTCATTGCCTCTCTTTTCTTGCAAACCATTACTTGGCCATGGGAGCTCTCACCCATAATATGGCTCAATTCTCCCACCTGACTTAACACTCCCCTGTCTTTCCCTAAACATGAGGGTATTTTACTTCCACTCACATTTTTCCAAGTGGATTTTCAGGAGTTTATAGAGGTAGGTGAGGATTCTTCACACTGTCCTGGCTGATTTACATCTGGCAACATCTGTTGGCCAGTGACCTAGGGCAAATGGCTTTGGTGTTGCATGCACACATTTGAGTGCAAGATGTCCAGGCAAACCTGTAAAATTTCCAATCATTACCAGTATGTGCTGGTGTTTAACAGCTTCCTGGGCTCTCTCTTCCTGGTCAGGCAAACCATTGGGGTACACCTAGTTGCTATCCTTTTTTGTTTTTCAAGTTGTCTCTTAGGAAGAAGCTTAGAAATTACCTTCTAGTAGGAACTTCATGCTTGATCTAAGCATCATGATATGGGACAAGTAGTGAGCCTTTCCAGGGCTACAGCTGGCGTGGGATGCTACAAGCACCACTGGGGGCAAGACTGTCACTACACATGGGAAACTTGCCAGGCCTACAGCATCTCTGTCTGCACTGCTGCCACTCCAGAGCAGGGAGACTTAGCTAGGTCTGTAAAGAATGAGAGGAGGATAAACGGGGGAGGCTATGGCACTTGAGACTCCCCCTTTAGTCTCTGTTTCTTCCCTGTGAGGGCTGCTGTGACTGGGAGAATGCCAAACTCCTTTAAAGAGTGTACTTAAGGATAGCAGGACACAAGAGGGGATGGTGCATCCTCTCCACTTGGGGCTTGGTGGCTGGCCAGAGATACCATGTGCCTCTTCCCTCCCTCATGTTGAGTTCACATCTGCATCAGGTTGGTGGTGGAAGTGTGAAGCAACTGAGCAGGGGCAGCTTGCTCCAGGGTTATGGAGATAACAGATATGTAGGTTTGCTGGGACCTGTAGTCACACTGGAATGGGACAGGAAGTACAGCACAGGAATGTTATTTAGTGAGGATAAGAGAGATACAGGCCTGGGGTTGCTTTGGTTGCAGAACATTTCCTTAGTTCCTGACTATTCATTTTTTTCTTTATATAGCTCCACTTGATTATTCTCCTTCAAAGACAGCTTAATGCAACTATTTCTGTTCCTCATTCTGCTGTTTCTCTTTCAGTTCTCATTTCCTCACTTCCCATTTCAGGGAATAAGCTCTCAGTGCACTGTTTCTCACAGTACACTTGATTGCTGAGCCTCAAACCTTTATAAATACAAGCACATGGTCACTTCCTCCTTGACATGAGCCTTCCCCGCTTGCACTGCAGACTGAAGAAAAATGGAGAATTTGAGGCCCCTGCCCTGTGGACTATCTGGGTGCCTTGCTGCAGGGTAGGTAGGACAGGGACACAGTGTTTTTTAAAGGTGTAACTGCACTTTGTCTTTCCCTTATGGAACACCACATACTTTGCAAATGGTGATACCTCACAAACCTGTGTAAGGTCAGGCAGGATCACTCTGTGCTAAGGCACAAAGAAGTTGAGCAACTTCTGTTAGACCACACAGCAAGACTCATAGAATGCCCTGCTCCTCAGTGGCTGCTTCATGGCCCTCTTACTCATTTCTTTTGATTACTGCTGGATAAAAGGGTTACTTCATAGCTGGGTTACTTAAACTTTTCTTCTCCCTCGTTTAGGGTTTCCTAAGATGATCAGGACACGAGAGACACTGGCAGAATATCTCACAGTGATAATATTCACCGCGTCGGCTCAACATGCAGCTGTGAATTTTGGTCAGGTAGGAATTTGTGGGAAGACTGTTCTTCCTTCTGGGCTGGGAGGTACATCTACCAGAGCAAGGTCTGAGAAGTATTTTTTAGTAGATGTATAGAATTACACTATTGTTTGTGGTCAAAATAACTGCTGAGCCATTTGCAAATCCCCATAAAGTCTATGGAAACTGCAGTAATTTGGAAGCTGAGAAAGGCCTTTCGAGTCTTACATATGTACCAAAGCTCAGAGTTAGGTGTTCTAACTTGCATATTTTAGTTTTACTGATTTTATTATGGGGAGAAATTTTTTTCAAGCATTTGGTAAGACCTCTTTCAGGAATGCTGAAGGGTTCAAGTGTCCAGCCTAGCTACCATGTTTTTCACACATCACCTGAACTTCCTGGGTTTGAGATGTGCTGGTACTGTGAGGCCCATTCTACAATGAAATGCAATGAGTTATGCTAAGTGGCTTTACTCTGCCTTTGCTGTAAGTGCAGGCACAAGTGACTACTGTGGGTTGCTATTATAAATTTTGCTAATTTCACAGAATCACAGAATATGCTGACTTGGAAGGGACCCACAAGGATCAAGTCCAACCCTTAGCCCTGCACAGGACCAACCCCAAGAGTCACACCATGTGCCCAAATGTTTCCTGAACTCTGTCAGGCTTGGTGTTGACCACTTCCCAGGGAGTCTGTGCCAGTGCTTAGTCACCCTCTGCATCAAGAGCCTTTTTCTAATATCCAACCTAAACCTCCCCTGACACAACTTCAGGCCATTCCCTTGGGTCCTGTCACTGGTCACCACAGAGAAGAGATCAGTGCCTGCCCCTCCTCTTCCCCTCACAAGAAGGTTGTGGACTGCAATGAGGTCTCCCCTCAGTCTCCTCCTCTCTAGCCTGAACAGACCAAGTGACCTCGGCTGCTCCTCACACGGCTTCCCCTCAAGGCCCTTCACCATCTTCATTGCCCTCCTTTGGACACTCTCTAATGGCTTAATATCTTTCTCATATTGTGGGTGCCCAAAACTGCACACAATATTTAAGCTGAGGTCACCCTAGTGCAGAGCAGAGTGGGACAGTCCCCTCCCTTGACCAGCTGATGATGCTTTGCCTGATGCCCCCCGGGACACGGTTGGTCATCCTGGCTGCCAGGGCACTGCTGGCTCATATTCAACTTGCCCTCAACCAGGACCCCCAGGTCCATGGCACTGCTTTCCAGCATCTCATTCCCCAGTCTGTATGAACATCCAGGGTTGCATCATCCCAGGTGCAGAATCCGGCACTTCCTTTTGTTGAACTTCACAGGGTTGGGGATTGCCCAGTCCTCTAATCTGTCAAGGTCTCTCTGCAGGGCCTCCCTGCCTTCGGGGGAGTCAACAGCTCCTCCCAGTTTTGTATCATCTGCAAACTGCTTAGTATCCCTTCCAGTGCTGTGTCCAAGTCATTTATGAGGATGCTGAAGAGCACAGGGCCCAAGGTAGAGCCCTGTGGAATCCCACTAGTGACAGGTCACCAGTCTGATGTTACCCATTCACTATTACCCTCCATGCTTGACTTGTGAGCCAATTGCTCACCCACCACATGATGTTTTTATTCAGCCATGGGCTGGACATTTTGTCCAGAAGGGTACTGTAAGAGACAGTATTGAAAGTTTTAAGCTGAAGTGCATCATCTCAAATGGCAGCAAAACTCAGGGTCATATCTGCAGCAAAAAACACCAGCTCACAACAATGAAGCAGGCCAGAAGTGATTCTGAGTTCCCAGTCTGCCACTCACTATGGCCATATCTGCCTGCCATATTCCATATTACATGATGAACCAGCATCCTTTATCTCTCTTACTGCCTGACCATAGTACTGTGGGCATGTTTTTGGAGGAAATTTTGCAAAAAAGAGAAACTGGAGAAAAGTTTGCAAAAAAGAGAAACTTTTTTTCAGATGTCACCTCAGGTTATCAGAAAAGGTCTTTGTTTAATAAAACAGCCAAGGCCTTAGCCTGGCTGGTAAATTTGGGCTGTGTGGCATATGCCTATGTTTAGCACAATAACTACTCCCATTTAGGTGACTCTTGTGAGTTCCTGAGCAAAAAGAGAAGGGACTTTCTTGTCACGTCCAGTCCTTCTCTAGAGCATCTCCCTGTCCTTAATATCCTTTCTTCCTGAAAGGTTCATAATACAGAAGCAAACTCCCTATTGTCAGACTCCTGATTTTCTTCCCTCTGTTCCTAAATACCAGCCACTGTAGCTTTTCACTGTGCTCTCTTGCTCTGTTGTGCAGTATGACTGGTGCTCCTGGATTCCCAATGCCCCACCAACAATGCGCTGCCCTCCTCCAACGGAAAAGGGGACCGTCACCATCGAGCAAATTGTGGAGAGTCTGCCAGACAGAGGACGTTCCTGTTGGCATCTTGGAGCTGTTTGGGCCTTAAGCCAATTCCAGGACAAAGAAGTAAGTCAACCTCCCTTCTCTGGGTGGTGGAGATGTAGGTGACACCATGAGGACCATGGCAAGACTGCATAGACTCACAAGATTGTATTGCTGCTCTGTGCTTGACTTGACTATGTTTACCTTTGTGTAGAGATGTGTTAGTGGTGTGGGTTTGCCTTTGTTCTGTCAGATGCAAACCAGCTCTGAGCAAGAAGTCATATTTTTACTGTGAAACTGTTTCAGTTAAAATGAAAGTTTCTAAGCTTGTGCATGGCATTGCTGAATAAGGATGCTGGTGTGGGAGGAAGAGGGGGCTGCAGAGTCATAAGGGTTTTTTCCATTCCAGTGCTAGGGAAGAAGATACAGCAGTTCTCTGTCGCCATGTCCTGTCCCTTTGTAAAATCTGCTCCAGTGCCACGTGCACTGCAGTGGTGGCTTGTGCCTGGCTGGCGAGGAGCAAAAACAAAATAAGCCTATGGAAGGCTTTGCAAGCATGGTGTGTAGCCATTTCCCTCATGACGTTGTTGCTACTTGGTTGTTTCACCCAAGGGCTCTGTCTGGGGGATATGTTCTGAAATCCTTTAACGGATGATGATGGACGGAAGGCACTTATAAATTAAATTTCTCTCTAAAAAGATAGCAGTACTAGCAGAGAAGCTGTTACTATGAGTAGTATCATGGGAAATAGTCACCTGAAGCAATGCTAGTGTGCCTGTTGGCAGTGCAGTATTCAGAGCACCCTTGGAGTTCAAGCTGACTGAAGCAACTTTCATTGAAACTCTGAAGGACAGTTTTAAATCAGCAGAAACTTCCACTGTCACTGAATGAAATAGTTATCTTCCTTTTTCATCTCTGGCTGTTAATTCCACTCTCATGCTGTCCTTTTCTCTAGCAGCATAAATGTTTACGTGGCTATGCAGAGATGCAGCTTAGGAGGCTCATCTGACTGACCACTGGCATGAAAAAAAGTGCCTGTTTTTCAGCAGATGAGCTCTCTGCAGGTGGAGGAGGTGCCACGTAGACACCAGAATTAGCACTACAAAAAGATGCAGAGATGGAAAGAAGCAGCCAGCAATGGAGGGGAGGTAGCAGAGCATCTCTCATTGACAGTGTTGATGTAGACTAGCCTAAATATTGCTAGTTCTGTTTTAATAGTAGCATTTGTGAGGTGAGACTCTGGGTGCTGTTCTGCTGGATGACATAACGTTGAAACAGAATTGCCTTTGCTTACTTAAAGTTTGACTTCTTGGTGTTTTTCAATTAGCTATTTCTGGGCATGTACCCAGATGAACACTTCGTGGAGAAGCCAGTGAAAGAGGCTATGGCAAAATTCCGCAAGAATTTGGATGAGATTGTCAACACCATCACTGAACGCAACAAGAACAAAAAGCTTCCTTACTATTACCTTTCCCCAGATCGCATTCCCAACAGTGTTGCTGTTTAAAGAGATAGCCAGGAGAGTTTGGAGGCATGTAAAGCTAGTGATGCTTTTCTGTTACATATGCTTCTTCAATTAACTTTCAAAAATGGATGAGAAATCCACCCCCTCCATCAGAGCTGGCCTAAGTCTGTCTGAACTTTCAGAACAATGTGGTTATGACCAGTCTTGCAGACAAAGTCTAGTTGACAACCCTCTAGGTCAAATTTGTTAGAAGTTTATTTTTCCAGAATTTTAAAATTAATCTTAGAATCAATATACAGGTTTCTGTTATCTTGCCCTCTCCTTGACAAAGCAATGCAATCACAGATTCACTTACTCAATGGAAAAAGTATCATGAGCAATAAGCAAGTCAGATTTTTTAAATCCTTTCTGTTTTTAATAGGTGACGCTGGTGGCATAGAAAAATGTAATCTTTAATGTATATGCATTGTTTTTAATCTGATTAAACCAAATGTTAAATATTTTCACAACAATTGTGAACATCCTAATAAAGATGAAGGTAAAAGCAGGACATTTTCTTGACATAGCTGGTGGGATTTTATCACTTTCTTACCAAGTTCATGTGAAATGGCATCTCATAAGAGATGAAAATTTTGTACCTACATAAACTTAAGTGTTTTCTGCATAAAACTAGTAAGGTTTGTTTTAGACTTTCCAGCAGAGTTTGATGTCCCTTACATGTATGGACAAATGTGGGGAATGAGAAGGCTGCTTCATATAATGGAAGAATTTCTGGAGAAGGCTTAAATTGACAGCTTCTAAGAGGAATCTTAGATTTGGCCAGTTAAGCATAACTAACATATTCCATCTTAGGGACAACTGAGTTTTGTCTGTTTTGTTTAGAGGTGAATAGTTTCAAATACTTGGGCTTTAGTTAAAATTGAGAAAGTCACTGAGATAAGGAAAGCAAAATTGAGGTTTGGGAAATTTAAGAGTTGTAGGTTTGGTGATAAAAATTTGGGGTTATTTTTCTGAGAATTTGTTCCTTGTACCAGGTGTGCCAGCCTGCAATGTATTTTTTGAATAGATAAGAAAGCTTTTTCTAATAAAACAAAACTGAACATCTAGCTTTTATTTCCTATTTCAGTATCTAATGCTGTATGTCTTGAAAACCTTATAGGAATAAACACAACATGCTTTGTAGAGAAATGTAGCTTCTGCTCTTTTAGAAATGTAGTTACTTCTATTATTCGTGTGTGATTTGGAAAAGGGTACTACTAAAATATACAAACTTTTATATGAAACAGGTGTGGAAACTGGTTTTAGACCCTTTACAGTAGACTGATTCCCTTTTTCTCCCCCCAGCTAAGGACTTGGAGAAAGATGTGGAAGGTAAGACCATTTCCACTTACTGAGGAAGTATATTTATGATTTGTGCATCTTCTTACTGTAGCCCATGAGAAGGGATGAGTGCAGGACAGGAGTGGAGTCATGCAACTGTGCAGCAACACTGGAATAAGACCAAGGGATCAGAGACAACAACCTTTGAGCCCACCCCTCCAGAAAAAAAAAAAAAAAAGAGGGGAGGTGGGAGAAGAAAAGTGCAGCTTGAATGCAAGAACTTGAAAGCAAAATTGCAACAAGTTGATGCAATATATCCAGCATACCAGCTCTAACTCTTGTCCTTCCCCTATGTACAGAGAATGTCCTCTTGCTTTCATGCTATAAGGATTTGCATAATCGAGTACCTGTCTAGAAAACAAAGAATGGAAAGACTGATGGATATTCTCTCACATCAATACCCTCTGCTGTAGCCTGTGGACCTAGGACAGTTTGTGGGAAGTTTGGGTATTTGACTGTGCAGCTTTGAAGACTGGTGGTAGCAATCTGATTCAGCAGCAGGAGAGGCTGTGGAAAGAGGCAAAGAGGTTAAGAGTAATACTGGTAATAATACAGAAAGGAAGCAGATACTTGCAAGTAATAAAGTGCTTACTCTTTCAGGGGGTCTGGGTACACATGTTGCTGTCCCACTCCTGCCTCTCTTTTCAACTGGTCACCATCCACCAGGCAGTAATCTTCCGGTGCATGGGCCATGGGTGCCTCCCTACATCTTTAGCCATGACTTGGACAGTCTCCTAAGCCATAGTACTAGGGTAACAGTGTCTACTTGCAGGATGGCTCCTAGGTGGGAATAAAAACGTCATCTCTCTCTTAAGTGTGTAATGCTCTCAGCTTTGCAATAGATACTGCAGCTTGATGTGCATCAACCCAACAGGTTTTGCCAATAGCACATGTCTTGGCTGAGTGGCTGTTGCTACTGGCCAATCCAAGGGAATTTAGCCTGACTCTTCAACTTGAGCTTCTTTGCTGTCTTTTCCAATTGCAGTGATTCTCAACTGGCTGAAAAATTGAACTAGGAGATACCTGGTTCAGGAAGCTCTGGCAGTAACTCTTGCAGCTTCGTCATCTCAGCTCTTCTTCTTGGCATTTGGTCACTGGAGAGGACACTCAGCTGTAAAATGCCGGTGCTAGAGAGAAATGAATTGGTAAGGGTTATCCTAAAGGACTGTCAAAAGTAGAGGAGAAAGCCTGTTTTCTCTAAAAACAGATTCAAAATCTCTCCTTAGGAGAAAAGGAGACCATGAGATGGAGAGAGAGACAATCAATGAGGGGACAGGGCAGGCATTTCCCTGATGAAGTCTCTGACTCTTTGGGTTTTTCAATAACAGTGAGGATTTAGTCTTCACAGCCAGCCCAGTTCTCATCAGTGGCCTTCCATGCTTTCCTCTTTTTGCAGGGTGAATTTGCCTCTATAGACTTCTTTTGGCATATTCTCTTTCCCAGCCCTCAAACATCCCTTGCAATAATATGATTCTCACTGCCCCTGGGAAAAAAGCGCATATACTTCTTGTTCATCCCATAGGAAGTAAGCTACCCTTTTCTTTTCCTGTCAATCCCCATTTTACAGGTGGGGAAATGGAACAAGAGCAGTGAAGTCCACCAGATCAGCTCTGAACTGAGGTGCTTCCTTTAGAAAGAACATGAGAAAGTTGTTTACTGGAGGCATGCTAATTTTGGCTGCCTAGAGAGCAGACATAGTTTTCAGGCTTGGCTTTCAGTTACTTGCTCTGCTGCATGTTGAGCAGGACATAAAATAGACCCCAGAAGATCTTACTTACTAGCAAGTTTCAATCAGCAACTGGCTTTTCCTGCCATGGTAGTAGGGACATAGTATCTAGGAAGAAATTGTGCACACTGAGATGGTTGCACAAGTGCATAGTTTGCTTTGTTTATACTATAAACAGACATAAATATTGCATAATCAGACATGGCTGGTACATTTAGAGGTTAACGGAGTCGTGGGTTTTTACTGCCAGAAGATGTGGCTATGATTGCTTAGACTGATTTCAGCATACCACAGGCCTTAGGATTTCCCTCTTCAAACTCAACACAAGGGTGCTTGATACAGGAATCTTCTGTGAACATATCCACTCCTGGTTTACCATAACACACGGTTCACCCTGGTGTTTGAGTCACTTGTCTCACTGGTGAATCCCTCGTGCTGTGAAAGATATGTGCTGCTTCTAGTTCCGCGTGCATTCAGCCTTTGCATCTTGCAACAGACAACTTCTTGCAGTAGCTTTGTGTGATTTAAGATCCTTCTCTGACCAGTTCCCTACTATGTTCTTCCCCTTTCTTTTGGTAAACTGAATAAATTATTTTCCTGCAGTCTTTTGCTGTAAAACTTCCTTTAAAACTCTTGTCTATTACCACTGTGTGGGCAGCATGTGGGCAGTAGATGACAATGATTTTTCAATGGCTATTTCAGCCAATATTTCATAGGCTGCATTTCCTCCTGCTTGCAACTGTGAATATGTAGTTTGTCCCTAGATTTATGTCACAAACCACACATCAAATTATCTGTGTAACTGCACAAATTTCCTGTTTGTGTGTATGCAAGTGGCTGGCAATATCTTCAGTGAGTGAGAGAAATACTAAGTGAGCTGTTGGTACTCCAGTAGGTCTCTATCAAGCTTCAAATTCAGCTTCTCTGGAGAGCACACTGTATATCCACCAGCCTTTTAACTTTGGATTGGCAGTGTTTAAAATCCAGTACTTGGTGATTAGGCTCAATTTGTAATTACATGGCTGAGTTATCATAGAATAGTTTGGATTGGAAGGCACCTTAAAGATCATCTAGTTCTGACCCCCATGCCATGGGGGTTTCTAGCATCCAATGCTAGAAATATTTAACTCTATTTAACTTCATAAGGGTTTGCTATAAAGTTAATTCAGGCTTTTGTCTGCCTACATATCCCAGTATACAACAGAGGTTTCTAGGGAGCCTGGCCAGCCGGTTCACCAGAAATGCACAGGTACAGCAGGGGAATGCTCTACACTCAGTGCAGTTACCACAGACTGCATCAGCAGTGGGAACTAGGCTGACAACATCCTTTTGTACAGGACACTGAAGAATCCTTTCTTTCCTAATTTGGTGCTTATCCATAGAGCTCTTCATTCACTCTTCAGGACCTTGTCTGAGCACCTTCCTCGCACGCATGAAGTGATTAACGTTATGTGCGAACAGCTGCCACACTTAGATCCTCCTTTTCCACTTGCTGCCTCTTCAGGATCTGTTTCAGGATATATTCCCATGGGTGAGTGGTACGTTGATCTTCCAGAAGACCTGGCAGCAGTCTCCTAGTCCTTTTGTCTCTACTGGAAGCACAGCAATGTAAGAGCCACTGTCTTCAGGGGATCTGAAGCATAGGGATGACTCTCATCTCTTTTAAAAGGCTGTAGATATTTTATCTGTAATACAGTGTTCTTTGGTTGCAGCTTGTAGCTCTTGGACAATTGTTTTGTTTCATTTCACCAATAAGCTCATACCATTTTGTCTCAAAAGATACTGCAGTCATGCAAAGGGAGCTCCATTCCTGCCCTTGGGGCTTGGGCAGTGTCAGATACACACTCCAGCCTTTGTTTTCTTTTCTGTTTCTAGGGTTAGATCTGGACAAGCTACATGACATAATGAGCCAGTTCTCTCTCATCTGTGAAGAAGATATTATAGGGGTCAAAGCTTGGTAGCTTTTCAGATCTGCTAACTTCATGAATATCTTTTTTGCATGTTCTGGAGCATGATGTCTATGGCACTGGCTGCTGCCACTGACATATCTACTAAAGTTTAGTAGCTGCCAAACAGTAACCAATAATCAGCATTAATCACTATCCTAATAACTGTAGGACAATCTATCTGAAGGGCATGTTTGTTGAAAAACAGACCTGCATGCTGGCAAAGCCAGCCTGATACACCGATAATCAGGTCTCACAAAGTGTTTGGGTAAAACTTTGAATATTCTGTCTTTGTCTGGTACCTGCCTGGTCACTGCTGAGCTTCAGATGGTAGGAAAGCTATGTTTGGTCAGGCCTAAACCAAGCAGATCTGGTTTCTCTGGCCTTGTGGAAACAACAGGTCAAAAGCAGACTCACTAGTCTGTGTTTGTGGGAAGTATGTAAATGTTGCCTTATTTTCACTTGGCCACTGTATTTGGCCCAGGGTAAAAATACCTCTGTAACAGACTTGATAGCGGACTACATAAAATCAGGTAGGCTTTTGGCATGAAGAAAAATTGTTTTTTACATTTTAACCTAAAAGCAATGGATTTACACCACTGGAATCCTACTTAAGCCTGGGTTGTTTCAGTGTATTCAAGCTGTTTCGGCAGCAGCATTTCACAGCAGGCTTTTCAGTTTGAGGAATGAAAGGCCATCTGGAAGCCTTCTTCTGCACAGGATCTGCACTGCTGAAACATTACTTTTTCTGGCATCATTAGATCTTAAAGGCTAATGAGTGCTACATGATTTGAAAATTGGGGTGCTTGTACTTCTGTCTGCATAGATGGAAGCAAGCAGAAATAATAAATAAGGTTGGCCAAAATTTAGTTATGTTTCTTTTCCCTTTTGTTTTATAGGGCTAACTTAACAGCAAAGATACAAACTAGTTTTCTCAAAGCATGCATGGGAAATGTTTCTGGAAAGAAAACTTTCATAACAGTACTTGTGTCTCAAAAGGAAATCAAGAGATGTAATAACAGGAGGATGCAGGAGGCTTTGCAAAATGCATGTACTGGAAGCAAGAGAGTGGGGCTGCATTTGGGTAACTCACAGAAAGGTCAGGGGCTTTGTTGATTTAATGGATCATATTGGGATCATGTGCAGATGTACGAATTGATCAAAGCACCTAATGACAAAATGTCTTTCTATAGGTTTTTTCAGAGTTATACAGATGGAGATCTGGAAATGTAAGTTCAGGGATAAGTTAGCAGCTCACCCACAGTCTGGATGAGTTCTGGATGAAGGTTCTTTTTGGCTCTGTTTGTGTGAAAATTCTCCTAGAAAAGGTGTTACCAATCATGAAAAGGGAATCTGTGCTTCAGCAGCTGATACAGTGTGTGGGAAACTGCTAAAGGAGACTCAGTGGGACTGACCACAGGTCAACAGTAAGAATTTAAGACTTTATAAACACTGAAATCTTGTGAAATCTTTATAAACACTGAAAGACCTCAGAAATTATGGTAATCACAGTATAGTAGAATATCCTGAGCTGTAAGGGACCAACAAGGCTCACTGAGTCTAAGTCCTGACCCTGCACTGGACAACCCCAAGAATCACACTGTGTGCCTGAGAATGTTGCCCAGATGCTTCTTGAACAGTATATAAATAAAGGAACAACAAGAATATATACAAACAAGAATAAAGGTGTCACAAGCAGGTTTTTGTCTGAAGGCTTAAGCTGCTTCAGTGGTTTTTGTCTGAAGGCTTCAGTGCAACCTCACTGCATAGGCCAGGCTTCCCCATTCTCATTTCCTTCACCTTTGGCAGAACTTGCTGTACTGGAAATGGGAGCATCACAGAGGGGAAGAATGAAGCTTGTTCTTTTGGTGGGATATTGCTCTGAACAAGTTACTTTCCTCGGGAGACGTGCAAGAATCATCTATGACCCAGCCCTGGTGGAGTGGAGAATTAAACACACTTTTAAAAATATGAAAATAATATACAGATAAATAGGTGTAACTTTTCATACATCTATGCCCAAATGTTACCATACAGTTGGTGTATATATATGAATAGAAATAAGCTTCCTTGTATTTTTGTCTTCCTGTTTCTTCAGGCAGCTTCAAGAAAAGTGATTCACCCAATGTACTTTTAGAGAAGTGAAAACACTGTTGAGCAAAATGTAGTGCTTCAGTTTCATTGTTATCACTTTATCTCTTCTAAAACTTTATCTGCTTTATCAATACAAATACTTAAACATTGCAGTCAAAAACATGTCAAGAGCCAGCAGCTAAAGAGAGAAAAAATCAAATAAGAAGTAGGACTGGTGATAGATTTATTATCACTGGCAATTTTTGAACTCAGCGTGGCTGAATCTTGAAAGATTATGCTGGCAGTCTAACAAGCAAAGATTCTTTGTGCTGTAGAGATGGTCAAGTCAAACTGCATGATCTTATAATTGCATAACCTCTAAACACACATTTTAACAGGAGAAACCAGTTTAAGTTGAGTCAGAGGAACGAGGAAAACAACAGGAAAAGAAATATAGTGGGAGAAGTTATATCTCTGTAGCTTTTCTCTGATACTTTGTATGGTTTGTTTATTGCTTTTGTTATCATTTGACCTGCCAAAGTTCATGTATCTCTAGGTCTTCCAAGATGAACATTTTCACCATGAATAAATTCACTGAAAAAAAGTGCATGTAGAACCAGGTTTGGTATAAGTAACAAATGGTATTTTCAAACCAAATCTTTTTAGGTCAGTAACATTTCAGAATATATTTTGGATGAGTATTTTTGATTTTTCAAATATTGGGGCACTTAAAGCTGGGAATTTTCACTTGTTTCTTCCTAATCCAAAGTTAAATAACCCAACTGTTCTTTTATTCTTTTTAATCTTCAGTCATTCACAGAACTAACTAAATTCATAGGACCAGTAAGTGCAACTTTTATCCATTGCAAAGACTCAGCTGAAAAGTCAGTTTGGTTTCACTAAGTTTACTGAAGGATGAGCTTGACTCTTCATTGTCATAAAAGGTAAGACCTAAATTCTGTAATTTTCTCCATAAAGGTGGTGGCATCTTGCTGCTAATGGTGTTGATTTTCAGTCTCTGAAAATGGCTTTTGACTGCTTTTGTGAGTTGGTGTCATTCAGATTGAACCACATGACCAAGACAGCCCTTCACACGCTACAGCATGAGAACATACTGCCAATGGAAGAAATCATGCACTGCTTCCTCATGGCCACCATGCTGGTGAGTGCAGCAGGAGTGATTTGTGAGAGCTTTGCCAGCTCTCACATCTCTCTGTGTCACCAAGCATGCAGTGTCTGTGGCCTGACTTCCCAAGCACAGAGTGCTGGCAGGGGACGGCTGTGCATTTGCACCCGAAGGGAAGTTAAGAGAGGGCAGATGTGATGCAGCTGTAGGGGAGTTTTGGCTTTCAAGGGCCTGGGTGTGAGCAAACAAAGAAAACAAGAGAGAAGTACCTGACAGGAGTATGATGTGTATTCTGCTATGAATTGCATGCCTTTGATACCGTGGGTCTTCCACGGTTGTCACCACTATTCTCTTGCATCCCTGAAACCCAGCGTGTTTCAGGTGGAAGGTGGTTTGGTTTGGAAGCAGCTTTGTGATTATGTTTAGCCTGTCCACTGTGCTCTGGAAGATCATCAGGAGGGCCAAGAAAAAGAAACTCCCTCTTCATAGCAAAATTATGAGATCAGAGTTTTCTAGCATCTTAAGATAGAGAAATGAGAGTCACAGTGACCATGACCTCTCAAATTCCAGGTGTGGATAATTGTAGAGGATAGGAAGGAATTGTGAAAGCCTTGGAGGGGAAATCATGGGATGGGCACATCTCTGGGGAAGTACCACAGGGTGTGGCATAGGCAGGGAAATTTACTTGTGATGGGACTTCTTTCTGCTGGGGCTGGGCACCTGAAGTAAAGAGGGAAAGGTGCCAAGGGTGCTCAGAGCACAAGCTTTGAGGGTGGGAATGGCCACGGCACAGGCAAAGATCACATAGGGAGGAGCTGGGGTAAGTAACATGAGAGATAAGTGGAACTGAAGCGGTGTCCAAAGCTGAGCAGCCAGAGAAGTGAAGCAGCCTGGCAGAGATGCAAAGCAGAGTCCTAGAGAACTGCTGGAGCCTCTGAGGGACGTTGCAGGGTGAAAGGGACTGCCCTGGCCAGGGTTACTCTGGGCTCTGAAGAAGTCAGATGTTACTGTCACTGGTGCCCTCTGCTGCTGCTAAATCATATTTTTAATTTTTTTAAAAAATATTTCTTGTCCTTTGCCAACACTGTAAATCTTTACCACCTGGTAAAGGGAGTGCTCTGGGATCTCACTACAGTACTTTTAAGAGAGCATGTGTAAGCATGGAGGTAGTATTTTTCTCTTTGATGGAGTCTTACTTTTAAGCACTAAGCATAAGGTCTCAGTTCTTTACATCTTAGTAAGTTGTGCAGTTATCCCTTCTGATCCCTGCTGGTCTGATGTCCTTTGGAATCAGCACTGAGCTCAAATTCAGATTTTCCAGGAGCTTATGTTTTCACCTGGACGTGTCTGACATTCCCCTGGTACAGTGATTTTTCCAGTTTTAATCAGACAGACATGGCTTTATGTGACTAACTGCTATTGACTTTATCTCTCACTCAGTGGTTATCAGTATGAAAACACTGAATCATTTTGTGTGGACACCATTCCTATGCCTTGGGTAGGTACAACATTTTTTTCCCTGATGAAGAGTCAACAGGTTTCATTATCTGAGATCATAAAATATGTTGATGACGTTTGTTGAAGTTGTCCCCAGCACTTCCTCCAAGGTATGACCACATAGAAAATTCTCTTCTTTTCTCAGCCACAGCAGAAACACCAGAGCAGTAATTTTTGGAGTGAGTGGAGGAGTACAAGGAGACCCCCACAAGTGATGATAAAAGCAGTCCCACAGCAGCAGTGATGTATCCATGATGTACCAGAATCAGTGCAGGGCCTCTGGCGCTGTCCCAAGCTCTGTGGCTCATGGAGCGCTCTCAGGCAGATCATGTCACCAACCAGGCAGTCCCTAAGCTCTGTGTCTATCTGCACCTTCAACATTTTTGCAATTGAAAGCTTCTGCTACTCCCTTTGTGTGTCTTCTGATAGCAACAAGCGTGCAAGCATTAGTATGTGTAGCAGCAGAACCAAGAGGCTCCAGGAAGGATGGAGTATAAATTTGCTCATTTTAGAAAGTCTGTATGCAGACTCCTTGTGAAAATAACAGTCAGAGCAAAGCAGGAAGAGAAAGATCAATTATTTTATCTCTGAAAGCAGAGGAGAGCTCAGAAAAGGAATATTTACTAACTCCACAGCAGAATGATTTTTGGCTTGTTATCAATGGGCTTTTTCTATACTTATTTGACTTTTATAATCATATCAGCACCGTATCATAGCTTTTCCTTTCCCAGGAGCCTGCCTGTGCTCTCTCCACTCAGGGAGTGAAGGGTCTCTTACTCAGGCTGGGAGCATCGGGTCAGTCTGCAACTACACAGTGACACAGAACTTTTTCATATGGAGCAAACAAATCTCTAGGTCCATAAGAAGTGCTCTGCAGAGCTCCAGAAATGTTCTGTCACAATGGAGATGACCTTGCTGCACCTGTAAGACCCTGGCTCTGCAGCTTCTTCAGAATATTTCTTCTCTTAAAAGAGGGAAAAATGTGACACATGTAGCATTTGTCTTTGTACAGTGTCACCTCCCACTGGGGCTTCTTCTTATTTAGGGTTTTGGGTTGGGAAATAAAAATATGCTTGGAGTATGAAGAATAAGGAAAGCAAATATTTGCAGCATGACTGATTGATGTGATGTTGATGGACTGCAAGGAAGACCTTCCTCTGGGTAACTAGAGGTAGAACAGCGGTCTACTGACATTACTCCAAGTTCTCCCATATCAATGTCAGACAAGATTGGAAGAAAATTCTTAGGAAGGGCTCCTTGAGGGTTTTTTTCTGCCACAGGGTATTGTCTGTAGGTGTCTGACTTGGTGTGTGTTTCTTTAGAGTTTACTCCCAGTAGTAATATTCTGCTGCCAGACTAAAATGGAGAAAAATTTACTTAACCCAGCATAGACATAAGGAATTTATCATATTATCACACTGATAGAACAATGACTTCAGGAGATTCAGATTTCCTTATATATCAGTAAAAAATTAAATGAAAAAACAATGGTTGAGGCAAGTAGTTTAGAATCCTTTTAAAATTTGTATACTGTGGTTATATATTAACCAAATAGCTGTATTTGTTTTTATAATGCTGCTTTATCTCACCTAAATTTGTTACCTTCTATTGTTCTTCATATAAGCCAGGATATATTTCCCTTTGTGGCAGAAGGGGAAGCACTTTGAAAGTGCCTTCTTGATCTCTGTATATCCTTTACTTTCCAGCAGCACAGTGTGTTTGTGCCTATGGAATGAAATGGGACCCCTTGCCTGGGCACCTACCAGTATCTCTCCCTCCTGCTCTCACCTCTGCACACCGTAGTCCCCTGCAGGATCTCAGAAGTGGAGTCGCTGCCCTCCTCTGAGAAACCTGCTGCTCATGGGCTGTGCCCTCGTCCTGCATTTATTCTGCCATGTATTTTGTTTTAGCTGTGTCTACCTGCTACCCCCAGATAGTTCTTGCTTACTGATCAGGTTTTTGTGCTGAAGCTTCCTGCTGGTGGCACTCTGAGACCTCTGCATCTGACCAGTCTCCTGTGGGGAATGATAGTGTATCCATGCTGCTTGGACCTGGTTTTCTGAGATCATATTTTACCTAGAGCCCTCTCTCTTCTTGGCCTCCAAGTACATAGTCTGAGACAATCGAAGTCCAGGATCTGCTCTTAGGGGTTGGGCTGATGATTTTCTGCCTCAGTGGCTTATTTTCCCCCAGGAGGCAGACTGCAGTCTGGAAACAATATTCAGATGGACCCATGGGAAGCAAACCAAATTGATCTGTCTCCAAGAGTGGCACAAACCACTCTTAAGGATGAATCCAGTATTGAGTCTAGAGCTTGGTGAAATGTGATTCCCACTTAGGAAAAAGAGGGTAGCAACGTTCCTTTTTTATTATCATTTTCTCAATTTTTCCTTCATTAAGGCTGAAACACTTTTAGGCAGGTCTTTGCCCTCACATGATCTATAAGTACCCTCAGGTACACCTGAATCAAAGAATAAACAAGAATCCTTTCTTAATAGCTCTTAGTCTAATGAGTCAATGTACCTTACATGAAAGGTGCAGTGAAAGACACTATCGAACACTCAAAGAGGTCATGGAAGTTCAGTCTTCATTTTCAGCAAAACCTAGTTATGAAGTCTGATGTTGGAAACCTTTCAACTCATGTCTGGATTGACTGAGTTCATTAAGAAATATTTAACCAATCCATTTGCACTGATAAATCAAATATCCTTCTTGCCAAGTCCTTGTGAAATAACAGATAAGCTGTGCAATGGCTGTTTTGCTTCTAGCAACTGTGCCATCTGAGCTGCTGAACACTAACAGAATGTATTGTACAGTACCACATGTGGATCACTCTTCATCTTTTGCCTTAGCACTACTGGGAAATTCACTGTAATTAATAACTTTATTTGAAAGTCACAGACAAAAAAGCAGAGGTACATACCCACTTATTTAATTTTTTATTGACAATTTTTTAATTGAAATATCATATATTTCATACCTCTTTAGTGGGAAAATTTAATCATAGTCGATGTTCTCCTCTTTTACTATTCCAAACTACAAAGGATAGGGGATATCTTTCATGCTTATGAGAGAGAATGCATTAGGCATCATCATTTCCAGAGGAGGTGATATGTGCAGGAGAAGACAATGGTAGGGAGAAGGGGACGAGCCACCTTTCACACTTGAAGGAGGCAGGGATGAGAGCTGCACCATAGGAGTCTTTACATGGACGCTGTTTACCCAGTGATCCCACATCTGAAACCTGTAGTGGGGGAGGACTGGAAGAGATTGTTACATGCTTTGGAATGAGGCAAGAGAATCAATCCCTGAATCCAGACAACTGCCATGGAAGAGAATGATCCCTATGGGCTCTGAACCAATCACTATTAAACATTAAATGAAACTCAAATACAATGAGTAGCTTAGAAAATCTCACTTCAGCATGAACTACTCACATATTTTGTTTTAATCAAGTGAACTCTGCCTTTGGGTCACTGATGAGTTCATCTTTTATGTTAACTTTCTAGCCACTGCTGCTTGTGTCCTGCCAGAAAAACAGTCTGTTCATCTGCTACTCAGATACTGCTTGTGAGTTCATATAAGTTCTTGTTCCTTGTGGGATGCAGGCCATGAATAATGTGACAGTTCATTATCCACTGCCAGAGCATTTCATTGCTGATTTCCATCATGACGAGTGAAAAAGACATCCTAGAAACTCTCCCATGACCCTGCAAATTCTCCTTTTCCCTCAGTCACCATGTAGCTGATGTAAATCCTCACACAGGGAATGACCTGGGGTCTTTGGCTATGGCAAGCACTGATCCTCTTTGTCTCACCTGTCTCAGTTCTAGGACTCCACAGCCCCTCTACATGCACTGCATACTCACTTTGGCACTGATTTCTACAGAAGAAGGTCCTTTCCAGACAGTGGCCTCCACCCTGTCCTGGGCTCTCTTTGACTTGTAGTAAACTTTTCTCTCGCTTTCTTCCATCTTCTGACACAGCTCTTCTTTCTCAAGTTGCTCTGCATTTCTTTGCTTTAGAGTAAGGAAACATGAATTACACTTTTACAGCACTTGCTGTAATTTGGCATGTTTAGGAGGAAAGCCTGACTGACAGATACCATTACCTGTAAACTTGAAGTTAAAATGTTGCTAGTTTCTAGAATTTTCTTCATTCAAAAACTAACCTCCTAAACAGTAAGAGACTATGCAAATCCATCAGTGGGAACTGGTCTGGAAGATGAGAAGATTAGCCAATGATGTGTTCTCTGGCAGGCACCTATGGGGTATTGCAGTAGGGGCTTCTCACATGATATTGAGGAACTTGCTGTAGCCTGACTGTCTACACAATCAACAAAGGAGATGGTGTCACCAAAGTGAAGATTCCTCTTCGACTGCCATCCTCCTGCTAGAAAGGTCCAGCACTGGCTGGCTGTGACACTGTGGTGTGATCACTTCTTAGAGCTGTGCTCTTTCTTTGATTACCTCCTTTAACTTCTCAAGCCATTCTGCTACCTGTGTGCTTCTGTCTCTGGCAGGACTGAAAGGCATTTTGAAGGCATGCATTATATCACTTGGCATCAGCATCAGTTGCCTTTTTTTTTTCTTTATTTTAAATGCATGATTTATCATCTGTTTTCCTTATCACTGTAGTTACTGGATATCACAAAATCTTAACAAAGGTTTTGTTATTTGATGATTGCTAAATTCTTCTTGAAATTTAAACTGTCATTTGGTGAATTTTTCTGTTATCATCTTTATTTATGATTACACATTATTTTCAGAACATAAAGACTACCAGCAAGTTACATGTTTCCATGATCTTTTGTGATGATGATAAGCAAATTGTTAAAGTTTCAGAATGCCTCTAGTTAAGGCCCTAGCCAAGTTTGAGCAGGTCTGTGTTCAGGTCCTGTTTGTGCTGAAGATTCCTTGCTCAGCCTTTGGAAAGACACAGTGGGCCCTCTGCCCTTTGATGACGGTATAACAGATGGGGACAGCTGATGATGTTGCCCTTTTACTGCGTTATCTCTGAGGGCATGGACCTTCTGGATGACCTGCTGTACACCATGGCTCAGGAGGAGCTCCACTGCTCATACAGACAGCTGAGAGCAGCAGTCTCAGGAACTCTGCTAAGCTCAGGCACCCTCTTTGAAACACAGAGCCTTCACTTCTGTGCCTCTCTTTACCATGTATAGCACCTGACTGACTTTTCCCATTTCCTAACTCTTTTTTGACTGGTTTAGGGAAGTGCCTGTTCTTTCTTAATGCTGATCATAGACTAGAACTAAGCACCTTGGCTTTATTGAAAGATGATAGGGCATAGGAGCAATATAGCGATTAACTGTGGGTGGAGTCACAGTACAGGTCAAGGGAAGGCTGTTATCAGCTTAATTTCCTTGCCCTTCTGATGACTAAAAGGCAGTTTGCCAGGTATTGCTAATGACTGATGAACTTCACTGATTTCATCCTTTTTCAGCTGAGTTATGTTTTGGGTCTAGTGAGTTCATACACAAATATTTAACCAAGTTTCTTGATCTACCTAGTCAAATATAATTTCTGTGATCTGAAAACTACTGATGTAGTTTGCATCTTATCTCTAGTACTACGTGTAACATTTTACAAATATGTGTGTTACACAAATTTTGAATGCCGTAGTTATCACTCAACCTTAATATATGCTGATCATGGCAGATCTTTTGTCAAATTGCTGCCAGAAATAATGCAGAGGTTGATATATTTATTTTCTACATGGCACTAAGGAAAGTCCTATCTAAAAGTAGTAACAGTTTAGCACCTGAGATGTTGGTATTCCCAGCAGAACACACAAGATGATTTCCATAGGTTACTCTGCTGTCATGGTTTTGGACAGGCAGAGTTAATCTTCTTCATAATAGCTGGTGTGGGGCCATGTTTTGGATTTGTGCTGGAAACAGTGTTGATAATTCAGACATGTTTTAATGATTATTGAGCAGTGCTTGCAGAGCCTCAAGACCTTTTCGACTTCTCCTACCAGCCTACCAAAGAAGCTGGGGCTGCACAAGAACACAAGGAGATACAGCTGGGATGGCTGATCCCAACTCAGCAAAGCGATATTTCATACCATATAGCAACATGCTGAGCATATAAACTAGGGGGGACTAGGCTGGGGGCCACTGCTCAGTGGTGTCTGGGCATCAGTCGGTTACTAGTGAGTTTTTGGTTCCCATCACTCATCTGTCTTGAGTTTCATGTTTATTTTTTTTCTTTTATTTCCTTTTCATCATCATCATTGTTGATGTTGCTGCTGTTGGATGGCCTGAAGTTGTGTCAGGGGAGGTTTAGATTGGATATTAAAAAAAATGTTCTTCACCCAGACGCTGGTTGGGCACTGGAACAGGTGCCCCAGGGCAGTGGTCACAGCACCAAGCCCGACAGAATTCAAGAAGTGTTTGGACGATACTCTCAGGCACATGGTGTGATTCTTGGGGATGGTCCTGCGCAGGGCCAGGAGTTGGACTCAATGATCCTTGTGGGTCCCTTCCAACTTGGTATAATCTGTGATTCTGTGAAGACCAGAGGCCCCAGCATTTGCTTTCCTACTGCACTGGGAAGAAAGCAGAATCTTTTCAGGTGCTTCTTGTGAATATGAACTGTACCAGACTGGGTCTTTCCTACCCAGATAATCCTTTCACACTCAAATAGCCTTTCACTCTTAAATAATTCCTGTCCTTCTGTCATCAGGGGTGACCTAAGGCCTTTGGCAGTTAAATCTCTTTCCAGTTAAACTCATGGAACCCTCCAAGCAGCATTTTGAAACCCTTCAGGGATTACATGAGCAATTAGATAAATAACAAAAAAGCCACGTCTGGATGTGGGATGATGCTGCGAGCAAAGCCCTGCTTTTCTAGTGGATTAGGCTTTGCAGCAGTTTTTCACCCTCAAGGCTGCTTATTAGGAGTGCAAGGCACTTTATCTACAAAAGTAAAGATAATGCAAACAACTTCAGTTTTTCCTTAATGACAGTAAAACGGACTGTTCTCAGCAATATAATCATCCCTCCAGAGCCTAGAAGGCTCCTTTCAATTTCATTCATCTGCCAACTTCTGGTTTTAAATACCCTGGTGTGCAGTATTCAGAGCAGTGCCTGTTGTACAAGAATTTGCGTTATTTGTTGATGATATAAAACATCATTAGGACCAGGAGAAATGCACAAGGAATTAGAGTAATTTGCCTCAAAACAGATCCCTTGCAGTCAGACGTGTAAATCTGTATATGTTTTGTGAGCCTTCCTTTGCAGTCAGAGGAAACAAACTTCTTCAGTGACTGACTCATTTCACACTACAATAAGCTCATAAGAAAAGTCAGATGACCCATTCTCTGGAATTATCAGTATTTCCTAGCTAACAGGGCAGACAAACTAACTTGTATACCTTTTTCATGTCTAAATTTAGGTGGGATATGTTTCTTTCCTCACTGCTGCAGAATCTGCTATTACTCAGCCAATTAAGCTAAAGATATAATCTGCCCATCCTATAAACCCCATTTTGACAACTCAATAGAAAACAAGTCTAGTGTTTACAGTATGTTTGGCTATTTCTGTGCACACGAACACTCAAAAACTGATTGAACCGACGTGGATTTAAGTCCTAAGTCAGTGAGTTGATGCAGGAAAGAAAATTACTTTCCAAGTCTATTACCATTACCTGAGAGATAAATAAGAGATCTAGTTGCATATATAAGAATATATATATTAAGAATATAAGATTATATCCATTTTAACACATCCCTCCAGCATCACAGCATCTGAGGGGTCAGTGTCATTTTGGCTATGTATCCCAAAAGAGAGAATGGGATGGGCTGAGTGCTGGCAGGTGGCAGACCCTGTTTCACTGACTGAAGTGGTCCTCGATGTTGTTGTTTGGGTGGGATCCCCCTAATGTGACATTCGTTGTCTGAAAATCTGGCTAAGCTCCCTCTAGTGTATGAAGACAAACAGGCACTGCCAGAGGACACTGACGCCCATTTAATGCTCACCCATTACCAGGTGCTTTACGGAGACCTGGGTCTGAAGCAAAGAACAGGAAAGTGGTCTGAGTGTGAACAGAGTTTATGGGGTGGGGGGAGGAGGGCTCTTCTGTGGGACAAGACCTACCCAGGGAGCATAGATAGGGAGACTTTGCTGCCTTGCTAGGGATCTGGGGCTGTAAAACATGAAGCTTTTCAACAACAGAGGGGAGGCGGCAGGGGAGCGGAGGTGGATAAAAGCCAAGGAAGCTGTTTCAAACAGAACTCTCCAGGGAGATTTTGCTACAGAGCAACTCTCTTTGACCCACTTCATTTTGCTTGCCATTATGTATTTTTCTATTCATTATCCACTGCTGGATAATGCTGAAACAGTTTCATAGATCAGAGATAAACAGAGATAAAAAACCTCCTTTTGCACTGATTCTAATTCAGGGTGACTTTAAGAGTATTGTCATGTCTCTTTCTTATTGCATGGAAACTTCCTCCAGTGATGAAACTGTTTTTTTTTTCATTCCACTAATGTTTCCATTCCCTTTCTTAAGCTGCAGTTGTTAGCATCTTCTGCTCTCTACAGGTGTCCTCTTCCCTTGTTTATTTGTTTCCTTGCTGGGGCTTCACTGGGTCTGATTTACAATTGCTTTAGGGTTATTACATAACTCACAAAAGTCAACTTTAGTAACATTAATTTTTATCTTGAGCAGATTAATAAGTAATCTCATATCTCTTCAGGAATAGGAAGGCACTATTGGATAATTTCAACCACGTGCTTTGGTGTCACAGCATATAAATAAGCATGGATTTACAGGTCCAACATCAGGCTCTTCTAACACGACTTCTCTTCCTCAGCTCACCATGGACCTCCTTGGAACAACTACTATTATCTTGCTTGTCTGCATCTCATGCCTTCTTCTCTTGGCCAGATGGAGAAGTGGATCACAGAAAGGGAAGGAGCCTCCTGGTCCCTTCTCACTTCCCATTATTGGAAACCTGCTCCAGCTGAACCCATGGAATGTGCCTGAAAGCTTGAAGAAGGTAAGGGACCGTTTCCTTCTTTTTTGTGTTGTCTTCATTGTCTAAAGAAAGCCCAGTCCCTGCAGTCTGAGCTTAATTCACAGGCTTAATTTGCGTTGACCAAATGTTAGACTCAAATAGAAACAAAAGGTTTCCCAGATATACACGCTTCTGAAATCTATATATATAATTCTATATATTACAAGTCAGTTTCTGTATTTGCAATGATCATACTAACGATGAGTCACATGCTGACCTCACAGGATTTGCTTTGATTACAATCAAGGCACTGATGCTACTACAATATACACTATAATCCTCCTGTGCCCAACTCCTCAATGTGATGGAAACATGGCTTGGCCCTTTTTTTGGGGAGAACCCTGCTCCATTTTGCTGCTTCTGCTCCCCAGCAGATATGTAGGATCACCTGGGAGTGGAACTAGCAAGTAAAGAAATTGAAGCAGAAAGGTTTGGAGGTGAATTGTGCCATCCATTCCGTCCCCTGGCTTATGTCACCCATCTGGCAAAAAAAAACCCCTGTATGTTGCAAGGTCTGGAAGGAATGTTCAGCTGAAGTGCCTGTTCCTTTGGGGATTGCGAGGATATGGTGGCAGATATATGGAAAGGATCAGTGTCCCTGAGTTCTTCAGAGCAAAACTGTGGTGATGGCTGACATCACTGTGTGTATTATCAGATACACACATACCCAGATGAGCTCATTTTTGCCCTTGTGAATGCTGAGAATCCTGAGCACCCTCAGGCATTCTGCTATGTTTCAGAGTACTAAATGATTTGGTTTCCCACCATGAAAAAAAATACAGGATTTCCTCTAGTTTAGTCTTATAAAGTGAGCATAAGAGGCATTCCAGGTTAGAACAAATAGCCCAAGAATCTGCAGTTGTAGCCAAAAGCAGATGCCTGGGAAGATTAGTGCAAGGATGCACTCTCTGCTGACATACTCACTCAGTTTTCAGGGGTCTGTGGCCCAGGAAATTTGAGAAACAGCTTTGCTGTTTGTGCTCAAAAACCCTTTAGGCATTTGCTTCCATATGTGTAGATAATTTGGTTTTGAGCTCATGTAAAGTGTTATCCACTATGCCCTGCAGAAAGGCCTTCCAGAATGTTTTGCCAACCCCTATGAAGGGCCATTTTCTCAAATTTGGATTTGTCACTTCCATTCATATCACTACTTCTTGTATAATTCTCCCTTCCCTTGTCTGTAATTCATAGCTGACAGAGCTCTGCACTGCTGTTAATCAATGTCATGTCTCAGCAATGCTGGGACAATGGCAGATCACCGCTCAGACCCCTTTGCTACAAAATCCTTTTCACATGATTAACATTCAGACATGTTGTTCTTTGTGTTCCTCTCTCCTACAGCTCAGTGAGAAGTATGGTCCTGTCTTCACGGTACATTTAGGCCCACGAAAGGCTGTGGTGCTGTATGGTTATGATGTTGTGAAAGAAGCTCTGATTGATCAAGGAGATGACTTCAGTGGAAGAGGTATTCTACCACTGATTGAAAAACTCTTCCAAGGCACAGGTATGTCCTTTGTAATGTTAGCATAAAAGATGCATGCTTTCAGTGCTTCAGGAACACAGCTGAGAGGGCAGTGGAGGAGGGAGTGGTGGATTTCATTTACTACTTTCATGCAGACAAATCAGACATTAAAGATCAAAAGCCCAACTCATGATTTAGACCCTTCAGTAAACTGTGGTCCTCTGGAAAACTGTGTAGGGTCCCAGGACAGCTTCACTGAGGGTCTTTCTATTTTAAGCGTGCCTCACATTCTGGCTAAAATATTGTTCATTAAATGTGCCTCTAAGGTCTTACATTCGTTCTCCCATTTCTGAAAATACTCTAAATATACACACAGCTACGGAACCAGCAAAAGGAAAGTCCACATCACAACAAAGAAAAGATAATATAGGCTGACCTGGTAAGGGCCACATTCAAGATTAGGCCATGAGATTATTCACCAGGTCAGTCCCCAGTACGGCATTTATCTGGGTAAATAGTACATATTCCATGGTATTATACAGTGCAGTTCCAGTGATACTGTCAATAAGTATATGCTCTGTGAAGGGGTGTAGCAGAACATTTAATAGTTATGTCAGTGCAAAGACCATGTGCTTGTGGCCTAGACCAATTCAGTACCAGTCTTACCTACTTACTTACATTTTAACATAGTTTTTCTTGTTCTGGGAATAAACACAGTTTTACTCAAAGTGTTGTGACAGATGGATCAAATTTGTCACCTCCAGAATTGCACAGAGGTTACATTTTTGGGTATATAGCAATAACAGTGTAACTCCGCAGAGAGGTGTCTTTTCAGGTTCAGTACTTACTGTGTAGCTCCCACTTAGGGAAAAAAAATCTGTTTCCTCATGAAGGTCTATTTTTCCTCCCTGTGCCAGGCATTGTGACTAGCAATGGCGAGACCTGGAAGCAGCTCCGACGATTTGCACTCACCACCTTGCGGGATTTTGGGATGGGGAAAAAGGGCATTGAGGAGCGAATCCAGGAGGAAGCTCATTTTCTGGTGGAGAGGCTCAAGAACACACATGGTAGGATAAGGATTTTGTGCCTGCTAGGACACCGCATACCTTTGCAATGAGACAATGAGGCGTATAGGGCTGTTTCACAAAATCTATGACCCAAGTATTGGGCATATGGTTGCTGTTTCTGCTCCCTGATCCAACAGGCAAAGTTATCACTCCTGACAGTCAGTCAGTCAAAGGCACTGTGACAATGGGGAGGATAAATGTAGGAGGCAGGGTTAGAAAGTATCCTTTTACCTGTTCTGCTTGAGCGACAAGACAGAAGTGGCAAAATGAACAGCTTTGCCACAAAGCCAAGGGTTTGATGGAATTCAGCCATGGAGACAGGGCTGGACATTGCCAGCATGCAAGCAACATGCACCTCCTCATGTCTCCTGCAGCTCCATGTAAACAGATCTTGAATAAGCAGGTGACTAGAGAACTCATTTACAGATGTCTAGGTTTGGGTCCAGTCCATCTGAACACTAGATAGGCACACCTCCCACATTGGTGGGGCTGTCCAATCGGAACAGGGGCTGCTTTTGAAAGCAGAGTATAAGGTAACCCCTTTGGTTTAGACCTATAAATGTGTCTTCTGGTAGTATACAGGTTAATGTTACTTTTAAATACTTCCCCTGAGAGTGGCACAGTACCAGCCTGGATACCAGGCTTTCATTACACATTCCATCCAGCAAGCTCTCAGTGTGTACTAATTCTGCAAGGTGGAAAAAGCAGATGGATCTAACAGAATGATGAAGCATCACTGTTTTCCATGAGCTGCTAATTTGGTCTGGCTTCATAGATAAACATTCCTGTTACAAATTAGAGAAAACACTCTCACCTGCATTGCTTTTATCCTTTGACTTACACAGTAATACTTATTTCTTATGCTCTTATACACTTACAAGTATTTCTTATGCCCTTGCCAAACTTCCAACTCTGGCTCACCTTGTTACAGCATCTTTTACTGGGTACTGAAAGGCTTTGAAGCAAAATATATACAACTGAAAAGGATAAAGCTATTATCTACCCCTAGTGCAAATAACAAATAGCTGATTAGTATCTTCTAAGTTCAGCATTAATATACTCACTACCTCTGATGAGACATCTGCTGAGTTTCCAATGGCCAGAGAAGGGTTGGTGCCATTGCTGCTTGGAACAGGCTGATTCTCAATGCTGGTTTTCTTTCAGGATTTTATACCTTTTTATGTTGTTGTTTCTCCTCTTGAAACCTTGAGATGCAACTTACCACTCTCTCTAATTATACTTTTCCTTTCTTTCTTGGGTCAAATCTTGCTTTTTTTCTTATGCCATTGTTTTCTTCTTAGATATTAATGCAGCTGTGCTATTGAAACTAGACTTTGATCACAGGCATTTGAACGCCTAGGAGAGAGTTATACAATGGAATTTATGGTAATGGAGTTCATAAACACAATGCAATAACCTAAACCCATGGTTCAAGCAAAGTCCTCATGTTTTCACTGGGATTTCGTGAGAATCCTTAGGCCATTTCTAATAAACAATATATAAGGCAGACAGGTGTGTCACTCAGACAAGTGTTCAAGTGTTCTGCTGAGAACTGGGCAAAAGAGATACTTAAACCATTCTAGCTGAAGTGAAATTAGTTCACTTCAAGAAGAGAAGAATAAATTGGACAAGCCGTTCACCATCCTTTCAAACGACTGCAAAACTGTGGACCTCAAGAGGATGTGAAACTATCCTGTAGTGTCAGAGGAGGAGATGATCCCTGAAATACTGAAAGTGAGATAACATTTCTTTTGTTTGTTGTGACAGAGCGACCTTTCAACCCTGACAGCTTCCTAGTCCATGCTGTTTCCAACATCATCTGCTCCATTATCTTTGGGGATCGGTTTGACTATGAGGACAAGAAATTTCTAACTTTAATTGCTTTGATAGAGGAAAACAACAAGCTCCAGGCCTGTCTACAAGCACAGGTGTGTATGGTTATATTTAATATATTTATTATTATTTTATTAATGAATATTTTAATATTAAAATAAAATTTAATATTAAAATATTAATAAATATTTTAATTAGAGGGGATTTTCCTAAATTTTTTTAAAAAAATTGAAAGTGAAAAAGACAGTTAAATAACCAGTTCCTGCTGGTTTTTTATCTTATGGAATTGGGATTGTATGTCCAAAGGATATAACTGCAAAAGTTGATGAAGTGCAGTCCATCCTTGAATGTAGTAAAACCATAAAGTAAATGGCATTAAAATTCTGAGTAATAAAGACCTACCATTCCAAAACAGTTTAATTGCCCCATTTTCTTAGTTTCAATTAAGGGAACATATTATTGTGTCTGCATTAATCAGAATGTGCTTTTTTATAATTTTATTTTTACAGCTGTATAATTTCTTCCCAACTGCCATGGAGTTAATGCCTGGACCTCATAAACAACTGATAAAAAATTTTGAACAAGTCGATCAATTTACAACAGAAATCGTTATGGAGCACCAGAAAACCATCGATCCCACTTGTCCTCGAGATTTTATTGATGCTTTTCTTAACAAAATGGAACAGGTATTATAAGAGTAGAGATTTATTTGATTATAAGGAAATCACTGCTTGAATCACATCTTTTCTTTTCACTTGTGATGGGGCATTGGGCTTTTGCAAATACAGAGGGGAACTTGCTCTTCTTGCCACATCAATCTGGTTAATGTAATTCAATGCTACTCCCATATTAAAAAAGGTTCATAATATTATTTAGTAGAAGTACCATAAATGCTGGCATTCTAGGGAGTGTCATATTTTTGAAAGTATATTAGATATGTTTATAAGCATACATTATGGGTACAGGACTTTTCTTTTTAAACAAGCTTCTAGATTTTGTCATTCAAAATCTTCTGCCAAATCTTCTTGCAGGAGAAAGGGAATGCCGACTCAAAATTCACTCTTGAGACCTTGTCCAGAACCACGCTCGACTTGTTCCTTGCAGGAACAGGGACCACCAGCCTCACACTGAGATATGGAATTCTGATTCTCCATAAATACCCAGAGATAGTAGGTAATAGAAAAGGAAATAAATAATGTTAAAGTTTTTAGTAGGTTACAGGATCAGTTTAGACAATTCATGTCACTACTGCATGTGGCAATGGTCCCCTGACTAAGAAACATGTCTTTGGAGTGCAGAAATGTGTATTAATCTTAGTTCTATTCACAAGAAGGAGATGTTAATACTAAGTATGTTCATATATTCCTTATTTACTAAAAGCAAGTTGTGTTGAAAATACAGGGAGAGACTTAGGCAAACAGATGGGCTACTTTTCCACTGAGCATTTATTAATTTCCTAACAGAGAAAATGCAAAAGGAGATTGATTCCGTGATTGGCCGAGACCGAAGCCCCCGCATGGCAGATCGGAACCAGATGCCCTACACAGAGGCTGTGATCCATGAAATCCAGAGATACATTGATTTCCTTCCACTTAACGTCCCACATGCTGTGATCAGAGACACCAAGTTCAGAGACTATTTTATTGCCAAGGTCTGTTCCACTGTGTCTGAGAAAGGTCATAATAATCTGAAAACAACTTTATGTTCTATTCTTTGTATTTTATTTAATTTTCAAAAGCACTGAAATGTTATATTGAATTGGAATAGTTTTGTTTGGAAGGGGATTCTGGTAGTTATTGAGTCCAACCCCTTGTATTAGAAAAGGAAAAAAGAAAAGATTTTTCATCCTCTATGTGAAAAGGGAGGTAGAGCTTTCTATTTTTTTTACATAAATGTAAGTTGTATTCTATTTGGAAACAATATTAAATACTGTAAACAGACTCACCACTAAAATTCATTAAAAAAACCATCTTTTCCATACCAATGTCATATATTTTCACTCATTAAATGCTCATTTTAAGCTGGTTAAACTTTGACTATCTTTCTATTTAGCTCTGGGAACTTCTTAATGCCTCTTTGCTTTAGCAAATCTCCATTGTACCTTTCTTTTTTGTCAATTCAGGACACTTTGATATTGCCTATGCTGACTTCTGTCCTAAAAGATAGCAAGGAATTTCCAAATCCAGAAAAATTTGACCCAGGACATTTCCTGAATGCAAATGGTACCTTTAAAAAGAGTGACTACTTTTTGCCATTTTCTGCAGGTAAGACCTCTTCCTATTTCAGATCCTAGACTATCCTCTCCTAGAATCTCTTTGAAAATTTCAGTGACTCCATCGCCAGGGTCTGTACAGTGATGTCTGTGACATCTGCTAAAGTCACTTTTGGGAAGCTGTAACCTCTGCACTAGTTTCAGTTGACTTCCTTTCTTACCAACCACAAAAGTTACTTCAATGCCTTCTACAAGAAGTGGTATATAAAGTGGGACTCAGCCATGCAACTTCTCTCTCTCCAAACTTACCATCAAACAGCAGCAGAACATGAGAAACCAGAGCATTCAAACCAACTTAGCCCACTGAGCACTCTTATTATTCTAGACCCTTAGTTCCTAGTTTAAATCACTTTCTTCCCTAAAATGCTGCAATGGTGCCTGTGCCTTCTGAGACGTCTGAACTGTCAAGGAACAGTGGTAAAACCAGTTAGCAAGCAAAATACTCCACTGTCACCTCAATTTTTATTATTTTCTTTTCTTGCAGGAAAACGTGTCTGTGCAGGAGAAGGTCTGGCCCGGATGGAGATATTCATATTCTTAACATCCATCCTGCAGAACTTTACTTTGAAGCCTATTGTGGATTACAAGGACATTGACATTACTCCAATAATCACCAGTCTGGCAAGCATGCCCCGACCCTATCAGGTCTCTTTTGTTCCACGTTAGCCAAGAGAAAACTGGTGCCAGCTCCCAAACTCATGAATGCTCTGGCTGAATGACAGTCATTTCCCAGTCTGTTGAAACACTCAGAGAATTTTCTAGATACTTTTTGGAGACAAAAGTACTTAGAAAAGAAAATTGTATGGTACTGTTATAATCACTAAAGCCAGTTCTAAACAGAGTAGGCAAATGCACGGAGAAGAACACAGCTCCCTGGGCAAAATTATACGGGTTCTCCTCTGCACCTATTTCACTCAGCTCTGTTTCCTGTCTGGCTCCTGACATACCGGGGTGTGTGGTCTAGCTGTCTGAGAGCCCTGCTGCTGTTGTCCCTATCACTTGATCATCTCAGCACAACAGAAGAGATGCTTGTACTCCAGGGTTTCCACAGACTGTGCCTGAGGTACCTCTCTCCTCTGTACTTTCAATTTGTTTGTAACCTATTTGTAAAGACAAGCGTAAAACTGTGAGATTTTTTTCTGTTAGATGATGATCATCTAATATATTCTTGTCCCAGTACTTACTGTCTACTGTGGTGGGAATGGAGTGACTGGGCAGATGGGTCATCTTCTGCGTGATTGTAATGAAGGTTTGTGAAGTTACAACTTATATTGCAAAATAAAAGAGTGGTACACTGAATTGTTCTTTTTCTGAGAACCCAGACCATCTTTCAGTGAAAAACCTGCATCCACAAAGCTTGTATTTCCAAATGTTTTTCAAGTCTTGTACACCGTTGAAATCTGTTTTATTTCACATGTATACGAAATGCCCTATGGCTTGAACAATGAGCTGGCTAATGACCTATAAACTTCCATTCCCAATGTAGGATAATACAGGATTTATGAGAACCCCTGCTCTATTACAGAGCTGCCCATTGTGGCACAAAAAGGACAAATTAAATAATATACCAGGATATCCCCAGTGCTATTTCCTAGATAAACACCAGCTTGCATCTTCCCATTTTTTTATGAAGTACGTACGTAAAGATGACTACAGCAATGTTACAATCAGGCAAAAAATATAAATAGTGATTACATTAATTGCCAATCATACATGTACAGATCTAGGATTGGCATTTCCTGTCTTGATCACCTTCCCTGCAATGTATAATATATAGTGATCACAGTGAAGACAGAGAGCTGAATCTGTGGGAAAAGACAGCAACTGTAATATTACCACAACTGTATTAACTGTTTTTTAACAGGCCAAACTTGTTTCCTTTGGAAGTATTAATAAGCTAGATATACCATGACTTGGTGGCATAGCATGGCAAAGGCAAAAGGCACAGATTCATAGAAATAAGTTGGCTCATCAGATTAAAAGAAGAAAGCACTCTGTAATTCCTCTTTAGCTGTGCCATGACTAAAATAGCCAAAGCAAATGAGGAAGCTGCTTCCTTGTTTCAGACATCTTCCTCCATGCTGAATGACAAGGAGGCAGCCAGTGAAGATCAGCAAGAAAACAGCTTTAGCACCCAGACACTGCACCGTGGTATGAAATGGGTGTTGAAATCAGAGGAGGGCTAAAGCCATGTCCTGGAAGCCTCACTTTGTGTCACTTGCGGTACAGAAAGTAGTGCAATGGTAACCAAAACCTGCTTACATTAGCTCTGGGTTAACGAAAAAAATTAGCCACTGTTGAAAAGCCCTACATGTCCCATGAAGCCAAACAGCTCCCTCTCCCTGCCCGCCAGCGCACAGTGCAGCCTAGACTTTTTCTTCTGGAGGGACAGTCATGTGCAGAACCAGGCAGGACTGTATGAATTTTCTGTGGCAAACCTGACACAATGTCCTGTCACTTGGCCATCTGAAGAAGACTTTTAAACTTGATTAATCCGTTCTGCACACTGTTGCTATTAGTTCCCAAATAACTCTCACAGAACATAAGCACCTCTGTGAGCTTGAGTTTCTAAGATGCTTCTAAGAATCTGGGAAGCAGCTACAGAACCAAGTCAGCCAGGCAAGTACTAATGAAGAAAAGAATTGGCAAATTCTCCAACATACTTAAGTGTCCCCAAGTGAAGAGCTCAGTGAAGGAATCCAAGAGGCAAACAAACGTACTACAGCATTTTCCCCATAATAGAGCAATACCACTTGCCTTAGTGCTATTTTATAAATTATACTATTTTATAAATTATAAATTATTGTAACTTACTTACAGAGATTAACTGGATGTCTGGACATAAAGGACAGATGTGGGTCAAGGGAGATGTGATCAAAGGTAAAACCAAGCAGTTTAGAGTAGCCAGGTGTACACTCAAATATATTTACATTTTTTGTTGAAGAGGAAAGAAACACAGGCAGAGTGCATACCAGAGCCTCATGTGCTCTCTTATGTTACGTAGCTCTTACAGCCTACAGGGAAGGATGCTACGATATTTGTGAATTTCCACACAGAAACTTCAT
Source organism: Pyrocephalus nanus (assembly GCA_038380795.1). NCBI lineage: Eukaryota > Metazoa > Chordata > Aves > Passeriformes > Tyrannidae > Pyrocephalus > Pyrocephalus nanus. Next base: position 19,384,521 of record CM076268.1, read on the forward strand.
TTAAAATGGAAAGTTGTGAAAACAGTGGTTTTATCCACAACTGTCAAGTTTCTTAGTGATTCTCCCAGCTGCCATTTCAGATGTACTTTTGACCTCTTGAGACATCAGTGCTCCCTTGATAACCCTACACAGTACATGTTAAGCTTTACATGACTGTCAAGAGGTTCAAACTTTCAACCTAAGGGTTGAAAGTGGCTTTGTACGACAGAACATTCTGAGGTTCACTAGCACTGCTTTATCCTGAGGATGAAGCTCTCTATTGGATTACTGATAAACACTGAGGAACTTTGGTTCTGGGCCTCACCTTTCTAAATGGATCTTCTGTTTGGCATGCAAATACACCAGAGATGTTTTCTAACATGAATCATAACTGTAACTTCCCCTATTTGTGTGCTGCGAGATATTGAGCCTCCCCTCAACTGAGACACACACACCACTGGAGCAAAGGTTTCCACTTCCTTGCAGTTGATGCCTCAGCTGATGCCTCTTGAGTTTTCCCTGTTGACACAGTGCCCTCTTCTGTCCCTCCGCAGTCCTGCCAGGAAAACACCACGTGCACAGAAATGCTGCTCCTATTTTAAACCCAGGATATTTAAAGTGACGGTGAAGGCACTTGAAGATCATCCGCTTCACCATTTTTAAACAGCACTAGCGAAAAGTGTCTGTCCTGACTAATTACCGTGCTGTACACTGCCCACCACAATGAGGATGTATACCACACTGGCACGTGACTAGACATTCTTCTAAAGAGACTGTGGTTTTTTCCGACATATCAGCACTTGTACTATTCTCAACTGCAACTCACTCAAAAGCCAGCTTGAAGTACTTACGGTCGACAGGTATGGAAAAAGTCCTTGGAGTAGGAGGCATGCCTGTTCAATAGGCAGGGCTCAGCCAAATTAGCAATTTGGAAATTGTTAATCTGGTAGAGAAGCAGATTTTTGTGCTAGGCATACCACTTCAAAAACTACTAGGATCACAACTCACTGGTAAAGTACAGAAAGGATCTCCTAAGTTAACTGAGCACGTGATAGAGCAATAAATCTTGCAATTTCACCTGCGGTCCAGGCAGCCAAAGAATGCAATTGCAACAATACTTGATGCAGAGTTTGAAACATGTTCTCTTCTACCATCTTCAGTAGCTGGAAGAAGTCTGACCTTTGAAAAAATAAAAAACCAGCTTACATAATCTTTCCAACAGGAACTTAGGATTCCAGAGAAACAAATGCAGCAAGTTGTTTTATTGTAAATTTATAGTAATTAGTCTCCCTCTTTCAAACAGATAATCAAAATTAGGGTTTTCAATACCCCTCTCATAAGTCCAAAGGCCCAAGTATCTTCTCAACACAGCGCTCAATGAAGGAAAAAGTGAAGTTTTGGTCCTACTGCTATTGAGGGAAAATGTCTTTACAGAGGACTTTCTTAGGCAGAATATTTCATATGAAAAACAGGACTAACACACATATAGCCAATGTCAACATGGGTTAGGGACAGGCTTCTAATTTTCACTGCAAAACAACTGAGCAACAGAACCTCCTGAGAAGAGGAAACTATTATTCAGCCTTAAGCCTGAATACAGCCTACTGTATTCAATAGCTAGAAGTTCCCAGTCTCAATGTTAGCTGCAACCAAATCCTTGACAACATACAGAACTGTTGTTGTGCAAAATCTGGAATCAGTCTGATTCACTGCCCAACTCCAACTTAAAAGACTGTTTAACTTCATCGCTTCTCCAGTTTTTTGTACTTGGCTTCTGCAGAAGGAAAAATAACAATATTTTAGTACAGGATAGGTAAGAGCTTTGCATCTTGTAAGCTGCTATACATCTTAAAATTCAGTTTAATTTACTGTATCATTCAGGATCCATTATTACTAACATATTTAGGCAAATATAACTGTACAGTACTTTTTTCTTAAGCACACAGTGCTCAAGTCAGACAACTAATAATAATTTAATCCAAGAGAACCTGGGTGCCTTTATGAATTCCTCTATTTTCAGAATCAAACACAGATCTCATCAGTGCATATTGTAAAAGAGAAATCAAGCCTCCTTAATAAGCTGTAGTTTAATCACATCTGTACTAGTCCACCATAATATAACTTGTTATAATAATCTTTTCCCAAAGGAAAACTCTGCAGCTCAGATTTGTTAAACAGAGTTTACTTTCTTTCTTATTAACCCCCCTTGCAAGGCACTATGCTGCTAAGTCGTAACAGTAGAGAACAGTAGTTACCAAGCTTTTTGGAATATGCATCCAATTTATACGCTGCCTGCTCCAGAGCTGCAACCTGCTCCTCAATTAGGTTTATTTGTTCCAGATATGGCTGAAGATCAGCATCTTAAAAAAACAGGAAAATTTTATCTGTCAGTTCTCAGTAATGCACTTCCAAAAAACAGTTCACACTTGAAACACAAGAATTTCTCATTACATTCTTCGGATAGAACAATTTAAAAGCTCCTTACTTCCTCTGCCCCAAAATTAAGTGGTGACACTGGCAGCCATATTCCAGGAAAGCATAAATTGTTTAAGAGTACTGACTAGACTCTAACACAAGTAACAACAGAACATGAATCAAAATAAGTGCTATTCCTATCAGATCTAAAATCTGGGGTAAACCAGGACATAAATTCAGATGTATTTTCTCTTATGCTAGTCTACATGGTTTATAGGTATAAAGAAATACACAAGATTAGCATTTTATAGCAGCACACTATTTCAGTGAGTTTTCTTTCCTTCAGCACATAATGGAACGTGAACCTTCTGACTCTTAAGATGCTTCACTTCCCAAACAAGTGCACCATTCATTATTTCACTACCATATTTGGTGTACTTACATTTTTGATTCAAATCCTTAAGATTTCTACTGATGTTTATAGCAATATCTTTCATTTCTAGGTACTTCAAGCTAGTCAGCTTATTCATGTTTTCCAAGAGTTTGTAGTCTTCACTGGTGGCTTAAAAAAGAAGAAAGTTTATTTTATTAAAGGCTGATGTGGTTTGAATCATGTGCAGATTCTTCAAGAGGACAAGAGATTTCAAACCAAGAGAAAAATGCAGAGAACAGTCTGGATGGCAATCCAAGTATTAGAATAACACGTTACAAAACGAGAGATGACCTTTTCTGAATTGCAAAAATCAACTAAGCTGATGAATTCACCTGTAATTTTTTTCTCTTTTGAGAGAAAAATTTACTAATTCCTCACATTTCTACTCTTACTCTGTTAAGTTAGTTATGCTTACAAAAATGATAGCGCAAATTCAGACTGGTCATCCGTACCACATGTCCTTCAAGTCTGTGCAAATCAGTGGTGCTGTGGAGTGCTTTCAGAATTAGAGCCTATGGAATGCACCAAGCTGATGAGCTTACTTTGTTTATTTTGCCCCAGGTAATTTTGCACAGCAGTTTATTCTAAAGCATCAACATAATGGAAAAACGTGTGCATGATCCTTGTTCCTTTCTAGTCTTTCTTAACCTAGACTGCTTTTGTTTGTTCACTTTTCCATATACAAACTTATGCAAGACGAAAAAGAATTATTTTTTAAGTTGCTGATACCATACTGAATTATTTTGAAAAGTATTTGTGCTATTCTAGGACTTTATTAAATTAATAAGACTAATCTCAGTGTTGCTAATAGCCTAGCAACATGCCAGATTTGAACTGCCAGTCTTACCAGATGTGATCTAAATTAGTTTAGACAAACTACACAACAGATTTCTTTGAAAGAAAGTGAAAAGAAACAAGAACTTACTTGTAGGTCAGTATTGCAGTGCCTTACCTGTCAGTTCTCCCGTTAAGTAAGTGGCCATTTTGCTGAACATGTCTTTACAGAGTTCATTGATGTCTGCCTCCGCTGGTTCCTTTGCTTCCTCCGCGGTTTCAACAGCAGGATCCTCTACTCGGGGTACAGACATTACAGGGTTAAGGCAAAGCTATAGCAGGTGGAGGAACACGCTGAAAAGACGGCCCCACGCTTTTTTTCCTTTACACTGCCTACATCTACCTCCCATATAAGTTGTCTACTTTAAGCTAAAGGGTAACAAACCTTGGCAGATACCTTGAAGCAGCTTACTACCATACCAAAATTATTTCAAAGCAATACTCTAGGGAGCATTCAAGAGATAGGCACCCAGCGTGACCGCACTGGCAAGTATCAGCCCCCTCCTTTGCTTAGACGAGAGGAAAGGAATTTGGGAAGAACTTCTGAGTGACTCTGCGCATGGTGCTGGTGTTTATTTCCAGTCAGTGACCCGGAACAGAAGCACAGTCGCCTCACGGGAGTTACAGCAGATCCCCGTCTGCGGAAAGCGGCAATCCCCGCTCTTCTCCAAACCCGTTTCTACCACAACCTCGTTCTGCCCTTCCCCGCAGCGGTCCGGCACCTCTCCCCCAGCCCCACAGGCCGACCTTTCCCTCCTCGCCAGCGTTTGCAGGCTCGCACACGAAGGCTGCCCGAGGCCTGCGACCGGAGTAAGGGAGTCAGGCGGGGGAGGACGCGCCGGGGCAGCAGCAGCAGCAGCAGCAGCAGCCGGCCCGGCCCGGCCCTGCTGGCACACTCAAGGCCCCGGGCCCCTCCCAGCGCCTCGGCCTGCCCGGCCCCTGCCCCACACCGCGACCCCGGGCGCGCCCGGCCCCGGCCCCCGACCCTTACGCTTGGCGGGCTGCGCGCCGGCCTCGGGCGGCCCCTCCGCCTCCGCCGCGGCCGCCATGGGCTCCGAGCCCCTCCCGCTGCCCCGCGCCCGCCTCCTCCGGCCGCGCCAGGCCCGGCTCCGCCTCTCGCCGGGCGGGGACGAGCCCCAGCTCCGCCTCCCCCTGGGCTGCCGGCGGCGGCGGCAGAGCGAGGGAGACAGCGGTGGGAACGGGCAAAAACACGCGGCCCTCGCTCCGGCAGCAGGAGAGAGACAAACACCGTGTAAAAAGAGGCACGAGTTTACTTGTCACCAGAGAGGGCGTGGTTCGTGATCGACGAGGCTGCGCCGCCAGTGCGATCATTGTCCCGTGAACACCAGAGCCGCACCGATCGCTGCGGGGGCACAGCCGCGCCTTCACACCGCAGCCCCGCCCTCACAGCCGAACTCTACACCCCTGTGTTTGAGGATATCTTCCTTCAGCGTTTGCTGGTCCACTTGCATCTCTGGGTCTTAATGCAACTTAATAGCATCTCTGCTGTTGCTGATGGTGGTGAGGAGACAGCTGCTGGCACACTAAGTCCTGTGAGGACTGTGGTATATGTCGCTGTAGTTTGCCACAGCAATGTCTGTGTTTTTCCTCAGTTCCACAGTGTGACACTATATATATAGATTCAGCAGCTAAGCATTAAGTCTCTTGTTAAAAAACTCTGCCAGTGCTAAGAATACAAATTTTTATTTTAAAAAAAAAAAAAAGTAATTTCCTCTCCTTTTAAGTAGTAAGTATATTTTTTGCTGTTGGTCATAGGGGGGGAAGTTGTTTGCTGTTTTTTTTTACAGTACAACAGTATATATTTCTTTTCTTAGATGTGTTACACCACTGCTGTTTTTAATGAAGCAAAAATTATTTCCGCAAGTAGCTTCCACAGAAGCTACCTAAAGTATAAATATTCTTGCTTGGCAAGGACAGCTCATACCCCATTCTCACTTCAAATTCAAATTCATCTCCACAACACTGGGAATGGTCTCTAGCTCTCCTCAGATGTGACAGGGAGTAGCAATGCATAAATGCCACCATCACTTCATACCTTTTGTGATGGAGAAGCTCACATGTTCAAAGGAATATTTCCTGTATAAGTTGCCCACAGAATAATAATACTTTACAATATATAGTTTGATATATACCTAAGGAATTAAGAGTTATATTCTCTTAGAAAAAAAACACTTACGCAGTGTACATTAATGCATGTCTTCTTAAAAACCACAATCATACAATCCTAAGGAGATCATACTCCAAAAACAGGAGGACAGGGTTCCCATCTGAAGTCCAATACAGTCAGCTGAAATATTCTGGCAATCTCCAGTGGGCCCTAACAGGCTTTGCGGTTTTAAGACCTGAGAAGCTGCAGACCAAGGTGACATAGGATTCTATGTGAACTTTCTCATAAACCGGAGTTTTGCATAGGCAATGATAAGGAAGATAACAGTCATGCAGAAAAGAGCCACTATGTTTTCCCACATTGCCCAGCTGGTCGGTGCGATTCCTTGGCTGCACAGGTATGCTTCACCAGAACACCTGAAGAAAAGCAATGGGCACAACTTAGTATTACTGTGGTCCAAGTCTTCAAGTAATTACTTTTATTCCTGTTCCACAAAGATCCTTCTACCCTCAACTTGGCAAAACAAGTGACAGAAATAACCCATAACCCATCACCAGAAAAAGCTTATGGGACAAATCTAGATCTCTGGTTCTCATAATTTTTCAGTAGTAACCTAATCATTGTTTATAGATAGCTGGCAATTTATAAGGAAACCTCAGAACCATCTTGAACTGTGGTAAGTACAGAAGCAGGCTGAAGTCCATAGCAGGGGTTTGGGGTCCGAAAGCTGTGGAAACAGTGCTTTAGCACTGTTCCCTGCAGAACCCTCAGTTTGCCGGCCCTCCAGGACGTCATGAAATACTTGCACTGCCACAACTTAAAGTATCAATACTAGAGAGTATTTCAAATGGGGCAAAATGAAGCATGGAGAGATAGATACCTCAGCCTCGTCCTGTATCCACAGGGAGGTTAATATTTACAAACAAGCTCTGTGAGGAAGGGATGTTTCTCATCACAGGTCTAGTGCTTTCCAACAACTTCGTAGCTGTCCATACCTTGTGTTTCCATTGTTAAGTGACCCTCAGTTTGTTTAAGAAAACTGGTAAGTCAGGGCTAGGTTATCAAATACAAAACTTAATTAAGCTCATCTGCCTATTTTTATAAATAAAGTTTCATCCCTACTTCACTCTTGGGTAATTGTGGAGTTTTACTGTATAATCATAAAACATGTTATTTTGGGACATATTATTGAGACTGGCTTGCCAGTGGTTATTCTGTGCATAGTACAACATTTTGAAACAGTCAGGCTTCTCTTAAAGCAAGCTATCACAATTCAGGCCCAGAACTAGCACGAGTTACTTACATTTCTTCTGAAATATTGGGGGGACAACTGCCTGCATCTCCCACAAACACTGTAGCATTTGGATTCTTCTCACCACAGAAGTAGAGATCCCTATACTCATTTACCTGAAGAGCCTAGGAAAAGAGGCAGATACCAGATTTTTGCAAAGTTAGTGATTTGGGGTGTTAAAACTGAAACACCTCAAAGTAACTCTTGGAATCATATGTTTATGTTCCTTTTTATTTTCAAGCTCTTAATCACTGCCTTTCTGAGGAACTGTCAAGTTCCACATGCAGGATGGTTGGGTATCTGAGTTTTTGGCTTCAAATTTACTTAGGCATGGGCTTCTGTCTTGCCAGCTACAGTTCCTGTTCATCCACTTTCACCTGGATCAACTGACTGATCCAGAGAACCATGGAGCTGCATGAAGATAACCCAGCACCAGCACACTGAAGACATGGCACAATCAGCCAAGGCAAGTCGTGAACGGTTCCCTTGCAGTGGCATCCTGTACTCACTGCAATCTCAGGGGACACTTCCACATTCAGTAACACCAATAAAATACCTCAGTGATACCCAAACAGGGAGGTCTCACACATCTCCCACCCTGTACCAGTTCAAGCATTCATTTCATTCATTTTTACTCCAAGGTAGGACACTTACTCCCAAACAGTCCCACCTGTGACCACTGGGTGACCTGCTATGTCAAATTGCTCTGTTTCAAGCAGCTGCACCCTTAGATTTCTGGTAGCGCAGCCCCTTATTATTCAGAAATGGCAGCAAGTCAAATTTTACTTCAGAGGAAGCCACACTGAAGACAGACACTCAGACATTATGTAAATCCTTTAACCAGCTGTACAGTCATTGAACTTCGACTGGCCACCCAAACAGCAGTCTCTGGAGAGGTTGTACAATATTTGACTTCATTCTAAACCATAGAGATCAACAATTCAGGCTAGGAATTAGTGCCTCACTGGACAGCTTACCCTGCTGCTGTCCAAGCAGCATTAGCTCTGTAACACAAAGTCTTTATTCAGTCGCTGAGACTTCCATTTCTCACACAGAGATTAACTTTTGCTTCCTTTTTTGGGGTTGGCTGGTTTGTTCTTTTTTTATCATGTTGGTGCAAGGAAACAAAACCTGACTTTTAAGAGAACTTCATTTATACTCAAAACCTCTCCAGAAAGCGTGTCTACATTACTCACAGGAGACTGATGCTACTTTCTACTCACAGTGAGGCCGTATCGGGGGATACTGAAGTACTTGAGCCAGTTCAGCCAGCCCATTACTGAAGGGAGGTTCACTAAGAGGCCTGAAAAGATCTGAAATACAACAGAAGAGACTGATGAGTCACAAACTATTTACTGCAAATAATGCCACTTCTGCAAATGCTGCAGTTTCCCAGGAGAGGTGCACTGGGGTTGATGGACCTGCTACTGCTGTCATGCCAGTGCCTACAGGCACGAGGTTGGAGCTTTGCAGCACTTCCAGACAGACGAGCCAACAGCACAGCCAAGTACTTCAGCTGAACTGCTTGCAAAGAAGTCAGAAAGGTTTTCTTCATCCACATGAGCTAAGAAGCACATACTCACAATTTCTTACTCAGGAGAACTGTGTGCTATGGTAGGGCTAGCCAGAGGCTAAAGAAGGATGACTGGAAGATGAGAAAATGGAGAAACAAGAAGCAAAAAAATGGGGAGCCTTAAAGGCTGCTACTGCTTCAGTTTTCTCCTCTGGCCTACATCTTTTATGCATGCTCTCTCCTGCTTGGAACAAGATTTGCTTTTACTTCTTAGCACAACTAGACTTCATAGCTAAGCATGACACTTTAGCCTCTACTTCATCACAAGTGATCTTGTGCTTACCCCTCTTTCTTTCAGGGCATGCATGTGCCACTCCTTATATCCTGTGACTTAACTGAATGTACATCAGCTGCCCTTCACTACACATGCACATCTCTCACCCACAGCAAGCATTTGAAGCAGTACACTATTATTTGGCTTACTGCAAAAGCAGATTAAATTGCAAATAAAGAATAAGAGAGGGATGCTCACAGTACATACACAGACAGTTACCAGGAACCACCTGACAAGGAGTATCTATCTTGGTAGCGTCACCACCACCATTACCTCTTTGAAAAAGAATTCAGAGCTCTTATCTGTGAGCAGGCAAAACTCCTTTCTCTCTTTCTTGCTCTCTTCCTTAAAAGTGCTTGAGGAAGAGTATTGAAGTAATTTCTTGAACCCAAGGGCAATACTGAATTAAAGAGAGTGTTTGCTCCTGCTAATCCCACTGGGCAATCAAAATTAATGCAAAAAAAATTAATAGATCTAGTTTATTTCAAGATTTTTTTTCCCTTTAAGTGTTTTAGTTGATCACTTAGATTTTCAATACTGGAAATGCAGGATTTTTTTTTTTTAAATTGGGTTTTGTAAGGAAAATTTAAGAAAAAACCCCCACTTTTTAGGGGGCACATTGTTTGGAAAGCCCTGGTGGCATCACACCTACTGAATTGCACCTGAGCAATGATCTGAGCCTCAGATTGCAAGCTGGCAGGAGAATATCTCTGACTATAATGACAATAAAATCACAGGCATGGGGCTGACATGCCACTGGACTAGGGATTTTTAGCCTGCCTACGGCTGGCTCAGTGCAGTCCACTCAGTTGGCCTCAGGTCTTTCCTCCTCTCCACCAAAGGAGCACATACACCCCTATATACTCACAAGCATCAGGACAAAACAAATCGTGATGAGCAGATTGGCCACAGCCACCACATCCATCCCAGCACTGATAGCCAGAGACATGGCTGTGGCAGTATAGGACACCAGCACCAGGGTCAGCATGAAGAAGAAGAACCGTCCTGCAACAGCTTGGTATCCTGTCAAAAAACAGAAAGGTCAAAGTCCAGTAAACAACCACATTATGATTCCCAGAGAGGTGCCTTGGACTCCTATACAAAACAGGCAAAGCAGGAAGGCCAAGTTTGAAGTTGGCAGGAACTGTGCGTGCTCTAAAGGCCCAAAGAGCATTACCAAAAGATGCTGTCAGGCAGGTCCCCGTCTTAGATTGCTGGTGTCTCTGCCCCTGCCCCAGAGTTCTCCAAAGTTATGATGCCAAGCACTAAAATAAGCTGAAGGTTCGAGTAGTTTCATGTTATAGATATGGGAATTAAGCTCTGGCTAAGTCAGAAATCAGATACGTTGGAAGATGACAGGTTCAAGAAAGCATCGATTTTTACCAATCATCCAGTAACTGATGCATGAGAATATGATGGCTGGAGCAGTTCTCATGGGCAGCAGATCTCCTATCATCAAGGCCAGGAAGTAGGCAGACACACGGTAATATCCACTGGTGTACTGATGGCTGCGAGGACAGGAAGGAGGGGAGTTGTACAGGTTTAGAGGTCATCTAGGAAGCAGGCTCACCATGTGTGTTTAGTTTATCCTGATTCAGTTTCTGCTCTTTCTACCACTGTCTCCTTGTCTATGTGAAAATTCCTCTGTGCTATCACTTCCCACTCTGTAAAGCAAGGTCTGATCTGTCTTACAGACCCTGCAGTCAAACTGACAACCCTCCAAGGAATGGGAAGGAAAGGCTGTGTGATTGATAAGTAATATTGGAAAAAAACTCCCAAATCTGTTTTCAAAGAGAATGATCCTTAACACAAGAGCGTGAAGAAGTATTAGACAGCTATTAAACTGGAGGAACACTTCATCCACTGCTAACTCATACAGATGCTTCCAGAGAAGAAGGAATGGTACCCAACAATGGAAAAACACCTTTAGGACATCAACTCGCCCCCTGTTCACAGGGCAATTATATGTCATTGTGACTACTTTGCTGCTTAATTGAGCTTGTGAGAGGATGCTTTAACTGGTGAGGTGCCTAAATCCCCATTGACACAACTAGTAAGCTGCACTGGCAAGCAGGGCAGACTGGGAAGAAATGGCAGCATGGGGCAGTTTCACTACTGAGCAGCTGTTGGGGGCAATATTAAACTGCTCTGAGCAACCTGTAGGTGGACACGTGCATTCCAGGCATAAATCTCCAATTTCCTCTTTGCTGCACAGGATCTGTCTCTTGCCCTTCCATTGCATGAGCTGCAGGCTACTCCAAACTACATTTTCAATATATACGTACATATATATCTGTGTGTATATTATATATACATGCACTTACATATATACATACAAACACATAAACATACATATAATGATACATGATATTATAAATAAAGTAATAATTAAATAAAACTATAAATAGTTATGAATAACATAATTATTTATAAAATAATTATGTACAATAAATACAATAACAATGTCATAACCAAGCACATCTCTCTAAATAGAGATATGCACTTGATTATTAGGGAAGTCTTGTAAGCCAGCCAGCAGCCCCCTTTATCTGAGCATGAGTTGCAAAGCTTTTCCAAGAACTCTCCCATCATCTTTGCACAGTGTTGCCCCTTTAGGACCATTGCAAGACAGCATTTCAGCCCTGTGAGCAAGTGGGCAAGCAGGGTTCACAGTCTGCAGAATTCACATGCAGATTTCAAAACCAACTGTTACCAAAAAGTGAGTAGGAAAAGCACTTCGCAGAAAACTGTTAACACAGCAAGTAAGTAAAAGCATTTCCTCGTTCCCCCAGCTCCCTCCTCTACAGACTAATTTAGCATTACTATTACAATCTGATGTTGCAAGCAAGCAGTCAAGTCTTTCGTGGAAATAATTTTGTTTAGGGTGTAAGATACTCCCTTCCACCTCATTCAAGGGTATGAGACAGTCCAAGTGCCTTACTACTTACACAAATAGTTTCTTGTCTCTGATGAATAGCTCAATTGCAGAGACACTGGAAAAACACTGGTTTGTGGTGACGAAAAACAAGGATCCAACCCTAGAAGGCAAAACAGAACAGCTGAAAAGTGAGACAACAGCCTAGATCAAACACTGTTAGCCTTAGACATCACCATACCACCAAGTCAGTGCTTTTCTGTCTCTGTCCACAGAATGGAGATGTTTAATTGTGCTCTTGTAGATCTTAGATGTATCCTTTACCTTGTCTTTCACGTCCCCTTTGTACATATGTGCAAGCCTGACAGAACTGTGGTCCCTTTAGGAACTCTGGCAATTCCATGCTGCAGTGCACAGAGGTTTGTGAACCCAACCCTCCTTTGTGTCCCAAGTGGATCCCAAGGTCTTCCCTGTGTGTCAAAGCTGTCTGCTACAGATAGAAAAATGAGCAAAGCTGTGGCTTTTCAACTTACCGATTCTGAATACCGCTTCGGTCCAATTTTACACCAAAAAAGATTGCACCCACAACCAAGGCTAGGATTACAGTCACTGCAATCTACAAGTGGAGAGAAGAAAGGAAAAAGGGAGCCCTTCAGATAAGTAAATAGGAAATAACATTACTAAGCCATATGCAGGGTTTAAGATTCACACCTGCCTAAAGCCTTGTTGTTTTGAGGCAATGTATACCTATGACACACACAGTCAAAATCTCTATGACAATTTCTCAGATTTTATCCTCTTCAATTTTCTACTTCTTCTGATCTTCTTTGGCTGGGAGAAGTTGGTAGCAGCACATTCATAGAATAACCCAGTGTAAAACTTAAAGTGAGGCACAAAATTAACATCACCCTAGAAGCTCCCCATATAAACCATAGAATGGAGTACTTCCCCCCTCTCTCCAATCTTCAGTGAAGTAGTCCTTGTGCTAAATGAAAACAGAGATTTTTTCCAAAGCCCACAAAGGTAGCTGAGCATCTCACTCCATTTATGTGACAGTAGCACAGGACTCTCCTGTTTTCCTATGTGCCTTTGAAAACAAATTCTGTCCTACAAACTGCAGACTGTGGGACTGACAGCAGAAAGACTGAGGCTTTTAGCTACTGTTACCTACTTGTGCAACAGATGCCTGTGGGTTCCTGATGAGATTTTTCAGGGAACGTTTGGACACCCAGTACAGCTGGGTGAGGAATCCATTTGCATAGGTAATCTCATGCTCCTGCTTGGATACTCTCTGCTTGCTTCCCCGTCCAAGCTCCACTTTCCTCAGTGCTTCCTTTGTGCTCTGATATAGGCTGGAGCTGAGGTATTTCTGGTGCAGCACATCTACCACACTGCTGTCCACGTTATCTTCTGCCACTCCATTTTCACTGCTCATCTCTGAGTGAGAAAAACAAGATTTTTTTTCCTGAGGCTTGTGATTTCCCATGAACCTGACTTTCACATATGGCCCATTAACATGCTCAGAAATTCTGGAGGCTGAATAAAAAGGGCAAAAATGCCCAGAGAATTTTATTTGTTCAAACCTTAGCTCTGAGTTTAAGAGGCTAGCTTGAGTGAGAGGGTTTTCCTAGTTTTAATTGAACCTAGCTAATCTGTCCATACTTTGCAGCATAAAAAGAGTCATATTTTTAGAATGAGGCACCAGAAAACCTTTGTTTCACTGAATTTGTGGGACATCGAAGTTTGCTCTAATTCAATTTCCCATCCCCAAAAAGCACCATTAAAAAAACCTGTTCCATTATAAACCTTCAGTCATAGATATGCTACAGCATCCCCAAACAAATATTTCCAAACATTCTGCTCACTATATTATTAGAGAGTTTGTTCTCTAATCTAGTTGCAGTCTTTTTCACTCTCCTGAAAATACATCGATCTTTAGCATATCTACCCTGTCTTCTCTGCAGCAGCCTCTTATGTGACTGAAAACTTCTGTCATCTGTCACGTTTCTCCTGAGACTAAGCAGTTCTAGTTTTTCCACTCTTTCCCACACAAGTTTTTTAAATTTCTCATATTTATCACTGCTGTCCTATATTACTGAAGGGGAAAAAAAAATTCATTTTAAAAGCTTCTGAGATCTTTAAAGAAGCCCAAAGCAAAGTACACCTATTAGTAGGAAAAATAAGATAATGAAGTGCCTTTAGACTGAAGGAAACCTACTGAACAAAAGCTTGCCATCCCCACATACAACTTCCCTTCTACACCAGCCAACAGTGGGTTAATCCTCACAATTTACCTTTTCCTGTGTCCACAGGTCTGCGATCTTCCTTGCTTGCTGCCACAGCAGTTGAATCGCCATTTATTACATCAAGGAAGAAGTCAGCTGGATTGTTGAAGGGTTCACATTCATATCCTTAAAACAAACAAAAAACCAAACAAAACCCACACGTTTTGTATTGCACAGAGCACAGTTTAGAAGGTCAGGTCTAATACTGTATCACTTTTCCATAACCCTATTACAAGAAAAATTCACTGCTTTTTATAAGCACAATATTATGTCAGTAGAATGGACAGGATTTAGGAGATGGTGAATCTGAGCTATCTAAAGAGAGCTTCGAAGTTCCTTATTCTCCACTACTTTCAGGTGAGGAGAAATCTGTAACTTGCTCCTACACAGCTCAGTATGGACAACTCTTGCCTCCGTCCCAGTGCTGTTCAACCACATCCCAGTCTGTAAGATACAGAGTTCCTCAACAGGGGTTCCTGGGTGTCTGTTCTACAGCCTGAGATACTTCTTTTGGTGTCTCAGCCCTTGCTGGTGTTTCTTTGGTCACAAGGAAGAGGAAGGGCTGTCCAAGAGCAGCTTCTTATAACATGGTTCTAGCTTTGGGACAAGGAGGAAAGAAAAAAAAAAAAAAAAACAACAACAAAGATGATTTTCCTATAACTTGCCTGAGAGAAAGGAAGTGAAGTGGGCTACTAAGAGGAAGAGTAGAAGCAGTGACATTGGTTACAGCATCTCCCTTAAAGCCAGGGAAAGATTAAAATTTAATGTGTCCACACATCTAGACTGGATTGGAAGTTCACATTCTTTGTTCATTATAGTCATAAAACTTCACTCTGCTTACTTGGAGAGAGAGCAGCCACTCATCAGTGCCACTACTAACCCAACTTAGGATACACCATAATTTTGTCCTCTTGGTCACCCACCTGCATTCAGTCTAGAACATATTTTTGGATCAATCTGTACAGACTGCTGCCAAACTGCAGGCTGTGGTTCAACACCCACCAGATCTGCCACCAGGGCCTGGTAGCAGCATCATCTTGTCTGTTGGACATCACGCTTCTACATGCCCAAGTGATTCTTAGTTTTTGCCCTGATGCCAGACAAAACAAAGGCATTTTCGGTTTTGTCATTCTATTTTTCTCCTGTTCTAACATAACACTACTCACACTGTATATGTAGAGTCTCTGGCATCCTACTGATAAAACAGCACAGGACTGTTGTCCCATGCTAAGGTGAAAATCTACTCACAGATTTAACTCATTTGCCACTTGCCTTTGCTCTTGGCATGGAAGACTTACCAATAGAACTAAAGTACTCCAGGGCCTGCTTTGCAGGACCATGGTACAGCACCTTTCCTGAAGCCAGCAGTGTCAGACTGTCAAACAGCTTGAATATGGAATAGCGGGGCTGATGGATAGAAAATATGATGGTTCTACCTCTTCTTGAGAGCCTGAAATAGAAATAAAACATCTCTCAAATACACCACACTTTGAATTTCAGAAAGGCCATGTTAATCCAAGCAAAAAACAAGTATCCAAATCGAAGAAAAATACTTGTCAACTTCTTAGGGTCTTGACTCAGAAAAACTGTCGTTCCCCTTCTCTGTCCCTGTGTCAGACGCTGCCTGCGAGACCTTCAAGACAGCACGCATCGTTACAAGAGACCATCACTGCAGTCCAGGTGGACAAAGTATGATGTTGTCTGTAGCTAGCAAAGCCTGAGGCCACAGCTGTGTATAAACCCTCCTTACATGTTTTCTGTACCAGACACCAACTTGACTAACTGGAACAGTCCTGCACTCAATGGCAGTACCAGGCTTTACACAGCAGGCTGTGGAAATCTGGCCAGCTGGGATTTCTCTTAGCTTTTCTGTTGAAGATTAACTCTCAAGAAAATTCAAAACACGTTTTCCTTGAGGTTTGTCAGACACTCTTTCAAGTGCTTTAGCACTGATGCTCGTTAAGTACCCTTGACAATCAAAGACAAACAGCAGAACAAGATGTCCCCAGCAAGCAAAACAAGACAACATGCTACAAACCCAGGAGGAGGACTAGGAAGTCACTGTCATTAAATAAGCCTTTTTTGGTCCTCCTTGAACATAACTTTGTTCTAATTGTCAAATGACAGTTCATCTCTGAAACATAGGAGATGAAGGTAAACACTGAAGGTAAATCTGCAGGTGAAGTCTTACCTGAGTTCAAAGCTCTTGCCAGAGAAGGGAAAAGCCTTTTTTAACAGACTCAGATGGAAGGCCAAGAAATTATGAGTACAAGGCCTGACCTCCCAGTCCTCCCCTTTTTGTGACAAATGGAAGCTGTCCAAGCTACATCTGCTTTTTGGGCTCCAGTCCAATGCTTGCTGTGCAAAGATTCCCATAAACTTAAAAAGGCTTTGGACACAACCCAAATAATTTAGTACCACTTCTGCATCTATTTGTCTAGCTTTTCTTTTTTTTAAAGAGCGCTACAGATACTCGTAAGAACATTCATTTTTTTACTAATGACTTGACAACAAAATTGCAACAGAGCCCTGAAGAACTGACTCTTACTTCTTCAAAAGGATGAGGACTGCATTTGCTGTGCTGGCATCAAGGCCAGTTGTTGGTTCATCCAGAAAAAGGACTGGTGGCTCTGTGATGAGCTCCATCCCAATGTTGGTTCTCTTCCGTTCCCCTCCAGACACTCCCCGGATCAATTCAGTTCCTACCTACGAGCAGAAGAAATCAGATACTTTCAACAAGACCTAGTCAGTGCATGTCCTGGAGTTGAGGGCTCTCTGCATCCAGCAGCCCTTTTCATTTTCAGAGTTCCAGTAATGAATTCTAGGGCCAGGAGCAGATGATGGGTTTGACTCAGTTTGAGGGACTGTGTAGCAGTAAGCTGAGCCTGATTTTCAAAGGTACCAGGTGCCTTATGACTTCAAGGGACAAGGATGACACTGATAAGGAAGAGACAGAATGAAACCACAGCAGTCAGAGGAGGCATTGGTGTTTGTTGGTAGCTTGCCTGCTACTAAAGTATGAGTGGGGTAAGTAAAGTAATAATAAAGTAAGAGTAAATATGCTGCTGGGAGGAACAAGCTCTGCACAGATACTCTTCATCACAGATCAGTTTTCCATCCCTCACAGCTTTCAGCATTGTAAAAACAATTTCCCTATCTTGTCCCACAAAGCCAGGAAGTGACTGAGCAGCTTTCCAAGGTACAATGACTAAGCGACTTTTTCCCCTCTGACTTTATACAACATGTTGGACATGGTCCAAAATCTTCTCATTTTAGTAGCAAATACACAGACTTCTTTCCAAGCTCCCTCCTGAGCTGGAGACTAATTTCTTTCCTGCAGTATGGTTTACTCAGGTTCCTGTTTAGCTTCACATGGCTGTACTACATACACCATACTGTCCATAGACAAGCAGTTCAGTTTCCAGAGGTAGTATGATTTCTGAGAAAGGTACTCTCACTGCTCACCTTAACATCAGCCACTTTGTTTAATCCCAGCTCACTGATTATCTGGGTGACTCGCTCTTCCTTCTCTTTAATGCTGATAGAGCTGGGGAGTCGCAGGGCAGCAGAGAACTGCAGGTTCTCCCTCACCGTCATTGTGCCCATGACAACATCATCCTGAAAGCAGTAAAAAGAGACAGTTGGAAAGACTCCTCAGTTACCTGAGTGGGCACCAGAGTCCCTGCAGTAGCAGTCGCTGTTTGAGGACCCCAGTGGAAACTGGACTGAGAGACAATGCTTCCAAATTTACATGACATGAAATTCAAGGTCACTCAGTAGCAGTTAAGCAGAGAATGCAGCTCTGCAGGCCTCACAGCTTCCACCAAGCACCACCTAAGCCTGCTTTCAGGCTCAGGAATTCAAGTGCAGACAGTACCACTCTGTACAGCACATGCATTTTTCTTACTAGCCAAAGCAAGGCAGAGTAGGTAGCTGATTTTGTAACGAGTTACATTTCTGTCAGTCCAGCTGAAGCCAAAAGACATTGCTAGTGCTCAGTGCTCAAGGTAGAGACATTCAGGGAGCCACCCAGGTCAGCTCTGTTGCCAATTACAAGCTGTATTTTGTGGTCCAAAGCACCTGCCAAGTTCAGCTGCCAACGAGGAGCTTTCCTCAGGTCCTTGCTGGCAACAGCTTCTCAGAGAAACAAGAATATTGCACCAAGATACTCCTAATTTTCTTCATGTCTCAAATAATCTATAACTCTTGGACACAAGACTGTACTCTAAGGGCTACCCCTTTACAAAAGCTTCAACAGTCATATGTACTTTGAGTGAGAATCAAATCTATCCAGTTGACAGACATTTGAACAGCTTACACCAACCAGCAACAACCATGAGCCAAACAGAGTTGTCATCAGGTCTATCCAGAGATCCATGCCTCTCCCTCATCCCTACTTTGATATTTGTGTCAATTCTGCATCCTACCGTGAGAGAAGGGTTGGGCAGCTGCTGAGAAACATGCCTGTTAAATCAGGCACCTTTCAAATCTAGTGCCCTTTGGAACACATATCCCCAAAGCTGCAGGGCAGCAGATTCTCGCCTGCTTTGGGACTCTTCTCACATCAGATATAGTTGATCAGTAGCACAAATGAGATGTCAGCCAACCATGTTTTGCACTGGAGTTAACAGAGGAAGACAGAATATGCTGTTCTGCTGCCAAAGCTGGTTTAGACATTTCCTATCATCCCACAACCCCCCAGTCTTTGAGCTTAACCTCCCATTCCCCACCCTCAGATCCACCAATACAACTGTTGGGTCATCACACTGGAAGCTAACTGCGAATTTAAGCTACCTAAATACCAAACATAACAAACCATAGCATGACACCTTCAGTCTCGAGGCATGAATGGAGAGAGCACCAGCAGTTTTATAGAGATAACACATGACTTAGCATGTCTACATGCTTATCTGCATAAAACTGATCTTAAAATGATGTATGTATTTAGGATTTAAGTGTTGTTTGTAGTTTTTGGGCCATCTTTATTGATCTAAGAAGTACTGCACAGGACGGGAGGGGAGAAACCATTCAATGTCTCATCAAGTTGCCTATCATTTTATGATTTATGATTGGTTGCTTTGGACATTTGAGAGACAAATGTCTCAAACTGGGATCGCTTGCAAGAAACTTCCTGGCCATTCACTAGGATTTGGGGATCTTTGACCAGCAGGATCAAGATTCAGCACCATTCTTGCCACATGCATTCTCCCAGAACCCCCCAGCTGGCAGCTTTCAGCTGCCTATTTCACATCTGCCTGCAGTCAGAACCCTGTATGGTTTCCAGATTTGGATGCTCATATGGCTGCCAAGAATCCCCTTCTCCCCAGGTCCCCCAGGGCTTTGAGGGTCTATTATTGGTTCAGGCCTCCACCCACTTCCGCAGATTCAGATGGCTTTTCCTGTCTCTGCGTGGAATGAAGCTCTGTCACAGCCAGCCAGAATCAGAGGAAGAACAGCAGGGATCTACTTATTTCCTAGAATTATTGTCTGATAGTTTGAAGGTACTTCTGCCAGCTAGGACTGCTTCTGAGTTTAATAACAAGAGATTTTGGGTGTCAAGGGTTTTTTTCCTCACATTTTCTTTTAAATCTTTGCTAGTACTTCAGGGCAGAGCCCAAAGAACAAGCCACAGCAGCCCAGTGATTTGGGCAGTAGCCCATGTGGCTTTGGGAAGACAAACATCTCTGTGCTTGACTAGGATGGAGTAACAGTTTGATCTTCTTGTCTTCCATATCCCAGAAAAATAATAAATATATAGCATTGGAGTTATCAAATCAGACTCTGTGGGGACCACTGAAAACTACCTAACCTACTAGTTCATGCTTTGCTCATTTTATATGGTCTTCCATCCCGAGGGCTCCCAGCCCTTACTGAATGTGGTTACTCACCTGCACAACATATCCCGAGATGCACTTGAAATTTGGAGGTTGTGGGATGCCATCTATAAGCACTTCTCCAGACAGGCCTGCTGGGTCCTTTCTGGCAGCCAGCACATCTAGGAGACTTCAGACAAACACCAGGTATTAGGTTTTGCAATAACAGCTGCTTTTACCTTTGACTGGATAAGCACACCAGGCAGGACTGCGGTTCCAGCCTGCTCACAGCATGCCACAAACCAAAGGACACAGAAAGGGGTTTCCTCTACTCTGGGGGCTTTAGCTCTTTGTACAGAAAGCCTGGGATACATGCAGGATTTTCCAGCACACTGTGTGCCACAGCAGTATGGCAGTATACAGACACTCACAATTCACAACAGTGAACCCCCTACGGACATAAACTCAGTCTGTGTATTTACAACTAACCTCAAACGCACAGAGAAAAAAGCACCCTGCCAAGTCTCTGCAGGCTGCTCTCCAGCCAGGGGAGCACAGAACTAACTCCTTTGATCTCAAGGAAATTAATCCAAATTGGTATAAACAAGACAGGAGTTAAGATTAATTCTAGAAAGTAACTTTTTAACGTATCACTGGATTCTCCTTCCTGCCAATGCAGAGGCCAGCCTGTCTGCTAGCAAAGTAAACTGCCCTGACGAAGCACTGCTCTTGAAAGCATACTGAGTAACCAGCACCTTAGAAAGGAAGATCAAGGGTCACCACAAAGACACCTGTGTGAACCCTGACCATATTTGCCAATGTCTGACATTTTCAAAGGCAGAGAGTGACAAAGAGCTCTCTTGCCATGGTTATACAGGAGAGAAAACAGCATTAACGCCATTAGGTGGAGATAGTCTGCACAATATTTCTCTGTGCTTTAGTCCAAAAACCTCAAGCATACGTGCACCCCAACCTGGAGGCCACAGCAAAGTTGGGGTAAGGATCCAGAGCATCCTGTAGACTCTAGTATTGTATGACAACATATTCTTGTCAGTTGTCAGAGAGGGGCCTGGCGCAGCAGCTTCAAGGAAGTCTTGCTGCAGTGAGTTCATAGGGGATGACACCTATCATGCCCATGAGCTTGTGCCCCATCCTCACCCCATCACCAGTCAGGACAGTGCCTACATCTGAGCTCCAGTCACCCCAGTTCCACCTGGTATCTAAATTCAGGACACTACCAAAGGTGACTGCAGTAATATGGACCAATTGGAGCAGATGAGGGCTGTGGTACTGCTGCAGGGCAAGAACAAAGCTAACAGAGGGGCAGGAGGTCAAACTGTATCACCAGATTTCTCACAGGCATGCAAAGGTCTGAGCCTCACATCTTCCCTTCAGAATCCCAAATACCCTTTGAATAGATGACTGTTCCCTTAAAGGAACAGAAGAAGGTACTCACGAAGATTTTCCACTCCCTGTTGGCCCCAGGATAGCATTCAATCCTGGCTTCATAATGCCACTGGAAGGAAGAAAGTAAGAGTTATTTACAAACAAAGGACTGTTCATATGCAGCTTTTATTAGAGGTGTGTGCAAAATGCTGCTGAAAGGAAAACTCAGAGATTATAAAAACTTCTCCTTAAATCTGAAATTAATGTGCATTTTTCCTTTCTGTCCCTGACCTCCAGTCAGAACAGAATCAAAGCTGGACATAAAAAACAATCTACAAAAGACAGATTTTAAGTGTCTTCCCTGCTGAACTAGTTCTTGAGCTCTCTGCTGCTCATTTCCTCTGACTGTGGCTTGAACCACAGTTAGGGGAACGCTCAGATCTTCTGGCAGAAGAGTTCACACAAGTTTGGTCCTAATTTGCTCAAATCAATAACTAAAACTGCTCCAGCTATATGCCAGCTATTTTGCCTAAAAGCAAACCACAAAGTGCTCACTTGAGCTGCTGACTGGCAGGAGGGTAGTCATTTCTGTACCAGCCGGATCTGGAAGGTGACATGAGGTCACTGATGCACAGCAGCAGATTAATTCCTACTCTCTAGCACCTCATTTAAACAAGAACTTACTAAACATTATGAAGGATCTTCTTTTCCACAGTTTTCCGTTTACAAAGGAATCCACTGGAGTGCTTAATGGAATACTGGATGTTATGGAAACTCACGACAGAGCCCCGAGGAGATCGGAGGGACTCTTGTGTTGGAATAGAACGTTGGAAATTGCCTGCTCCTTCCTCTTCTCCAACAGAAATAATGCTGTGATCAAATGTGTCTGCCATCATGTCTTTGTTACACAGGTCAAGCTCCACTGCATGGAGATGTTTGAGGTCACTGTTGTTTTGAGCAGTTCCCATCTGTTGAGACAAAGAACACAGAAACAAGCAAGGAAGGAGACGTGAGCAAAGATTTCTCCAGAAAGTGTCTTGGAAAACCAAGTTCATGCACACCACACCAATCCTTACGTGTGCCAAGTTTCCAAAAGGATGGACATCCGCACTGGAAGACATCCAGTAGTCTCCAAAGGCACGGAAACCCACAGATTTAGAACTAACCTTTAAGAACGAGACATGAATGTTCTTGAAGTAAGTTATGCTTGCTGAAAGAGCATCTAATTAGGAAAAACCAAAGCCCATCTGTGATGGTCACTCTCTTTTGCAACACAGCAGGGACTACAAACGGAAGCTGCTATCACTTCAGCTAAAGAGACTCAAGGTCCTCTTCTTCAGTCATAACATGCTTACCTCCCCACAAAGCCAGCAGAGAACCCTGTTAACGAATCTCAGTGAAGAACCACAGGAAGAAAAATGGTTGTGCTTATAAAAAAGAAGCCAGCCACATGCATCCTGTTTCCTGGCATAAGTTTGTTTCAGAGATACCAATGTTGATTAAAATAACAATTATACATGCTGCTTATCATGTTTCAGTCACACAGTATCAAGATACTTTACAACTACAAATAGGAAGACAAATTTGAATTTGTCTGCTGGCATCGTTTACGCTGAAGTACAGAAGGAATTACCTCTTCCATGAGGAAAGATCTGGGATATGCCAAAGTAAGAAAAAACATGGTACAAACTGGTACATTATAGAAAATTAAATATGTTATCTGCTTATTATCACAAAGTTATAAAGCAATCTGGTTCAAGCAGATAAGCTGCTTCAGTAGCTCAGGACAGGAGCACCTGAAAGCAAGAACACGTAAACAGCAAAGGGAAGGAACTGTTCTCCCTGTCCTAAAAAGTAGGAAATATACCAATGTGGGTATAACTATTAATATTAATTCACTTACTAGTCACAGCAGCAGAGCTGTTTTATGAAGGGGCTGCTTCCCTTGCTGCAACTGATGGAGACCAAGTCTGGATCCCTTCACTCATTTTGAAAAAAGAAAAGGTTTAAAATTCTTGCCTTGACATTACATGTTAGGAGTTTGGAAACCCTACACTTACTAAGTTCTGCAGCTGGGCATAATGGTGTGCCTTTCAGCCAGGGACCCTTGCAGATATAAACATTCCTTTCCCCTTTCAAGAAAACTACAGCAAGAAAGAGATGAATTACTACATACCCCTTCCAGAAATTGAACACAACAGTTAGACTACACAAGTTAGTCTAATCATTTACTTCACTTCCAGCTGCTGGCATGGCACTGTTTGTTGGAGAGCTAAAAATTTACTGTGAAGCTGGGGAAAGCCAAGGTGCTCACAAGGCTAAGAGCCAGGACAGAGATCTATCCACGAAGACATCCATTGTCCTAGTTCCTTGAATTTTGTGGGAAGACAGATGTATCCCATCAGTCACCTCTTTCCCATCATCTGCACTTCTTTCCTCCCAGGACTGAGAGGGTGATAACCAATAGGACCACCACTGCAGCAGTAGTAAGACTTTGCAGGGAGAGAGATGGTCATCCTTTTAAGAAACTATCTACAAAAGACATATTTAAAGAAATGGGAATTGTCCTTTTGTCTCTGCCTCCTGCTATTAGTGAAAGCTCAACAAGTTGCAGTAGTTGTTTCCTGTATAAGTAAAATAAAAGTAGTGAGGTAAATTAAGGGTTGTTTAGTTTGGACACGATGCTGAATTCTAAGGCTGGTCACCCCTGGGAAAGTCTTGCTTATGGGAAACAAGATAGGATATGATGGTTACATCAGCAAAAGATGGCTTATATACTTGAAAGGTTGCACAACAGACCAGGAGAAAAAAAAAAGTCCGGGTGAAAGGAGCGCCAGGCAGAAAGACCTTGTCAGACTTCTGAACATTTGCCTAGTATCTGTCCTAGATCGGTTCTTTGGTTTAGCTCACCGTACACTCTTTTATGCAGCTTTTTGCAAAGCTACCGATTAGCACTGACAAGCCAAACCACTGCTGCGGGTGTGCGCACGGATGGTTGAGGGAAGCTTGCCAGTGGCTACAGGTAGGCTCGGGCTGCAGCAGTGCCCCTCTGCCGCCCACCTGGCCCCACGGGCCAGCTCCGCTGCTAAGCCAGAGCCGCGATCCGACCCGGCCGACCACGCTCCGCTTCCCTCCCCGAGCCCCCGCCCGCCCGCCGAGCTGCCCCGGGCCCCGGCCCCGCCAAGCGCTGCCCGCCCGGGAGCTCCGAGGGCTCCGCCGCGCCCGGCCCGGCCCTGCCCGTGCCGTTACCTCGCGGCTGCCGCTGCGCTTGGGGTGGCGGCGGCTCTGGCGGCGGCGTTTTATAAGCGGGTCCGAGCGGCGGGTTACGTAAAGCAGCGGCGGGGAGTGCCGGCGGTGTCACGCAAACCCCCCGGGTCGCGGGCGAGGGCAGCAGGAGCCGCAGCAGCGCTGCTGGAGCCCCGCTCGGCGGGCGGCGCGACCCCCGGGGCGGTGCTGGCGCTGCTCGGGGCCGCCCCCGCCGCCTGTGTGAGCGCCGCGCCGGGGGAGCCGCTGCCCCCGGCCCGGAGCGCGGGGCCCGGGGCGGCGGCGCGGAGAATCCCCCTGCTCCGGGTGCCGCGGGCTGCCCGCGCCGTCAGCCCGCCTTCCCGGGGCGGGGAGAGCGGCACGGAGAAAGCGGTGGTGCTCGCCCCTTGGGAACCCCCGACGCGGGGAGTGGGCGTCGGACGCGAGGTGTCCGGTGAAATATCCGCGGCTCCTGCGCGTCCCGGCACGAGGGGCACGGCCGGGGAGTGGAAGGAAGCACCAATTGTCCCTCCCACCTTCTGGGGAGGTCATCACACCCAGGGCATGTGTCCAGTCCAGCCGGGTCAGCTGGGGCCACAGGCAGCCCTGGGAGCCCTTCCCAGGGTGGCAGTGCCACTCCGATCTCACCCCTCCAGAGGCAGCGTGCTCCCCGGGTGTTCCTTTGCTGGGACCGGGGAGGTCAGGGCAGCTCGCTGGGGTGACCGGTTGTCCTCCAGACTGCACCTCCCTGCTGCCATGTGTTCCCGGCCAGGAGAATGTGTGAAAGCAGGAATATCCTATTTCCTTTGATTTGTAGTCAAGGCTTCTCCTTGTCTTTCCATTCCCAAGCACTATTGTCTTTTATAAATCAGCTCTGTCTCCCCGAGCTCCTTGATGTTTGTGAATACAGGAAAAGCTCACTTTTACAGGTTATGATTTATAGCAGAGCTGTCAAGTCACCATATTAATTGTCTCCAGTTTGACTACCCTCTGCAGTTCTGTGCAGCATTGCTTTCTTCTAACAACGCCTCTTGGTAGATCAATTTAAAGCTCAGCTAAGCTGAAACATACCACTAGCTACCCAGGCAGTAACAATAATAAAAACTCCAAAGACTCATCTCTTCCCATTCTGACACCTGCCTCCCTCCAGGCATGCTGATGTACTCAATGCTGTTGATGCCCTAGACAGGAGACACCCACATGCTATGAAGCTGCACGGCTCTGCAGGGCTGCCAGGAGTCAGCAGGTGGGTTTATAGGGGTATTCAAATAGCCTTAGAGATCTGTCAGAAGGGCAGGTTTTGCCATAGGTACACCCAAGGATCAAGTTTGCTGAATGTTATCTTCAGTCACTCTGTGGGTCAGAAATAGACTTAAGTTCATGTTTCCTTTGTGATTTAACTTCCTCTTTCGAGGAAAATCTGCCTACATTGAAGACTTTTGCCCTAGTATTTCACCAAGCATGCACATCTCTGTCTTCAAATATATTTCAACCCTAAATACTCACTACTCCTCAACAAGCTGCAGAGACAATCTTCCCATATGCCTGGGACAGTGAGAAAAAAAGAGCCTGTGTGCTTGAGAGCAAAGGTGAGCATTTTCTGAGTCATGAACTTGCTGCTCAACATAGTGCCTGCACAGTGGTGCAGGAGAACAACTCGCTGAAGGAGCACAATTAAAAGTTCAGGTTACTCTCGAGAGTTACCTTCAGCTGCACAGCTGCTCCTCAGACAGAGTTGGTGGATGCCAATTTTGGGAAACAGTACTGTTCCTCCCACACTTCATGAAATGGCCAATCCAC
Organism: Pyrocephalus nanus; assembly: GCA_038380795.1. Taxonomy (NCBI): domain Eukaryota; kingdom Metazoa; phylum Chordata; class Aves; order Passeriformes; family Tyrannidae; genus Pyrocephalus; species Pyrocephalus nanus. Next base: position 19,410,850 of record CM076268.1, read on the forward strand.
TTCTCTGCCCCCTGTGCCTAAGCTCATCCTGATGGCAAAGAAATAGGCAGAGACTCCAGATACTGGAAGGAACCAAATCTGCCAAATACAGCATCTGGCTGTAGGCTCTGGCTTTTCTCTAGCCCATTCTTCAAGCAGCAGTCTTCTAGGCTTCTTCAAGAGCCTTACAATCGTCAGCCTGTTTCATGTCCCACCCCAACTGCGAGTATTTTTCAACTGTATCATTTTACTAATCCTGTTATCTAACTCATGCTGTTGCTGAGGAAGATTTCTGCCAATACAGGGACAGAAAACAGTGGCCAGGGCTGTGGTTAAAAAGATGAATACTCTCAATAAGCCTGAAGAGAGCCTGATGTTATGTACTGTACTTTTCTCTCACCCAGCGCTCTGTAGGCTGGTGGGTGCCAGCACTGCTTTGTGCTGCTCATCCACAAAAAGGAGCATTTGCCTTGTAAACTGTCAGCCTTTATTGCAGATTAAAGGATGTGGTCTTCACAGAGAGACAGCAAAGGCATTAGCTCCATGTAAAGCTGTAGCAAACAGCAAGCTACAAAGCCCTGTTGCTTTTACTGAGTGACATGAAACAAATAATGCTACAGGCTTGGCTTTGATATGTTGTGATAGCAAGGAAAGAACAACGTGGGTCATGTTTCAGATCTCATGCAGGTTTTAGCACAGGTTTGAGGTCTTTGCTGTTTCTCCTTAGCCTCTGCTGTTGCAACTTAGCTCCTTTGAGTCTGTGATCTGGCTGCCACTACAGGGTTGCAGAGCCAGAGGGACCGTGATACTGTCCTGGGCATGGGGAAGAGACCTAGCAGAAAGTGAGGCTTTCAGGAGTTCTGCTGAGAAGCATTATTCTTATTTGCAGGTGATTTGAACCTTGCTCCTTTCTTACAGGTTCTGGTCACACTCCTGCATGTGTCCTAGCACACAGAGTGGATAAGAAGTTACTGAGGGCTATGAGTTCTGCTCTCTGCTGAAAGCCTTGGACTCTTCTTCCTTTTTTCCTGCAGCCTGAGCCACAGCATCACAAAAACATCTGTTTAAATGTGGTGCTGGGGGTTCCTTCTAGTCCAGCTTTTCACATGGGCCAAGACTTGCCACCACTTACTTGATCAAGTCAGGCACGGCCTGCAAAATCATTAGACACAAAATTTTCAAATCTCTTTCTCCACTGCTTTCTTTAGGATTCTGCTTCCTTTGCCCTGAGGATCCAGAGTGTTTTTTAACACAGGATGTTTTATCCTGCCTAATGTTAAATTTCATAAAGCTCATTAGGTATTTCAGGGAATTGAACCAGCAAGAGTGCATGAGAAATAGGTCCGGGAGGAACTGCATGATGATTATACTATTGCCATCTCTAGTGAATGCATCAATGAGATTCCAGTGCTCACTGAATAAAAGCAGCTCTGAGATCAATGGAGAAGATGGCAATATCAGATCTGATGCTTGAGTGATGCCTCCTGGCTCTTCTTTTCCAAAAGCTCCATTAAACCATTCCAAAAGACACACCCTATACATATGTATACACGTGTGCTGAAACTGCTGCATCTACAAATTCACCACCCTAGGCACAAAAAAACATCTCACTGTGCTTTTTCCACTCTGATTGCTCATCATGTCAAAGCTAGTGCTGACTGGCCTCCCTTACTTGGGTAAAGTGCTGCTTGCCTTGGGGAAGTTGGCTTTTGCAAGACTTGCAGATTATGTAGAAGAAATCTGACTCTGTCAGGCTTTGTTAATCATTTAGTCCATTATCTGAATTAATAGTAGCACTAAATCAATAACTGGTTAAAGATAAGGACTTCAAGCAAATCTAAGAGAAAAGATAATCAATATTTAACTAGTGCGCTACGCTGAGATATCATGGGCTTGATTCTGACAGAAATCATGAGTAGCTGAACTACAGGATCAACAGATCTACACACGGGTATTGTCTGGGTAAAGCAAGTAATCAGGCACAGATATCTATACTGTAAAGTGTCTAGTGCATCTAAACCACCATGGCAGTTCTTCAGGAGTTAAGAAGCCGACATCATAAATGTGCTCAGATATTTACCGATCTGATTCACTGCTGTTAGTAACGTTAAAGAGAACCTATGTTTACCATAAGATTTACAATAAAAATATAGAGATGCTCCTTTCTATCACAGTCTAGGCAGATGAAGAGAGGAGAATAACACATGCAGAGAGAGCAGAAATGGTGAGGTCTGATCAGAAAGCTGGGAATAAAGAGCTAAACCAGGGATAGATCATAGCTACGCTGTATAGCACTTCTAGGGAGAAATACTTTGGGAGCTTGCTAAGGAGAAAGGAAGCTCCCATGTCCTCCCTTAACAAAGCAGATCTGGAAAGACACCAGCTGCAAATGCCCCGTATTCTCACGCCTTTAGGACAAAGTCTGGGACTTCAGACCAAGAAATGCACCAAGCTAAGCTGGGGCAGCAACACAAGATTCCCAGCACAAGATTCTCCCGCATTCAGCTCAAGGTCCTGGGACAGGACTCCCTCACATACAGTTTGTATTGCTATTTAGAAGTCAGGAATGGGTACTCCATCCTTTTGCTTCCCTTTTGAGGGCCTCAGTGCCTGCAGGAGGTCAACAGGATTAAAGTGTGTTTTATCTGTCCCAACTCAGCTCTGCAAAGTTCAGCTCCCTCCCTAGACATGAATATTGACATACACAACATTACGTAGGCATTTCACCTCCTTCCTCATGAGCAAAGTCCAGGTGGCCCCACCAGCCATTCCCAAAAACTGATTTAACTGTTATTCACTCCCAAGGTCTGAGCTTCTGCCATTAGGATTTGTTGTGGCAGCCCTGAATAGACTCAGACTTTTTTGCAGTAGGTGTTGTACACCAAGAGTCTCAGAGTATCCTTCCCCAAAGGTGCCCTGCACAACAGCAGAACATGACATAGCATTAGGGCAAACAGCTTGTATTCTGAAGAAGGAGAGATAAGAAACTAGCTTTGTCTCATCCATAACTTCCGCTTTCTTTTGTGCCTTCCTAGATGCCTAAGATATGCTATATGACCTTAACAGAGGCCTATTGAACCACAACCTTCCAACTCAGAGCACCACATTAGGTGAAAGAAAAAGTGCAAAGGCTCAGAAATCTTAGCTGTCCCCTACTCTGATGCACACTTCCTCGGTTTCATTAGTAGGGAAACTGAGGAAGAAAAGCGGGGAATCACCAACTAGCAAGTGTTATCAAAGAGAACTCAAAACAGTAAACCAGACTAAATGTTTGGATTTTTATCTTGAAGATGAAGGCATAAAAAAAGGTGAAGAGGAGAACAAAAATTAAAAAGCACCTGGTGGCACAGCTCACTAAACAATGCCACAGGAAGGAACACAACATTCCTAAGCTATTTAAGCCAGAGCTCTTGTACTTACCTTCCATCTGGCCTCACTGGTTATATTCTACTAGGTCCCAAGTGCATCTCAATATTTAGCTATCTCTTTCAGTAAAGCCACTGTCTGGTGTTTGTCTTGGCCAGGGCATCTCAATTTTTTTGACAGTGTTGCTCTGCTCCTCTTCAGACCTAATTTTTCTCTCCTAGTTTGGAAACTGCTTGTAAGCGGAGATGACTAGTACATGCAAAAGGGGCAGAGGGGGAGAGAGAGCCGGGAGCCACTGAAGGGCAACTATCTGTCCTAGTGTTGGAGACAATTGGCAGTAATCAGGAGAGGCAGGGTGGGTAGAGAATCACAAGAGAAAAGCTAAGATAGGTCAGAATGGAGAGTAAATGAGAGGCTGGGTGTGGAACACCAGGAGTGGCAGGTGTTAATGACACTGAGTTTAGCTGCTCACCAGGACAGCAGCACATCGAGGGGTAGCTCCTCCAGGCACTCAGACTGGGAGAGAAAGGACAATGAATAAATCTTCATGAGTCACAGACGAAGGCCAGGGTAAGAAACTGAACACTCTCATCTTCTAAAGAGTATGAAAAGGCACATCCAGAAACAATCCATGCGCACCAGGCTAAAAACGTAGGAGAGAGACATGAGAACTCTGTAGCTGCTGTTCCTTGTTCTGTGTCATGGCAAGGACCCCGACCAGAGCAGCCAGACACAGGCCCTGGTGCCCAAAAGCTGAACAGTCTATTTGGACACATCTCTCCCTGCTCATGAGTATTTGGTAAGAGAACCAAAGCGAGTGCAATGTGTTCTGTTTAAAAATAAGGTCACTAATGAGCTTTGCTGCATTTTGTTTCCCTGCTCCAGTGTCTCCACTTCCCACTTGTGCACTGATCTCCATTCATTTCAGCCTTCTCTCCTGCTCTACTCTAAGCACCTCCTCAGCAATACAGTTGTTACCAAGCTGTTACATATCTCATCAGAGCAGAAGACTTCTGTAGGTGAAACATGGCCCACAGACCACCGCCTTCCATTGAACCACCAGGGCCCTGGCTGGGCGATTCACATAGAAGGCTTTCCATCTCCTCCCCAGTGCAAGGAACAGGCAAGCATGAACATGGTCTCTGCGGGTTTTCTTCCTGAGAGATCTCCGTGCCGTCTCTCACAAACCCTGCCAAACCTAACAAGGTTGGTGAAATCAGAGCTGCAAAGGCCTTTAACATTGTGTTCAGCACACAGAGGAGGTGACCAAGGTGACTGTTTCAGTGCCACGCTGTGAACTTTCCCTCCACTGTTGATGTTCTTATAAAATCTAGACATGGGTTGGATGTCACAAGTCTCCTTCCACCATGGTTTGCTTCTTTTGAAGGCAAACTCATAGTCTTACTGACCAATGTGATCCAGTAAGCAGCTCAGGGACCAGACTCTATGGGACTTCCACTGTTATTGTACCTACATGGCAGAGAATACAAGCTAGTGGCATGGCTTCTTCTGGGCCTGAAGATGATAAAACCCTTTGAGGCGGAAGAGGCTGCATTCCTGAAAGGATTCAGAAAGCCTACCATCTCTTGTTGCCGTAACAGTTGTCCATTACATAAGAAACTGAGAAGAAGCTCTGGCCTTTTGTCTGTCCCAGAAATCTTTGTACATGCTTTCAAAGCCTGCTCACTTTGTGAACTCCAGACATGTCTGAACAACCTGGGTGGTTTGACACATTACAGCAATGTTGGTGTGTGCGTCCATGTGTGCATGCACATATATGGAGTTTTTCTGTCTGTTCTGCTTGTTATTTCTGATGCTTTTTGCAGAAGAGAACCCTGAAGGTAGTCACAGCCACTAGAAATTACCTCTTGGGATGGCTTCTCAGTCTCTTCTCAGGCAGCATAAGCAAAGTCAGCTTCAAGCTCCTGCTTTGCATGTTGCTCTGAGGGGCTGTTTCATAGGCTGCTGTGCCTTCTGGCACCTAGAGGTGACTATACCAGCAGAGAAATGATTGGTATCTGCTGTGGATGACAGTGCCCAGGAAATAGGACCATCCAGAGCTGTTTGGGACACTCTGTGCTGTAGAACCCTGTCACTGCCTGGCACATGGGCTCTCGGTAACTTGCTGTGGCATGCCCCAGCAAAGGCTGGCTGACTTCAGGCTGGAGACCCATCATGGAACAGCCATTGTTTTGTCAACTGAGCGTTTGCATTCCTCCTTCAGCACTCCTCAGCCAGGGCTGGGCCTTAGCTCACCGCACCCCAGGGGGCTGGCACCCTTCTGCCACCCGTGTAGGTGCCTGGCATGTGTGCAGCATGGCTGACTGGCAATGAGCTACACCTGGCATTCTCCACCTCCGAAACCTGGCCGTGAGCAGGGCCTATTAGTCAGTTCCTCAAACGTTGAGTTCTTCCACCTCTCTCCAAAACATGTTCATGTTGACATATCTCCTGGCCTCTGAGCCCAGCACAAGGGCTGGACCTGGCACTCAGCTGAAATTCCTCTTACTTCTAATGCTCTCACACTACCAGGCTCCTTGCTTTCAGGTTTGGAGACCCTGAATTAGGGCTTCTGTGACCAGTAGAAGGATGGCATGACACTTCATCTGGGTTTGTAATCAGCTGGAGCATCAGGTGCTGCTGGCTTCTCCCCTCCCTTTAGACTAGTTACTGGTAAACTCTGTGAATACTAATATTAGTTTCCTTGATGTTGCTTTTTTCTTTTTAAGTGACTCCTGCTAGGGTGTGTTTGTAAAAGAGTGAGGGGCAGGGCAGCCTCCAGCCAACAACCTCCTGTGCTAAAGGCTGAGTAGTTAGCAGCACCTCTAGGCTAATAATAGAACTTATTAAGGACTTTCCACAAGACTGAAAAAAATAAATAAAACCTCTACAAACCCTGTTTACAGGTTGTAGGGAGAAGGATCTGCCAGACAGATAAAGCCTGAAACAAATACATGAGTGTGAGGGTCTTGTATCTTTGTGTTGGAAACCCTGAGTACTGCTTCTGTCTTTCCTCTGACACCGAGAAAGAAATTTTTCTCTGTCTCAGTTTCTCTGAGTAAAACAAATGGGAGACTTGCTTCTGGTCTCCTTTGAAAATGGAATGAGAAGGGGCTGTAAGTGCAAAGGATTGTGAGTAGTGCTGACATCTACTGGTAAACTAGAACTGGCTGATAGGTAACATAAAATAACAGAAATACATAACATAAATAGAGCTTGGCTGCATTTGTGGGGGGTCTGGAGATTTACGTGTTCTTTTTAAACATGAAAAGTTAGGCTTGCTCATTGTCATGATAATGGCATCATATTCTTGGAGAGACACAGGGAAGAGATGCTACCACAAGCTTTCCATGCTCATGGCCACGACTGGTTGGGGCTGCCCCTTGCCAGATGCCTGAGCCTGCTTTCAGATGTCTCTGCCGTGCCCCTCCCTGCACACGTCAATGAATCTCTCTGTGCCTCACTTTGTGCTTGGGAACCACGGTTAGGACACTGTTTTCTTCTCCCTTGGCTGAATCTGAGAGTGCTCTAAGTCAGCCCCTCTGGAGCACACACAGCACCTACCAGAATGGGTGACAGATCATATCCACTGCGACTGCACACGTACATAACCGTGGTGGTGGTATCTCTTCAGAGCACCTTATACTTTTCCAAATCTCCTCCCAAAGATTTTAACCACCTCAAGGCATAGCTGGGACAGTGCAGTTTGGAAGGCTCCCCTCTGCAGATTGAAATAAAACACAGCTACACACTTACGTTTTTGAGGAAAAAATACTTTACTTTCCCCATCAGACATACATGATCTAAATTATAACAGCTCCTGATAGGAGGCCTGACAACACACATGTGAAAAGCAAAGCTGTATGAACTTACCATTCAGTGTATTTATGTTATTTCTTATCAGCTTGAAGACACAATTAACAATTACACACAAGCACTTGCTGAGAACAAGTAATTTTCTTGCCCTACTCTAGGACACATCATATACGTGACAATGTGGACATAGAACAGACAAGTCACAGTTGCATGGAGAGCTACACATAAGAGAGAAGACATTAATGCAGTCACAGGCAGATGCCAGTGACAGAATTTTCTTACACTGAGCATCACTGGCACCATCAAAATCACAGCACAGGGTGAAGGGAGTGGTCTTTCTGCCAGAAAGGGGGAAAGGAGCTCACCCAGGAGACCACAGCAGCCTGCAGTTCTTGTTTGATCCCAGCCAGAGCTGGTTTAGGGCTCCTCAACATAGCAGGCTGACTACTGCTCCCCAAGCCCAAAGGAGGAGAGGCTGCCAGGCTGTTTTTGCTAGTGGGAAAGGGGGAGCCTTGGCAAGCTGGTCTAGAGTCTAGTCTCTGGCTACAGAGAAGCAGAGTGAGGGGCAGGCATCTCTGCCAGCTGCAGTGGCCCTGTGGAGACTCCCCTGCCCTCCCTTTGCAAGGGAAAGCTGGCTTCCCAAATTTTGGGCAAGAACAAACCCTGCAGCACAAACATGACCATTTTGTTTCTCCTGCTGCCCTAAAGAGCAGACCACAGTGCCTATGAGCTGGTTGCCTGAGGCTGTAGGTCACTGTCCCATGGATCTGAGTCCAGCTATCACACCATTGTGCTCTGTGCTCCCCCTGCTTTCCCTGACACTTATGGGGGTCCCTATGCAGAAAGGAGCAGGGTGGTGGAGGTTGCCTTCCCGTGCCTACTGACAGGCTCTTTCACTTTGCTGCAGTGGCTGCAGTATCCCTGCTTCAGTGGGCAAGTTATCCCGTGGGGCTGGTCTTGTGGGTGTTTGGCTCAGCTGAAAAGGGAAACAGAAACACTGGGCAATGCAAAGAGGGAGGTCCTGTGCCACTTTCTCTGCAGAAGGTTATTCTCTTGAGCAGAACCAAACAAACATTCTTTCTGTGAGAAATCTGAGGCTTTATAAAGCCAGGCCTTACAGATGGTAATTTTTACCTTCATTTTCTTGTCAAGACATGATTTCAGGATCCTATTACCTTCACAGTAATTATTGCTCTCTTCAGAGTCTAAGCTTCAACCAGCAACATATCTTCCACTGACTCCATTAGCACAGGATCAACCACCTCAAGCAGACAGTTGCTTCTTGGATCTCTCCCACGGTGTTAGACTTAGTTCTTCACAGATTGGCATCCCGAGTATTTCATATCTATGCAGTAACACAGACTCAGAACCTCACCCAATATTTTGAGCCTGTAGAAAAGGCACTCCTTCAGAGACCTCAAAGAAAGAGTCTCCATTTTTGATTTTGCAATTATGCCTCGGTAACCCTAGACTGATATTGATTGAGGATCTAACACAGGGTCTTACAAATGAATTTAAGGAAGAACCTCCCTCTATGTCTTTCAACACACAAAGGACCTGATTAGTTAATTGCAAGGGGCTGTGTGTGCTCTTCAAGTCCATTACAGAGCACATAGCTCCTCTGCTCATCTATTTAGCATAGAGATTTCCTGTTTAATTAAAATTTTGGGAAAAAAAAAAAAAAAGAAGGCCCATTTTGGGAAGTTCTGAATAAGATAATAGCTTCAATGCAGAGAGAAGGAGGAAGTAAGCAACACCACTGATACAAGTTCAGCTGGAAAAGCTAAAGGTAGGAAGATCTTGCTTAATTCTGAATTCAGTGGAACTGGGAGTCAAGAACCATGGCAATGTCTCATGGGTAAGTCTTGTTCCCAACAGCAGGACCTGCTGATGGGAAGTGAATTGTGACAGCCTCCAGTTACTACACCCACAGCTCCAATCCAAAATCTAAGCTCACTGTGGGCTGGGTGACAAGCTCCTCCTCCCAGCTCCCGCTCTGTCCTTGCAGCTGAAACTTATCACTGCACTGCATAGCATGCTAAACAGTGTAGCATTAATGAGAGCTGTTAGCAATTGCCTGGTACAACTCACATTTCTATTGGCTTTAAGCCTACAGAGCCTATTTAACTATTGTAGAATACCAGTGATTAAGATATTTGGAATACATTTACAGTGACCCTGTAACAGCAGCAATACTCTGCACCAGTTAGAAGGAAAGAGAAGTCTCAGCAAAGGGAGAAATGCCTGGATAAGAAGTATTTTGCATGCATGTGGTTGAAAAACGGACACATCTCATTTTCACAATATTTTTCAACTGAAATGGTGTCAGCACCCACAACTGCAAATTGTTTCCTCGGCAAAAGCAAGATCACAGCTTCATAAACGTGGTGCTAGTTTTTTGAAGAACCTTGAGATGCAATTTAAGGAGTGTGAAAATAAATGATAGAGCATCAGCAGCTGTGTTAAAAACCATTATAACCAGAAGTTTGTTCCCTAACACTCAGACCCAAGACTTTACCAATAACAACTGGTTCTTAGTTTAGAGTATTTCAGATTTCCTCCCAATTAAACTGTCAATCATTCCTAATTTTAGTTGTCTGAAATTAGGTGTTAGTATGCTCTTCTCTCAGCATCTGAATCTAAGATATGGAGAAGGTTACTAAGGTAATCTGGAAACAAACTACAGCAGAACAAAACTGTCTGTAACCAGGTAGACACAACTAAACTTCTTCTTTCCATCTCACTCTAGTGATTATAATGTAAAGAAAACTGAATATAATCACATCTGTTTTCTGCAGATAATTGCGAGTGTTGGGAACAAGTTGCAACATGCCACTCTGGACACAAGTGTTCAGAGTTCTGGGGTCCCTACTTTTTGGGAAAGGATAGATAAGAGACTTTGTGTCAGCTTGTTCAGATGCAGAAACCTAATACATCACCTGGTTCCAAATTTCACCTCCTCCAGAGATACCGGGGGGAGAGAGGGCAGCAGTTCTACTCTGTGACATTATACATCATTACACTGAAGAAGAGCAGCCCTGATTTTTCACACAGACAGTTCCTGGCAGCAGTAGTGTCTGTATCCAGCTATCTGGATTATCTCAACAGTGGGGGGACAACTGACAGTGACTTAGTACCATGGGAGCCAGACTGGGAGCACTTGGCTGTTTGCTAGAAGTGCACATCCGACTATGGCTGGATAATGTTCTTGGACACTCGAGATCCCAGCATGTTTGACCTGGGTAAGATGTGGTAGACACCATTTTGGGAAGAGTTGCCACTCAGGTTGTTTCTCTGTACATGTTCCATCCCCCAAATTTCTGCTTCTTCCTTCCCCAGCTGGTCTAGGCTCTGGGGGTGCAGCTCTTCCTGACTGGCTTCTTCCTCCTGTGAACCAGAAAAAAGGTACCAAGAACTTCAGCAACACTCCAGGAGAGAGGCAAGGTATGCATGATACTTAAATATCTTCCCATATTCTTTCAGAAATTAGTACAATCCTGCCTGTCTACTAAAGATCTAATATACTGTTTGCTGAATGTGATGAATGCACATTCAAGCATTAAACAAAGGAGGAGAGATTCATCCCTTTTCACCCTCTACAAGAAATGCTGTGGCAAAGCAAATCTGCAAACAATTACTCGAATAAGCTTTCAGGTACATTCACAGAGAAGTTGGACCTCCCAAGACACTCTTTCATATGGGAAGTGATCAGAAGACTACTCTGTAAAAGGAAGGCTTCTTTCTTACTCAGCCAGGTCACTTTGTGCCATTTGGCTATTCTCATTATTAGGACCATAAAAGCATGAAGTAATGACATGGTTCCCACATGCCTTGCTGCCTTTGACTTTAAAGCTGAAGACCCAAAATACGCTGGATGACTGAATATAGGCAGTCTTTGGCAAAAGTCACAATTCTGCAATGAGATGCTGCAAGCACACTGCTAACAGTCTTCCATCATATATGTCTGATAAATACCCACAGGCAAGTTGTTGTTAAGATCACAACACTGTCACGAGCTGTTCTTCCTGGAAAGGACTGTCTCATAATTTTTCTTTTAATGTCTGAGGATAAGCAGTTACCAAGCAACTGAATTGTCAGTGAATTGCATCCACTGAAATAGGAATGAGCTTGGCCTCAAAGGAGCCAGAAGGTGTGTTTACAGATACCATGGTTAACTAAGGGGACATAAAAGCAAGAGATTTTGTGTCCCTTTTCTTGAACAGAAAAGGCTTGATCGTACAGAATGCTGACCCTGCCCAATCCTTTTTGTATTTTGTCAATGGGGATTGGAAAAGCAAAGATGACACCAGGTACTTTCACAGAGCAGGGCTGGTCACCTAATGTGAAGCAGGTTCAAATGCATGGTGGAGGGCTACCAACCTTACTAACATCATCCAGTGGTTTGCCCACCAGGTCTTCCCTCTTCAGCTTGTTTCTTTCTGGCACATCGAGCTTGCTCACCACTGCATCAATCTTAGAGCAAGTGCTGTTTATGGACAGTTCCAGCTGCAGTACACGTTGCAGCAGGCTGGGGGAGACATGGAGAGCATTTGTAAGCTTTTTCTTGTGATGATTAGTAGGGTTTGCAGCAAATATCTCACAGACAATGGGCCAGACCTCAAACAGGAGTGAATGCTCCACATCAGATAATTGATTCACACCCACTGGAGGCATAACTTCCTGCTCTACTGTGTTTTCATCTGTAATCAGTTATTCTGCTTAGGATGGATCCCAGCCACTTTGGATCACTGTCCAGACACAATATAATTCCATATAATTAAATTCTGCACCTGCCTCTCCTTTGATATGGCCCTATGTGGTTTGCTCAGTGTTTCTGAGTAGCAGAATCAGAATCTCCTGATTCTCTGTGCTATATTTATCCCATGCTCCTGCTATGGAAGAAATAGCCAAGAGTTATTCTTGGACCTGGACAATAAAGGCCAACTAGGCTATAAATCAAGGATATTTATTCCCACAGGATCTTCTGTAAAGGTGTCAGTTTCCTTGGCCCAGTTATCTGGACCAACTTCTGATCTGAAATGATAGCATATTGCCTGTGGCCAACTGACAGCTGCAGAGGTTATTCAAGAGGCAGAAAGCAAATTTTCTTAACTCAGTTTCTTATATGAACAAGCAAACTACATTACTAGAATTGTCCCAGTTATCTCCTGACCTGCTTATTTATGCATGTGCAAGATAAAAGAGACAAGATCTTACTGAAACCGCTCAACACCACTGTAAATAGTTACATTAGGGAAGGAAACAGTAGGGAATCAGACCCCTCATTTGCAGAGGGTTGAAACTACCGACAGCACAAACATACACTTGGAACTCTTCTTTGGAGACCCAGCTGGCTTTATTGGTGTGGTTATCTCTTGCTTCCCTGTAGATCAGATTCTCATCCAGGTTGTTTTCACCATAGGATTTCCCCAAATTTTCAATCTCTGTATTCAGAGCAACCTGGAAGATAAAGAAACTCCTGCAAAGCTGGATACTAACTCTGCATCAGCTTTACTGTGAATAACACACAGCTTCACAGGCAATGATATACTCAGCTGTAACCCAGGCACAGTTGGAACTGTATTTGAGTTGCCTGCTTAGTTTATACCACAAACCCAAAAAGATTCCTGGGGCCATTTTGGAGCAAACTCTACCAAACAGAAGATTTTTTTCCCTTGCCCTTTTTTACCCTTTTTGCCTCGAGGTCATGCTTCATCTGCTGTTGCTCCTCTTCATCAAGGATGTGGTTGCCATCTTTGTCAAACCTGGAGAAAGCTGCTGTGATTTCATGCTCTGCATGGCCCAGCCTGGAAAAGAATAGACAGACAAAGCTCAAAGCACAGAATTACACTGAAAATACCACTTTTGAAATCAGTGTATTGTTTCCTCCTGCCAGTGACAAACCTTAACACCCCAAATGGGCAAGAGATAGTAGCACAAACCTATTTAGACCAGGAGAATAAATATGTGAGGAAAGAAAACTACTTTTTTTTTTTTTTTTTTTTTTTTTTTTTTTTTTTTTTTTTTGAGTCTTACATTGCCCAGATCTGAGCTAACTGCTCTCCTGGTCTTGAAAACCAGAGAATCTAGATTAACTGTGTTACCAACAGAAAGAGCTAAGCGGGCATCTGCCAAGATGACTCACTCCTTCAAGCTGTTCTTGAAGTCTTCAAAGTCCAGTTCTTTGGTTCCATTCTGCAGTGCTTTCTGCACATCGGAAATCCGCTCTTTCTTCAGCTTCAGCCTCATGAGTGTCCGGTTGTAGCTCTGTTACCAAAGGTGCAAACAGACACAGAATCACGCAGACAGAACAGTCAGAAGTAGAGCAGAGCACAGGTGAGCCTATGCCAAGTAATACAGGAAGTTTATAAGTTTTCTACAAGCAAAAATATTCCCCAAAACCTATTTCCAAAAATACAACACTGCTGAATGAAGTTCATCTCTAAACTGGGACCACACCTTCAAAGTGACACCAACATGCCAGTCTTTTGCTTTTCTTCTCACAGTTCTTCCTTTATCTGATTTCCCAGTCCATCAGCTGTTTGGGATAATGGCTCAAATACTATTCTTTGCAGAATATTGCTCCCACAGCAGAGTTGTGACCTTCCAGGAACTTTTCTGGAATTTGTCCATGGGAAATCCAGATGTAACTCACTAGGTTTGCACCACTGTAACATGCTCAGCTTAGCAAAGTAGGACCTGCCATGTTATTGATCAAAGTACATTCTATCAAGGACTTGAAACAACTTTGCCTAGAGACTGTCCTGTGAAGAAAAGTCTCTCAGAACCACTACCTCAAGTAACCAGATTCCCTCAACCCCTGCTTTTTCATCTTCTCATTGCTAAAGGATCTGGGAGCTTGATTTATCCCTCAAAGAAACTGTGAGTCCTGTGCACACGAAGATGGATCTGGAGCTGGCAACCACTGTTTCTCTCTAGTGAATTCGACTTAGTTTAGGGACTTCCAAAAAATGCTTCATGATTTTGCTAGAAAGTAGCATGGCTTTCACTATTCATCACCTGCTTCAAGATGTCAGAGAGCTGCAGCTCATCCTTCTGGCTTGAAAGCTCCTCCTTGACTTCTGAGTAGGTGTCATTGATGATGGCCAGAAACATGTTCTAGAAAAAGGGGAAGAAGAGAGGTGAACATGCATAAGACATCTTGCCTGCTCCAGCAGCTGAAGCAGCAAGAGGCAGGACTTAGTTAAACAAGGCGCTATTTCCATACAGGGTCTCTCTTGGGCAGACTAGAATGGGTAAAGGGAAAGCCTGCTTCATCCACACTGTGTTTTCTCATGTTTTTGCAGTGAAAGCAGTGATTGGAGGTATTTGTTACCATTTCAAATACTACCTCTGATAGCTTTTCTTGCAAAATCTTCAGTTACACTGGGATTTCTGACACTGGAGGTTTAACCTGGATGTTATGAGCAACCCTCTGCATCCATTGTCTAGAAAGCCAGAGTCTGTCCCCCGTGCTTTTTTCACTGCCTTTTACAAAACAGCTGATCTGATCCCCTTGAATTCAGCTAACACATTAATGGTATTCCCAGTCAGATTTAGTCTTCACCTTAAAAGATATGAATAAGGCCCTTAATCACCCTCATAATCAAATCCCCAACTGTAATAACACACACTTTGCCTACCATGGTCTATTTGCACAGCAAAGCTTCAATAATGAACTCCCTTTCCCTCTAAGCATTTGCACTGCACCTAACTCAGGGATTGTCAGGAGGGGTGTCTCAAACTGCTGTCAGTACAGGGACAAGGAGTACTTTCTTGCTTACCAGGAGCACAAAGAAAACAAAGAACACATAGGTGACAAAGTAAATAGGCCCAAGGACCCTGTTGGCATTGTCAATGGAATTGTAGTCAAAATCACCGAGAATGATCCGAAACTGGGTGAAGCTGGAGGAAAGAAAGAACCCAAGATCACACAAAGGCACATGCATTTATCCTACAGTCTCGAACAGTCCTGAGGTGAACCTGAACCTGCCTGCAGCCCAGATGGGCACAGGAACAAACCAGAGCAGGGTTTAAGTCAGTCAGAATATAGGTTCAGCTACTCATCCTTACCAATAAACCCTGACACCCAGAAATCTCTCTGTTACAATCAATTTTCTCACTGTGTTCTTTTGTCCATGAAGATGTCACAACCAGAGGACAATGAGTGACTTATTAAATGTTGTGGCTTTATTACAATGAGATAAAACAGATGTCTTATTAACATTCAGATTTGCATCTGTAGGGAAGGATGGAAAGCAGTTAAAATTCTTTTGATAAAATTATAGCAATGTGATTCTATCTTATACACTTACATGCATTTAACGAAGGTACTGAAGTTTTCCACTTGTGTCCCAAAAAGAAGGTAACCCAGCTGGGCATAGGCAAAGAAGACAATGAAGAACATAATGGCAAAGCCCAGGATGTCCTTGGCACAACGTGCCAGGGTGGAGGAGAGCTGGGTCATTGTTTTGTTAAAGCTAATGTACTTGAATATCTGCAGGATGAAAGAATGGAAACAAAGTTAGGCCAAACCATCAGCTAGGTCAGTCTCTCTTAGGTACATGCATGCATACTGAGACAAGAGGTTCACTAGAGTACCAAAGCACTGAGAATAAAGCCAGGCTAGAGGAATAGCGACTTAGTGTTCAGGATATTTGTCCAGGGTGTGCTGCCATCCTCCTGGAGGTTATAAACATATGGCTTTGTTCCCTTTGTCAAAGGAAAATATAAAACAGGGACAGCTAGAAGGACAGATTTCTTAAAGCTAACAAAGAACCCCAAATACAGAGTGGCTTTCCACCATGTCAAGATGCTTTGGTTGAAATGCAAAGTCTGTGCCAACACATGAGTAATTTCCACTTCTTGAGGGGCCATCATGAAAGGAAAACATGGTTTGTAAGACTATCCTCTGGAATACTAAAATAGTACAGGATGTACAAAATTACATTGTAACCAGCATTTTCTAAAACCACTTTTCCACCAGAATCTCCCTGGGTGTTATCTTCCAATACCAATAACTGGTCTCAGAAAGCAGGGTGAAAAGTTGTCCAGATTTACTGCAAAACAGAGCATATGACTCTGAGGAAAATCCTCTGTTGTATAGCTGTTAAACTCATTTACTCAGAGGGATGGAAGAGACAACTGCCAAATTATCTAGGGCAAGAGGTCTGACTGGAGACCCGGCACCTCCCAGACCCACTACAATACCTTGATCCAGGCAAAGAATAAGTTGACTGCATTCATATTGTTATATTGAGTCTGCCAGAATGCCAAGAACTCAAAATCTGGGTAGGTGTTGGGGTGTTTCAGCAACTCTCCCAGCAGCCTGTTCACCTCAATGGTGCGAAAGATGTGAAACCCAATGGCGACAATGGAGAGCTGCAAAGAGGAAGAGGAATAGTCTGCAGTGACCACTGTACCTATGCTTTCCTCAGAAATTAAAGTGTCCCAGAACTCCTTGATATAGCAGTTCACAGCTGCAGTCTACTGGTGGGGGATGGAAATAAGGTCTTGGTGTGCTGAATGATGCCCTGGTTTCACAGTCTCTCAGACATCTATAAAGAAAGAATTTTCTCCTAACAGTTGACAGAAGAGCATATGTCCATTTATTCTGCTAGTTCATTTTAGTATTAGGGCAAAACCTGTGCCAGCTCTTGTCAAGATATGTCTTGAACATATCTGCACTAGTTCCCACATTCTTTCATTTATTTCGGCTCTTATACCTCTCTGCGATTGCTCCCCCCAAAACGTGTGTAAGGGTCCTCACCAGAATGACAACCACATCCAGGATGTTCCAGATGCTGGTGAAGTACTGAAGCTTGTGGATACGCAGCTCCAAAGTCTCCTCCACCACGTAGTAGAAGATGAAGACACAGAATATAATTTCACAGGCAACAATGAAGAAGTCCCATGCACTGACATATCGTATAAGTTTGACTGTCCGGATTTGCCAGGAAGGAATGGCACCACCAGTGGCTGGAAACTCAACAACTAACCTTGAAGGGGACAAGAAAACTCTGATAATTATAAACAAGAGGATGGAGGCTCTGGGATTATTTTGAGAGGCATCAAACTTGAGCATGAGTGGAAGAGTTGTGCATGTGTGTACACAGCCATATCTCTGCTGCTTCACTGCCTCTGACAGGAAAAGGTGAAAGATAAAGAAAAGTGTGACTGGTTATGTCAGGAAGACCAACACTTCTTCCTAATCCATACAATTTCTACTGACACCACTCAGACCTATCCCACTGGTAGACCTTAATAAAGCATTTGCATTTTAAGAAACCATGGCATTGAGGAAGATGCAAGAAGCTGAGCTTACCTCAGAACACAGAACAGATTGATATTTGCATTATACACAGAGAAATCAATGAAGACAACTCGTGTTCCCCGATCCAGCCATAACTTCTCCTTCAAGACTTGCAGGGCTTCAGCACTCTCTTCTCTGGTCAACTTGAGGTCTATGTAGTATCCTCCCCCACTGTAACTGGTTAGTCTTCCCCAGTGAGATGAACCACCAAGCTCCTCCTCAGAATGGTACCTCCACCTGCAACAGACAAACTATAAGCAAAGGCTTCACCACCCCAGGTTTGGATATCACCTCATAGCCTGGAAAATTAGCCTGTATCTTCAACAGTTTTTAATTAAAGAATTGGCACTTAATTCCTATTCCAGATCTGACCCTACATCAGTTCTTTATTATTGTTAGTTTTATAGTCTGGTGCTTCCCAGCAGTGACACATGCATATAGAGGGAAAATCTGGAGATACGCTGGCTAGGTCAGTCTTGTTTTCATGGAGGTTGCTCCCAGGATCTGCTCTATTGCCTTCTACCACACTGTACACAATCGTCTGCTTAGAACACTCTTGCACTCATATTTCCTTATGAACAATAACTTCTTGTTCACAGATCACGACTCATGCAGCAAGTAAAGAGTTATTAAACTGAAGTTACCTCATAATATTATAGAGAAATAGGTTGTCAAGATGAAAGGGATGTACACCCTTCTCTTTGGCTCCTGAAATCCCAGAAGAAAGCAAATGGGATCATCCTTTTGATGAATCTAGTCCCAAAGGTCTTTATTTAACCTCACACTCTTAAAACAGGCAACAATTTCTAACTAATTTTCCACTGGATTTTTCATGGCTTTCCCAACAGGAAAAGTTGTGTTTTTCCTTGATCTTATTGACAGACAAAATTGCTGCCTCTGACTGCAAGGGGAATTCCAGCATTATGTGAGAAACTCACCCTCAGCATCCTGCAGCTCAGCAGATCTTGTTTTAACTAGAAGAGGCTAATTTGGTTTAGATGTACTTACGCCGTTCCATTGATGAGCCCAAAGGAGACTCTTTCCTCCTTGTCTTCTGAGTACACATCATAGCAGCCTGAGATTTCCTCCTTGAAGTCATCATGGACCACACAGGAATTGTTCTTCACCTTCAGTTGTCTCATGCGTGGGACACCCAGCAGCAGGTTCTCGTAATAGATGTACGACTGGGTGCTGTGCGCTGTCAGGGACTTGTTGTTGTACCACTTTGTCCAGTAAAGATTATCCAGAAGGGGACCTTGTGCATACTGCAAGGAAGGGAGAGGAGAACAACTTCTTTGTAGCTCACATAGAGGAATTTTCATAGCCTGGGACTGAGACAGTAAGACCTGACCTGCCCCTCTCTGTTCCCCAAGACAAAAGTAGTAGAAGCTTGTGTTGGATGTATGTTAAGGAGGGGAAAGACCAGGGCCGGTGGTAGAGGAGGGATGCTGGGCAGCAGGGTTGTCACTGGTTTCTCACAGGCCTGTTGTATGGCTGCTGCACCTTCCTGGGCCCATAAAGAAAGAAGCTCTACAAGTCTCTTTGTCTCTTCCACTTCAGTCAGCACAAATCTCAAGGAATTGCCTTGGCACTAGTTGTGAATTATGAAAAGAGCATGTACCAGTGCCCTGGAAACACTGGGGGAGAAACAACAGTGCCATTGTTTGCTGTAGTGTTTTAATATGATTAAAAAAAGACAAATGTAATTGATGAACAATTTCTGTCTGTCAGAGATAAGTGGTTGCAATAATTCAGTGGTCTTCACTGTGCTCTCATTATCCCTTCACCAGCTCTTTGGCAGATATATGTTAGACCCCAGACATCTTTCCCCTTCTTTATTCTCTTGGATAAAAGTCAGTGCAAATTTTAATCCAGCTTCATCATAAAGAATCTATAGATTAGACAAGCCCAGGCATGAATTACAGGCAGGTTAAATATGCTGTTCTCAAATTGCCGTGAAAATGGACAAAGGCCTATTACTGACACCAGCATGAAGACACTGAACTGTAGGATTCAAAGTCACTTGTACCACATGGAAACATGAATTAAATCCCTTTGGCCTCTCTGAATCAGTACTTCCCATCTGTGCAATGAACTGATGCTCAGATCACTTTAATTTTTTTGTTATGTCCTGCCTGTTCAGCTGATAAGTTACCGGGAGATGGACTCTTCTGGGCCCACACAACACTTAGCCTAGCCAGTATTCTGGCCACAGTGCTCAGAGGGATAAATGATATTTTAAGTCAGTGAGTATTTTGCATGCAAATGTTATTGTAACTATCGCTAGTAGCTGGCAGAAGCTTGTGGCAATAAAATGCCTTGCTGAAATCACTAGGTAGCAAATTCAGAGGGAACTGAATATCCCAGTCTAGCTGAGATTTTCAGGGTTCCCCATGCTGGACCAGATTTGTACTCACCATCCAGAAGTCAGCCATGCTGCCGATGGACTGGAAGGAGACACGGCCATCTGAAGAGGTTTGCAGAAAGAGCTCAGACATCACTTTGGTGTAGTAATAGGCACTGGAACTTGTCATTCCATATGTCACTAAGAGAAGAGACAAGAAGAGGGTCCTTCCTTATACCTGAATATTGGAGCATGATTGTCATAGTTCTAATTTCAGCAAGGAATTTTTCTTTCCCTTCCCCCTGTCTGTGTGCTCTGTGTAATGGGCCATCAGGTGAACAAAAGAATCGGTTGGGTCTACTAATGGCCAAGAGATTAGTCTCTTAGACAACAAAGGGGCAGGAGTTGGGGGGGGGGGGGTTGGTGTGTGTGGCTGGAAGGAGGGGGGGCTGCGTGTCAGCTCAGCTCTCTGCCCTCAGCGGAGCCTGCTGCGAGCTGCAGATGCTGCCTGGTTTTTCTTTCTTTTTTTCCTGTCAGAGGGGAGCTTGCTGCTGCTGTCTGCTCAGCTGTTGCTGGCTGCAGGCCCGGCTTAAAGCGAAATCCTAACCAGCTGAAGTTCGTGAGTTTTCTTCCATTGGGAGAACTCTCTGTTTTATTGGGTTTTTTTCTTCCCCCCTTCCCCTCCCCCCCCCTTTTTCAGTGTGGGAAGGGAAGGGGAAACAAGATTTTTTGTTGTTTTTTCTCTGATATACCCTGGGGAGTGTTGCTTCTTCCCCTTTTCCCAACCCACCTGGTGGCAACCGAGAATCTCACAGCGCCGCCTGGTGACGGGCACTGGACATTACAAGTTCTGCTCCTCCAATGATCCAACAGCGCCACCTGGTGACTACTGTAGGACACTACAAGTTCTGCACTTCCAGTGACCCAACAGCGCCACCTGGTGAATAGTACAGGACATTGCAAGTTTTACATCTCCAGTGACCCGACGGCGCCCCCTGCTGACTGTGGTTGGAACTGCACCAAAGGGTGCAAAAAATTGAACTATTTAATTTTCCTTTTGCCGGTTTATCGATTTTGTTCTTGAAGGGGATTATTGGTGAGTATAGGAGTATTGCTTGGTTGTTTTACTTGTTTTTTTTTTTTTTTGTGTTCCTGTTAATACACACATACCTTTAATAAAGGGCTGTTATTTTTCCCTTTTCCATAATTCGTTTTCCTTCAATCGGAGCCTCTTAATTTCAGATTTATAATTGCTTAGAAAGAGAAGTTTGGGTCTTTTCTCCTAACCCATCCTCAGCAAAAGACCCTTGTCTCATTTAAACTGAGACGATATATTTATAAATTCACTTTATATGTAGCTTCTACTTTCACAAGTAAGCTGAGCAAGGCATGGGAGAAGAAATCTTGGGACCTTTTGCTTTCTTAGGGATTTACAAACTTACTTGTTGCATGTTGCAGAATTTAAACTGTCAGACTGACAGACTGTAAAAGTTCAGTAGTGAGGGAGAATACCACTGGGTGATGCAATTGAACATCCTAGGTAACAATTTTTGTTCTCAGACAAAATTTCTGAGGGAAATTTTCTTTCTCAGAACAAAGCCCATGTTCTGTATTTTGACTTTCTGATGTGAAACCATGAAGGTGCAGAGACCACCCTCTTTTCCCAGGTGGAAAACTCCAGGTAAGTTCTCATATAAAAAGAAACCCCAACAGCAGCAGGCTCTAACTTCCATGAGCATGTTGTTTCATTTCTCCAGTGCTCCTCTTCCTTCAGAAAAACATCCATCATGGTGATCACTAGGAACATGTCCTGCTCTTGAAAGCACAGCAGGAAAATAAAGCAGCTGACGTTCAAGACACAATCCCCCCCACACCTTTTGGATGAGTCACTGTGTGACAACATGTACGTCTGTGTGCACCTCTTGCTTCTTTAGGAAGAGTGACAGGAGCACTGTCTCCCTGGGCCAGTGTGATAGTAACTTAGGTTGTTATTGTCTGTCTATCTCTCTTGCCATAGGGTCCATGACATATAATCCTTTTCACTGTCCCATGCCACAGGTGCTCATTTGTGATAGTGAATGAACCTTCCCAAAACCAAACAGCCATTGTTCTATCTACACAAAGTCCATTAACATTAGCATTCAGTGCAGGGACACATTAAATTCACCCAAGAACAACAGTGAGAGCTGCTATCTGCTTTAGCACCACAGTCACCCCTGCAGTCTCAGAGGGCAAAATCTCTCTGACCTCTGTATCTTTGGTGCCAGGAAGCTTCTGGAGCTGCTCTCTGGGTCTTGAACATTTGCTGTGAAACTAATTAAAAACCTTGGGTAGGTTCTCCCAGGACTGTGGAGTCAATGGCTAGAATTGATAATGTGAATCAGAAAATACTGCTTAAATCTAACCATTATCAATTAGCAATGGCCAGTAATTTTACCTTCTGTGTGGAGCAGCTATTCTATAGATTAATAGCACAACCTCCTGCTGCAGTGAACGCACATACAATAAACTTAGCATTTACAGCAGAGCAAGGAAGGCTAATAATAAAATCTCACATTATTGCCCTCACACTGCACATGGAAATGATGCCTATGAGGTATGATAGCTACTTACATAGACAGATGTCCACCAAGAACACAACATAGACTAGCAGCTCTCGCAGTGTGGTCTTCACATAAAGCTCTCTGTTTTCAGCTGTGTTCTCAGTCAGTGTAGTGCCCCACAGACCTGTTGGGTATGAAGAAGAGACTGTCGAGTTTTGTTGCCATTCTGAAGGGCCATGTGAGGAGCTGAAGTTCTGTTCTCAAAGAACACCGCTGGGAGCTGAATTTTGTTGCTTTTCAATGCCAAATCACTTTTTATTTCAAAACTTGACTAAGACCTATAAAAATGTGTTAAATAAACCCTAAGAAGAACTTGAACCATTCCAACATGAATAAAAGATTTGGGACTGACCAAAACTGCAATATATTGGCTTTTTATTTTTGCTAAATCCCTCTCCAATTTTCTGTTTGAGCTCATTATGGATTGAACTTTTTCTGACTGTTATTCAGCTTACTCTTTGCAGAGATTTGTCACAAGGTCTCTTGAAACCATAAATTTTCATCTCACTTCTGTTAGGACTTCTGTAGCAGAACTGCATCTGATGTTAGCTTTACAACTATTAGTCCTTTTAGAGCACACTGAACCATTAGGTTCCAGATGTTTGTCCCTTGCCTACCTAAAAACTTTTGCAGTTTTCTTGTAGGCCATAAGACTCATACAGATAACACAATTCAATATTTTCAGCATAAAATTTAGAGCCAAATTATCTTTAGGACATCTATCAATGGAGGTCTGCTGAATCCAATACAGTTATGCCAATTGCAACAGCTAGAGATCCTATTTCTTCCCACAGGGAAAGCAACTCATTAAATGTCACCAGGATTGATCAATAAGAGAGAAACACTTCCTTTAAAAGGAGCCTTGATATATTGGGTTTGATGAACAGCCCGATACCATTAGTGTATTTGTTTGTTCTTTTTGAAATGGCTTTCTGCTGTGATTTCTGGAATGCTCCTGAAGTTGAAAGGCATAAGAACTTCCAATTGAAAGCCTAGTGATAGAAGCCATGTCGATAATACCCGTAGTGTTGCTGCTTTCTGCAGCTCCTAAAGAGCTCAGCTCCGAGACCTATCCCCAGTAGTATGCAGCAATCATTTTCCTGCAAGCCAGGATCAAAGCTGATCAAAGGCCACACATTTGAAGTCAGTTCTTGCAGATGAAAAACCACTTTTTTTTTCTCTGGAGTGTGCAATAGTGATCTAGTGGTCTGTGTGCATTTACTCCTGTCGTTTTGACAGGTCTTTGGCATCTCAGCAGATCAGAGATCTTTTTGCACCATCAAATACTGTAGTGACTGTTCCAGAATCTGCCATCAGTCCTGGGCAGATAACTAGTAGCCTGTTCTGGACAATCCAGACCAGCAACAGAAATGACAGCCTGGAGAAGATCTGGATTAACTCCTATGGAGGAGAGAGTGTAATGTGGTCTACAGGAATCTCCACAATGCAGAAAAACAAGTGGAAACAACTCACCCATCTATTCAGGTAATATTTAAATGACCACCTTCATTCTCAGATGTGATGACTACATCACAATCTTTTAACAGGTTTGGTTTGCTGTTTTTTTTCCATGAGGCAGGGAAACCTTACTATCTGTATGTTTGAAGCAGAGCCACAGACTTTCTTTGCTTTGAGAACAGAAGGGTACTAAGGAACACCTAACTTCAGGGACACTCAAATATCCCTGAGAACTTGATTCAGAAACTTGCCCAAAATGATACTTGAAGGACCATGAGGCTGGTCCAGTACCCTTTCAGATTGCATCCAGCAATTGTAATATATCGCTTGAGGTTTGTTTTCAGCTATTTCTTTAGGAAATCTGTAATTACCCACCAAGCCCACCCAGCACTGTTCCTTGGCCAGGAGAAACCTTTAAAGCCTCAGCTCTGACTTCCACATGAATAGATAGTGTTAGACTGTAATGACAATGACAAATAAATATTGATCAGAGAGGGGCTGTGCAAATCAGGACCAAGCTATACTGTTATTCACTCACATGTGCTGTTAGCGGGTACAGCTCTGAGAAAGGTTCTTACCTTCCAAGTCAGGAAGAAAAGAAGAAAGAAGAAAAGCCACACTGGCAAGAAAATATAATTTTCACAAGAAACAGTTTCTCGGTTTATCTTCCTTGTTTTTACAATGTTAGGATTTTATGCCTTCTATAAGAAACTGTTCAAATAATGCTCTTGCCCAGGACTGCATACTTACAGGAGACTTATCTTGCTCCCAGGGTTTTGAGTGTCTCTGATTAAGCCTACATAATATTTCATTCCCCTTTGTTTTTTAAGTGGGAAAACAGCACCTCTTTCTTTCAGCTATCTTAAAGCAAACCATTGTTTGATACATTCCTGTAATCCCCTGCATTTCAGTCCTGTCAGTGCTAGATTTTCTCTGCTGGATATTTCTATCACTTCTTAAGTTACTGTAACACAGGGGCCAGACCACTCTGTCTAGAAAATGCAATCGTTGACAGAATGGTCTCATCATCACAGTGATGACTCCTGGGGATTCCGAATATCTAAGCTCTGTCCAAAGCTCAGATTCACTGCATAACCCTGAGCACATCACTAAGTCTCCAACCTTGTAGTAAAGGTACCAGGACAAACCAGGAAGCTATAGCCAGGCACATGGAATGAGGATGCTCCTGCCAGGTCAGCCAAACATGATCTCTGGAGTAACGCTACTGCTTGTTGAGCAGGGTCCTGGGCTACACAGACACTATGAGGTTTCTACCTTCTTCATCCCCTCTCTCCTCCCGCATACAATTGCTCTTTCTGAGGTCTATTAAATCCTTTCTAGTGGGATGTTAGAGCTTTACCTCTTATGCCTCTGAAGATGTAGAAGAAGCACTTGAGGAAAGGACTTGTCTTCCCATCCACAGCTTTGCTCTGTTCTTCCTGGTAGGGCAGTGGATCCCCAACCTCTTCAAAGTTCTCATAGGGATTTTCCAGGATAGACTTGGGGTTGTAGATGGTTTGAATCTTCAGGGAGGTAGAAGGAGAGCCATTGTAAACAGGATTGTCCCAAGCTTTCTTCCCCACTGTCTCCAGTTCGTGCTCCTCTGATGCTTTAAAGTGGCTCTCAGCTCTGTTGTTTAGGCGAGACGAATTCATGACTAGTCACTGCCAGCAGAAGTACTTTCTAGCTGGAATTGTGAAGGTTGCCTTCCCAGGCTGGAACTGTAAGCTAGCAGAGAGATAATCAGTGAATGCCAACAGCTTGTCTGCCTCAGCAACCAGGAGAGGGCACACCAGCAGCTCCCCCCAGACAACAAGCATCCTCTCTTTTATAATCAGCTCAGCTGGTGCCACCGATCAGAGGGGTGGCACTACCCGTTGTTAGGAATCACTGTCAGCCCTATTATCCCAGGAGCCCTGGGAACACCGACAAGTCTAGGAGTCATTCTCTGCTTCGTTACGGCGATAAGACTTAGATGCCGTCGTGAGAAGAGGCTGCTTAAAGGACAGCCCCTGAGGATGGAGGGTTGGAAGGGGGAGCTGGACCCCTCATGCTCCTGCAGCCCGGGTCAGTTCCAGGGGAAGCTCCGGCTGGAAGCGGCGGTGGGACCCCGTACGAGCTCCGTGAGGAGAGGGGCCGGACGGGAGCCTTTGCTCGGCGTCGGGGCACTCACGAAGTTTCAGTGAAATGCCGAAGCGCAGAAGCGCTCCCTGAGAGCGGCGGCGGCAGCGCGGAGCATCCTCTTGGTTATGTCATTGTAAAAGCAGGCGTGAAAAACGGGGGTAAATGTAGTGTTCGTTTTGGAAACAAGGGGCTGAAATTTTCTGCTTTCGCAGAATTTCCATAAGCCATACAGTGCTTGGTGGCTCTGATTTAAAAACAAACAAACAAACAAAATAAACAAAACCAACCCCAAACCAAACAAACAAAAAACCAAATACAACAAAACAGGATTACACCAGGCAAAAGTGGCAATATTAACAGCTGGGAGTTGCCCCTGGCCAGCAGCAAAAAGCTGCCCCAGGCACCACAGGTGCTGAAAGCCTGTGACTGTACCCCTGGAGGGTCCTAGGGCTTAACCCTGGAAAGACACACTTGTCTTGGTGATGATACTATAAAAGAATGTATAGCCTGAGCCGGGTCCTTCCTCAAATCTGGATATATAATTTGGAAGAGGTGCCTTTCCATGGCTATTGAGGGTTGCATTTTTTATGAGATCACCTAGGGAAGCAACGTGGCTCTTGCACCTGTGGATAATTACAGGGCTCAAGATACATCAGTAAGGACCCCCCCACATGTTTCCAATCCATCAAGATAAATCTGTCTGAGGAGGAAGAGAAAAAGGTGGAAAGAGAGTGAAGGACATCTTAGATTAAAATTGAGCTATAGAAACATGTTACCATGTTGTGCAACTTAGTAATAATTTTCCAAAAATATTTGCAGAAATACACGTTTACTAACACATATTTCCTAACATATTGGAGAGCTCTCTTGCATTCACATACCTGTGCAGTGACCCTCGGGGGATTTAATTGTCTGTCTGCAAACCTACTGGGAATGTGCATGTGCAACTCCATCTGAGCAGAAGGAAGTGGGTATAGAGGAAAGTTATCAGGTCCTTCACAGCATAAGGGTAATTTTTCCTCTTTTCAGAATATAGAACTAAATTTTCTTGATCAGTTAATACAATTGTTATTATAAATAACCTTTACTGTCATTCTGCAGGGTGTTGTTTTCTTAAATCTTCATTGCAATACACATAGATGTGCATATGCATGTGTGTGCATGTTACCACATACACAAGCAGCAAGCATGCCCTATGCTCTTAGAAATGGTCTGGGCCAACCTAGTATGGCATTACCAAGAGAAAGTCTCCCTTTGAAATACCATGGGCAGGGAGGAACAAGCAGGTGAGCACCACACCTAAAAAAGCATAAGTGCCCAGAGAGGCCTGGCTTCAAAGCAAAATGTACTTCCTCCTATGCAATGCAACCAGCCCTGGGTGGCAACCAACCTGCAGATTACTCCCAAAGGTGACCCACCCTTGTCAAGAGAGTCAGGCTGCTTCCTTCAAGGTGCTCAAAGAGCTGCTTCTCATAGGCTGCACTGCTGTCAGTGCCAGCAGCAGGTGTTTGGATACAGGCTGCTCCTTTGACCCAGATTTAGCACTGCCAGTAAGAGAGACATACACACACAGCCTGTGTCCCACAGCATATCACAAGCAAACACCTGTCACTGTCTCTGCAAAGACAAAGCAGGACTCAGACTTCTTCCCTAATCCAGCTGTCTGCCAGATGCAAGGGAGTCTGCATAATACCCCTGAGAATACAGCAGGTTCCAAGCTTGTGTTGAATAAGTGTGACAAGAGGAAGGAATGTTCATCATTCTTGGTTTGCTCCTGAAAAGGCACTGGCTGACTTTTCAACTACCTCTTTGAAAGCCTGTTCCTCTGAACCCTTCACCCGAATCACTAACTATTCAGACAGACCACTGCTGTTTTCCTTCAGTATCTCTATGCACAAGGTAAAGAATCAGTGTTATACAACTAGAGAAAGTAATTGTACCATAAAGGCCTATCCAGTAATCCTTAGCCTCTGCATAACCTGTTCCCTTACAGGTTATATGAATAGAAAATAATGAAAAGTGAACATGAAGTGAAAGCAGGCACAGAGGCAAAGAAATCAGCTGGGTCTTCCATGGCAAAGAGAACTGAGCAAGGAAGACCTCCAGACTTCCATCCCACCTGACAGATACACCCTGCTTTTCAATAGTCAACCTCAACAGGAAGAGGTCTGCATCCAACAATTTAATACCTCATCTGTTTATTCCCAAAAAGGTCTTCCCTAACAGCACTCAATATGCTTCTGTGATAAGGTGGTGTAAGGAACAGTTTGAATCTACAGAAGTAGGAAGAGGTAGTTGAATAAAAGCAACTTATGAGACAGCACAGGCCTAAACTGGGGAATGTTGCATTAATACATAGGCTAACATGTAGTGAAAAATAACAGGAAGCATCAGATGTGTCAGATGAGATGGAAGTTTCAATCAGCTTTGTTAACAGAAGCAGGCATGATGGAAAATAGCATTGCTACATCCAGCTTCCTGATGGAATACCATAATTCATAATGAAAAGAATGGGAGAAGCATTTATAATTTTCCTGTAATAGTGGGAGACCAATAAAAGAAGGTCTCTATTATGAAATTGTTTCCCTTGTCCTGAATTTGTATTCCTGGTGGTGTTCCCACTTTTAGAGACACCAGCACTTTAAGTATTTAATCTCTGAAGCATAGGTACAACCTGTGCTCTTTTCAGTTTATTCACAGTAAATCTTGCACTGAAACATTGTGTGGTTTCATTAGCTATTATTCATACTTCGGTGCTTTTCATCTACTCATCAATTATGTGCTTATGAATTTAGTGAAGCCCTTAAACTCACTACTGTGACCACCTAGGTTTGCTGGAAATTTTATAGCATGTGGCTCTTGGCTACAAACTGGTACAGGGCTACCATGTTTGGGAAAGCTCACTGGAAGCATCACTGACCTTTTCTGACTTTCTGGATTAATCCCATGAGGATGGTGTCAAAACCTCTCCGCGACGGCAGTCCAGCCAACTTCAGACACTTGCCCACCGCCAGCTGGGGGAAATTCTGCAGCTGTGACCCGTGGGGTGCTTTTCCACGCTTTACCGGACTTGGGCCACATTGCGGGAGCCCGTGGACCAGCCCCGCCTCCCCGTCTCGCCGCCTGCCACGGCTCTCCCGGCCCCGTCCATGCGGTGGCAGCCGCGCTCCACAGCGGGGGCAGCGCCCCCGGCACCGCCCGGCCCGGCCCGGCCCCAGCCCCGCCGCGCCCCCCTCGCCGCCCTTCATTTCCCCGGGGGCTGCCACCGACCGCCTCCGTCAGGCTAAGCACACACCTCGCATTCTTTACCCTTTTTTTCTCACTCCCTTCTGGATGGTCCCCAAATCTGCTCCCTCTCCGAGGGCGTGGTGCCTGCCCAACGCTGAGCGCATTTCCCATCCGACTCCGCACCGCGACTTCCACTGCCCTGCTGTGCCACAGCCCCAGCTTTGTGAGCTTATTGAGCAACGCACTGGCGCTGCCAGCTTGGGTCCGGCTGCAGCTCCTGGGCCAGGCAGTGCAGGACGGCTGCCAGGGCATCTTCATGCAGCTGATCATTCCTGCCTGCACGGGCCCCCCCTCAGTTGGCTCTTCTGCCTGGGACCACATTCCCCAGCAGCAACAAACACTAGAAGTCCAAATCCCACCAGCACTCAACCTTGTATACCAGACTGGGGCTGTTCTCTATCAAACTCAGTCAATTACTGCCTGTCACCTTGGTTAGCAGTGACAATATGGACAGAGCCAGCACAGCTCCAGCAGGACCCATTTTGTCATTGTCAGGTCAGAACAGCAGAAATATCCAACTAGGAGAGAGTTGGTGTCTTTTGGCCAGTCTCTTTTGAGAGCTCAGCAGAGCACTCAGTTATCAATCCTGCCTGAGGACCAGAGCAGGTGTTTGGGATTAAGGGAAAGCAATTTATTCCACCTGGGAAAGCTTTTTCTAGCAAGTTACTGCTCCCTGCATATCATGTACATGCTACAGCATGAGTGGTGGGCACATGCCATGGAAGAACATACCAGAGCCACCTGCTGAAAGTTGCCAGGCTCTTCAGTTTAATCATTGCATGTTGACCTTGGGAACACTCCCACCTCTTAGGGCCTCCTGGCAGGGGCAGAAAATGCACATATTTGATGCAGAATAATTTAGGGAAAGTCCAAGGGGTGGGGCTTCAAACTTACATCCTCAGCACTGGTTAACTGTCATGTAACTCATTGCTGGACAGGGAACTCACCCTGCCGGTTCCTGTCACGCCTGGAGCAAACTTTAGCAATGAGTCACTCTGAGATCAGGGTCATCCAGAGCAAAACATCAAGCATCTCTGATACCTGCTGCATGAGTATCCCTCTTACCCTCCACTGGAAGTGGTCAAATGTCACCAGTTGACATTTTGGTGCTATTTTTCCCTTAGTCCGTGGCTAAGACTCACACTAACACCCATATGCTGAAGAGGAGATACCCTGTCCCCAGGAATGAAAGAAACATTTGTGCTACATCCAGCAGTACCAGAGGAAGGGTCGAGTCCCTGCATCTGAAGGCCTGGCACCTCCTGAGATCCAGCTGTGAGCCCTAGAGAGGAAATGCAAAAGAAGGAGTCTTGACATCATTGCAAACCAAGGCAGGGATCCTCTGGACACCAAAGGGGTGCCCTAGTTCTACCCCAGCACATTCTGAGCTCACTCCACTGGTTTTTAGGGGTGGGTGCTGGCCAAGTCCTGCTTAGAGAGTGCAGGGGCAGAGATTCCTCAGGAGCTACAAATGATTCACCACATTTCTACCTTTGTTCACCGGTTTTCTCTAACCGAGCCATTATTTAGATGAAGATCATTTTCTGCAGTGCAATTATATTCATTCAACCTGCACAGTCCCATGCTGCACACTGCTTATTTTTATCTACGTATGCCTGACCATGTCATTCCAAATAATCCATAAAGTTTGCATTTTATAGGTAGGAGGACAAGATAAGAAAGGCTCAGGTGGCCATTTGAAAACCCAGAGGCTGGCATTAGTTTTGGGATTAAATTTACGTGTTCTCTTAATATTCAGGGATGAACCATTCACCTGACTGAGACAGTTCTTTAGGAATATACTTTAATGATTGATTGAAAAAATGGTAGTGAAGTAGGAGTTGGGACCCTACCAGTCACTGGCAATGTTGAGTGTTTGCTCACCAGTTAGCTGCTGTGTCCCAGTGCTTTCCAGACTCATTCTACCCTAGCATTCAGGCATGTTAGCTGAGATCCTAGAGTACCTGTGGGGTGCTCTCAGCGTGCTGCACACAATGTGATTGGGTGGGGCATTGTTGGGGGGATGACATTGCAGTTGCTTGGTAGTGGTTTGAGAGGTGCCATCCTGAGAGGCATTCACCCCCCAGAGCTGCACAGCTGAGTGTCACACATACAACCAAAACTTTGCTGGTGCAGGACAGGGTAAGTTTGCCTGGATTCTTCCTGTGTGATATTTTTTCTGTTCAGGGAGGCTCTTCAAGTTTTAGGGCATCTAATTTTTATATGCAAATCTTTTTTCGTAGTTGTTAATCCCAAGGCACACCACGGAGTCAGCAGGCTTTTTAAAAAGCAGAATGGCACAATGGACAAACAAAGCAGAACCTCAGACCTAGAGTGTTCCCAGTGCCAAGCAGAACCAGACAGTTACTCCATGTGTCCTTCCTATGTCACTGTTTCCACATCTACAATTTGCTCTGCTTGCAGTAGTGTGACATTGTGAGCACACACTTCACTATTGCCCCCAGACTCTTATCTGCAGAACTGCTATCTCACCAAGTCACTCTCCCAGTGTAGCTTTGGACAGTTAGCTACAACTTTGTACTTGTCTAGTGAATCGCATCCTATTATTTGGTTCAGCCAATGTAACCCATTTGCCATGATCTTATTAGAGATTTAAGCAGGGTGACCTCCAGCACATTTTCCCCCCTTCCTAGTCTAGTACAGTCTACAGAAGGATGAAGTTTGGTCTATCGTTCCTCATGTGTATCAGCAGGGAAATTCAAAGTAGCTGTGCTGCAGGTATGGATCCCAGAGTTGTTCCAGCAACCCTCAGACTGAAAGTGGGTGCTCTTAGCCCACTTCCCCAAAACCTCTACAACCATCCTCTCCTAGGTAAAAAAAACCCAGTTGTGATAAGGTCATATAACTCTAAACCAAAAGCCATAAAATTCTGCTACTTCACCCTCACCTGACTTTCTTTTCTCTAAGACTCACGAAAACAGTCACCTGGCATTATCAATCAGAGAAGGTTGATGTCATTTCCATGCCAATAATGGGTGTTCTTGAAATTTATACCGGAATCCTCTGCAAACATGATCCTCTCAAACACAGCTTGGATGAAGGAAAACACTTTCCAAAACACATGCTATGTGAATGCATGTAGTGGGAGATCATCTGCTGCACTTCACCAGTGCCATGAGGACCTGACTTTGTAAGTAGCCTCTGTAGATTGACTTTTTGAATGAGACTTCTGTGTCAGTACTGTCACAAGACTTAGAGGAGACAAAATGAGGACACTTAAAAAAGGTAACAGAAATAGCTAAGAGCAGATGATATTGGGCTGCAGGGTAACTTCAGTGTTACAATCCCAGGATTTCTTTTACACCTGCAACAGATCTCTCCCTCTATTAGCACTCAAAACACAAACACCAGGTTAATATAGGGTATTTTACCACCAAAACTAGCAGCCCTTTACTTTAAGTGAAGAAATAGACATACAGAGGGAAGAGTGTTTCCAGCTCCATTCTTTAGAGGAGACAGGGTAGACAGGTTCTTTAGAGACCTGGAAAGGCAGCAAAACCAGGCAGGCAGGTAAGTGAGCAAACAAAGAGATCTAAAAATGTTCCTCACTAGAAATGTAACAACTTGTAGGACCTTTCTCCTTGAGGACTCCAAATGTCCTTTAGTTGGCCAGCCACGCACACTGCTGCAGCCCGTCCACCATGGTGGGATGCACTCTACTCAGGTGCGAGTCCTGAAGGATTTTCAGTTGTGAATGGACTTAGATAACAGACATGAACACCACACCATCCCTGCTCTGTAGGCAAAAAAACCCCCAAAACACAACCAATCCAAAATGCCATTCACAACATACAGCTCTTCACTGGGATAAGCAAAGAGGGAAAGGAAGAAAGGCGATGCTGGCTTCTGGAGGAATACAAAGACTCTCTGCTCTAGTCCTGTTGCCCAAGAGGGAAGAAAACATTCACTTTGAAAGGGACTGAGGTATGGATGTAGGCAAAGTTAAAGCACCAGACAGGGAGAGGCACACCCCATCTTTAAGGTTTTCTTTTGTGTGCCACTGATAAGCCTAGAGTAGAGCAGGTTGGGATGAGGGTCCAGCAATATTCTCTTGTATCCTTCCTGCTTCTCATACTAGCAGCATGTATGCATTCTCAGGGCAACCCCACCAGTTTCTCCCTACAGGGTTTTGCCTGCTTCCCCTAACAGGAGTCTATCAGAAACATCTCAAGAAGAAGAATAAATATCTAGGATTTAGCCAGCAGCATGGAAGGGAGATCTCTCTCCTATCTCTAGACCCCATGTTATTTTTAACTTTGGGAAACTACTTTTGTCCTCCTAAATGTTGGAGCTCAGGCTGGTGTTGCAGGGTAGAAAGCAATGATGCAGAGCACACACAATAAGAGGATAAACAGTGGCATGGGACACTGTGCTCTGCCCAACAGAGGCAGCTGCAAACTGACCTTGGATGTGCCCTCATCCTTCCCTGGTGCTGCAATTTTCTTCTATGCTGACTGTGTGGCAATGTGTCCCCAGGGCTCATGCTTACAGCTTGCAGCGTCACCTCTCTCCCCACACAGATGGAGATCCACCCGTATATGCAGAGGGCATCTTAGATGTGTTACCTGCATCTAAACCCAGGTGACACCATGGAGCAGAAGACACTGTGGCACTGCCCACGACATCTAAGCTGGGTTAGAAGATCTCCCTCTTAGGGGTGGCATTTCTGCAGGTCCCTGCTCAGTGCTTCCACGGTGCTGGCAGCAGAGGATGGGATACCTGAGAGGATGGTCTTAGCCTGAAGAGAGAGTCAAGGAGGTGTGGGCTGCAGGTGTGGGAAGGAAGGCACAGAGGGCGTGGAAGAGGAGAAAGGACAGCTGAGATGAGCGGAGCAGACTGCAACCCGAAGCAGGGAGGCTGCAGAACTGCAGGGAGTGCCGCTGTCCAGCGAACGCAGGGTGGGAATGGGCACTCGGCATGCCGGCTCCTTGGCACCTGGCCTGCCATATCTGATGTGGGTAGAAGGATACCAGAGAGCACCAGCGCTGAAGAGAGGGTGGCAACACAAAGACCCCTGTGTTCCTCTGGTCCCCATCCCTTTCTCCCCCTCCTCTCCCAATTTATTTACCCGAGTTCAAAAGACAGCCTCACAGTCCCGAGGGGCTGGCTGAAGTGGCCAAGGGGTGGGCTGTGAGGTCATCTTCAATGAGGGCAAAAATCCAGTGTCAACAATGCTGCCCATTGTATGGCCCTGTTTAGACAATACCGGCTGGGTTCTTGCTGCTGGCAGTCCAAGGACTGGGAGCAAAGCCTGTTTGGGGTAACAGGAGGGGAGGAGGGTGGGCAGGGTGTCTGGCATTGGGTCAGACAGCAAGGAATGGGGCAAAGGGCAGAGATAAGCACCCTATACCAGTCATCAGCATGTTATCAGCCTAATTCTTGATGCCGATAAGATTATCTCAGTGCTGATTCTCTCATCAATGGCAGGGAATTTAGCCATCCTGGTCACAGCCTGGAGGCATGGCCTATCACTCCAGTTGCATTTGCTTTCCCTTCTAACCCTGGCAATGAGACACCAGTGATTGCTACCTCATTGCCTCACTTTAATTCCACATGTCCTGCTCAGCAGCAGGAGGGTGGCAAGGTAAACATCAGCTTCTTCCTTCGGCACTTGCCCTTCCCTGGACAGCTGTGGGAATGCAGCTGGGGGTTTGGCCACTGCCACTCTTATGGGAGCTCCCAATAACTGTTAACTGCAAGAGCCCAGGTAACCCATACTGAACTTAGCCATGCTTTAAAAGTGAGGGTGGAACAGGGGGATCTTCAGGAGCTTGTAGGAACCATTGAATTTATGGGAAAATAGATGACATTTTAAGGCAGAAGGGGAGGGAAACATGATAGAAAACATGCAAGTGACCAGGATGCTGCCAGTTCTTGTAACCATAAATAGCACTTTTGGTAAATGCCATGATATCAGACTTCTCAAGTCACAGTATCTGGAGCCAGGTGACTAAACAATTCTTAGCTTTCCATTTCAAAAAGGAAATCCATTTGCTACATCTCCTGTAAAAATATAACACAGGGTCACCAGATTCCAGAAGAAGGCATGAGAGAGAAAGCAACATTAAACCAGGGTGGTGACCCCATGAGCTGGCATCTGATCTCTGGCACCTGAACTCCTGAGACTGACAATCCAGAAAGACCTGCAGCTTCTATCACATTTCAAGCAGGCATTAATTTGGAACTCTTGTAGTCTGAGGCAGGTCCTGTCCCAAATTTATCTGAAGCCAAGGGCCACCACCTCATTTCTCTGCAACACGAAACTGTGCCCAGAAGTCAAACTGTCAAAACCATTAACCTATGAAACCACTGGCAGTGGTGGGGAATGACACCAGTGTTCATCTGCTCTTCAGAGTGGGCTTGATGCCTTTGAAGAGCAGGTTCTTTATGAGGGCAAGAGATAAAAAAGCATTGGTGAAAGAACAGAAAGCCACCCCTGCACTTCTCCTTGGATGAAAGGGCCATGGCATGATTCTCCTACCCCTAGAAAAAACTCTAAAGCTGGAATTGCTTCATACTTCTTCAGGAAAACAATGCAAGAGATGCAGGAAATAATCCTAGGCAAATTTTTGCAAACCTTTACTTTTGGCAGAGGAGAATGCATAGGGCTCATGTCTTTCCCCAGTTTTCAGCTTATTCCCTCATTACTTCAGTCTCCTTGTTTTCAACTTCCAGTTGTGAAATAGAAGAAAAATAGGAGACAGGGAATGTTGTTAAAGAAGATAAACAAACAACATGAAACAAACCTTGTAAAGTCCTTGCAGCAAGATTTTTTTGCCTATGTAGCTTTTTCAACAGTTTTGAAGGGGGTAACTGAGGAGATCCACTAAAATTTCCAAGATGTCAACACCAGATGAAATCCCCTTACAAAACTTACTGTCATGTGGAAAAGCAGGGGAGAATGGGAAGGAACATGTTATGGTAAAAGGTCCTTAGCTTAGCCTTGATGCTTTTTATCTGCATCCTGGCACTGTAGTAGCAAAAACAGTGTTGTTAGTGTATCCCAGGACAGGTCTGTGATGGTTTTTCTGTTCTTTCTCATATGTGCATACAGATGTTATCTTGTAATAAACCCCACGTCTGGCTTGTGCCTCTTTTTTCCTCAACCTTGATAAAAAACTGTGAGACACTCTGACAGAAAGTACTCTGCATGAACTTTTCACTAGCCCCATGCCCCAGTGGGCAGGAAGGTGGAAACAGTCTTACATTAAACCATGTATTTCTAAAGAAATCCCTTGCTGAAGTTCATGGCCTGTGCTGCCTATGACATGGCTCTGCTCATCACTGCCCTGCACTGCAGCCCTGGCATTGCATCAGCTCATTTGTGAAAGACCATGACCTCGGGCAGCAGTCACCAGATGCAGAAGAATTGAATCAGTTTCCTGAGGACGATGGCTGAAGCTGAATCTTCATGAAGCACTGTTGGTGTACTCCACCAGCAATGTAATTCTGCTGAAAGCTCAGCTGGGCAGCTCGCCCTGGACGGAGGGAAAAGCCTATCTGGAAAGATACAAACTACAGCAGGAAAACCCCAGTTTAAGCTGTACTGCTGTGTCTATAGAGACATTTCTGTTTTCCCACCTGGGCTGCCCAGTGATGCCCCCTTTTGTCTCAAGCCTTGAGCAACAGAGCTGAGGCAGAAGTCTGCGGCTGAGACTCATATGGGCAGGGCTGGGTGGTGGGGACCAGAGGTGTGCAGGGTACATGCTGCTGGCCTGGCCAGCAGCTTTCCACGGGAGGGAGCCTGGCATGGCCAAGCCTTCAGCCCACAAAGGACCAGAAAGCCTTTTGACATGCAAGGCTGGATCTGCTGCAATCTAAACATTGGGAAAGCAAACCACTCTCTGCACCTTGCCAAAATGTCAATGCCTGAACCTTGTAGCCACATTCAGGAGCTTTAATCTGTTCCAAAGGTGGTCAAATGGCAGCTGGAGAAGCTGGCCAAGCTATGAAGGGCCTATCTCAGGGCTTATGCTTAGCACATAAGACTTGAAACCTGCCAGGTGAGCACAGCCCTGGAAACGGTCAAGATCCATCTCTTCCTCTGTACAACAAAAAAAATGTGATAGTCACCCCCCAGAATAACTTGGCAGGGAAATATTCATAAAAGTTATTCCTGTTGTGAAGGAGCAGCCAGAGATGGTGTTAATTTTAGAGGACAGTAAAGTCTAGTTGCCCTGTCTGTTCCCTCTTAGGCTCACTCCGTGTCAGAGGAAAGAAACCAGTGGGAAAGGAAAGGGCTCTGGTGGGTCTGAGTATTTGTAAAACTGCAAACCTTAAATGCTCCAAAGCCTCCTTGTCACCCACCACTAGCATCGCCAGGTCACCCCCAGGTTCATGGCATTGAGATTGTTTTCCCCACATGGCATAAGCTGGAGATGACCTTTCTAAAATTAACAAGTACTGGCTTCTTTTTTATTTCTTTCCTTTCTGGTTTTCTTTTGGAAATAGCAGGAGTCGGATTTCCTTAGGGTAGTTTTTAGTTCAGTTTATATTTCTTTCAACACTCAAAGAAAGTAGGTAGAATCTTTAATTAAAACATCATTTCTCCTCAGTGTTTACTAAACCTCAGTGTTGTTAACCAAACATTTAATGGAGAGTCTTAAAAGGGAGGGTTAAAAGTCCTTCCCTGACTCATGTTAGCTTTCACCATCTAGGAACATCTTCTTATGTGGGCTCTCTGTTTTAATACCGTGTCTCAGAAAGTAGGCATGACTTGAGATTCTAATGTAAAATTTAAACACATACCCCTCACAGACCTCTTCATCCATCACAGTTGAATGAAAAAGGAGAGACATACTTTCCCCCTTTTCTGAACACCTCTAAATCTGGAGAACAAAGGGGCTAGTGTTATTTTTCATTGTCAGTTTTCCCTTCCAGTGATTACAATGCAGCTCACTTTTGACAGCTGCCACTGAATCAGCCTCCCTGTGTCTGAGCAGGGTCAGCTCAGGAATGGACTGTGCTGCAAGATCTTGGTCATCTGTCTGTGCTTCTTGTGATCAGCTCCATCTCTACAGGAGGGCTGCCGGACAGGATATGTGTCAGGGGATATGGGCACACTTCAAAATGGCTTTTCACATCCCTGTTCCACTCCGAAAATGACTCTTGTGTCAGCGGGGGGCTGAGGCTGAACACGGGACACGCTACTGGGTGTGGGAAAGAGCTACAACAGGTCCTGGCCAGGATGATGGCGTTAGGGTACCCACAGCCTTGGTGCTAAATGGCTGAGGGTGCCTGGCACGATGACCACACGGTGGAGTTAGGAGAGCTGCCTCCAGGCTCTGCCACCGGCAAGGTCTGATTTGTAAGAGCCCTCTTTTTCACTTTTAGTGGTGAAGGTATCCGTGGGACAGAGGTTGAATTTTGAATAGAGCTTGGATTTTGGATAGAGCTTGCATATTGCTAGCATTACTGGCTAATGAGAAAGTTGTTATGGAAAATAGCTGATGGCAAACTGAGCTGCTCCTTTTTCCTTCTATCCTTTGGTGAAGGCACTGTTTTGTGAGGGACAACAGACAGGATTCTTTCTAAAACGTTACAACCAACTTTTCCCAGGCTGTCTTTTCATATCGGGATAAACACCTACACAAACGTACATAATTATTCGGATATGAGTTGTGGGGTGCTTTTCTTTACAGATATGTATGATTTATATACACACATATACGTGCAGAACGCTCCCCAGACAGACCCCCGACACAGAGCTTCATACTGAAGCGCCCTTCTTCCCCAGCCGAGGTCAGCTGGTGAAGGGGCGCAGGGCTCCTCCGTCGCTCCCTGACATCCCTCAGCCTTCGGGCGCCTGTTACTCCACTAGAGGCAGCCCCCGGAGCGGCAGAGGGGGGCTCGGGGGCCGCAGCATCCCCGGCGCTCCCCGCGGCGGGCGCGGAGAGGGGCGCGGGGCCGTGCGCGTCGCGGAGCGGAGCGCGCAGGGTGCGCGCCGCGGGGAGCGAACAGCAGATTGTGGGCAGCCAATGGCGAGGGCAAACCGAGGTGGCACCAAATTTCCCGCAACCAATCAGCTCGCGAGGGGGAGGAAGAAAAAAAAAAAAAAAAAAGGAAAGAAAAAAAAAGGAAAAAAGCAGCCAGGCATCATGAGAGAGCCTGGCCCTCGTCATCCTCCTCTTCCTCAGCATCCTTCCTCCCTACCGCCCCCTGGCCCGCTCCGCCCCGCCTCCCCCCCCGAGTACGCCGAGAGCCGGGCCCCCGCCGCGAATCGCCGCCCTCCGCGCTGACCCCGCGCATCCCATCCCGGGCAGGGGGTCACCGGGAGGCCGGGGCGCGCAGAGCCCAGCCCCACCAGCCTCCGAGCCAGCAGCCCCGCTTAAATACCTCCGCACCCGCCTCCCCGAGCCGCACAGCTCGCCGGGCGAGGAGCCGACAAGAGCCAGCCTCTCGCCGCCGCCGCCGCCGGGGATCTGCGCTCCCGAACCGCCGCCGAGGAGCAGAGACAGGGCCGCCCCATGCCTGCGCACTTGCTGCAGGAGGAGGTAAGCGGGGCACCGGGGGTGCGGGTGCTTTGTCTTCCCTTCGCCCCTTCCTCCTTCATCTCCGCGGCTCCGGCCGCGCTGCGCTGCTGCTGTCTTGGGAAAAACGGTCAGGGCACCCACGCGTGTCTGTGCGTGCTCATCTGCACACGTGTGTGCGTGTGTCCCCTCTGCATCGCTTCTCAGTAGAGAGGGGAAGATATTCAGGGCTAACTTAAGGCATCACCCAACCCTCGTAGGGAGCCCACGGATGAAGCAGAGACATCCGCCTCCGAGATTATCTCCCTGGATCCTGTGCCCTCGGGTAGACTGAGCTTAAAATACAGGTTTATCTTGAAAACACTCATCGAAGCAGGCTTGTAAGGGCTGCTCAAGGAAGCCTTTTGTGCCAAGAGGTCGTGGGGGTTTGGGTAATGATAAATCCGTAATTTCTTTTGTTTTCTTAATTCATTTTCTTTTTAATAAGAAAGGAGTTTCACTCACAGCATTTTTAAGCCCAGTATTGCAGCAGGGAGCGTCTCTAGGACAGACGCAAGGTGAAAGCGGCTGGCTGCCCAGATGAAATGAATGACTATGTCTGCATTGCCTGAGCCAAGCAAGCATACAATGGGGAGACTGCCCATTTTTGGCATAAGAAGGTCTGAATAACAGCCGGATACCAGGAAGATGCATAGAGCTGTTGGATCTTTAAAGAATTTAATTTTTATTTTTGTCCCTTCGGACAGCCACCCTTTGCCCAAGGGGAGGCAGGGACTTGATCCAGGTGTTTCTGTGCTCACCTTTTCGTTCTTCCCCCTTCTGCCAATGCTGAGAAGTGGAGGTAAATCACAGCCCTGCTCTTTTCCTGTCGCCAGCACGCGAGGTCTCCCCTGGTCCTTTTGTGCAGGTCCCATGACCTTCCAGGGATGCTGTCATGTAAAGAACTTTGCTCCTGTCCACTCCCGAAGTGGATATCAAAGACAGTGTGGTTAGACCATGTTTCATGGTTTTGTCATGTATTTTGGGTCATATCCTGGAGGTTGGAAAGAATCCTGTCCTTGGGTCATGTTGGGCATATTCAAATATACTGGACCTAAGATTCAGTGCCCTGGGGCCCCTATGCTGTACCTGCTGTACCATGGAGCCTTTGAGCTGCAGTTGGTTGTATAAGCTGGCTGGGTGCCAGGATTACCTATGGCGTGTTCAGTGCTGGGGGTGTGGGAGTGTAGATGGGGAAACACATCTGTTCTGCAGATGAGAGCTGCAAAGTCATTCAGAAATGAGGGAGAGCTCATGAAAAATGATTTAGCTGGCCTCCTCCTTCTTTCAGCCCTAGAGCCCAGATCAATCTCCATTCCATTTCCCTCGGCAGGAGCCGCAGGAGCCACTATGGCCATAAGGAGATAAAAATCTTCTTTCTTCCCTCCTCATTTCCCCCGTTTCTACCTAAATAGCTGCCCTCTCTCCCTCCCTAGTCCCCCCATGCTCCTCCCACCAATTCTGTAACGGTGGAGCTGTTTCACAGCTACTTTACAGCCCTTTTGTTTCAGGGTTAGTTTACATGTGAGAAATGACCAGTTTTATTATACCAGTGTAATTCCAGCAGCATAGGTATGCTGGTAAAATTCCTCATGTGGCTACTACAACTCTGGAAGAAGAGATTTTTTTTCCTCTCTGCTGTTTTCTTTGCGCTCTCCCTCCTCCTCCTTTGCTCCTGTGTAACTTTGACAGTGACAAGAGCTATCACGGATGAGAAAAATGCAACTCCAACCCCACATTCTTACTCTGGAGCAGCATGTCCATATGGGGAGTGTTACCCATCTAATTATACCACCAAATCTCTGTTGAGAATTTTTCCTGCATAGACAAGTCTTAGGTCTTTTTGGTAGGCTGTCTTGCAGCCAAGAAAGAAAATTGCACCTTTCTGCCAAAATGCCAGATGAGAATATTTTAACACTTTGGAATGGGCAGGATTTTTCCTTGCCTAATCTTTGGGTTAAAAGCCATTTCTCATGACTGTTTTTGGCTCTCTAAATTCTCCAGCACCTGAGAGTATCATGCCTCAAAACATTAATTAGGAAGGCAGGCAGAGACAGCCTATAGCCAGGATGCAGAGGAGCAGGTCCCAAGCTCAGCAGCTTGCCTGGGTTCAGTGAAAGCAGCAGGATACTTCGTGTCCAGATTTTTTCCTTTGATTCCAGAAGGAAAAACTTAAAGTGCTCCCTCTATAGAGATCGTTTTACTTCCCAAATGTGGAGAATCTGTCAGCCTTGCCAGCTCCTCCCCATCGGAAGGTATGTCTGTAACCCTCTAGTTTCTACCCTTGGGAAAGGGAGGAGTTGGGGTGGCCACGTAAGCTGCCTGGCCTGATTTTAATGTCTCCCTCAGGAAACTAGGCCATGGCAGAATGGTGGTCTTTTATGAATCTGGGGTACCTGGGTGAGAATCTGCTGTTAATTCAGGATAGATTTCTATTGGAAAAGCTTTCCCAGCTTGACCATGCTCCCTCCTGCAGTCTCAGCTGCCCTATTCCTGCTGGTCGACCTTTAGTGTCCCTTCACACTTAGAGGCAGCAGCACAGACGGCAGAGGGATGTGTCTTTCCGGCAGGTTCCTGGGAGGTGAGGGGATGGGGGCGATGTGTGGGGGACACACCACTTGCATCTTATGTGCTTGGCACCTGCAGGGTTGAGCCCTGTTGGGCACTTGGGCTCAGGTCTGACAAAGGGCTGTGAGTACCAGCAAGCACGCGGCTGTCATGATGGAGATGGGAATTGGTGATTCAGGGTTCAGTGACCTGTCTCATTAGGGTCAGTCCTGCCTGCTCCTTTCGTCATGCATGCCTGATCGGGCAGGCTGTCACTCAGCCAGGGCAAACAAGCATGTGCAGAGGGAATGTTGTGTCACAGTTACAGAAGGGAGCCGGGAGCCAAGCTGAGCCAACTTGCTGCTTAAGACTTCCTCTCTGCATGCTGGTGGCCATGGCTCAGAGGATTGTACTCCTGTGCTTCAGTTTGCCTGTGGGTGGGAAGCGGGAGAGGGATAAGAGGCTTAGCAGCAGGCATGGGATAACGAGTTGTAGGTCTAACTGGAAGAACCCCACTTGACAGATTCCATCCACTGATCTCCAAGCATGCTGGCCTTGCCATGTCCCAGCCTGGAAGGTGAGGCGGGGAAAATAGGGAGGCACCCCAGAGGAATCCTCCTGTGGATCTTCCTGATGCTCCCCCTGTGATCCCTAGTGGGGTGACACAAAGAGGCAGGATATTGAGCAGCCCAATGATTTATTATAAAAATGTTGCAGATCATATTTCTCCCCCACCTCTTTGTTAATTCACAAGATTTCCTTTATTGTTGTCTGCTTATGCATAAGCCCAGACCACAAACCCACCTAAAAACGCCCACTAATCAAACTGAAAGAAAGTGAAAATCCTTGCAGTCTACAAATGATCTCACCAAAACCACTGGTGGAAAAGAGACTGTCTTTCAAGTATTTTTCCTTACTTTCTGCATCCCATCTGCCACTCACCTCCTCTTGCCATAAAGACCAAGCCCCCACCCTCTCAGGCCATGACTCCATGTGGCCAGAGCAGGCCCTTCTTGGTTCCAAGGGCTCAGCTGGAAGAATGGAACTTTGCAGGGAAACTACAGGCTATGAGTCTTCACACTGCCAGCCTAGATGCTTTTGTCCCTCTTTCTTGCATTGGTAACCACCAACTTCTTGTTTTGTTTCCTCTTTTTCCTTTCTTGAAAATATGTACTGCCAGCTCTCCAAGGAGTTCTCCTCCACTTCCAGCACCATTGCTGTTGGCACCATCACCTCCCGGGTGACCAGGAATGGGAATGCCGTTGTGGAGAAGGATTTACTCAACCATGAGGAGTTGGCAGGAGACCGGGGCATGATAGATGACATCTTTGATGAGACCTACCGAGAGAAAGAGGGCCCCAAGCCCCCCCTGCGATATGTCTGGAGGAATATCATCCTCATGAGCCTGCTGCACCTGGGGGCCATATTCGCGTTGACTCTGATACCTTCTGCAAAGATCCAGACACTGGCATGGGGTAAGCACATTCCTCTCTCTGTTTCTTGGCATCCACAAACCCCAAATCCATTGGGTAGCATTGTGTTTTTCCTCCAGGCCCACAGACTTGGGGATGAGAAAGAAGGAAGCAGAGGTCTTCTGTTAGAAGAAGCTATTCAGCCAGCTTCATAGCAAGATGTGGAAGGGCTTGCTAGTGTCTCTTGTGAGATATATGTGAGAGGGAAGGATTTGGCAGGGATTTGGCTTGGCTGCTCAAAGAACAAACTTGATTCACAGACACTGGGCTTGGAAGTAGCCCACACCTGAATGTGCAGCCACTTCTGGGGTGAAGCACAGAAAATTCTCGATGGAATACTGGAACAATCCCATAAAATTAGGAAGAAAGATTCTAGCAAGAACACTTTAAGGGGTGGCTGGGTAGGCAAGGTATAGGGCACCATTAGGCATGAGACTGTTATCCAGAAATGACAACCTTCCCGTCCTTACCAGGGGAGGGTAAATCCTGTAGAGCTGTCACATGTGTGTGAGGGGAAAGAGAAAAAAAAACAATTGTGATGAAGATGAAAGTCAAGAATTAAGTCTGAAGCTCAGGTCTCTTACCATTCTTAAAAAAGCACAGA
Organism: Pyrocephalus nanus; assembly: GCA_038380795.1. Taxonomy (NCBI): domain Eukaryota; kingdom Metazoa; phylum Chordata; class Aves; order Passeriformes; family Tyrannidae; genus Pyrocephalus; species Pyrocephalus nanus. Next base: position 19,455,292 of record CM076268.1, read on the forward strand.
TTAGCCACCATCGTCCCGGAACTAAGCTTGACAACTTTCAAAAAATAAATAAGCATCTCTCCAGGCAGCAAATTCCAGTGGAAAGCATAACCCAGCAGAAGGTAGCTAGGCAAAGCTCCACTTTCTCAGAGACCTTGCCCTGGGTAGGAACCAAACTTCTCCTCTGACTGCTTGAAAGACAGCTGGGCTTGGGGCCCACGCTGCAGGGGAGCTTCACTTTCCATGAGCCTTTGTGTGGACCCCCGGGGGAGTCCAGAAGCCAAACAGCTCCCAGTGGGGAGGTTGAGAGATTGCAACCAGCCCCTTGCCTCCCTGTGAAACAGAGCATCCTGAAACGAAAAGCAACAGTCTAATTTGAGACCTGCTGACGTGGCTTTTGTTTTCAGTGGTACTCCTGCAAAGTGCTCAGCTGGGAGCAGCTTCCTGACCAGCCTGGCTGTGGATGGGACCTGAGGTGACCCACCTGGTCTGCCATGCTCTCAAAGCATGTCCTCCTGTGGTTATGTGCAATGAGCATTACAACTGAACAAGGAAGGATATGGCTTCCTGGATGTCTTCCTGACTCTTCCTCCTGGACCTTAGCAGCCTCTCACAGGCAGAGGCCTGGGGGGATGAACTTTACTGCAGGCCACAGTCAGAGTCTGGCTACAGCATCTGCAAAAGCAGAGGCACTGATGTGTTCCTGTGCAGCCAGCATGGCCTTTCAGGGGGGCACTGTGAAAACGCTGGGCCTTTCCCTTGTGAAAACCTGACAGGCTGCACTTGTACCTGGACTGGCAGGGTTGGGCAGAACATGCAGCCTCAGAACAACCTTGGAGGAGCATTTCAGGGCTCTTGGTCCTGTTCTGTGTCCCATCCCTGAACTCTCATCCACAGGCTAGGCAAGAACTGCTGGCTTCTCTCGCTCACTGAGCTGTCAGCCCTGGTCTTCCAACCCCAGTCAAATAGACTCAGGGCAAATATACTCAGGGTATTAGACCATTGGGGCAAGGAGGAAGGAAAAGTGAGTTTACTGGTTTCATTTCAAGCTGCTGAGATCCACTATGATTTCCAAATCCATCCAACTCTTGTCCCTTGAGTTCTTCAGGGATACTTAAGTGGGCTTGAGTATCTTCATTCAGAAGGTTAATGCTGTTTTGCATTCTGCTAAGTCCCACCCTACCCCAAAATGGTCTCTGAGGCAGTGTCTTTGCAACTACATGCCTCTTTGGGATGTCAAAATGGCATCTCATGGCATTTCATGTGAATCTTCCTCATTTTTTGTCTGATGTCAGTCCTTCCTGCTCTCCTTGCTCAGTCAACTCTGATGTGAAGTGTCAGTTAATCTCCTGCCACTGTGAGGCACTGTGAGATTCCTTGGTGGCTTCTGGAGTGACATGCTGTGGGAATGGGAGAAGGACAGTGGGCTTGAAGGAACTGCACCGTTTTGGACTGGCAGAAGATGCATCCTGCCTTACCAAAGCTGGAGTAGCTGCACAAAACTCCCTATTCTGCACCCCTGCTCTTGGAAAGGACCATCCTTCATGGCACCTTGCAGCCAAATCAATGTTCCCCTCCTGTCCATTCTCCAGTGCTATCTGGAACTGGGGTCCTCCACAAGTCTACCTTCTCCACAAGGCTCCTTGCATTGCACTTTTCTCAGCTCATATCTTTCTTTAGCACATACAAGACATCTGTGGCTCTCATGTCAGTGACTTGCTGTTATTTTCCCAGCACCTTCTGGTAGCAAGGAGAGGTCTGTAGTTCTCATTTTGCATAAAAGGATAGCACAGCAGAGACTTATGTTGCTTCTGGCAGTACACCATGGTCTCATGGCAGAGCAGCTCTACCAGTGGTAGTTCTGGAGCTGCTGGGTTCTTTGCTTGTTTCTTTGTTTGTTTTTGAGATCACTTCCTTAGGCTGTGTACATATAATACAAAATTAACATGGCCCCTGATGTTCTCTGTTGTGATACAGCAGGCAGCTGTGGTGCCTGGTAGCTTATCTACCTTCTATATTCTATTAGAAAGAGAAATTCCCTGCTTATACCCACTTCATCCAGGCCACCATCTCCTTGATGTTTCTGTCACTCTGAAACCAGTTATATTGGTGACTGTTCTCTTTTGTTTTCATTTCCCTGTGTGCTGATTCCTCTTTGTCTCTCAAGCTCTCCAGCCCTGCCTTCATCATTGTTTGCTGTTCTGCGTTGCTGTGTTCATTGTATCCCCTGATCTCTTTCTGGTACAGAGCTTCCCAGAACGAGCTCGGGTTGTTGATCAGGTGAGAGCTCACTATAACAAGAGCTCTCCAAGCCTTTCCAGCACTGGCTTTCTAGCTAGCTTCCCTTTTATTTGTTGCCTTCTCCACCGCACTAGTCAAAGTCTTGCGTAGGCTTTTCAAGGATCATGGGCAAATTTTACTTCATTTGCCAAATGGCAAAGAGACTGAGTCTGAAAGGGCAGGATGCAAAAGTGATTGACAGTTTCTCCTCTAATTGCTCAGATCCTCCCTTGAAAATATGATTTGTGGGTACTCTTCTTAGCCCTTGGGTGCAGCAGACTGACAACATTTGTTTTAACCCCTGTTGGCCTGGCCAACAGTGTCTGTAAAACAGTGATGGTTCCTCTGTCAACCCCTCAGTTCCCTGAAGTGCCAGCAGTGCTAGAAAACATGAGTTGATACCATTTGTTGTTGCTGCTGTATCATCTTTGGACTAAGGTGAATCTTGCTGGATAATTTAGGCAATTCTGACACCCTGAAAATCTCAGTCAATAATACCTCCAGGAATGTGTCCAGCAAAGTGTTTACAGTTTTTTTGATACTTTCCCATCAAGACTACTGCTGGCAACATCTTTACACTCAGCGTTCTCTCCAAGGCTTAACTAGCAGGTGGCGTGCTTCTCCTCCAAGTGTGGCAGGGAAGTTAGGTTTCAATGACAGCAGCTCCTATTGCTCCTCCTAAAAACAATTCTCCTTACACAGCCTGCACATTACATTGTTCCTGGTATCTTTCTCCTGAGGATAGCAGGACTCACCTGACTAGCAGGGACTGAACAGCAAGGAGGAGACAGTCTTACATTGAGCAGAAGCCCAAGGACACCTGTGGGAGCAGCAATACCTCTTCATGTAAGCAGCAACACATCTTCATGTCACCTGCAGTCACCTGACTGCAGGTAACAATGCTCTTAGCACATTCCTGGCTTCCCATCATAACTTTGGGTCTGAATCTGGGCCTTAAAGAGGTAAAGGCTAGTGAGTCATAGACATGACTGAATCTGGAATGTTTTGTGTTTAATTTTTGTAGCACTGAGTGCTTATTACTGCCTGTGGTCATAATTCTTTGTATTCCAACTGAATGGGTCACTGGGAATATCACCTGTGACTTAAGAATCTTTTGGATCTGGTATACTTCAAAGCACGGTGTGGAAGGTGACTTTGAATCCTCAGCTGAAGGAGTCCCTAAGTCCTTCAGTCTGGGGCAGTATCACAGGGCAGCTGTGAAAACCTGTGCTACTTTATTTCACCTTCTCTACTGTCTTCCCAATTGAATTCCTAGTGGATGATCTTGGAGGAGTTTTTCTTATTCCTTGGGAGATGTTGATTCCCTGACTATGCAATGATCATCACTGTACCTGTTTGCAGGGATGAACCCTCTGAATCGTTAGGGTGCTGGATTCTTCTGTATTCCACAAGGCTTTTCAATCTTACTGTCTGTTTCCTGTCACTGTCACAACAACTCTTAGGGATGGCTGATGGAGCTAATTGTCTCCAAGTTTGGTTGGGGTCTCTGTGGGGCTGGTGCCATGTATGCACAGACTGAGAATCAACTCCTTTCCCACAGAAAGTGTCTGCCTCTTAGATAAACTACAGCTTCTGTATATGGGCAAGAGGCCAGACATCAGAGGATTATAATTAGAGACTTGTGACCTTTGTAGCAACCAGGGATGTAGCTCCAAGAGAAGTCAAAATGAGCTGCTGAGTATATGGGCTTTGGATGAAGGCTGGGACTGTTCTATGCCAGGGCACCTGGAAGCAGTGGGTAATCTTTCATATTTTTGACAAAAGCTTCCAGGCAAGGCTACCGAAAAGCAAGTACTGGGTTGTCTGGGTTTTGGGTCTGCTGGTGTCCCCACCACATCTCTTTGGTAATTCCTTGTGCTTGCTGATAACATCTTTGTTGCTGGTGTCATCTTTTCCCAGCAGAGATATCCACAGGCAAGTTCTGAGAACTGCCTGTATAAAAGAGATACAAATGAGCTTCCTTCCCGCAAAGCTTAAATACAGCAGTCCTCAGCCAGAGTCATCTTTCCAGAGGCCTCTTTTAACAAAAAAAATTGCCAGTCAGCATTGAGGATTCGCTAGGCAGGGAAAGATGAAAAGTCAGGATTATCAACAGGGCCTCTACTCACCTAACCTGGCAATTACTTTCTTGTGCCGTTGAAGACCCTGAAAGATCGCATTTCTGTCCCCAGTGCACCGTTAGTCCATGGGGCCTGCTTGCCTGGACAGATGGGCTCTTTCCCTCGCAAGTTGTCCCCACACATCCATTGCAAGGTGATGTTGTTTATCATGGACTCTCTGTCTGGTGCTATCTGTATGGATAGGGACTGATTTAAAATGAGTCTTAAAATCTAATATTAACAGGTAACTGGACATGATTTGGTTCATAACTTTAAAGACAGAATCCTGGAACTGGGTAAGACCTTCAAGGACTTAAGAGCAAGGCCAAAGGGAGACCTGAACCAAATGCCCTGTTTCAGAATCCTTCCCTTTTCCCCTTCTAGGTTTGGACAACTTTGTGAGCTTTGCTCAGCTCTTGCAAAGGTTGGATCCTGCTGCATTTGCATGCATTTTCATCCCTCTTCATGCCTCTTAAATCATCTATGACTAGTGATTACTTGGATCTTCTGAGAGACTGCAGAGGTGCTGGGAGACACGAGGCAGAGGGGTGCTGGGTCAAGGCTTGCACTGCAGGCAGGGAAACCATGGGAGAAGATGAAGATGGGCAGTCATGGTCAGATCAGCAGACAGGGAAGGTGGTGCAGAGGGATGGGAGTGAGAAGGGTTTGTGCAAGTTTAAGGGGCCAGAAGAGGAAGTTAAATCGGCTGAGACTGGCTTTTAGTGGATAAGACATTAGATTGGGAATGCAGTAAAACAAACAAACAAACAAAAAAATAAAACAAAAAAGAGGTGACAGAAGAAAGTGGGAACAGGAATAGGAAATAGCCTGGATTACTTTGAATGAAAGAACATGTCTCAGATCTCTGATTCCAGACAAGTTTCTGGCAGAGTATCTAGTTTTCTGGTTCAAGAGAAGCTTGATTAGAGCCATTTGGTAGGACTGAATGGTATTGTCAAGCATACCAGCAATTCCTATCCATGGGCTTTCCTGTAAGAACAAGGAACTCTTTTCATGATTGATGCAATTGGCTGAAATCTGCAGGTTTATACCAAGGAAAGAGTTTCCCCTGGGGAACTGGTAAGAAGGCATCTCTTCCACAGGGGACTGAAGGTGGATCAATTGACCTATTCACAGATGCTCACCCTTCCTTCTTTGTGTCTGAGCCTGCAGGGCAAACCAACTGTTGGTTGTTCTCTGTCTTTCTGCCAGAATTCCTGTCCCTTCCTTCCTAGAGGAAGAGTTAATTTTCAGAACCAGTGTTCTTCTTACCTTAGCTTCTTAGTGGAATACTGCAATGAATCTATTGGGGTTTTTCCCCCATTTTAGTTCTAGGATCAGATGTTGGAGGTTCCAGGAGGACAAGCAGGAACACACAGATCAGGGCAGATATGAACACATGACATATTGGGAGAGGGATGTGGTTTTTTACTAGCTGCCAGAGAGGCAAGGAATTCCTTCTGCCCTGTGTGGAGAGGGAACATATGAAGCAGCCTCAAAGCTCAGCTGGGCCCAGCAATGTCTGCCTCTGCCATGGGCACGATTTGCAATGAGTTGTTGCCCTTGGAGTTTCCTTCTGTAAAAGGTACAGGACTTGAGCAGGGGGGCAGGAATTAAAAAGAGCCCAGGAACGGGAGCCTCTGGGCAGATTTTAAGTCAGTGGTGGAGATGAAGGTGAAGCCCAGGCTTTAATGGGATTCTAGGTTAGATCTTTTCCTAGCCAGCTTTTGCTCAGAAAGGGAGTAGAAGAGAAGCCTAAACGTGGGCTTGAGCTGTCCCCCTGAAGAATGGTAAGATCATCTTCCATTTCTAGGTGAAAATAATGCAAAAGAGATTTACTGAGGGGTGGTAGATAGGAAAACAAGAGCCTGGATTATTCAGGGTGGGAGGAAAGGGGAAGCTATTCACTCCTGAACTGCAGCGTTTTTACCATAGGGCTTTATGGAAGCAGCTACTTAATACAATTTTGACTATCCTGCACCCTGACAGATGGCACTCTACTGAAGAACCAACCCTTGTGGCAAGTCTTGTGACAAGGGGAGCCTCCTTGTATGTCAGAGATGAAGAGGTGAAGTGATTTGGCCCACACTGTTTAGGATATCTGTGTTAGCTTGGGCATTCTCACATTGAGTTTTATAGCCCCAATCTGTGCTTACCATGAATTCCTCTCTTGTTTATACAGCTTTGAGGGAAGGCCTGCCTTTGTGGTGCTCTGCCTGAAACTTTGCTGAAGGGTGATTTGCTCTAACTGCTCCAATACTTTCTTTTCCTCTGTAGCCGTTCTGTGTTTCCTGCTGAGTGCTCTGGGAATCACAGCTGGATCTCACCGCCTCTGGAGTCATCGGTCCTACAAAGCCACACTGCCCCTGCGGATCTTCCTGACTATTGCAAACTCCATGGCCTTCCAGGTAAGCACTTCCTCTGTGTGCCACTGGTCCTCAGAAGTAAGTGCTCCCATGAATTCCTGTCCCAGATATGGAACACAATCTGATTAAGAGGTTCCTCTCTCCTACTACCTCTTGTTAGCAAAAAGCTTGCCCTTTCCATCTAATGCTGCAGTGCTAGAGTCTGTCTCATTGTCTTTACCTTGTCCTACCAGATGTTGACTCTGAGACGAACACAGTGGGGAGAGGACTGTTGGCCAAGACCAGGGGTAGGAAAGCTCTCAAAAGCAGGAATGTACCTTTCCCTCAAGGTGTGGTCTCCCTGTGCTCGCACCAAGTGTTCTCCCGGTGTTGCCTCACTCTCCCCTTGATGTATGGCTGATAAGGGCGAAAACATCTGCAAAGCCCAGGGAGCCAGGCTGTAAAATTTGCTGCTGCATAGCAACCAAGAACTTGTTGAGATTATGCAGTTAGGGGGATGTTTCTCTGGTTCAGAAGAGTGATATTTAGGAATAATCCTGTTATAAGTCATACCACTGGCTTCCAGAGAGTCGTCCCAGGTCAGTGATATTTTAAGGAGAGAAGGGTTGGGCCCATTCAGAGTGGCACAAGTGACTGCAGGCAGCTGTTAAGCACCTCAGGAGATTGCCTTGCCTCTCAGAGAGCACTAACTTGAGTATATTGCTTAACCACTGTGAGAGCCCTTCACAGTCCACAAAGCAAACAAAACTGGAAATCGGTAGAAGTCAGAGTGAAAACCCAGATTGGCATGGCAGAGAAAATCCTGGTGGCCTCTTAGGTTTGTGGCTGTGAGGCAGCCCTAACAACACTCCATGCTCCAACTGTCCTGAAAGGACTTCATACAGGCTTGATTGTCTGTGGGAAGTACTCAGGAGGGTGACAGAGTACAGCACTTTCTGCTGGAAGAAGGTGATCCGAGAAGTATCAGTGCTGTGCACTTCAGTAATTCTCCAGAGGATATAACTTTGTTACATGTAATCAGAACAGGGTGGGGATGGGGTTTTTATTAGCCTTGAAAAACTTTCTAAAACACCATTGAGTTTATTCTTCTCTGTTAGTACCAAACTGAAGTCTTTCATGCGGAAGAGGAAGGACCAAGGTGCTCATTCCTGCTAGTGGTCCAGCCCTCAGCAAGGCAACAGGATGGGTTGCTGTGTACTGGCTAGTCCTGTACAAAGACCATCTCTCACAGGGTTATAGGGCAGAGGGGGAAAGAATTTGCTGAGCTATTGCTGTAGGGGATAGGAATAGACAAAGATGAGAGACAGACGGATATTTCAGCTTCAATAGGAACTAATCCAAAGTTTTATTGAAAATTCAGTACCATTCCCCATGGATTATTTTTTTTTAATAGTTACTTTCAATGAGATCAAGAGAAGGTTTATGTTGAATTTATCTCACTACTATTAGTGGCAGAAGAGAAGATCAATAACTTTTAAGGTCAGGGAAATCTATAGACTGTCTTATCTTACGTCCTCCAGACCTGTTGGCTGCTCAGAGACCTGTGGCTTGTAATTTCAGAGAATTTGGGAATTCTGCCTCTAGCTGGCTTTTCTACCACAAGACCTGGCAGCTGCAGCACAGCAAAAGCTCTCCTGGTTATAGCCTGTAGCTGGAAACTCCCAAGGAAGAAGGCATTCTCTTTGCTTGCTGTTCTCAGAAAGTCATGATTTTCAGTCAGGTTGCAGTGAAAGGTGATCCCAAAATAAGATCTGTAGAAAAGTTAATGTGCCAGAGTTTGGGTCAAGATACTGATTTTTCAGCTTTGAGACTCCTGATTCCTGTTTGTAGACAGCATGTGGTGGATGAGGTGAAACTGTGCTCCAGCTGCAGTACATGGTCTCTTTCCAAATTTGTGCCTCCTACCTCCAGCAAGATGGGGAAAACTTTCCCATATATGCAAACCCAAGTTGTCTGTCAACTTTCAGACTGGGCTTTTGCATGTTATGTGATGCTGTGAAGGGTCTGGAATGTGAAAGAGACTTTGGGTTACAGGTGAAACACTTCCAGCATAGGTATCGGTTGAGTTTGTCTGCTTACTAGATAAGGAGGGCAGCTGGGCCACTCTCTTCTGGGGGAATGCTGAAAGACCAAGCTCTGGCTAACACCAGTGAGGGCTGGTGATACTTGGAGGTGGATTTGGCTGGAAAGAAGACAGTAGTTCCCAGTATTTGGAAACAAGTGAGAATTTAATCCTGGCCTGTGTCTATCACTGCCTTCTGGCATGGCCTGCAGGTAAATCATTTTATCTCAGTTGAAGGAGGAGTGGTTACAATATTTGAGAGGGATTTGGGGAGTTGTGTTTCTGCTATAGGCTTCCTGTGTGGACAAGTTCTTTAGTCTTTCGAGGCAAGAAATAGAGACGGTTATGCCATTTCCCTACCTTCAAAGTGTTTTCAGGAAAAGTCCTATGTACTTAGGAGATTAAGGAGTCTCTTGTGTAATACAGGTAATAGAGGTATGCTTGGATCTCTGTTTCATGTTTTCTAGGATGGTGTAACACATGGCTTTAAGCTCCTCTGTATCTCAATATAAAGGAAAGATCACAGGCTTACTGAAATCTATTCTTAAAACTGGCCAAAACAATCATTTCTTAATACAAATGATAACAGCGTTGACGTTTTCTGAACTGTATTGATTTTACTGCTTAAATGGAACAGGTATGGGGCTGAAGAGGGGTATTTTTGAGAAATGCCATTGAAATGGTGTGTTTGTTCTCTTTCTAAAGAGGGACCTTAATGTTAAGACCGCTTGATTTCCAGTGTTAAAAAAAATGTTAAAAAAACCCTTGCCCCCCAAGTTAAACATCTGTTTTGGCAATCCCAGGAAAAGCAAGGCAGGATGACCTATGGAAAATGTCAGGTGAAGGGAAGGGGCAGGTCATTCAGTCCCAGCTGGCACTGTGTAGGGATAAGGACAAGAGACAACAGGAGCTGAGCATGTGAGGGAGGAACACTGAGCAGCCAATGAGGGCTGGCTGCTGCAGGGGTGGGGAATCAATCAGAGCTGGTGATGCTGTGGGTGATGTGCAAACCAAAGCCTTAAGTAGCCAATTAAAAAGCAGAGACAAGATAGCCCATCAAAGTACCAGGGTTTTAGAGAAAGTTGTAGTGGTGGAGCAAAGAAGACCCAACCTTTGTTTTAAAGGCTAGAAACCCCAAACCCTAATGAAAGATAATATGACTGATGTTAAGGTCTTGGCTGAGTTTGGTTGTGATGAACTGAACTCCACATGACTGAGTTCAGGTCGATAGGATTTGGGCATCTAAATGTTTTAGGCATTTTTGTAAGTTGAAGGGAACATCTCCAACCCTGACCCTCAGTTTTCACTCCTGTTGCCTTGCAGAATGACATCTATGAGTGGGTCCGAGACCACCGTGTCCATCACAAGTTCTCTGAGACGGACGCAGACCCACACAATGCCATGCGGGGGTTCTTCTTCTCCCACATTGGGTGGCTGCTGGTGCGCAAGCACCCAGACGTCATCGAGAAGGGCCAGAAGCTGGACCTGAGTGACATGAAGGCTGACAAAGTGGTGATGTTCCAGCGCAGGTGAGTGGTGGCGTCAGCCCGAGTGCGGAGCCATGTGAGATGGACCCTGCAAATTGGCTGGGGATCCCAAACGCCTTTGATGGATCATGAGGGGATTAGAGGCATCATATGAGAAATGTGACTCTTCAGGATGCCCAAGGCTTTGCTGTGGGATGAACTGTAAGAAATGATCTGTGCCTCTCCTATAGGAACTATTTAGAAGCTAGTGGTACCACTAGCCCTCCCACACATGGGTGCCTCTAAAGCCATCCTTGGAGATGATGTTGTACACCTTCCAGGTCATGTCTGTGCCCCTCTTCCATAAGCCTTCTGGAAACAGTACGGTGAAAGAAGGGTTGAAAATGAAGATGTGAGAGGGGCAGTAACAGGGAAGGATGCTGTTGATTCACTGGTGCCTCTTGGATGGGGTATCTCTCAGCTGTCTAGGAGGCAAGCCTATCACCAGGGCTGCAAGGATGGAGGACTGAACCCATATAGTAACCAACCTAACTCAGGAGGTTGCTAGTTCAGTTCCAGACTGATTTTTCTTGTGAGTCATCGGAGTGGTTCAGCTTCCTCTACTCTTTGTCCTTCTAGTATGAGAGAGCCCACATCCTCATCTGTTTGATGGTGCAAGTGCCCTTTGCTTGTACTTGTTGGTGGGGTGTTCTGATATGCAGAGCCAAGTCTGCAAGAGGAGTTTCATTACTGGGCCAGAGCTGGAGAAGGGACCTTCTGTGAGACTCTGAAAGGCTGGGGAATCTGGGGTTGCCTTTATGGAGATCAGTGTAGCTGAGAAGCAAATGAAAGATGAGGCCAAAAGCAGCAGGTGGTGTCTAGGCTTATGGTGATGGGGACATTGTTTTGCTCATGTGGGAGAAGAGCAGGATTTATTTTGAGCCTCTTGCCTGATGTTAGGAATTGGGAGTCTCTAGGCATGGTTTCTGTGCATCCAGGGCAAAAGATACAAGGCTCAGGAGTGAGGCATTTCTGCATTTGATTTTCCCTGTGTAGCTGAACATGAATCCTCCAAATGGAGCACTGAATCAGCCCTTCCTGTCTGTCTCTGCCACTGAACACCCTCCTCCTGGTTCCTTCTTTTCCAGATACTACAAGCCCTCAGTGGTGTTGCTGTGTTTCACACTGCCAACTGTAGTGCCCTGGTACTTCTGGGATGAATCCATCGTCATCAGCTTCTTCATTCCAGCCATCCTGCGCTACACCATAGGGCTCAATGCCACTTGGCTAGTGAACAGTGCTGCTCACATGTTTGGCAACCGGCCGTATGATCAGAACATCAACCCACGGGAGAATCCCCTGGTCAGCTTGGGGGCCCTAGGTATGTTCAGCATCTCTGTCTTTTGCTGTGGGTGAACTGTAGAGCAGGGAATGCCACTTAGGGCTGCAACTGCTTCTAGGAATTTCTGTGAATCCAGGTGTCCCCATTTCCCCTTCCAGACTCTGCATCTGGATGTGTTTCCCAAGCTGGCCAGTGAGTACATAAGGGCAGTGGGGTTATCAGCTCCCACCAGACTCTCTCCAGGCAGGAGAGGACTCTGCTACACTTAGCACCTTCTTATCTGAATGCCAATATTTTGTTTAGCCTGCTCCAAGGTCTCTCTGCCACATTCACCAGACTGAAAAATGTGTGCTGCAGTCACTGCATATCTATCTGAGATTTGTCAACTTGAAAACCAGCAGATGCACATTTTGACAAGTTCTCAGGGCACCTGGTGATTTTGGGGATGAGACAAGCTAGATGCTGTCATGTGTTTTACTGAAGTTTTGAGGACCTAGGAAAAGACATCCCAGGATTAGCACTTGCCCTTCTCTGTTCTCTCAAGCCCAAATCCTCACCTGATTTGCATCACTGTATGTCACTGGGGCTTCACTGATTTCCACCAGTGAAGGATCTGCTTGGGGATTTTTTAGTAGGGAGGGATTTGAACTGCAGAGAGTCAGGGGGTAGGAGCAGGAGTCAAGGCAATGTCTTTGACGGGGTGAGTGCTGAAGCCAGTGTTGACAGTGTCCAGAGCAGGTGGTTGCTGACTGGGGTAGATTTGCTTAGTAGAAGCAGGTCTGCATTTTTTCCATCTCAAAATGCCCTTTGGATTTGGCATGAGGACTGCCAGTGCTGTAGGAGTATTGACTGGCCTGTTTAGTTGGGGACTTGCTGCTGGTCTAGCTGGTAGCTAAACCAATTCTAGAAGATTTCTTGTGGTGGCAGGGGAAAAGCTGCTAGGATTCCCCTGGTGTTTTGGTGCAGTTGGGGAGCCAGGGTCTTTCTCAGTTCCTTGCCACAGACTTGTTTTTCCCAAAAGTACCAAAAGTCCTCTGTGACTGTTGTTGCCTCATTTGGGACAGACCTGGCATGCTGGATCATGCCCAGATGAGATGGGATAGATTGTAGAAAGGTAAAATTGGGCTGAGAGGAGCCTGGACTCAATCCAGAGCCTGTTACAGGAACATGGTGCTTTGGGCTGAGATAAAAGGTTCATCTCCTAGAGCTTTGCAACATCCTCTCCCTGGTCGTGTTTTTCAGGAGAAGGCTTCCACAACTACCACCACACCTTCCCCTACGACTACTCTACCAGTGAGTTTGGCTGGAGGTTCAACTTAACCACAGCCTTCATCGACCTCATGTGCCTCCTGGGGCTGGCCAGCGATCGCAAGAAAGTCTCCAAGGAGGTCATCCTGGCTCGGAAAATGCGGACTGGAGACGGGAGTCACAAGAGTGGCTGAGTTCCTGCTCCCTTTCACACACACACATCCACACCTCTCCTTCCTCCTTTTTTCTCCCTTTCTCCTTTCTTGACCCCTCCAAACACGCTGGACAAAGGTTTAATGTTCTGTTTACTAACTACTGAATAATGCTACCAGTTTGCTTAAGATAACGGTAATGAGTTTTAATGCCCCCCTCCCATGCTGTATTTTACGTGATGTATTTAAGATCTAGGACTCTGCCTTTATAATGCAAGGCCACCCCTTCCCTCCTCTCCTTTTGCTTTCTGTTTTTAATCTTCAGCCCCTCTAACCTGTTTTCTGCTTTACATCATCCCAGTCTCTCCCTGGCAGAGAAGCTGGTAGGAAGTGGCCTGGGGAGGCCCATTGCAGCTGGCTATGTGCCATTTAGTTAAGGGAAGCCTGTACCAGACAGATGAAGAGTTGACCCAAAGTCAGTGACCCTCTCCCCACCACCTTCCCCCCAAAATTTCTGCCTCTGTCCTTCCTCCTTTCTCAAGGGCTGCTGAGAGATGTGACATGGCTAAACTGCTCTCCCTGGGAAAAGCAGCCCCATCCCCTTCTCTTGCTATCAGAAAGAGAGTTGTCTCTTTCCAATATGTCTCTTGGAAAGTGTTCTCTCCTGCTCCCCACCACATAGCCACTTTGGATGGGGAGAGAATAGTGCCCAAACTCTTTCAGAGCTCCAGCCAGATCCATCAGTGGTGGGGGATGTAGTAGCAGCAGTGGGCACTGGAGAGAGAGCGCTGGTGGCCTTAATTCCTACTCCCTCTGGTATCACAGCCTCCCTCCCTGCACTGCCCACTGTGCCCTGTGCCACGAGGGACTGGAGGTAGAGCACAGCTCTGGGCTCCATGGCCCTTCTGGAGAGCCACAGTGGGGAGGAGGGCAGATGGAGGGGTGTGCCACTGACTGCCAAGGGGTGGCACTAGCCTGGAGTGGTTTTGTTCACCTCCACTGCTGAGACTTTTGCTGGCAAATAGGACTTTGCCAAAATGGAGAGGGGGAGAAGGATGCAAACCAAAGCTCCACCTCTGAATTAAGCTGCTTTGTGTGTTGGAGAAACAGGGTCCCTGCTGGGTGGCAGGCATATGTGTGTGCCTGTCCTGCAGATCCACATCCTGTGCTGGGCACAGGGACAGGACAAGGGAGTACCTGCAGGTGTAGGGAGGAGCAAGGGTGTCCACAGGAGCAGGTCTTTTCATCCTCGGGGACTCCACTCAACAAGTGCCTGAGAAACACCAACGTGGGGCCAGGTGACACAGGAGGCTTGAGAAACACCAACGTGGGGCCAGGTGACACAAGTTGCCAGCGTGAGCTACCTCTGGCCTTTCCAGCCCAGGGTCCACTGTATTGGTTTGCCGTTCCCTGCTGCTCAGAGGGAGTGGGATGGAGAGACAAAAACAGTTCCTTGTTAATTCCTTATCTTGCCTCCCAGCCCCCTCGGCGAGCCATCTCGGCACCTTGCTCCTTCGCCAGCGAGACAGGCAGTGAGGGCGGCTGAGCCTGCAGAAAGGTCAATTACATCACTGAGCCAATGTGGGCAAGCAGCTGGAGGGTGTGCTGGGGAAAAAAAGTCCACGTGGGTGTTGTTTCCTGCAAGTTTCAGAGACCAGCTGGAGTTCAGGCGGTTGGTTAGGTTCTGGATGTCATAGCCTCAAGCCCCTCACTGGGCTGAATGTGCTTTTTTTCCCTTTTAACTCTCCCAGTTATCATTAATTTTTATTAGTAGTAGTATTTGTAGCAATAGTATTGTTTTTGTTGCTTAAATGCATCAATTGGAGCTGGAGGAAAGCACAAGAGGTAGCCAGAATGAAGTGATATTGGAGTGGGGTTTGCAGCATCTCCCTTATTCAGGCAGGCCAGGGAGGGCAGAGATGGAGTGGATGCCAACTTCCTCACCTCAGCTCTGCCACGTAGCAGCCAGGGAAGCTTCATGGGAGCGAATCTCTGCAGCTTTGCTTCCTTCTGCTGCTGTGAAACTCACCAGGAGCCAGGACAGCTCTGAGATGTTCTCCTTAACAAGAACACACTTGTTACTCAGCAAATAAGTCCTTCTCCTCACCTTCCCCTCCCTGCCACCACCATGACCTTGTTATTGCTCAGCAATGGGACCCTTCAAGGTTTTGAGCCATCTGGAGTGATGTGGACTTTAGTGAAGAGGAACAAGGAGAAATGGAGCAGAGAGTCCTTCAGCTCCTGCTTTCAGGAGACAGTGTCCTTACTGCTCTGAGGCTCTTGACTGCCTGGGTGCTGGCTGGGGCAAAGGGGGTTGTGGTTAGAGCTGTATCCTACCATTAAAAAAAAAAAAAAGGAAAAGAAAAAGCCTTCCAAAAAGAGAGAAACGCTGTTAGCTCTGTAATTGCAGGCTGACTTCACTCTAGTCTAAACCCCTCTGAACTCATAGAAGTCCCTAGAGAGGATGAATTTGCAACAGTCAGTAATTTGAAAGGGGTGTGGGGAGGGGAGAAGGGGAGAATGATTTCCTTGCTCCTGGTGCCCTTAAGGTGTAGAGTGACATACCCTACAGTAGAGACGCATGCTGTGAAATACTGCAATATTTCACATCCTCTCAGCAGAGAAGCAGGGCTTGACATCAAGGGTTCCTTTCAAATTTGGAACTGATTTGGGTCCAGATTCTGGAATTAGAGTGGAAGTTGAGGAGCAGTAACCAAACAGTCCTGGTGTTTGTCCAGTCACTTTAAAGGTAGATTGGCAAATATCTCTGGGTGCCTTAAATCTTTCTTTAATATACATAGAAGTATGGACAGCTATTTGCCGTATTTTTATTTTTTTTCCTGAATTATGAACACTTGAGGGGTTTCTTAATTATTTAATTGCCTACATTGAACTGTGGGTGCAGGTGATTTTGAATGTATTTGAGTTAGAATTTTTGTTAGATTAAGAAACAGATACAACACTTCAAGTAGAATTTTGTTTGAGATATATATATATATCTATAAATATATATATATATATTTTTGGTGGCACGTTTGTATCCTGGACGCATCGTCTGTATGTTTAGCTTAAATGAGTCTGTGAAAGGTGGAAGCAGAGAAGGCAGCAGTGAGACCTCACAGCTAAAGCATCTGGGACCCGTTTCCAGTTTAGCAACTCGTTCACTGCGTGATTTGGGACAAAGTCACTTAAAAACTCTCTGTGCCTCAGTTTCCCTATCTGTAACAGGGAGTTATGCCCTGCCTCCCAGAGGTGTGGTGAGGCTCGCTGCCGACCAGCTGAGCAGAGAAAGTACCACACACACCACTGCTGGCAGAAGCATGGACTGGTTTGTTTTCCAAAACTATTCCCAGCCCCGCTGGTATTGTGAAGAAAAGATGTCCAAGTGTTGGGTGTTCAAGGAAGGATTGGAAAGTTGAATCTGCACATTGTCTGAGCTCTGTCACTGTTGAAATGTGAGTAGGATATGATTTTTCACAGCTTAGGGATTTCTGCATAGTAGTATCTCTGTTTTGTGTACTGGAAAAGAAAAAAAAACCTTTTTGAAATAATTTCTACTAATATGGAAACAGACATCTGGTTGTGCTGATCTGAAATTTTATTTGTTCATAATAAAAATGATAAATGTTACTTTAAAACTTGCTGGACTGATGACATGGTGGGCTGGGCTTGATAAAGCACACGATGTCCATCAGAATGGGGAATGCTGTGCGTTACTGTTTCCAAACCCTCCTCCCTTCCATGAGAAGCATGAAAAAAACCCTCTGGCTCTTTAAGCACCATGAATGAGTGGATTATAATGGCTTTCATACTCCAGCACAGGCCAGGCAGGCACACCCCGCCAAGGCTGCCCCTGCCTCCCGGGGTTACTGCAGGTTAATTCATGCCGGGGCCCCTTGCCAGGGCCTTGTGGCTGGCGGATACACATGCAGCACAACACGTAATACCGGCAGCCGAGGCGGGTTTGTCAACCTCAGTGAGGGGAATTTTCCTCATGCGAGAGCGCGTGTCCGTGCTCTCCCCACCCCTTTTGCAGCTGGAGGGAAGTGAAAGGAGAAGGAGGAAATCCCCTGACCAAATCTCACAAATCTCCCTGCTCACCTAAACACCTTTAAACATCCAATCAGAGTGGCGAATACGGCCACGTTCGCATGTCACCAGCTTGCTCCATGCACGAGCGGGCAGAGGGCATGGCCTTGTTTGTGGCAACTTTGCCACCTGCAGCACATGGGGATCCCTGATCCAGCCTGCGTTTGCTGGCACCACCAGACACTTGCAGCTGGCATGCTGAATTCCTTGGCAAAACAGGCCCACACTTTGGTTTCCATCTGCAGCTACTGCTGCTGGAAGGCCTTTGGGTGGGAAGACCAGAGCCAGAGCATCGCAAACTGAACCACTGGGAAAGAGGGAAGGAGCGAGGGAGGCAGTTACTCCAGAGGAGTTACTCTGGGTTACTCCAGAGGAAGGTCGAGGCTCTTCCAGCAGCTATGTTCTTCCACCTGGAGGTGTATGACCAGCCCAACCAATTGGATGTGTGGCTGCTCTGAGCTGAGGGAAAAAGTAAACTAAATGCTACTGCTCATCAGCTGGTCACAGAAGTATGTCCCTGAAAGTGACAGAGAGGTGCTGCTTCTTTTAATTGGTGTGCTTTTGATCCCAGCTATGTTAGCATAGCCCCTCCTAAAACAAGTGAAACAGAGAAGGCAAATTTTCAAACCTCCTGATTATTCAGCCAAGCCTAAAAATAAAGTTAATGATCCCTCTGTCTGGATTTCGTAAGTGCAACTCCAATCTCGGCCTCTCCCTCTTCATTAAAGACTGTTACTAAATCCCCTGCCCAAAATACCTTTTCCTATCCTATCAAGTCCTTCAGCAATGCCAGCTCAGCATTTTTAGTTCATTGCCTGGAAGTGTTTCACGCATCATTTTTCCTGGTAATAAATTACATATTTCCTACGTAATCTACGAATTTGGGTTGCAATTCCAGCGCACACCAACTTTGCTCCTCTCAAGATTTCCCACTCACCAGGGATAGGGAAGGAATGAAAGAGTTAATACACCAAACGGCTCTGCTGGGTAGGAGAGGACAGGCAAACAAGTGCCTACTTGTTCAGACCCGAGGGAGAGCAGGGAGGGCTGCAGGCTGTCAGGGGAGGGTTTGCTGCATCTTCTTGCTCTGAATACAACATGCAGGAGATACCAGTGTGGTCTTTCGGGGAGACCAGGTTCTAGCTGCAATCCTCTCCCCAGAGCTGGGATGCAGTGACTACATCTGTGAGGAGGCCAGTGTATGCAGCCCAACACCCTGGGAGAGGGCCAGGGAGGGTGTCCTAGAGAGTCCCACCGGGAGCTGCCCAAGAGAAGGGCTGGGTACCAGCCCTGCACTGAGCCATAGGCTCCCACCACAGTGAGAAACCAGCAGATGCTGCTGACCCTCTGCGAGGGGCCAGGACCCCAGGAAGGCTGTGGGGAGTGAACAAAGTCCTAGGGGCGCACGTGGAGGAGATGGCACCACAGCAGCCCTGTACGGCAGATGGATGGATGGAGCGGCATTTGCCCCTGACGGATCTCTTCTCCTGGGGAGCCCCGGTGGGCAGCGCTCCGGCCATGACTGCAGGGCTGTGGGTGCAGCACATCCCCCAGGAGAGCGAGGTGCCCCAAGGCTGTGGCTGAGGAGGGCGTGCGGGGCCGTGGCCCTCGCTCGGCGGCCGAGGGAGAAACGGAGCCCTCCGCGCTCAGCCCCAGCCCCCGCCCCGGGCACGACCGCGGCCCCAGCCGGCTGACGGAGCGCGGCCCGGAGCGGGGGAAACACCCTCAGTGGGCTGGGCTTCCGCGGGGGTTACTGCCGGTCACCCGCGGCCCGCACCGCGTGTGCACAACAGCCCACGGCGCCTGACCGCGCCCGGCCAATCCCGCCGCGCCGCCTGCACGGCCCTGCCCCGGCCCTGCCCCGGCCCCGGCCCCGGCCCGCACTGGGACCTTCCAAAAAAGCTTCAGATGCTGGAGTCGTGGGAAATGCGAGCACTTCAGCTTGCGTTTAAAAACGAGCTCCGGTTTTGGCTTTAAGAAGACTGTAGTATAAAAGTATTAAAAGTACAAAAGAAATCCGGGAGACAAAAGGAAAAAAATTTGTAATTCAGTATGCGTGTAGACACACGTAGTCACTCTGAAATATGTACACTAACATACATAAACAACACACAAGTATCAATCATAAAGGAGGATACTTGGGAGAGAGGCTTAAAAATACAATTTTCAACAATCTAAATGTTAGCTGTGTTATAATCTCGTCATTCTGTGACTGTATATAGAAAGTTGGCACTACATAAAAACAGTCGAGTCCTCACTTGGAATTCTTAACTGAAAAGAGCAACCTGTAAATCTGTGTCTTTTATTTCTTTTTAAACTGCATGGAAAGATACAGCACTTTGCTGAACAAGTAGTATTTCATAATAGAGACCACAGTGACGACAGCTCTTACACGGCTTTGTAACAAATGCAGCTGCCTGTTTTACTTTTTTTTTTTTTTTTTTTTTTTTTTTTTTTTTTTTAAGTTTTCCTAAAATAGCTTCTTACAAAACTCTGGTCTTTATCACTCAAATAGAAGAAATGCCTATCCCTTTTGGAAATGCCTGTGACCTTCAGGCACTTTATATGCTGACTAAGTGAAGTTGGCATTTGGAAAAAATGATCCTAAACACTTCTTCCTTCATCTACAGAGATGTCTCACATTCTGTCACATTTACACAGTTTTATAAAATTAAAGGTTTCTAAGGTAATTACACAATTCTGGTAACTCCTGCCATGTGATTTTTAACATGTAAAACAAGAGGAGACTTACACAATCATAATATTGCTCTTCTTCCTTGTCTCTTTTAGATGACTAATTAAATACTCGTGATTCAAATATCACACATTTTACTACCATTTCATCACCTAAGATAGATTTAGCCTGCCCCTGAAGACACTATGCTTTGATACATTGTTCTTGGGTGAGCACTGGTAAGCGCATCATTAGAAAACCAAGTTAATTAATTTAATGAATTAATTAATTTGAAAGACTACAACTGTGACTGAGGCCAAGATGTTTTCTCACCTCAAGCGTGTGACGGAGCATCAGGCTGCCCTACACTCACCTGCCCACTATCCCCCTTCAACCAAAAGTCTTAAAAGATGATTTAGAATTCAGGTGTCTCTTTTCACAGGGCAAAGACAGTGGGGGCAGGTTTCAACTAACTTCAGCAATTTTAAACACGTATGAAATCCGCTCTGGTTAAATAAGCATCCTCCAGTCGAGGGAGACAGGGAGGTGGTTCCCACAGTGACTCACAGCAGTAATCTGAGATACCTGTTTTAGAAAAGGGTGAATCATCTGCTGGTGGTGCATTTGTAACTTCTATGTACGGATGCCTGTCTTCTAGATCATGAGTTTGGTGCAGTGAGTTCCTCACCCGGATTTTAATGAGGAGAGCCCTCAATTCTAAGCATGGGCTCTGAGTGCTCACAGTGAGAAACATGTCATCTGATGGCTTTGGTCTGAGAGTAAGCTTCCTACTTGGAAGCTAAGGAGGTTCAAAATGTTCCCAGGACAGCTGGAAATTTGAAACTGGAAATTTTTAGATGCACTTGGCATATAAGAGCACTTTTATTTTTTCATAGTGGAGGTGATAAACTTCTGGAAATTGTTTCCATAGGATGTCATGGCGGCAGACAGCACCAACAGGTTCACCAAGCGTTAAGGGACACTCACGGTAAACAAAAGGTCTATAACCAGACAGTAAAAGCAGAGATATGCCCTCTAACACAAAAACACAAAAGATTTGTGGGCACAGGCCTGAGTGGAGCAGAGCTCAAACAGCCTCAAACAGCTTGCAAGCTCTCCGTAAACAGCCTCTCTGGTTGCCACTGATGGAAAATATGACGTGTTAGGTAGTACAGCAGGATGAGGAATAGTTGCCAGTAGTTACCCTGCTCTAAATTCTGCTCTCATGATGGCCCCTGTTGCAGCATGGGACACAGAGGGCTGTAATCACAGCCCCAGGATCCCACCCAGCTTTGGGGGCAGCACTCCTATTCCTCCATGCCATTCCTTCCTGATCTTCCAGTTCACTTCTCCAGTCTCTGATTTTAATACTCCAACCCTCTGAGAAGGTCAGCCATCAAACTGTCAAGATGTTTGACAGCACACAATAAATATTGAGTCATTGGGAATGAAGCTCATAACTGAGTATGCCATCCTGAGTAACAAGCCCATCTCAAACTCATAAATGAATATGGTCTTTGGACTAATGACCACATAACATGCTGGGATTGATGCTGTGGAATACACTGCAGACACATGAGAGTTTGCAGGAAATATCAAAGCTCTTTAGAACTGTTGGTAACAATGCACTAGCATTGCTTTAATATTTGTGTGGGATTTATTTTCTGTGTTTATGAGATTTTTTTTTGTCTCTAGTCTCTCCAATGCCAATTAAGATGAGTCATATGCAGGCAGAGAATAAGAGGTTGTAATAGAGGAGCATCAAAAATGGAAATGTTTGTTTCACAACTAACTTTCATTTGGACTCAGAAGAGTGAAAAATTAAAGGAAAAACTTTACAAACTTTTTGGATTTATCTGAAAACAGAGAAAAATCTATGATCTCCCAGCTTTCTTGTGTGGCTGATTATTCATGAGGCAGTTCTTTTCTTCAGCCTTAACAGTGCTTGCTTTCCTTTGTCTTTGATTCGACTCCTTCCCTTCCACATAATATATCCCTTCCACATGATCACCAGCTCTGCACACAAACACAGCTGAGAAGTGTCCATGCAATACACAGAAGCATTTCATTTTGAAAATACCCAAACCAGAACATTTCAAAATGACCAGAACATTTTTTTTTTCTCTTCTAAGATGATATTTCTGGTTTCAGGCAACGTTTCAATTATGATGACCACATTTTCTGCTGGCAAGCGGCCCCCTCAGTGGAATTTAGCCAGTCACAAGGATGATGCAGTTTTACACCCGTTGAGCTGGGCCAGCCTGGAGTCCGAATCACTACTAATGAATTTCTTTGGTTCTCACTCTGCTGTTGGTTTCTTATGTGATGCTGTGCAGGCTTCTTAATCCTCCAGGAATTTGGCCAAATGCTGCCTTCCTCCTTCACAGTTTTTCTGCTATGCTCTATGGACAAAAGACTTCATGTTCCACATCCAGCACAGGGAAGCCAGAGTGTGGTTAGGGATGTTATAACACAAACAGCCATCTTAGAAATCTTCCATTTTACTGCTTTATTTAGAATTAAGCCATTCCTGTTTCTGTGAAGTTCACAAGGCAGGTCTTCAGCCATCCCTTAGTCTTTGAGGAAAACCAGACCACAGTAAACCAAACCATTCTTTGCTACTGAAGAACCCCTTGCCATAACCAAACTCCTGTGCAATGAGAGACACCGAAGCACTGAAACTAAAGTACCCTTTAAAGAGGTGCATGCATGGGTTTGTCTCTCAAGAGACTCAAATCAGTTCAGATTGCAGATTTAAATACATAATGCTTTTGAATGATTGATGGGTTAAGGTGCAGCTCTCCTAGCTTGTTCAATGCTTGGATCCTTATCTGGATGTCTTGAGCTAACAGAACAGCACAGACTGATAATAAAAGCTTCTGCCATTGGAACTGGACACACTTCATTTCTTAACAGCATGTTTACTATCATCTCCGTCTTCTACCTGAGCAGGTACAGGACATACTGCAAGGATCACTAATTGCCTGACACATTTTTGTCAGTAACCAGTTCAGTTGAGTTTTCCCTGCCCTGATGAGTTAACTTTCATTCAGCTGCAGTATGTGTTGTGCTGCAACAGATTTCCATTCAGCTGGAGAAACCCTTCTTCACCTCCTGCCCAGCCCTGCTTTGCTGCCCAGCAGCACAGGCACTGAGCTGGAGCACAGGCAAATTCTAAGCTCAGCCTCTGCCTTTTAGTTGCACCATAAAGATACACCTCCCTCCCATATGGCCAGCACATATAGATACTTCCAACCCAAATGTTTGCCTGGGCATACTGTGTGGTGTAAGTACCACTGGCCTCTGACCTTCTCTGGTCCCCAAGATAGGGCAGAGAGCTTTCTTGGCCTCGTGGCATCAGCTCTAGCACAAAGGGTAGTACCACACATGTTTATAAATGTGCTTGCTGTTCACTGCCAATGTTTAAATGCATAAGACTGCTCAAGGCATATCAAATCTTAATTATTTATAAGGTCAGTCTGGGATCAGGCATTGCATCTTTAACAGAAACCCCACTTCAGACCATATTAGCCTATTAAATGCACTAATTTCCCTTGTGTAAAAGGCTGCTAGGGAGAAAGAATGCATTCCTGGTCACAAGGGGTCCACAGTGCAGCAGTAAAAGAGAGCAGTGTTTACTTAAAAAGTGAGTTAGTGTAAAGATACTAGCCTCCACCCTCAGTGAAAAGTATTAAGACACTCTACATTAGCTAGCATAGATAAACCACCTACCAATAAAAGCTCAGATTTATAGCTACTGAAAAAGTGCCTCCTTCCTCATGTATTTGCAAATAGTTTTTCCATGGCTGAGAGGACAGGGTTAGGCAGCTCTTCCTGTTGGAGGAGATAGAGACACTGATACAGAAACATTCTTACTGCACGATAGTGAATAGGAGAGTACCATTGCCAAGAAACAGGCAGCAGAGGCTGAGAAATAACCTGGCTGCTGAGGAGCTTCTCAACGGAGGCAGAAGGGAAATAGGGTGGGAGCTAATTCCAGTTAAGGGCATGACAGATAACGAATGGTTTAGTTGCCATGGCTGGCAGGGTGTCTATCACACTGGTAAACGAATTAAAAAAAAAGAGAAGGCACTTGGCACTGCAAACCCCCAGCAAAGTCAATGCAGAGCATGGTCTATCAATAAGGGCTGCACGTGCCTCTGAGTTCCCAAATGACAGCTCTGTACGAAGCTGGATAAGAAACTTGACTTTGTGAAACATCCTGTAGCACTTCCCTTAGCACTTAAATCCACAGCTAGTGACTCTTTTTCACTGACATGCCAGCGTGGCCTTTTCGCGCTTTCCTGCTGGTTTATACTTTATAAACCTGCTGGTTTATACTTTTTATCATACGAACCACAAACTACTGCCTGTTTTAGATTTATAATTCCATGTAGGACTTCTGAATGCTGTTAAAACCTAACAGAAAATGCCAGCAATGTAAAGACATGCAATGTCTACACACCTGCCAAGCTCACCTCCACAGGTAATAGCTACACAGTTAGTTGTGAAGCACAGCAGTACAACTCTCTTAGTTTTCTCCACCATGTTATGTGGTGAATGAAGTTATTCATTCAGAGTGTTTCTCCATTTTGGTTCCTTTTAAAAAGCTGACCCCTCCTGTTTCCTTGGTTATACTAGGCAGATCCCCCCTGTGCATCCTGGTTCCCCAGCTGCTGACTGTAATGTGGATCAGAGCATCAAGCTGCTGGCAGATCAGACCAACAGGGTCCTCTCTGTCTGCTGTACTTGCACTGAAAGCCAGCCCTCCTGGTAAGATGGGGAACAAGATCAGCATAATCCTGCAGTAGAGAAGGGCCCATATAATGGTGATCAGGAGCCCTCAGACTTCTCTATTACAGTGCCCCTTTACCCAGCCCTCATTCCTAGCTGCTTTGGCTGCTCAGAACAGGAGCCTCTTCAGAGGGCCAGACTCCATGAAGGGGAAAAGGCAAGTCTGGATTTAGGAAGAGTTTCAGAGCACTTACCCCTTTCCCCTACTGTGGACACCCAAGATGATAAACACTCCTTTCTCCAGGCTTGCTGGCTGGTATTACACTCAGCCTTCCCAGCTACACATCGACTACAGCCCAGACTTCTTTGGAGACCATTGCCATGCAGCCAGAAATGGTGTTTCCTCTTTCAGCAGCTGGAGACCAAGACTCATCTGGGCGAGAGGAGGGAAAGCCAATCAAGAGCACTAGCAAAGCTACCAGTCTGAGCCAGTGCTGCTCAGAAAGGAACCAGACTGAGACCTGCTGAAGGAGCAGACTCTCTCATTAACCACAGGTATAGGAAAGCCCCAAGCAAACCCATTCACGAGTAACCAGCACTGTAGGACATATGGCTAAGATCCCAGATAGCTCTTTCCTGGTTTGAAAGCTTGGGCCATCCCGCCCTGATAAGTTTCCATATAGGGCAGAGATGTAAATTGCTACCTGCTGGGTGCCACGAAGTTACACTGCTCCTCTTAACCCTTTTCGTGTCTGCAAGGAACTCTGTTCTTCACCAGCAGTTGGGCTGGGCATTGCAACACGGCAGTCAAAGGAGGTCATTGCTCCAGGTATGAGAGAGCTGGGGAAAAACCTCTGCATGTCCATCCAGATTCAATTCCGTGTAGTGGTCCACCTGAACTTGTTATATGTTTATGTATCTCTAAAGGATGAAGAGGTCCAAGGAACAGCAACGGAAGGGTGAGGAACCCCAAACAGTCTGCAAAACATGAAGGGCTGTGGCAGGGAGCCTCTTTGTTGCATGCAGGCTGTTATAACAGTTGGAGTAGATAAATGTAAACTCCAGACATACAAAAATGACAGTATCAGTGTGCCCAAGAACTGATAACCCTCCAGCTTATTCCCTATGAATTCAAGTCCACCTCATGCCACAATATTGTGTTCTGCAGAGGACATACACCTTCTACCACCCCAGTAAAGTACCATTTCCTGGTATCATAAAAGACCCCTTTGAACAAGTTTATGTGTTTAAGTTCAATATGTTTCTGTAGATTCAGATGGAGAAATAGTGACCAGAAAACATCACAGGCCAAAGTCAAGATAAATATATGCTAAGATATATGAAAGTTTCCCATGGCCTGACAATCGTTGGAAATAAGTAATTCTGATGAATTTGCAAGAAATTAACAACCTAGATCACCAGAGTTTAATGATGTACAAGGCTGCCAACACACATTAGCATCTGCAACAGGTTGTATAACTTGGATCACACCCAGGAGGGCAGTGGCTGCTCTATGCAGATTAAGAATACAGAGTTATGTATACAAGTGGTGAAACAAAGTGCCCTCTGAAGAAATTTCGAAAGACCTACCTAGAAAGCAGTGGTGCGTCAGGATGACCTTCTGCTTCCGAGTGTGCACATTGGGGTTGGCCTTCCAACGGCTGCTCCAGCTAATGAGCAAACGGGAATGATGGGTGTGTTATGAGAATAGTTTCCTGTTTTAACTAATAACACCTTGATTCTATTAACAACAGCAGCTAATGAATAAAAGATATTTTAAGAAATAGCAGTTGTAATCTGTGTTTTCCCCGAACAGTATTCTGTAAAAAGGAAAAAAGGAATTTATACCACTTGGTTGGGAAAAACATGCTGAAGACAGCACATTATTCATTCTTCTTCATGGTGGGACCTGCAGACCCAGCTAGGACAGATAATGTTAGCACAGGACAGCTTCTTTGACCAAACAAGTCATGAAATGGTTTGTGGAAAGCCCCTCCTTCTATAGAAAATCCAGTCAAATTCAGCTCTGGGGAGGTACTTGACAGGAACTATGTGCATGTTTGTAAGGGCAAGATCTGTTCAAAGGGAGAAGGTCCTATGTGAGAGACAGCTAAGTGCTTTCTGCTCCATCACCTGCACATTGTCTCCTGTGCATTTCTTCAGTGCATGGCTGGGGACCAAACTCTGCCACTTAATCACTTTACAGACATGGGGCATTGCTCGAGTCTGCTGTTTTACTAAAGCATCACCATAGGCAATGCCTTGTGGCTGCCACAAATGTACAGAGATGCAAACTCAGCACTTCCAATGCACAAAATTAGTAAGTGTTGCAAATAAATGAGACCCACAACATTTTATCTTGTAAGCCTCCCCCTTAATCTGCCTCCAGGTAACCTGCATTTCCATCTCTCCTGGGCTGTCAAGTTTGTGCCTCCAATTAAGGAACAGCCAGATTTCTCCATCTATAAAAAGAATGTGAGGTTGTTTGAGTAACTATTGCAACAAAACTAGCTTTATTGGGTCAGGCCAAAAGTATCCTCTGACTAACCACAGCCAGCAGAAGTTGCTTTGAGCCTTATAGAAGAACAGTCAGATTATATCTGGACCTCTATTTTTAATAACTACCAACAACCTCACCCTTCCATGGAAGTGCTGAAAGGTTTGAGCAGATCACACGATCCTGCAGCTCCTACCCTGGAAAGAGTTTATAACCCAAGATGCAAAACCCCCACATACAGATGCAGGCACAGAGCTGCCTTGCAAGAGGCAGCCCAGAGCATTTGTGGTGAAGCTGAGAATCAAATGCTGTCTCTGGCCACTAGGTTGTATTTTCAAAAATATCTGTCCTAAATATGATGGGAATGATTAAACTAAAGAAACAAAGGCTTTTGACAGATGAAATTTCCTTCCAGATTTTCTGGTGCTGTTTCAGCTTTAACACTGAAATTCCTCATGCGCTCCTGACCTCTGTGAGTGCATGAGCACAGCACTAACACAGACCCAGATGAAACACTATTCAAGCAAAACTGTCTGCTTGGTGAGCATATTCCTATTGTCATCTCCAGTATCTCCTTCGATACCAGCAACATCATGTTTATTAAGATATGGAGCAGAGCTTTTCCAGTGCTTCTTTCCTCCCCACCCCCGTGCCCCCCCCCCCCCCCCCCCCCTCCACATTGTCCTCACTGATGAGATCCTGGCTTTGAGAACTTTCTGGGTGCAGGCAGCCAGAGCTGGCACTCCCGGCAAGCTGTGGTCAGCAAACATTTGCAATCAGCAGCTGACTTCCTGCTGTCACCTGCCTGCACAGGCAGACAATGAAACGCTTTGCCTTTGTGCCTGGTGCCACACTTTGAGGGCAAAAGAAGGTCCCTCAACCTGTGGGACCTTCTGAGCCCCCACATTGCCTACGGCTGTTGGATTTGATTAGTGCTCAAGTAAAAGAAGCCAAATTGTATGTGATCGAAGAATGGGGGAAAGTGAGCTGGCTCAGCTATGCTTTAATGCTATTAGTCATGAATTTTTACTCAATGTTCTCAAAGCTTGCTTTCCTTTTTTCCTCTGATCTCTTTCATCTGCACGAAACATGGGTGATATCAGTCTTGCTGAGATAGTCCTGAAAACTTTGCTTAGCTTTGATACTTCCACCTCTACCTCAGACTTCAAGGAAAACCTGTGGGGTGTCAACACCTGTTGAGCTAAAGGAACTCCTTTCCAATCCTCTGAACCAGTGTCAAATTGTTGTCAAATCGCCACATTTCAAGAAGAAACCTTCCTACTTCAGAAAGCTACATGCCTTTACCTCTGTGCACCAGCAGGTAGGGTGGCTGATTGCATGGCTCCAGTGCCCTCTAAAGCTTTCAAACTGCTGCTACCAGCAACCCAAACAGATGCCCCGTCTTGTGGCATTTAAAAAGCCTTAGGGTAACAAGTGAGAGTTCTCCAAGCCTATATTGCCAAACATGCCAGAGAGGAGCCAGTAAGAACCTCAAGATTAAATCCCATCACTTTGGGACTTAAATTACTTGCAGTGCAGATGGAGTGGGTGAGGGAATGTGTATGAGGTAATTTATACACCCACTCAACTTAAATTCCAGTTGCATCCATTCTCTCCCCTCAGAGAAATGTCTGTGATCTGGCTCTGTATTCAACAAGGTGAGCATATCAACTTCTGCATCAGTGGGGTAGAAATTTACAATTCCCCTTTCCCTCTGTTAGTCTC
The DNA here is from genome assembly GCA_038380795.1 of Pyrocephalus nanus. NCBI lineage: Eukaryota > Metazoa > Chordata > Aves > Passeriformes > Tyrannidae > Pyrocephalus > Pyrocephalus nanus. The sequence continues at coordinate 19,484,026 of CM076268.1, forward strand.
ACGAAGATTAAAAATGTGCTTTTTTTCAGCTGATGCATAAAACATGAACTGTACTGGAGCTCAAGAAGTTGGGATGCTCATTCCCATCTGCCACTAATCAGCTGAGCAACCTCAGCCATGTCTTTTTCTTTCTTCACAAGTAGGACTAATCTCCATCACACCAAGTCTCATGCAACAAACCCCTGCTGCAGCCTGTGATACTGCTGCACCCATTAAAGGAAAAATTGGACCTATCCCAGATGGCTTGGCAAAGCAGTTGGTTTTGAACTATCCCACAGCCTATTTGATTCTACATTCTTGCTTAAGATCTTTTTGCAGATAAAGAAAAAAGTCAATTTCAGACCAAAAAAGCCTTTAAAAATTTCACAACGTGTAATAAAAAGGTTTGCAATTGGTTTATTTGCTTAGTGATGAAATAACAGAGGATATAGCCACTGGAAGCATTTCAGCTAGAATCTGCTTTTTGATATCAGAGGAGATATGATAGCTGTTCAGATCTAGTAGGAGTCCCTGTGGACACTGTTTGAAGATCAAACATTTGTAATTTTCCCTCAGACAGGACATCCTGTCAACCACTGCAGGGACATGGTCACACTAAAAAAAGTGCCAGATTTTCTGTTTGTCTGCAAGCACCAGAGAGTTTTTGAATCTTAGGCTGACCACAGAAACCCAAGAACAGTAAACTTCAGATAAGACTGATGCCAGGCAAAGGGCTGGTTGATGCACAACCCACACTCACTGACATATGAGGAGCAAGGGGTTACTTAAGTGAAATGTCCTGACCAGGCACTGCCAGCACACAAACACCGGCTAAGGCTGACATCATCCAACCAAGATAACAGCTCGGGGACTGACCTCATCAAAGGTGGCCTCAGTCTCCAGCACCTCAGATGACACTTCGCGAGACTCTGACCCTCCACTTCATTATTTGTGAGGTCATCAGCTGAGAAATAATCCTGGCTTGGCCAAAGAGATCCCACAGCAGACCTGCTCTGGCATTGGGAAGAGCCTTCAAATCAATTATTAAGATGTTCAGAGACCTGAAAAACAAAGCTTTCCTATGCCTCTAGAAGAGGGCACAAAGGTACTTAAAATAGCAACTGTGTCCCCAGAACTAATTCATAAGATTTTAGACCCTGATGATATCCCAGCAATGAGCAGAAAAATGTTACATGGGAGGTCAGGCTGCCATGTCATCATCAGAAGAGAGACTTTCACAAGCCTTCATTACATGTAAGGCCATGGACAAGGGCACTGCTTTCCTCAACAGCAGAGGACTCTAAACTGTCAGAAACAAAGGCTCTGGAGCCTCAGGTTCCCATTATCACAGCCAAAATCTTGCCTTTACACTACCCAGAGCATACCTAGTTACAGGAGATTGACGAAAAACAGAGAGAAGTAAAAAAGATAAGTCTCTACTCGACAAAATATGCTTTCCTCCCCAAGAGCAGACCATGCACTGCTTTGCTCCCCATCTCCTACACAGTACAAGTTACAATAAGCAGTTTCCCTCTGCTTCTCCTTTTCTCCAGCAGCTGTTTTACCAGCCTTAAACAATGGCCTAAACCACAAGCAGAGTTTCTGAGGCTTAATCTCTAAACCTGCACTACAGTTTTGTTGCAGCCCATCATTCCCCTAGCACATATCATCAACACCCTACATACTCAGATCCCCCAAATAACCTTTCAGAAGTTCTTGTTCCAGCAGGCTCCTTTTATAGAAAAGTCCCACTGCTCAGCTGCCCTCTACTCCCCATGAATCTCCCTACCTGGAAGAAGGAGCAGGTACAACTTCCCTCAACAGAGAAGTTATGACTTTGTGCGAATTTCACGACAAAGTCTCCAAAATGCATGGGCTAAAACCCTAACTATGCCTGAAAGAAATTTATTCATATATTTGACTGAGCATAAGAGAATGATCCACCATCTTAGCCTTGCATAGAGGTCACCCAGACCAAGGTTTATATATACAGGTGATTTTGAAAATCCTGCCAAAGATACTGTGAATAACACAGTTTTCAGAGGTCAGGGGCTCTGTTTTTTTTTTTTTGTTTTTTTTTTTTTTTTTTTGTTTTTTTTTTTTTTTTTTTTTGTTTTTGTTTTTTTGTTTTTTTTTTGTTTTTTTTGGTTTTTTTTGTTTTTTTTTTTTTTGTTTGTTTGTTTTTTTGTGGTTTGTTTTTGTTTTTGTTTTTGTGTTGTTGGTGGTGGTGGTGGTGGTTTTTTGTTTTGTTTGGTTTTGTTTTGTTTTTTTCCCCAGAAAGCAGAGATTTAATGACCAGGATTATTTTCCTTAGATGTTTTTGAGTTCTGCCCTTGGAAACTTGCTAGTAATTGCTAGTTCTTTGGGAATTCTAGCTTTTGTTCTGTCAAGATAACCCAGCAAAGTGGGAGGGAGAGCAACTCCAAATTAGCATTTAGCTGATGGTACAAACAACATACTTGAGGTCACCTTCTCCCTGTCATTATAGGGCTTAGCACATTTTGAATGTGTGTGCTTTTACTCAGCTCAGATGAGGACCCAACAGTATCTGCTGGTGGTCCAAACCAAAAGAGTCACTCAGCTCTCAATGAGAGCGACCACATCTAGGACACACTGGGGCTCAGGTCAAAAGAGGACACGGCAGTGGACACTGCCATTTGTCCTTATTTGTTGGGACATCAAGGGCAGAAATCTCAGAAGACTGACTGTTTTTATTGGAGGACCTACAGTCTTCCTTGTGACACATAGGTCACTTGCTACTTTGGTGTTTGGGTGGACATGACAGGATGCTGCTGAATTCTCCTCTGCAACATCATATATGTAGTTGATTTGGGAGAGCAGGGGGAGAGACCCCCAGTTTGGTGGAAATACTGACAGAGTCCTGATATCCAGATCCTTCCTCTGAAAGGAGACTTTGCTACTGGAGTCAACGTAGCAAACAAGATGCCATTTGATTAGTTAGTTGTTTTCTGGCAGTAGGGCCAGAAATGATTGCAAACTGCTCTGCCTTTGGCTAGACATTTGATAGATTGCCACATTATATATTTATTAAAGGAGTGAAGAAATACAAACTGGATAAAAATAGCAAGGCTTGGATTAGAAAGTGGTTGGCAAATGACTAACAGGTTCACTGTTGCTCCAGGATGCCTAGTGTTGCCAGAAAGATCCTGCACAGTGTGGATGTGGGTCTGCCAATATGGAGCAGAGGAGACATAAGACATAAATCTGGCCTGAGGAAGCACAGTGAAAAATACCACGAGGTCAGACTGACAGATGTCTTGGTGAAGAGAGGTAGTATGCCAATGAAATAGGCTCTCTTTGGTAGAGGCTGCAGATAGGTCTGCTCCTCGCAGCCCAGCAAAGCTGGAAGATGTACACTTGGAGGTGAGGTGCACAGTGGTGTCTGCTCTTCTGCCACCCAAGCTGGGAAGTTCACTCTCCTAGTGGCAGTCAAGCAGTATTAGTGGTCCTCACATTATTTGCGGTCAAAACCTCCTGTTTAAAATGTCCTTTTAAGAATTTTTAGTCAAAAGGGAGTTTTCATTAAGAACTGATGCCTTCTACCTCCAGTGGTGCTTCCAGTGGATGGTTAAAAATGGAAAAGGGACTGGATGGCTGGAGGGTTCAGTCTCCTAAAGCCTTTGGCTTTTGCTCCCTCTTTGGGTGGGTCAAGAGTATCCCCCTGTAATGGAGATATTAGTTGATTCTCTGGTGCCAGTGTCGTATTAGTCGAGCTCTTAAAGGAGTTGCTACCTGCAGAGCAATACTACAATTGCTAAAAAATTGCCCTTTGGGATCCAAAACCTGGAATTGACTTATTTTTCCTACACAGAAGGAAGCTTCTATCAGGCTATGGTGGTGGCACACGCATTGTCCTGCCACTTGGAGGGCAGTCACCTCCACTCAGAACCCAGATGACCTTCAGTCATTCCAAACACACAGAATGGTTTTATATACACATACTTTCCTCCATCACTTCTTGTCACACATCTGATCTGGAATCAGTATGGCAAAAGGATTGTTCAGGTAAACTATTTCATATATAGACTTTGATGCTTCTATTAAGATAATGAGTGGAGGCTGCCATTAAGATCAAGGGCTCCATTGTTCTGGGTGCTGTACTGTATCTATACTACATTCTGTATCTACACGCTAGGATACACCCACTGTCTCAAAAATCTTACAGTCTAAGTAGACGCTTGAATGGGGAAGGAGACAGAGGCATGTGAAAGAGGAATAATTTATCTAAGATCAAAGGCTAAACTGGAATTAGAAGAGCCGATGTCCTGGGTGGGATCTGTTATCTCCTCTTAGCATAACCACCTACCAATGACTGACACAGTCTGTAAATGCTCATAATAAAAAGCATCCCAGAAACAAGCCACGCGTAGTTTCTGAGGACATTCTGTGCTTTCTCTGGTTACAGTTCATGGGCGGGTAAGGGCTGTTCCAGCAGCTGCATGCAAGGCTTCAGACGTAGCAACAGCAAGTGGACCGTGGTTGTAAGAATGAGTCCTGTCATATGCAGTCATCTACCAGCACACCCTGTGGTGCTAATGAAAAAATCCCTTCACAGAGTGCACTGTGTGCATTATTAGATGAAGAGCTGAGGCAGCATCGCCATCCCTCAGTCGGACAGGGAACTGCAGGGGCAATGGGTCAGAGATTGGTGCCTGCACTACCACAGTGCATTACAGATTCCTCTTTGGTCACCCTGATGGCCTGAGATCTGAATCATGTTGCCATATTTCTGAAAAATGTGGAAAGGAAGGGTCGGATTCTGTCTCCAAACAGGTACTCCGATGTAATTGGACAACACAAAACCTGGGAGTTAGCACATCTTTCACAGTGGCAACAGGTAAGGACAAAGCTATCTTAAGTACATCATTCCAGAAAATACCACCCAGTGATGGATAAATATGAACATTAGATTCTTCTAATGTGGTGGTGATTGGGGTTTTTTGCCCCCTTCTCTCTTGGTGCAGCAATACATGCTTTGTCCTCTAAACATAGAGCTCAATCCTACTTTGCATGTGTTAATGTAAAACCAGTGCAAACTTTGCTATTGATTTTCATTCTGTCACCAGATGCAGGTCCCCATATAAACACCAATGTTTGGGAAGAGATTAATTTATACAGGATCCTCTTTTGCTTCTGAGGTGGTTCCATTCCAGTGTATGCCGTCTTAGTGCCCAGCAACCTCTGGCCAGAAACCAGAATGTTCTTGCACTTTCTACTATAGGGTACCCCCCTTCTCAGCGGTGATACATTGTATGGGTACCCTCAGCTCCCTCTTCCCCTCCCTAGTAGCAGGCTATTCTCTGGTCTGTTTTCAGCTCAGATGTACCATATGAGACAACATTTTGCTGCTTAGATCTGGGCAAGTCATTATCAAGTGTACTGAGAGGTTGCAGTAGACCTAGTCCTGGGATGCTGCAGTGATGGAGGTGAGATAAGGAAGACTCTGTAAAGCATTCATAGAAAGCAAACTTGACTGCTGTCAGTTATGGCAAATGAACAAAGTTTGTCACCATGCACTGACTCCCCTCAGCAGCACCTGACCAGCAGGAAGCCATCTTTCCTACCTGTGAATCAGTGCTGGCACTCAGAAAAGGTTTTTTATTTCTAGCCACAATTCTCTTTCCTTCACTCTCTGGATCTGTTTTTTAAGACTCAGGGAAAATCTTGATTAGGACACAGGCCATGCTTTTAGCCTGTAACCAAAATATCTGGTCCATTTAGACTGGAAAACAAACATCTCCTTCAGAGAGTGTTATGCTTCAATAAAGAACCTCTTTGTGGTGGCCCTCGTCAGTGATGAAACCTTGTCCTGGCTGGCAGTAGGAAAGCCAAGGGGCTTGTCCCCAGCAGGCCAACAAAAGTGATGCTTTATTATTTATGCTGGTTTCTTGGAACACTTATAAAAGAGGTCAGGGTTGGCCAACAGCTGTGTGTCTGCAATATTTTTCCAGCAACCATCAATAAAATGCTTCATGCTTAAGATTTGACAGAAAGCTGGGTAGTGGCTCTGACAACAATGGCATTTACATGATAGATTTTGTGGTACCAATTTATCTTGACCATCTTGGAGCTTTCTTCATCTTGGCCATCATTCAGCCTCCAAGCTCATCATCATCACCATTTATTGGGACTATCTGACTATTCTGGCAAAAGAGATGGTCCCAGTCAGTGCATATGACACTGGGGAATGCTGGAGCTGGAGCCAGATCCTGCACCCTGGGTTTTATTGGGAAATGATTCAGCTTTCCTTACAGCTCGCTGGGGGCCACCACACCCCATGGGCTGATCTGATGCTCACCACTAAAATGCAGCCACTCCCAAAGTGAAGAGTAGCAACAAGTATTACAGTGAAGGCCAAGAGAAGTTCTTGGCCAAGGACAGAGCAAAAAAGATCCATTATTTTAATGTACAAACACTGCACATCTGAGAACTCTCAGGCAAACATCCAGGACCCACACTCAGCAAGTTTTGGTCAACGCAGGGAGGTTCTGTGTGCCTGCTTGGCCTCACTACCTCCTGTAATTTCTGGCAAGCCTTTTGACAATTGGGTGTTCATTGGAAAGCCCGGTTGTTCAGAACCCAAGACTGTGAGCTTGCCTTTTATGAGAGAGAACAGCATGTTCCCAGCCCTGCCATTTCCAGAGGAAACAAGCCCCAAGAGTACCTTAAAGGCTTGGACACAAATAGCTTGCGCTGTGTATTATTTTCAAGCCAGTCTTATGATTTTGCAGGTCTGACTCATTGCAGGTAAATGCAGAATGTTAGTCATGATAGCCATCTGTAGGCAAAGAGGAAGAACCTCACTGGACTCACCCCAGAGCAGTTTTTGTTGTAGGGCAAAGAGCTGAGACAGATTTGTGGGTCCCTGACCTTGGAGTCTGTCTGAGGATCTGTGAAAAAGTGTGGATACAGACTGTGCACACTGCTTTACATCCATCCCCCTGCTGAGAGCTGATGAGCATCTGATCCTTCCTGAGCTAAGGCCAGGTGTTGGTAGAAGACTCATCAGCTGCCATGGTAGCTGGTCTGGGGCAAGTGTGCACACGAGTGGCACTCTGCAGCAGAGAACCTACAGCAGGGTGCTGCTGTCCTCCACCCATGGGCACAGCCATCAGCAGCTCCACTGCTGTGAACACAGGCAGTCAGAATAATTTTTGGACTTTACCCATGGTGAGGCCTCAAGATACTTGGTCTTGAGAAGCAGGGAGGAGGAAAGGAGAATTTTTAAGCTTGGATCCCCTACAGATCCTGTTGTCTGCGCTGGACATGGCCAATGTCCAGCACAGAAGTATTTTGTTGCACCCCTGCTATCCAAGGATGCTCTTCTGCAGCAGCACTGAGCCTCAGCCCGGCTGCAGGCCAAGCTGGGAGCACCATCTGCCGGCTTTGACACGGCAGGCTGGCTCGTCAGAGGGACAATCACAGGGTAATTCAGGGCTCCGGGTGCCGCTGCATGGTCATTGGACCGCATAGCAAATTAGAGATGAAAAAGATCACAGGGTTGCGTAAATCCCTTGGCTAAAACTCCTCCTGTCAGCCTCACAAAAGGGACTCCAAACCAGTTAGTCTCTCTGCACTAGAGCTGGGCAAACTTACTTGGGTGAGTTGTGAGTCGGCTGGAGCTATTTACAGCTCCTTCAGAGCTTGTGAATAATTTCAACTAAAGAAATTCAAAACATGTCACTGGGAAGCCCTCTTAGTGCTTAATTCTTACAGTTTGAAATGCAGTTTTGTTTATAAATATTTCTGCTAATAATAATATAGAGGGGAGCACTGGGAGCCTGAAAGGGAAACAAAATGTATGTCTCTGGTGCAATAGTGCAACATTTAAGCAGCTTCCAGGTAGATTTTTGTTGTGTTCCTCAGGTCTGCCAAAGACCCAAACTAGCAATTATTTACATTGCACTGCTTTACCTGCCTCATCCTCTGGTCCACAGAGCTCCACACAGCTCTTAAATCCATAGCCTTTCCCCCTTTTTTAAAAAAAGTTTTTGCCATGCCCCAAATATTCAAGTGCAGTGGCCAAGGGCCAAGCACAGTTCCCTCTTGAGAGGTAGAGCCCTTGTGGGTGCTGAAGGGGGACTCCTTTTACAGAGCCACCTACACTGATGCCTGTGACACTTATACCCCATGACTCTGATCTTGTCTGTGGTGACTGAGCAAAGCTCTTTGAAGGATGTTGTCCATGTCCAGGATGAGCAGTAGCACATGGCCTGGGCTCCTGATCCCCGTGATGGGGAGCTCTGTGGGTGCCACTCCACGTGGGAGTCAGGCTTTTCTGCGGGGTGCACGGGGACAGAAGTGAGGTATGGCTGGCAAGTGGCCCGAGTATGTTGCTAGACCTGGGAGCTCAGTATGGTCCCTCTCACCTACAGAGGCTACCTCACCAATGGCCAGCCAGTCAGGAATGTGTTTTGACTTGCTCAGTCCTGCTCATCCTAATTACACCTTCCTGGAGTGCTATACATAACTTCCCTCCCACCGTCACTGTCCTTTCTCTCCAAGCTGATCCTGCTTGTCCTTTACTGGCAGACCACCTCCTCACTTTCCTTTGATTTTCATCCCCAGATACCACCTCTCAGCACTCCTGTCTCTTTCCCTCTCTCAGCTTTCAGTTGCCTGGTTTGTGGGTGCTGGACAAAGATGCCCTGGACCCATATTTGCTTTCTGAACTCTTAAAAGGAACACCTTCTTTTGGTCAACACACCATGAGCCTGTGCAAGTCACTTCCACAGCAAGACCATTTCTCTAGTACTGTAACAGAATATGTGATAAAGGAATCATTGTAGCCCATACTAAGGATGAATCAGAGCTTTTGAATTATTCTAAGTTCACCTGTTACAGGACACAGCCAACTTCTACCATGACTAAAGAGGATTTTTCCCTAAAGATCTTTGCCTTTCCCTTGAAACTGGCTGCCTTAAATATCAGACTATTCAGATGGAGGCTGAGGCCAGCCTAGGATGCAGGATCTATCCCCAAACCACTGCCTAGCTCACTCCAAGCCTCAGTTTTACACATTGTAAAATGAGAAAAGCGGGAGAGTTGTTTCACTAAGGCACTTAGAGAGCTAGAGGTGGAAAATGCTTTGTAGGTGTTCATGCCTTGAACCCTGAACCAAACCTCTAAAGCCAGTGCAATATTTCTGACCCTTCTGATATGAAATAATTTTTTTGATTTCTTATGCACACCTTAAGCTTTTCTCTAGCAACTAAAGAACAGCCTAAACATCTGACCCTTCTGCCTTCTCCACAGCTGGGCAGAAGTCACTTTCTATGAGATATGTGATGGATGTGTCCAGTCCCACAGTTCACTGCAGTGGATAAGGATCCTCTGAGCTGTCCCTGCATGAACTGTAAGGAGAACCTATGAATGTGAGGGTACATTCAATAATGGTAAAGCACAAGAAGACCTTGCAGGAGGCTGCTTGGTGTGCGTCACCCATGCAGAGAGCAGCATTAGGGAACATAAGGGTTACAAAATCAAGCTTACAAGCAAAGAGGTCACGCAGCCATTTGCGTGTCCTGATGTGTCAATGCTGTCTTTAATGGCACAATCTCCGACTGATATAGCTAAGCACGAAAATAAACAGAGAGGCTTCTGGGCACATCAGCACCTTTCCTACCGTTTCGGAGACAAAATGCTAAAAAACCCCCATGTTTGCTTTCATTGCATGTCAGTCGATCTCATGAAAGCCTTTATTTGGCTTTGTTTCTGGAACCACTTGACTGTAGAAGCAGAATAGCAGAGGGCATGGTCAATGAAAGATTGCAAGCAACCCTTACACTTTCTTGGGGTGCTGGTGGATGTTTTGACAGGCTTTAGGCACTATTGAAGCTGTATCTAGCTGGTGCAAAAGGAAAAGCTGCAATCAAGTCAGTTGAAATCTGCTTCCTGCACTGGAAGCTGGACCTTCCTAAGACTATTCCAGATCTTTTGGGGTTGAATTCTGTGTGCTGCCCAGACAAGATTCATTCCTCTTTCTTTTGATTTCATACCTTTTGCATATATTTTAACACAGGCAACTGTGAATTCCTTCTTGACCTTTTTAATGGACATTTTGTTTTAAAAAATCTGTCCTTTGGGCACTTTGCATTGACACCAAGAATCTTCTGAGATATCTGTGAGCCAGACTTGGAATTATTACCGCCACTTTTTAACCTCTTTTTTATATTCATCAGTTGTATTGGTACCAGGGTGGAAGGTAGCAAGAACATTAGAGGCCTTATTTTTTTTACTTTTTCTGTGATTACTTGTACAAGTTCTTTTCAGACAGTTCAGATTTTCTCTCTACTCTGGAAATTAAATGTAGACATATTGTACTAAAATTGTAGTTTGTTATTTTTAACAAGCTGGAAGCAATTAGTGCAGGTGGTGGTAGATTGTCTGCCTCCTGTTGTCCTCAAGCCCTGCCTGATGTTCTGGGAGATGAGCAAATAGTCAAACACACATTACAGCACTTAGTGCAAAGGTCAGAAGAGATCTGTATAGGCAAGGGGGTCAGGTGGGGTAAACGTACCAGTCCTCACCATAAAATGTATTTTAATGTTCTTCTGGGTCCATTTTAGTAAATTCGCAGAGCTTTGGGCAGAAACAATAACAAAATTTGAAGAACATTATAAAACAATATTGCATACCATTTCTTTAGAGAGTGCTGCATATAGTCTTTTAAAAAGCTTTTGAGAGCTGTAATTAAATGTTTTGAAACATGTTTGGGACAGTTTTGTTTCAGGCTTTGTCTCCAGCTTCTTTGGTTTGACAAACATGATTGTTTCCAGGAAAGTGACTGTTGCATTTAATAGGAATTAGAAGTTGGCAGGGGAGGCTGCTATTTCCAAAGCTGCTGGTGCTTCTGTGAGCTTGGAAAAAGGCCTGGCTGTCTCTTGTAACAGTTAATAAAAAAAATGAATTCCACCTGTTTATTTCGGATCACCTACAATTAATTTTTTCCTATTTTTTGCAATCTTCTTACTTCACTTGTCTCGGAGTAACAAAAACAGCCCACCCCAGTGAACCCAATGATGTCCTTCCTTTTCAGTTGGTCAAGACATATCTGGAGTGTTGCATGATTCCAAAATGCTGATGCTGCCAGACCTGAGAAATGTGAAAACTTGGGTTCAAAGTCCTGAAACAGGCAGCTGGAGACTTACAAGAAACAATTGGAAATTCTTCTCCTTCCTACCATTGGAAATAGATGCCAAGTGCAGGGTGGTGGCATCCCCTGCATCCCACCAGTACTGTCCCAGTGGGACTGAGCCCCTTGGCAGCCCCTCAGCTCCTCTGTGGCAGCATCAGCTTCTGCAGCTGCTCCCTTCACCAGGACAGCCTGGGACGGAAAGCACAGCCACCCTTTCTACTTGAATTAGACCACCAAAACCATTATACTCTGTTAAACATCACAGCATTGAAATTTTATTTCAATATAGTTAATAATAAAAAGAATTTAAAATAAATAAAGGGCATATTTCCCCCATCTTTCACTTTCTGAGGTTTTATCTTCTACTAAATAAATTTTCAAGCTTTCTCTCAGCATACATAACACCTTCGATCTTAAAACGCCTGTGGCTGCAGGAGCTGCAGCTTTAGTGAGTGCAAATACCATCAGACTTGCTGTAATAGGACACAGCTGGGTGGCACAGCTTGCCCTGGGATCAGTTTTTGGCAGCTGCATTTTCTCCTTTCCTAGGTACCCACAAACTGCCCAGCTGCCCCTGGGCTGAGGTGCTGCCCTGCCTGGGTGGGCAGCACAACAGGCAAAGGCAGTGTTTTGCCAGCTGTGTTCTACGTGCTCTGCCCAGCTCATGCCTAGCCAGAGCCTCCTGACTTGGGCACATCTGAGCTCGCTAGGAACTCCATCTGAGGGCAAACCTTAGCTGGGCACATTTTTCTCCCTGAATCTGTGTGACTTGGGAGGGATTTTCATCCACCTGATGTGTCCCCAAGCAAAGCTCAGCCTCCAGCCAGCTCTGCCTCATGGCCCAGCCACAGGGTCTCGGTCCTCTTCCAAATCCTGCCTGAATCCAGCCCTTCTGCCTGGCAGCTGCGCCCCAGATGAAATGAATTTGACTGGTCTCAGATCATGTTTTGGCTGATCATGTCCACAGCATAAAATTTGGTTCAGCATTGTGAAGAAAGAAGATCCTCCTATGGCTTTGGGACACAGTGGTGCAGCTGATCATGTTGATCTAGGGCTAGTCAGGATGTCTGTGGTGGGTGGTGGGACAGTACTGGGATGTCACACATGGACAGCAGGATGGATGCACTTCTAAGTAGTTCTAGCAGCTGTTGGCTGCTAGACTGAGGGATAAGTCCTCAGGGAGAGACCACTAACCCTCCCATGGACTTTATAAGAAACCCCAAAAGTAAAAAATTAAGGGGCAATGGGAAGGTTTACTCAAAGGCCTTTCTCCTGGGGTGAGAACGGCACAATGCAAACAGGAGGTGGGAAGAAAGAGCAGGTCACCAGGATGAAGGAGAAGCAGATGGAGGTAAGAACTGGCCCTGATTTCCCTTTAACTGCTGGGGGAGACTGAGGCAGAGACAATGTTCATTTATCTGTGGCTCAAGCAGCAGACACAGACAGCCTGAACCCAAACTCCTATCCCAGAGCCCCCAGCGCACCCCAGGCTTGGCAGTGTCTCCAAGACAGGAGGAGGTGAGGGCACACCAAAATCAGCCCTTCCAGTTGCCTTTGCAGGGAATGGAGAGCCAGGACAGTGCTGGTGGAGATTGAATCTAGTGATTACTTTAGGGGATTTGCTGTCTCTTTCTTTATCCCTCTCTCTCTCTTTTTTTTTTCTTTTTTTTTTTCTTTTCTTTTTTTTCTCTTTTTTTTTTTTTCTTTTTTTGTTTTCCCTTTTCCCTCCCTCTTATCCCTTTCGTGGTGCATTTGTCTTCGAGGAACCTGGGGTGTTCTTTTCATCAGCTCAATCTCTCTCTGGCACTTGAGTCCTGATTGGCTGAAGGACTTAGGGAAAAAAAAATCTTTAATTAAGTAGATAATCTCTTCTTAGGAAGTTCTGCGGCTCCATTTCACCAACCCCCTTTAGCTCTTACTTTAAGATTGGTTACCCTTTGCAGAAGTTGGGATTCAGGAGGCATACGCCTCTTCATCACACCAGGACTGCCGGGTGGAAAATAACTTCCCTAACTTAGTTGTGCCTCTTTTTTTTTTTTTTTTTTTGATTCTCAGGTGGTGGTGGTACCCAAGTTGTGGGAGGTTTTTTTGCTGGTTTGTTTTTGGTTTTGTTTTGTTTTGTTTTTTTTTTTTAGGATCTCCTTTTTTTCTCTTTATTTGGATTTTATATTTCACATGGACCCTTATCTGGCCATCTTCTTCTTCACTCCTTTCTTCCAATCCTGCTGTGCCTGGTGAGTATCGAGAGCACCTCAGTCTGTGTCACAGGCAGGTGCTCTTCCCAGATACCCTAAGAAAATTTCTCTTCACCTTCCTAAATATCCCCTCCTTCCCATTTAGCTCAGTTCTGTCCTTAATGGAACCAGGTATTTAACTAAGTCCCAACACACTCATTGGTAGAGTGTGAAGTCCCCCTTTTCCCCTGTGCCTCCCAAGAGTAACTATGGGCCAAATCCTGAGCTGGGGTAAAATAGAGGAGAGCAGATGCTGAGGACCTAGCCCCTCACTTCCAACTGGGAAGTTAACACAACAGAAGAGCAAGGGACTTGTTTTTCCAGAGGCTCACAGTCAGCTTGTTTCTTGTCTTAATCAGTCAAAGGGGGCTTCTCTCACACTCCCTGAAGAAGAACGTCCCTGATTAAGAGCTCAGAGCCAGCAGGGGTGAGTTAGATCCACAGGACTGTCACTCTGCGTGAGAAGCCTGAGATCCAGGCTCCTTGGCAGACACAGGGTCAGAATTACATGTCTGAAATTCACGTATTAGGATTTCTTGGGGAGAAGCTTTTGGTCGGAGATTGCTACAGTTTGGTTTCCAACCACTTGAGTCCCGTCAGACCAGTTCCACTGTACACAAATCTGTGGCCATCTCCTATGGACTTGGTATGTCCTAAGGGCAGTTTTATATTTATTTCCAGAGAAGTTCTATAAGGATGAATAGAAAGAGATTATACTTGCATCAAGTCTCATATCATTCCTTGCAGAGTATATCAGTCCCATGTCCACCCAGGGCATGGGCTTCGTAGGTATTTTTTCCTATGTGATTTTTACTGAGAATCCAAACTTTATTATCAATTGCTGTGATGCCCTGGGGAATCTGCAAAATTGGTTATCTCTAATGGCAAAGAAAATATTTTTCTGTTGAATGACTAAAGTCCCCTGCCTTCCCCATAGCAGAATTCTAGGGTTATTACCATGGATGGACAAATCAAAATTATAGAAGGAGAAACTACAGAATAAATGGGAACTCATTCCTGCTATCTGAGAGTGAGATTTTTTACTTCCTTCATTAAAAGAATGTGCAACAATTTGTACATGTCTAAATACTATAAAGCAGCAAACTCAAGATAAATCTCCCCTCTGAAACAAGGAGAATATACATGTTCTACAGAAAGGCTAGGCAAGAGCTCATGCTGATTTTATTGTTATTTTTCTGCCCTACCTATGTATGTGTCTTGCTTTCCTCAATAAAAGCTGGTTTAGAATGCATTAAAGAAAAAAAATCAACATTTTGAAGAAACAGCTGCAAAGGAAAAAAAGTTCAGTGCACAAAGTAGTCTTAAATATGGAAATCTGAAGCATTTTCAATCCAAAGTTGGATGTTTAATTTCCTTGTCTGCTTTTCAGAAGTTTTTATCTAAGAGAAAAGTTTATAGATCAAGATAACCCTGCTTCTCTCTGCATATTGCTCATAGATCATGAGTTCCTGAGAGAAAGGAAAATTGCAACCTTTATTTGAAATTATCATTTTATAGACACTATCCCTTAACTATTGAGAAAAAAAAAGCAAAGTTTGTGGGAATCATAAAATAATTCTGCTTGAAATTTGTGCTGGTTTTCCTTATCTGATCCAACAGCTTAAAACACAAGTTAATTTTCTCCTGTGATTTAATGAAAAGAATTGGGAGCAAGTGAGGGGGGCAATATAGAACAACAGAAATTATTTTTTATATATATGTGGCCACTTCCCTTCTCTGACCATGGATTAAATTCTACCATTTAATTGACCATCCAACCACTGTATTTCTAGATGATCAAAATGTCAGGGTTGCACTGAGGAACTAAAAACCCCCAAATAAAGATAACAAAATAAAGAGAAATGAAGGAAAAAAAGAGTAAAGTTCCAAATGTGATTGAGTTTCCACCCAGTCTCCTATCCCATGGGAATAATGTAACAAACTCTAATGCAGCAGTTTGTTTCTAAGTGGTTTTTTTTGTATACTTCAGCTGTGGGACTTCCTTTAGTTTCCAGCCTCCCATGTTTTCTAATAACCTTAGGGAGTTCATACATGAGCATGAAACTCAGATCCAAAGTGAAATTCTACCCATTTTCTGTATTTACAATAATGACAGTAAAGATCTAAATACAGCTTTATAATTTTCTAAAGAGCTGAACCAGCAGCACAGTAGCCTGAGTAGGTGGTAAGGTATCAAACAAATATTTTAATGGGAGATTAGATAAGGCTCTTAGGGCATATTAAACTGAGGAGAGGAGTGCTGTCATTGGTTAAAGTTGTAACTGAGATGGAATTATCAGAGGCTTGTTATTATTTGATATGTGTAAAATATAGTGGGACAGCTGCTTGGCAGGGTTCTTTGCTTTCAAATTCAATAAAACCATGATAGAGAACTCCTGCTATAGATATTAATTGGCTTTGAGATAATTTCCTAACATCGAATGCAATGAAAATCTCTTGTCCTAGATTTGCTTTTCACCTGGAGACAGAGTTGCAGTGAGGGAAGCAGTGTACCCTGGCCAGGGCCCTGTACAGGGTGGAGAGGGGGCTGAGGAGCTTGGTGGGTCTCCTCTCTCTACCTGCTGAGGTTTGATTCTGTGTGATACTGTCCTGGAGTTTGAAGGTGGAGGGAAAGGGGTTTACGTAGCTAGAAACCTTGTGAGCTTTCTGAGAGAAGAGGAATGACTTCAAGTGTTCCTTTTCATATGTGTGATTTTAAAAAGTCACCAAAGTCTTGCAGACTGGGATGGGTAACATCCACTGTGGATGCAGCTAGCTAATTATTTAGGATTACATTCTGCTTTCCTTTACAATACTATGTAAATTTAGTAGAAATAAATAAATATTTTTTGTAAAAAAATCACACAACAGAGAAAACAAATGAGAGATTCACTTTGTAGTGATTCCAGTTTGCAGCACAGAGATGATTCTAGTGGCATGGTCAATATTGCACTTCATCTGTGAAACTTGTGGCTTAATTGCTCTCTATTGTCACTGGAGGCTATACAGAATGGAATTAGCTAATTTTTCTTAGCTAAATCATAAAAGTAAAGATAAAGCACACAGATTTTGTCTCCATTATTATCTTTCCTTCCCTCTCAGCAATAAATGAAGAAAAATTTCAGCTAGCCTCCAGCCACATGGCAGTCCCAGCTCCCTTCTCCTGAACTCACTTGCAGCTGCAAGAGTTAAATGTTGGGGTGTCAAGTGCACCAAATCCAAATGAAACCTTTACTTGTCTAAGCCCTACAAACCTGCCCAGCAGCACGCCTGCCTGTTGATAGGAGAGCGCAAGGGAAATGCCTTCTTGTCTCTCTGACTGCTTAAAAATGTTTAGAATATCCTGCTGGGAAATTGCTACTGTATCATTTGCTCAGCTGCAGATGGTGAATTGGCATACCCTGAACTTGGCCTTTTTGTGAACTTGAGGTTTATCCTGGGAGGAACAGATCCTCTGCTTCAATACAGTCATGTCAATTGGCTCCTGATAACAGGCTGGTTTGCTGTAAACCCTGAATTTTTAGATTATTATCCTCCCCCTAAAGCCACCCTTGCAACTGCTCAGATGTTCCTAATCCAAGGTGACGCCAGCAAGGGTTTGAAGCAAATCCCTCTTACACACTGTGTATTTGGGTTTTCCTACACACATAGGAAGCAATGCCGATGGGATGTATCTCTTGTTTTGGCCACAAAAGCAAGATAAGAAAGGACTTGCAATTTTCTAGTTCTTGCCTACAAAGGGGCATTTTACCAGAATTTTCTCACAGCTGCTACAAGGGGCTCAGATTCACACTGACACCATCCTGAGTGTGGTCCCCATAGCAAAGCACTTAAGGTCAAGGCAAAGGACAGGAGGGAAACCAGATGGAAAAATGACTTGTTCATGCTGCTACCCAGTTGCGTTAGGATGGGGACCCATGGAGCTTACACAGTCTGATTAGCCCCAGGTTCATGGCCCTGTGTGATTCAGGTCACCCGATGCTCTAATCACTCAGCTACAGATGCCGCCTCTCCAAGTCCCAGGAAATATTTAATTAGCTGTACAATGCAGAAGCAGCTTCCAAAGAAAAATTCCTCTGCAAAACAACCATCGACTTCGTGCTAAAGTACCCATGAGCTGGAGCCCAGCCGGGTCCGATTCCCAAGCCTGGAACAAAGGAAAAGGATCTCCTGCTCTTGCACAGCCCACTCCCATTTTGAATCTTTCCAAACACAAGCTTTCATCATTATGGACACATTTTCACCAAAAACCCTGACAAAAACCAAACAAACAATCAAATTTAAAAAAAAAAAAACCACACACACACAAAAAACCAAAACACACAAAAAAACCCAAACAAAAACAAAACCAAAAATAGTTAGACTTGCCAGAGTGAAGCACTGCAAACTCATTCTCTCAACTCTTTCTAAATTGTAACAGCAAAGATCAAGTTTCTTGTGATTTTGACCAAACTAAAGTAATGAGATCTCCTTTTTGTGGTGTACTTCGGAGACAATCTCCGTAAGGGCAGTTCTAGTGGAGGTAAAATGGACTCACTAACTCCAGGAGCAGTTTTCTGGGGCAGGGCAACATTCTCTCTCAATCTGTCATGTAACTGATGTCTGGGCACCAGTCCTGCCTCCCTGTTTGCCCCTGTGTCTATGGCAGGGCTGCACTTGGTCCTGCAGCTTGGGATAGCAGTGCCTGCTTCAGCCTGTGAATGCTTCCACACTGTCTCTGCTGCATTTGTAGCACAAAAGGAAGGTACCTTTCTCTCCCTTACCAGGAAGATACCTGTGGCTCATTTGAAGCAGAACATCATCTCGAGGAGAAGTTGAGAAGCTCAGTTTCTATCAGTGCATGCTCCATCATTTTCCCTGATCACTCACTCACTGCAAGGTCTCAATCCACTCATGACACCTCTCTGGCCTCAGTGTCCTCCCCAGGGGATAACAGCACTCACCCACTTCTCTGGGGTGCCAGCAGGGGAGATGCTCCAGAGATAGTGATGAGAGTTATTTTTCAAACCTAGAGAGGCCGGAATTAGGTGTTTGTAGGAGAGATTTCTCTTTTCTCACTTCCTTTCTAACTAGAGATATTTGGAGTTGGCTCTTGGGCCTTTTCAACATGTCAGTCCTTTCTGCCATGACATGGCTAAGCAGGATTGACCCAGACATTCTCCAGATTCCATAAGGTGGTCACTGGACCACATGGAGCCCTAACACTGACTGACCATTTCAATTGGAAGTCTTTCCTGCTGGAAAAAGACTCAGACTGGATAGCATTGGTTCAGCAAGTTCCCAGGGACAGTGTTGGAGACCAAACACACTGCCTGGCCCTTGGAGATTATCCCTCCACACCTTCAGTGGGAACACTATAAAGTTTAATTTTGGCTAAGCACCCCCATCCCAAACCCTCAGGGCTCCCTGCAGTGTCCAACCGGATGAGGAGGACATGTATACTTGTGTTCAGCCATCACTATAACCTGACCAAGAGGGCAGTCAGAGGTGTCCCTGCAGGAAACAAGGGACTGTGATCTGGAGGGATGAAGCTGGGACACACTGCAAAGGAGCAGCAGTGCGACCTCCTCCTTCCCTCAGCATGGTCCAACAGGGAGAATGGTGCTGGCACTTGTTCCAGCTCCTGGGACTGATGGACATGCTACTCCGAGTTAAGCTGAGCACCAGTTTGGTGAGGTAAAAAGCAACGCTGGTGGAAAAGAAAAATATTAAAATAATGGGGGGATTGCTACCAAGGGTAGCTGAGCAGAGGAAAGCAAAAGGAGGGAGCAGTGAGAGGGTTGCAGCCCAGTACAGCCTGGTTGAGGGGAGCAGGGGGGGGGGGAAGGAGATTGCACCATCCTGTCTCTCAGGGATCAGCAAGGCGAGATGAAGCAAAGACCAAAGGTGCCTGCAGCCAGGAGACTTCAGGCAGACTTCGGGGGAGTGAGAGAAGAGCTCTGGGATGCCTGGCATTCCCCAGGCCCCTCCACCATCACCCCCTCCCTGCTGACACTGTCTCTGTCTTCCAGGTCAGTGAATAATTTCCTGATGACGGGCCCCAAGGTAAGAGAAATCCCTTTGATCTCTGTCCCTGATTCCACTAAACCCGGGGAGGGAGGGAGACAGAGAGACAGGGGCTCCCCTCCTTACCCCTTCTCTCCGCCCAGCCTTGGCCAGAGCTCCTCTCACCCTCAGATTTCCAACAACAAGGCAGAGAAGGACCAGGAAAGACTTGCTACAACTGCTTGAACTACATCAACCCTGAGTAATACTGACCTGGGGTTCTTTTAAGCTGGTTGGGGCCAGATTCTGGAGATTTGTCTATTGACACCAGCTGAAGCTCTCAGTTGTCATGTATTGCTTCCTGGTGATCAGATTGGCATTAGGACCCACACTGATCCTGCTGGAAAGTACTTTCTGTAGGCCCTGTAAAACATAGTTCCTCAAGGAGCACCCCTCTAAATTGACAGGACCTTATTCAGTATTTTTGACCCCCTACATCCTTGCTCTCCTCTTTCAAAGGCTTTCTTTTCCTAAACAGAACCAGTTGTAAAATTTACCCAGTTTTTGTTCTGGCTCTTCTCCAGGAACACCTCCAGGTCCATCTAGCTCTTTCTATGACTCTCTGTGCACTGGTGGAGCAACCTTGCCCCACAGCACTGGCTGTCTCCTTGGGGCTGTGGTGAAGGAGACAGGCTGAGGCAACCTGCTGGCCTGGAGCTTCCTGATCTCTGAGCAGAAGGTTTTGCCTCCTCTAATGCTGGAGAGATAAGGGACTCCCCATGGCAGAGGTTGGCTGGCACAACTCCCAGTGTGGCTAACAGCCAGGAGCTCAGCCTTCTTCCCCTAGGAGGCTTAGGCTCCAACCTAGCACAGCAGGAAATACCTTTGCTGCTGCTGCTGGTGAGCTTTGCTTCCCAGGGAAGCCAAGCCTGGGAGACCTCCTGAGCTCCGTGTGTCTTGTCTCTGTAAGATGGCATGCAGGTTATTTTCAGTTGAAAATACACATCGTCCCTGTGCTGACCCACTGCTCTGCTCCCAGGCCTATCTCATCTACTCCAGCAGCGTGGCGGCCGGGGCGCAGAGTGGCATCGAGGAGTGCAAGTTCCAGTTTGCCTGGGACCGCTGGAACTGCCCTGAGAGGGCATTGCAGCTCTCCAGCCACGGTGGGCTGCGCAGCGGTAAGGAAAGCATTGGATACCACTACTGGGACCCCCTTGCTACAGGTTAGATCCCATGGCCCCCTCCTCTCTTCCCAAGCGCCTCCTTTACTTCCCCATCCCCACCTGGGATGCGCCTCTCCTAGGAATCCCTCAGAGGGATCTTTCCAGAAGACCCCTTCACCCATCAGCTCCCCCACACACTGGGATCCAGCCTCAGCACAAGGCAGCCTCTCAAAGCCAGCACCACCTCTGGACCTGCCAAACCCCAGCTTGCGCAGGACAACCTACACAATTGCCTTCCCACAAAGATGCACTGTCCTGACCTCCACATGGGTTGGACACGCCATGCCTAGATGGTGTCCCAGGGTATCACAGGGAAGCTGAGAAGCAGCACAGGATAGTGGTGTGGCAAGCAGAGGGATATGGCTAAAGAGAGTAGGAAAGAGTTCATCAGTGGCTGTGCTCTGGCCAAGATACAGGAGAAAAGTCTTCGCATAGCCTCCAGATATCAGCATCTCCCTGGGCCGAAATCTAGCATCCTTGACCTGGGCCATTGCAGGGCATGGGGCTGTGGTCATTGTCACTGTATCCCATTCCTTACCTGATTGCAGGCCAAAGGAAATATTTCAGTGCATATGTGGCTCTCTAGACCCATGTATGATGCTGGGCTGAGCTCATACCTGCCCTGTAGAGGCAGGACCTGGGTGTGGAGGAGAGCCTCAGGCCTCTGGTGGGACTAGCAGCAGGTAAGGGACCAGGGCCCCAGGCAGAGGTAGACAGAGGTTTCAAAGTGGGGCCTTGAGGAGAGAATTGCAGCTCAAGTCCCACTCTGGGACCCAGAACAGATTCCTGAATCATTCTGGTCAAGTCTGTCTGCTCAGATCCACACCTTGCTGGTATTAAATGAAAGCCAAAGGCTTGGTGAAATCAGCTGATGATCCCCACACTGATCCTGGTGGATAGGTATGGTCACTGCTCAGAGCCCTTCCAGCAGAAGGTAAGGCTCGAGAGGGCTGTGGGGAAGAAGCTCTTTGATCCTTGGAGAGGGCCCCTTCCCTCTGGTGTTAGTGAGAACTGGGGGACATTTGGCCATCTGTGCTATAATGCCATTGCTGAGCTCCCAAAGGACAGCCACATGCTATCTCATCCACACCCTTTGAAATGGCATGAGTCAACTTGGATCAAATTTGGGAGGTTCTGTCTTCATGCAGTTCAAGCCCAAACTAAGCTAATCTGACATGTAGGTCCTCCTCCCCACCCTACAAAGCCCTCCCCACAGCAGATCTCTTCCAACGCACACTCCTGCATGGCAGGAGTAATTTCTAACAGTGGTCTTGCTGTGAAATCCATAGCACATCTGCTCTCTTTGTGTTCCCACTTGACAGCAAACCGAGAAACTGCCTTTGTCCATGCCATCAGCTCTGCAGGTGTCATGTACACACTCACCCGGAACTGCAGCCTCGGGGATTTTGACAACTGTGGCTGTGATGACTCCCGCAATGGACAACTGGGTAAGGAAAGATGAGCTGCTGCCCCTCACTCACATCCCAGGGGGCAGGAGAAGCTCTTCTCTCCTCTGCTGAGGCATGCAGAAACACCTCTGCTTCCTGGTCCCCACACCCGGAAATAATGCCCAGAGCAGAGCTTTGCCCGCTTAAAACCAAAGTGATTCTGAGGAATTTGGAAGTAAGCAAACCAAAGTACCTCTGTGGAAGCTAATTGAGGCACCTTCAATTTATACCAGCTGAGGCTAAGCCCTTGATGCTTTCCATTACTTTCTAAATGAGCAGGAAAGTAGAAGGGGTTGCAGTTTCCCTGGTTCAAATCAAGAACTCTATTCAAGCTGCTGGAGACAATGACAGTATCATATGGGCAGAGGAGCGGATCTGATGTCATGCTTCTCAGTGGTGGTCTTGTTAGAGCAGTGCTGATCAGGGACCTCGGGGCTCCCAGACTCTGCAGGACCAGGGTGGCCCCAGAGCAGAATGACCAGGAGGGAAAGCAAGGTGGCAGTCATAAACCTCTACAGCACTTCTCAGCAATGTAGGCACACAGGAGAACAACCAGGAGAACCACTGTGGCAGCACAAGCCTTCATACCATTCATGTCACAGTGGTACCCAGATCCTCAGCCACTAAGCACCCCGAATGTGGAACCCCAGCCTGCACCACTCTAGCTCTCCACTCAGCTTTCACAGAAAACACTGACATTTAGGTTTTTTTTTTTTTGTTTTGAATGGAAAGAGGTCAAATTTCAAATTATCAAAATCTTTTAAAAGCCATGCCCTGCCCAGCCAGTCAGTATGTGTTAGTTTATGACAAACTCTTCTGGAGTGTCCAGTAGTTAGTAATTCACTTTACTGGCTAATAGTTTTGAAAACAGCCACTGCTGCTTAGGTGCCCAAGGTTTGAGAATGCCTATCTCTAGCAGAGAAAGACTTTTGGGCAATGGCACACCAAGTTTTATCTTCTCTGGAAAACCAAGGTAGTTATGCTACATTTCCTTTCCCACAAACATATCTGTTCTTCATGAAAATTTTCCATTGTGAATTAGAAGCTTGCAAGGCATAGGAAACTTCTGGGCTTGACCAAAACAGTGTGATTCAATTCAGCCATTGCACTGAATCCCTTCAGTCCCAGCTCTTGATTTGGACTTCATCATCCACTGCAATTACCTACCTCCCATGAGACACTCCTGCCTTTCCCTGGGAGAGGGGCTGCCCCGGGGAAGTCCAGGCAAGGGCCAGGCCTTTCAAGAGAGGCACAAGGCCATTAAACCACAACTCCCAAGATGTACTGCTAAGGCATGTTAGGGTCAGAATGTTCCAGATTTCAAATCTTCATAAATAACTTGGCATTTTTCTCTAGGAGTAAAAGAAGCAAAGAGTGTGACGTTTTTCCAGTCAGCCAAGCTAAGTTATCAAGCTCCCACGCAGTTAGGGAAAGTACCCTCCACATATTTTTGTGCAGCTTCACAGTTTTGTACTGACTCCTTTGTTTCTTTATGATATGGAAAATTAGACCCTTCTAAGATGCCAAACATCATCCCAGAATTCTGGGTGTGCCAAAAAGAGGGCCTTCTCAACACATATGTGCCAGGCTTAGGCTGTTTCAGACAGAGGGGAATCTGTTCCCTCTGACCAGGATGCCTCGACCAGTTTGCTCATCAAAGTTAGCAAGGTGCTGTCCCTGCGAGTCAGACTGAAGGAGCTCAAGTCAGGGTTTGAGAGGTGATTAAAGACCCAAAGGTTTATCTGTATGGCTGCTAATGCATGATAATTGTCAGCTTCTGAACCCTGCTTTATAGAAAGCTTGGAAACCCCTGCATTTGTTGTACAGGACATATCCCTTCACTGCCTGCCTGAGACACATGTTATGAGCTCCAGGGACAGGCATCTGGGAGTATCGTGAGGTCTGAATTTGCCCCACAGCCTCCATTCCCTCTCATCACTTCTGATACCCCAGAGCCAAAAGCGAGGCAGGCAAGGGGCTGGTTCTCTGACAGCACACATCTGATCTCCTCTCTTAGGGGGGCAAGGCTGGCTGTGGGGAGGCTGCAGCGATAACGTAGGCTTTGGGGAAGCCATTTCCAAGCAGTTTGTGGATGCCCTGGAGACTGGACAAGATGCCAGAGCTGCTATGAACCTGCATAACAACGAGGCGGGTAGAAAGGTGAGCTCCTCTCTCCCTCCAGACCTGACAGTGCATACCAGATTGGCTCTGGCCACTCACCTTGAAGAATTACAATTTGCTGTAGCTAAAAACACGTATCCAGAAGAAACAACTTCTGAGGGGATGGCAGCAGCACAATGTGACGTGTGGTGTTTGCTCTAAGGTAGCAAAGCTTTGTGATTATAGTGATAATGGTTTCCTGCAGTCCTCTTTCTCCAAGTTCAAGGAGGAGAGTACTGTGGAAAAGCAAATCTGTGAGCTTCAGGACTATGGTGCAAGGAGGGTTGATGGCAAACTCCTCACAGGCCTGGAGCCATGATTCTGCATGCACTGCAGTAGAGAGACAACCCTCCGGGCTTTTTCTTGAATCCCCTCTCTCTGCTCACTCTGTAGGCAGTTAAAGGGACCATGAAGCGGACTTGCAAGTGCCATGGTGTGTCAGGGAGCTGCACCACCCAGACCTGCTGGCTGCAGTTGCCCGAGTTTCGGGAGGTGGGAACTTACCTCAAGGAGAGGTACCACAAAGCCCTGAAGGTGGACTTGCTGCAGGGGGCAGGGAACAGCGCTGCCAGCCGGGGTGCCATCGCTGAGACCTTCAGCTCCATCTCCAAGAAGGAACTGGTCCATTTAGAAGACTCTCCTGACTACTGTCTGGAGAACAAGACACTGGGGCTGCTGGGCACGGAGGGCAGGGAGTGCCTGAAGAGGGGCAAGGCGCTCAGCAAGTGGGAAAAGCGGAGCTGCCGGCGGCTGTGTGGGGACTGTGGGCTGGCAGTGGAGGAGAGGCGAGCCGAGATGGTGTCCAGCTGCAACTGCAAGTTCCACTGGTGCTGCGCCGTGCGATGCGAGCAGTGCCGCAAAAGGGTCACCAAGTACTTCTGTGTCCGCAAGGAGAAGTGGGAGCGGAGCGGAGGTGGTGGGGCCAGCCGCAAGCTCAAGAGAAAGCTCTGACTTGCTTCCATGGTCCTGCCTGCCCCTCTCCTCTCTTGCCCTACCCATCAGCCCCCGGCACCATTTCCGTTTGGCGTAGTTTTGTCTCATTCCCATTGCTGCCTCACTGGGGATTGGGCAAGGAAAAAGAGCGTTGTATGAGTCCCCAGGTCTTGGCCACACAGGGCATTAGTGCAGTGGGTGATGACTTCTGGTGAGACCTTCAACTGTTGAAAAAACAAGGTGAGATTTGGTCCCTTCAACTCAGAGTCACTATCCAGTGTTGCTAACCAGTTTTATCTCTGAAAACACAGGAGGTGGCTCCTCTGCTTTTGTTTGATCCCCAAACAACCACCAAC
This sequence comes from Pyrocephalus nanus, assembly GCA_038380795.1. Classification (NCBI taxonomy): domain Eukaryota; kingdom Metazoa; phylum Chordata; class Aves; order Passeriformes; family Tyrannidae; genus Pyrocephalus; species Pyrocephalus nanus. Next base: position 19,509,502 of record CM076268.1, read on the forward strand.
TCTGGGCTTTTGAGCAAGATCAATACTTAGGAAAGCACAAGGAAACTGAGATGACACCAACAGAGTTGGGCAACTCAGAGCAGTAATCCCTAAATGAGAAGAGGCTTTTAGTACCCTAAAAAAATAGAGGCACTAAAATAAAGTTGTTATTGCCGAAGCCCTACACCATGAGGGAATAGAAAAGGCATGCAACTCCTTCCTGCAGAAAGCCAGAGTCCAGGAGACCCACTGCATCACTGTCCATCCTTTGACAGCTTTGGTAACCTCTCCAGTGCTTTACTTTGCATTTGAAATGGCAGCAGCAAGACTGAAGCTACTGCTTGACCTGCCCATTAAACAGCTGTCCAAAAAAGGGATCCCATCACTTGTTTTTTACATGCTTTCTCTGTGTCTTCCAAGCCTTCAGGTCTGGTCTCCCTTTTCACTCCAGCATTCCTGCCAAAGCCCCTGACTGATGCCACAAAGATGCCCTCACGCTTATTTCTGCGGTCCCTTTTTCCTCCCAAATCTCTCCTAGAGAGGAGCTGCCAGCTGAGCCCCTTCCCCACCTCCTGGTGTACTTGCCAAGCACTCCTACCCTGTCAGCTAACTAACTAAATACTTCCTCGTAGTCTGAGAAAATAATGTCAGTTACTATTTAAAGGTGGTGTAAATAGGAAAGTGAAGCACTTTGAAGTTTAATTTATTGCACAGTTACTGTGATGTATACATAACAGTTTTTCCTCTACCGCTTATTGTATATATTCTATAGGCTAAGCAAGCAGCAGGAAGATTTGGCTGATGCATCTCTGTTCCCCTGCTGTGGTTGAGGTAGGGAGTTAAGAAGCTGCCAACTGCAGGACCTGGGGAAGCTCACTGCACCATCACAGCCATCTTCCCTGGAGCTGTGATATTATGTCTTCTTTGCTGCTTCAAGTGTCCTTTAGCCATATAAGCCAGCAGAGCTAAGTTACTGGCCATTAGACCTGTCTTGTAGCCAATATTTGTAAACCAATAGCCAATGCAATAAATCAGTAGCCAAGTGCTTGCAAAATGACGTTGTGTCTAAGTAGTTGGGTGTTCTTTCTTCCCATTGCATCTGTGGGTATTTGTAGTTTCAGTCCTGGAAAACCCCATCTGCTTACCCATCTGTTGAGCCCAGGAAGACCTGACTAGTCCACTCCATGCAGCACAACCTTGGGTCCTACCAGGAGGGGAAAGGGTGTGCTCTCTTCTCAAACTTTCTTGAGGGTGCATCCAACTGTAGTGCAGCTGCCAGGAGGAAATGGGATGGGAGGGGGTGGGCAGGCAGGAGCCTAGTTGCCCACTTCATACCTCATATATTAGAGACACTCAGTCTGTATGTGTCTCTGTTATCAAATAGCCCCTTCGTTATCAAATACTTTATTGGGAGTGGGAATTTAGACTTAGAGTCTCACCAGAGCAACAGCATTTATGTTAAGCAAGAATTTGGCCCTTCAAAAATTGCAAGAAACAATCTTGCCCCATTCTCAGGGAAAACTGAAACACTTCCACTTCACACACAAACCACCAGCTATTTCTGCAGAGGTTCTTATTAATACACTGACCCTGCCCTAGGTCTCTCTTGCATCTCTGTCAGCAGTTCCTCCATCTCCCTGTGGTGGAATTGCATCCTTGGGTAAGGGAGAAAAGAGATGGCAAGAGCCTCTCACCCAGCAGGGAAAGCTCCAACACCGGCTGGCTTGAGGACCATGGCAAGGCAGAGAGAACAACAAGCCAGAGGACAACTTCTACCCTCTTTTCCTTCTCTTCCTCCCTCCCTTCCGTTCCACGGCCAGCTGGAAAAATAGGAAAAGATGTGGAAGCCGTTTCCCTTTTCCTCCCGCTCCTACCCTGTCGCTCCCCTGCTGACACTGCTGCCCCACACAGTTGTCCCTCGAGGGCCGCGGCACAGCCCGGGATGTGCCCGCTGGGCACAGTGAGGGCTGTTGGCGAGGGGGACGTGTGGGGCACCGCCAGAGCGAGCCCCATCGCCACACGCTGCTTCCGCTGGGGGAAAACGGCGACACCGCAGCTGCAAAATGTGCTGACCTCAGCAGCGGGTCCCCCCTCCCGGTGCAGGGAGCCCTCAGTGGTAAAGGCCCTGCTGCCATTGTGGGCAGGATTGGATGCTTCCATGTATTCATTTCGGTTTAATGAAGGCGCATTCCTCAGAGGAGAAATATTTACATTCAGCTTCCCAGGTGGTCACCTTCGCCCAGATGACACACAAACAGGCAGCCCCCCGCTCCCTTTTCCAATCCAAACCTCTTTAGAGGGCTCGGGAGGAGGGGAGAGAGGGGAGGGGGGCTGCTGGGCGAGCAGAATAGAGCAGGGAACAAAATGCTAATAAATCAGCCAGCCAGCCCTTTTCCCCTCCCCTCTGTGGAGTCAATGGAAAGTGTCATTTCACATGCTAATCCCCCTCCGATCTCTTTACAACACCTTTTCCGAAAAGTGTTTGGGAAAAGTCCTTGTGGCCCGTTTACAGCTCCCCGCCGCTTCAGATTCCTTCTTGTCTAAGGCCGCGGCCCCCGTGTGGGTCTCTCCCTCCAGCAGGGCTCCTTACAAAAAACATCTCAACAAAGACTTTGGAGTTCATCAGCCTCCCACTGAAATTCACAGCTGCTGAACAAACTAATCCCCTCTCTTGGCCTTTCTTCCTTTCAATGGGTTCTTGGCTTCAAAGACACTTTGGGAAAGGACTTTGTGGGGACTCACACTGCTCCCTCAATAGAAGTTAGTGCAAGCATTATCTTCAGAGCAAGTGGCTTTACAAACAAATACTGCCTAACAATCTCTGCCCCTCCAGCTCCCCCAAACACACACAAGCCTAGCCTGCAGACATGATGTTTTCTGCGACAGGATTAGAGCTCTGTTCTCTGTGCCCAGGGATTCTTTCCTACAGCCTCCCACCGACCCCCCCCCCCCCCCCCCAAATTCTTTGCCAACCCAAATGCCTTCTCACCCAGCTGAAAATGGTTTCTCTAGTGCAGGGGTGCTGCGGTACCATATAGCCACATGGGAGGGAGCAATGCAGAGGGGCCTACAGACCAAAAGCTGTTAACAGCCAGCAGAAATAGTGCTGTAATTAGGGGAGCACTTTCCGGAGAGGCTTGAAGGGTAACATACCACACCAGGGCTATAGAGACAGGGCTTCTGCCACAAGCCTGTCCAACACTTTCAAGTGGGTCACTTCACTTCCCCTGCCTGTTTTCCCTATCAAGAGCTTCAGGGATGGTGTTTGCAGGGGTAAACCTGAGCAAAAGTGAGCAACAGTAGGACACAAAGGGGCAGGTGGGAAGAACTTGCAGCAAAGGCAGGATAAACAGCGAATCTCTGCACAAGTCCTGGGTAGCAGGAGCTGTGCGTGCTGGAGGGAACTAAAATCAAATACATCTGAGAAATACATGGAAAAATCCGTGCTTATTTCTCAGTGGTAGAAATGGCCTGAGTTAAAGAGAGCAAGGGGCTGGACTGCACAGGGTGCTATAACTGGATTGAGAAAGGCAGAATCTAAGAAATGCCAGGCTTGTTAAATGATCTCAGAAGGCTGGGATTTCCCCTATATACTCATTAAGCAAATGTATGCCACCTGGGCTACCTGTGTTATGACCCTTTCTGATGCTGCACAAGTGTAGCCTTTGAAAAAATCATCTTGCATCTCCCTGATGGGGGGCAGCTGGTTAGGCTAGGCTGCTTGCTAACTGCTCCCAGAATAGGCTGCAAAAGCTCTTCAAGACTCCTTCACACTTGGCGTTGGCCTCTGCCAGCAGCAGTATTACAAAAGACTGGTTTTCCTTGAATGCTGTGTCCCTGACTCTCATAAATCCTAGTCCCTTCCCAGCAACAGCCCTTCAAATCTTCACCATCCAAACAGTCTTTCTGAGCCTTTGCTTCCTCCCAAATCCTCCAACCTCAGGCCAGGTAATACAGTCCTGCATATTTCAGAGTTTCATGTGTGCTGTCAGGCAGGCCTGTATACATACCAGCTAGCTGACAGCAAAAATTAAAAAAAAAAAAAAAAAAAAAGTCAGAATTACTTTCTTTTATCAGAAGCTAGTTTGATTCCCCTGACTTTATCTCAGTTCCGACGTTTCACTTCAGCCTTCTTACCTCCTCAAAAGCTTAAATGAAATCAGCTAACAGATTTATAAGTTATCAACTAATGGTAAGAACTGCCCATTCAACGGTGTAAATTTCTTCACAGGTCCAATACTCATCCTTGTTTAAGATGCATGGCTTCAGTGGTGTAACATTTATTTCCAACAGGAGAAGATCTCATCAAGGGCTCTGTTTATTTACTGACATATTTCCAACCCTTGACCTCAAGTACAAAATCCCCAACACTGCTGTGACTCCCCAAGAGAACATCACCAGTCTGGGGGCCTTCTTGTGTTTGACGCAGATGAATAGTCACAATTGAGGCAGGTGATCTGGAGAAGATCAGTTCTCTGACCTTGCAGTCTTAGGGAGTAGGTAAGACCTGAGGTCTCACCACAACAGGATGGATGCTGCCCACATCAGAGAGCCCAGAATCTGGTTTGCCCCCACACAGTTCTCAACTGCCCCTTCACCAAAGCTGAGAACTCAGCTCTCAGTGGGTGGCCATCCAGACCGAGGAAGTCCCCTGCAGCCAGAGGTGACAAGTCTAAGAAAAAAAGCATCACAAAACACAGCTTTTATTTCACTGTTCTGTAATCTCTCAGTGCATCAAACCGCAGCAATAGAAACAACACAGCAGCAACAAGGAGGCACTTCGACCTGGAAAGGAGAGAATGAGACACGTCCTCTTCCTCCTTTCTCTGATTCTCCTCCCTACTTAGAGTGGTACAGTAGGCTGATTCATGTACTGATCCACAGGCCCATGATAGCGTTATCACTCAAGCAGCAAGCAGAGGAAGCAGGGGCTGGCTGCATCCAAATGTTGGGAAGAAGCCTTGCTCCCAGCTAGGGCTCAACGATTATGCTGCCTGGTTAGTAAGAAGGAGGTTGAGAGAGAGGAAGGCAAGGAAGGAGGAAGAGAGGGAAATATACACACACAGAGATGTGCCCTGAAATCCCATCTGCCTTCCCAGACTTCTTCCTCAGGACAGATATGCTTCATTCATCTATTTTACCCCAGAGGAAATGCCGCGGTGATGAAAAGTCTCAGCACAATCCGTATCTTCAAGTCCTGCCAGCATCACCTCCCGCAGCATATTCCTACCATCACAGTGCCAAGGGGTCTTTGAGAACCACCTTTGCATGTATCTATTACTGTAGACAGAATGAATGCACCAAACCTGAAACAATGAGCTATCTCTCCCTGCTCAAGTCTGGGCTGGTCAGGGTGGCTCAAGGGAAATCTTTACGAGACTTAAACAATCCCTGCTGCTCTTAAAGTCCCTAGGCCATCTGAGAAGCCTGAAGTAGGAAGCCTTTAGGTAACACCAGTGGGTAAAAGTCCAGCTGTGCTAACAGAAAATAAGTGAAAAAGGCCAGGAGCCCCAAAACAGGATGTGACTGGTTCTGGGGAGAAGTGCACAGAGCAGTCCAACCTGCACACATTCCTGAATGGGAGAGTCCCAGAAATTGAAAGGGGGAATCATCCCTGGATCTGAAACATTATGGGCTTGAGCCTGCAGCTTGTGGGGGAAAAAATATAATGGAGGGTGGACAGTGGGTAAACAGGAGGCTTGACTGAAAAAGAGAGGGCTGGGCAAAGAAAAGAGAGAACCAAAGCTAGCCAGAGCAAACTATTAGTTAGCCCCAGTTGTAGCAGGATATGGGTGCTGTGAAGTGAAAGGATGAATCAAGGATGAGAATGAAGAAAAAGAAGGAATGAGGAGAGATCCTTGCTGCAGCCCAACAGAGTGGGGACACCCCAGCTTAGGTCCCAAGGGAGCCCAGCTATCACTCAGACAGGTTTACACTGCAGCAGGGAATAGAGCTCGAGGCTCTTCTGTGGTGGTGCTGCAGGTGCCAGCCCTGTTTGTCTCCTGAAAAAAAAAAAGCAATGTCAGCCTGGAAGGGAAGGAGGTTCCACTTTGAGCCAGTGATAGGAAAGAAGAAGGATCTCTGTGCAACCTGGACAGCCTGAAACTGAGATCCCTGGGCTTGAAAGCAGCCTCAGACTAGTAAGAAAGAAGAGAAAGAAAGAACAGTCTCCAGGAGTTGCAGGCACCAGTGGGCTGTCTGGAGAGTAGATGGGGCCAGGCGTGAACAGTTACAGGCACTGGCACCGACCTGTTTCTCCAGAGTCAGAAGCAGAGTCCACAACCTGCACCACATCAACAGGTGAGGCAGTCCACCAGCTCTTGGTGTGCACTGTTCCAGCTGCTCCACTCTTTACACATTCAGCTTGCCTGCAATGGTCATGAGGACTTTCAGGATGGGCATAAAACCAGACACCTCACTGAAACTGCTGCTGCTCACCACTTGGGTGTGAACCAGGAGACCTTGTGGGTAGTTCTTAGCCTCAATGCATCGGGCAATTTCATGGAGACCCATGAGGATGGTTGGAGAAAGCTGTGGAGAGGGACAAGAAACGAGTTTGCACGTTCAGCAGTGTAACACAGGCCTCTCTCCCTCCATACCCTTCCCTAACAGCATCTACACAGTCAAGCACTGGCACGAAGGACAGTCTGCTCCTTCCCTTGGTTTTCCAGACTACAATAACTACCAGCTGGCATGACCAATTGGCATCAGCAGCTTCAGAGTTTTCTAATACAGAGGTTACAGTGTTCATATTTAACTACCCCCAAGTGCTCCTTCCCATCTGGACTCTATGTGCCAGTACCCTTCTTGGGTGGTAAAAGCACTCTGCAAATACCTTCCCAGCTTTTCCTTACACTATGTCTGGGCCAAAGTTAAGGAAGAAGACATATAAGGCTGGGTGAATCCATAGTCATTACAAGGTCTGGCACTCCCCTAGTTTTCCCAGGGAATACATGCTGGTTACACTGGTACAGACACCAAGACCCACAACTCAGAGCAAAGGTGGGATCAGGAACCCAGCTGGACCACAAGGAGTGGTGGCATTTACTTACTGCCTGCTCACGGAGTTTGTCATACAAACACTCCAGACGCTGCAGAGCATCCTCCAGCTTCCTTCGGGTTTTCTGAAGAGAAAAAGGTATTGCTAGCTCTGCCAGAGCTTCAAAGCCATCTCTCCAGAACCAAGGTGTTCTCACTCAGTCCCTCCCCTCCTCTGTTCTTTCCACAGCAACCTTACAATTCAGCTGCATCTCAGCCTCTGGCAGCCAGGGACTGTGATACAAGCCAGCCATGCCCTCTGTGCATGTGTACGTGCACACATATAGGCACATATTTTCTGCCCAGGACAGGAAGTTGGATTGCCCCTTTTTCCACCTCCCAGCCTAGGCATTCCTCCCTTCTGCCAGTGCTTGCAGACCACAGGACAGAGTGAGTACTTCCAACGTGTGAGAAATACCCACTAGTTGGCCCATGGGACAACTAGACAGCCTCACCCTGACTGACCTAAGAAACAGCTTCTTCCTGGTCTTCTGGGGATAAAAAGGGAATATCCTTCCCACTCTAGGTAATCACCAAGGAAAGGGCTTGAGTACTGAAACTCTGGTGGGACTGACCTCATAAACCCCACCTTGAATAATCCACTCACAGATAAATTATTCTATGGATTATTGGGTTCTGGGCACTGTTGGGACAGGTGTGGCAGCCACAGGAGTTCAGGTGCATTGCACTGCTGTACCAATCCAGCCATTCAACTGCCACTTAGGCAAGTGTTTAAGCCCAAACCAACAGGCCTTTCTGTTCATAGGGGGAACCTTTAGGTTATCTCTCAGAAACTGTTATGCTGCACTCTCAGAAAGCACAGAGCAAACATGCTGAAGATGCTGCTCATGTTGCCTGACTCTGGGACAGCAGTCGGGGCTCAGTGCTCATCCTAATACTTATCAAGCAGAACTATTCCAAAAGGCTTCATGGTGCCCCCAAGCTCTGGGAAGACCTAGTGACGTCAGACAATGTGCAAACACAGCTCTTCTGCTTCCTGACAGACTGGCCTGACACATTCACGCAATGTGACATGTATGCCAACAGCGTTCCAGGAACCAGGGTGCAGAAATTACAGTGACTTGGACACGAAGATTGTTTGGCTTTCTCTTACAGTTGGATATCTCATCTTTTCCTTCTAAGATCTGAGGACAGTTGGTAATACCAGCTCTGCAGGAACTATCTGCAGATCAAGCCAGTGAAACAATAAGCTGAATTAGCTGAGTAAATTCTTCTACTTTCCTTAAAAAAAAGAGCCAGGAGGACAGAACCATTGCTTCAGAAAAGCAATGAGAAACAGTGGATAAATGCTACAGAATTCATCTCAGTTCCCAAAGATGAACAAGCCTACAGGCCTAAAGGAAGGAGGCAGATGGAGATTAGCTTGGTTATAGGGACAAGACTCTTCCTCTCTTTACCCATACAAAAGACGGAAGCACCAATCAAACTTGTATGAGGGAAAAAAGTCAAAAGATCAGAGAAGGGAGGACTTACTGGATCAGTGGCAACAGCAGAACAGCGTTGCACCAACCCTTCAAATGTGGCCTTCAAAGCCTGGTGCTCAGGGGGCAGCTCCTTCTTCTCAACACTCTCCACAGGTAGCTGGTGATACTGACAGAGAAATGAACACAACAGAAACATGAAAGGTTAGAGCAGGTAGATTCCCCTTCTGGAATTATACAACAGAAGGAATTCCACCCCTTCACAAACCCAGAGAATATATGGAAGCACAAGAGAATTATCATCTTCAGATCGTAGTATAGCTTCAAGCCTCTGTGGATTCCCAACTCCCAGCAGGCTGACAGCCTGCCTGGCCTCCCTCCCTCTCTCATAGCCGTACCCAGGTGTCATTTTTCTAACTTGGCAACTTCTCTATCTAACACTCAGGCAGAGATGCCTTGTAAGGTCTAAGGAGCAACATAAGCCCTATGTAGCTGCCAAGTAATAAGAACCTCAAAAGCTGAATTGTTTTTCTACTTGACAAGGAGCTGGTGGCTGGGGAATGCCCCACTTCCCCTGGGTACCTGCAGGTTGCCTTCCCTGGGTGCTCCTGGGGGTGACTGGCCAGATTCTTGCAACCTGGATAGCTGAGGGTGGATCGCCTGGGGCTCACCAGGCAGGCCCATTACTGGAGCTGTGATGGGGGCTGGAGGAGTAAATTTCTCAGGCAACTATAAGCAAGAAGAAAGGGAAGAAAAAAAAACATCAAGAAAACCAAGTCCACCGAAGAAAGGTTGGTTACACTCTCCACAGTCAAATTCAACTTCTTTTCTAACTTGAACAGTGTTCAGTTCTCAAGATGATGTATAACACATCCCTGTTCTTTCAGCCCCCTGACTTAGAGAATGGGGCCCTTCCTCTTGCATCCGAGATGAACAGTCAAAGCGACAACAAGAAAACTCCTCTGGAATTGTTCAATCAAACAGATCCGTTACCCCTGAAAGCACTGGTCCTCAGAAAGCTGCCTTGGCTCTGCAACGGCACGAGCCCTGAATGCAGAGATTAGCAGCAGTAAAGTGTCCAACTGAGCAAGTGTTGGGGAAAATCCCACGACATGGGGGGAGATTCCTCTTGCAAACACTTCATCTTGCCCCTGCTAAGCCAGAGAGTCATGACAGATTCACTCCAATGGGGCTAGATCAAAAGGAGATGGCTTTAACAAGAGGCTAATCCTGTTGTAGTGAGCACAGCCTGAAGCAGGTTCCCAGCTATGCTGCCAGAAAAAAGGGCGAGAAGTCTGTTCCAAGCTAAAGAAGAGGAGTGGGGGCTGGGAATGGTGCCAAAGAAGCTTCTCGCCACACCTGCCAGCAGGCAGCAGCAATAGAAACAGGGTACTGAGAGCATTTGTTGCAAAGGAGCTCAGCTCACAGGTCCTCCAGGGCAATCACGACAAGGCAGAGAGCTGTAGGACCAACACAGCAGGCAGCTCTCGGGTACAGCTGTCCCAGCTTCATTCAGCAGAAGTGCCCTATCAGTTGGTATCAGCATCTGAGGAAAATCACTGTGGGTCTCACTGTGCTGAGGGGAAATGCTGCCCCCAGCTGTCAGGTGTGAAGGGAGCTGCTATCAAAACAGTTGAGTAAGCAAAGGCATAAGATTAAATCTGTATTTCTAACAACAAACAACTGTAGACAGCACGGGAAGTACTGACAGAGGATGCAACATCAGAGCTGATAACCACGTTACAAAACAGCCACCCTGGAGAACAGCATGTGACTTTGGATGGCAAAGAGTCAAGATGATTAAAGACTCCAGTTCTAGCTATGCATGAAGTGCAGAACTAAGCAGACCAACACATAGAGACCCGCAGAGTTTGTCAAGGAGCATTTATAGGAATGTATTAATTATATGGCAGATCCACTGGTGTACCTGATACATGGCAGATACATTGGCATATCTCTGGCTAAAAGAGAAAGAACACACATTGTAGCTGAAAGCTTACCTTTTTCTTTTGAAGGCCTCCTCTTCCAGTAGAGGGATCACTCCAAGATTCCTGAGCTGCCAGAACAGAGAACAAAGGTCAGAGTTTAAGGTGGCCACAGAACAATTCATGGTTGCTTGCATGGTTTACAACTTCCTTCAGGAAAAGAGTCCTTGGCTCCAATTCCTCCATTATTACACCTTTAGACTGTTTCAATCAAGGAATTTCAGACCCAGCTCACAGGCCCACAAACCGTTCTTGCTTCCCTTTCTCTTTCTTAACTGCATTCTTAGCATCTGAGAACATGCACAGCCTTCATGAGGTGATGTCTGATCAGACTGAACTGGCACATGCCCAGTCTCACACAGAAAACTCTTTTGCAACTACCTGAAGCCTTCCAGATTCTGCTCAAGCTGCAGAAGTCAGCCTCAAATTCAGGCCTGAACTTTGGTCAGGACCTGTGTTCAGAGGGTTCTTGGGGTTCCCCAGAGAATCTAGCACTGTGGTACCACAGCAAGAGCCATGCTACAGGTGACAGGGCTTCTCTCCAGCATTCCCAGGAATGCCTCACTGTGGCAGCCCACAGCAACACAGGCTGCTCTGATAAAGGGGGAAAGATCTGGGGTGTGTTGAAATTTTGCCCTTCCAAAATCCTGATCAGAACCAAAGCTTAGAAAAATTTGCTCACTCCCCAGCTACAAGGAAATAGACTTAAGCAGTAAATGCTTTGGGAGCAGAGAGGTGTCTCAGCAGATTCTTCTGTGGTACTTTGCCTCTAATCTCACTTCAGGTAATTAAAAATCCATCAGACAATATGACATGAAAAGACTTCCACATTTCATTCCGCAAAGGTCAAATTGCAACTACCTTGTCTGCTGCTGTCCTGTAAAGGTACCTGCATCTTTAGACAAAACCCCAGTATTAATAACCTCAAGCCCCTGAGACAGGAATAATACGTGAGAAAACAGAATAATTCTAAGGGACAATATCAGAATTGCTGGAGCTCAGTGCCACACTTAATGAGCCACTGATCCTGAACTGAGCTTTAAAAATCACAGGGGAAAGATGCAAAAGGTGCTTCATTACTTTAATTACCTTTATTATTAAAATTCTGGCAGCCTCTTTTTGCCCTCCCTTTTCCCATGATTTCAAGACTTGCTCTCTGATGAGTTTGGATCGGTAGTTTAATTAAGTTGGCACTTCTTTTTAGTTTGGGGATTCTGTGCCCTAGAACTCTGCTGGCCCCCACTGAGCCTGTGGCCTAGCAGCCCTTGGCACTATTCCAACCCAGTGGCACTCTGTATCCTCACAGGAAACAGCTATTTAAATTATAGTCTGTAAGTCAGGCACTTAATCATCAGCCATGAGACAACAGGACTCTGCTGCATTTTGCTGCAGTGAAATGCTATCTTGCCTGTGCTACTTGTGAAATAGGATTTCTCATCATCCCTGAAAGACATGCTGCAGGGCAGCAATTTCCAGCAATGCCTGTCCTAGAAAAGAACAAGACCATCAAAAGCTAGAGTCAGGGATTATCCTGGCCAGAAAGGAGATGAGCCAACATGCTGCTGTACTTCACCCTGTCCCTGGCACTCCCCAGGAGCGTGGGATTTCTGTAAGTGGAGATCTCTCTTCACTGCATTAGTAATAATGTTCATAGAGATCACAGACAGGAATTTCCAAAGTGAACAATTTTGGCCAGTCAGATTGAGTGATTCTACAGTCCCTTTTCAGATTAAGAAAAGTACCAGTCAAAACCAGAACAATAATAGCAAGCAAGAAAGCATTGTCAAGGAAGCCAGTTTGCACTGCTGAACTGGGCATGCCATACATTGCCATTAAAACTGGGAGCAAGCACTGCCAAGGAGAAGGGAATTTTGCAGCAGTGAATTCCCAAAGGCTATCTTCCGCTTGAGGAAGTGCTTGAAATCTTTGCCACGGAATCATCTTTCCTTGAACAAGGAAAAATTGACGTATTTTGTTTCTCTGCTGAACACACAACTCCCTTTCTGGAGTCTCAGTCCACACAGACAGATTTGCTTGGTGGTGTTAGTGCCTATCAAGTACTTGGATTTCCTAAGTAAAGCTGAGAGTTTTGTGCCTGGCAGATGGTCTCTGCAATGAGCACCAGTTGCTGTGCAGTGACAGGCCACTAAGACATTAAGCCTTACCCCTCTGACAATGTAGACTAGAAGATGACTACTCTCAACATTAATGAATACCAAGGAGAGAAATAAGGACAAAGTATCAGTCAGAAAACCACTACAGTCCAAATTCTCCCCAACAGATGAACTAAGATTCAAAGCCAAACATCCTCCTTTAACTAAAGCCAAAACAGCTTTCCAGTTCCCCTTGGAATAGAGCCCCCAGATTCTGCTTGACAAGCTCTATTCCATCACTGCTCCTGCTGGCATTCACCTCCTCCAAACCACATGGGGAAAGCACAAGTGCAAGTAAAGCCATGCACAAGGATGAGAGTGTAAGAGGGAGAAAAGGAGAGATGAGTTACAACTACTGGCCTGTTCCTTGCCTAGAGAACCAAGAAAAGAAAACTGGCTGCTTCCCCATCCTGCTGGCCCAGGAACTACTTGAAAAGACAGAGACTAAGAATGGCCTAATTCCTCTAGAACTGGAGGAAAGTAGAGAAGAAAGAAGATGGATATGCTGTTTTCTGTACCTAAACTCATGATTAAGAGCACGGAGCTTTCATTTCACTTCCAACATCCTCAGCTGTCACTTGCTAGTCCTCAGAACAGGTATGTTCCCTACCCCAGCTGTAGTGGCCCCAGGCATGCAAGGAAACAACAAATGGAAATAAGCATGCACACACGCACACACATCAAAACATGCACACACCCCCCATGTTTCACTGGAAGCAGCAACATTGCCTCCCCCACAGGTCTGGAGGCTTCTTTGGGTACTACCTGCATGATCCACGTGGGGATCTAGCCAAGGGAAGGAACCTGAAAATCAAGGCAGGGTGGAAAAATCATCATCACCAACAGCTTTTACTTAGCAAGTAATGTCTCTGGACTACTGTCCTAAATAGCTTTGCAGGAAGGAATTTGTCCAGCTGTAGCTCTGTCTTAAAAATGTAGTCGCCACAGGCTTCACACAGTGGGATTTGCTATCCTTGGTTAAACACAGCTCAGCAAAGGATTCCAGGTGGAGGCAAACCTCAGCCTCAGTTCTTTCACTTTCAGAATATGCATGGCTTGGAGAAGCATCTGCTCAAAAACTTATGGATTGTCAGTGGTGTTGTTAGGGATCTCCACAGCCTGGCTAAACCTGTTCCCTGAGACAGCAAAGAATTAACAAACACCAGATGTGGTGATACTGTGGGAAATAGAAAGAAGCAATGTCCATCAGCTGGGAACTAGGTCCAACAACACCCCTTTTCTTCATAATGCTAGCAAAGACTTCACAGGACTTGCATGATGGGCTGGATTCAAACCACAGACCCAGAGGAGTCTAAAGCACTGCACAGAGGAATCCAGAAGTGATTCCCAGACAAGCACTTTACGACAACAGGAGAAAAATGGAAGAACCAGAGCACAGTAGACAGAGGAGTTTAATCCTGAAGCTAAGCAAGGCGTATTTCATGGACAGACAAGCTGCTCTCTCACCATTTCAAATGCACTTCTTGTGTAAAGTGCCTAAGAAAGGGTGAGATCAGCAAGCATTCCATGGGAACCTTCACCCCTTCTGTCAGAGCAAATGCCTTTGGAGTGGATGACTACTCAAGGTGCACTCAGGACCTGAAGAGACATCTTGCAAACGCAACCTGGGAGATAAAACAACTGAACAAACAGGCTGAATGAGACTGACATTGCTGTTGTGTTTCACCACCACAGCAAGACTCAGGACCATGTGCCTGTAAGGTTTGCCTCAGCATCGCATCCAGCCTTTATGGTGACAGACCAGATCTCAGAAGATCCATGTCCATTCTGTACTTCAAACCCCACCTGGGCTTGTCACACCAGTCACACCCACCGTACTTACCTGTGGGAGGAGGAGGAATGGCTGCCGGCAGGGGTTTAGTAGATGGAGCTCCAGGACCTCCCTGAGGGTAACCCATGTTCAGGGGGCTGTTGAAAGGTGCTGAAGAGAAATCTAGAGGAGATTGACTTGCCACAGGGAGAGGACAAGCTGCAGGAAGCTGAGATGATGGGACTGAGGCTGGAGTGAAGAGGGCAGGCCTGGGTGGTGGAACACCAGGAGATGTCATGGGCATGGACTGTCCTGGCAGAGGAGGCTGGCTGGGAAAGGGAGCAGGACCAGCAGGTCTGACTCCCACTGGTCCAAATGCCTGAGACTGTGACACAGCTAGAGACAAGAAAGAGAGTGTATCAGCATCACTTGTTTCATGTGCAAACTACTCTTGGTGCTCTCTTTAATACTAATAAGTCTTCCCTTCTTCAAGCCATACCCTAGAATATCCACCCCAGGCATATCTCCCCACAACCCTAGCTACATCAGTCAAACTGCCACTAAGTTAGCTGTGGCTTCTCCACCCCTATGTATGCTTAGTATCAGCAGATGTGCAGCAACAATTACTAGAACTAGATGTGTCAGAAGCACTGAAAAGCCTCTCAGACAGCTGACTTGTTCTTTACCAGTATAATAGGCCTGTGATGAAGAAAGTAGAGCAGCCATCCATGTTGAAGACTTTAGTCTCAGAAAACTGAGGAAATGGACACAACTATCAGACAATGCTTACCTGGCCCTGAGACAGTTGCTGGATTCAAGCCCAAGTTGTACTGTGGGTATGGGTGCCCTCTGGAGTACACACTTGTTTGTGGACCCGTGCTGACCTGGGGAGGGGCAATGTGGTGAGGTGTCACAGGCATGGCTGGCACTGGCTGAGGTGTGAAGAGGGAAGGCACTGAAGGCTGAGATGGTGCTGAAGGGGCAAATGATGACTGATAGTTGGGCTGCAATTAAAAAACAAAGAACTTGCAAACAGTCAACAGAGGCAAATGCATACACACACAAGCAGATGTACTTTCTAGCCCTGTCACTTCTGAGGCAAGAGAAGGTGCTGCTGCTGCCAATGCCCTGGATGAACAGGATCAAAGGCCTTTCCCACCACATAACTTGCTCAATAAGATGAGCATCCCACTCTTCAAAGTATTCTCTGCCTCTCAAAAGGATTAGTCCTCAGGAGCCAGTTCCCATAGAGTGACCTCCTGGAAGTACAACCAGAGGAAATTATGAAGTAACAATAATGAAGTAACAGAGGCCGGATGCAAAACTTCCTGAATAATCTTCTTGTGCAGGAACTGACATGAAGCCCTACTACACTAATTTTACTAAGATATGAGGGTTAGATGGACATAGGAGAGTGAACCACAGCCCCTTTACCCTCAGATTTGAGATCTCAGTGGATCACTACACTTGTAACAGCTTCCTCTAGGGACTGCATGTAGAAAAGGGCTTTCTGAAAAGATGACAAACAGCTTACTTTTGGATTATCACAGAGCTTGTGTTTGTTCCAGTGAAGGACATCACTGACGATTTCCTCAGTGTCTGCCATCTGTGTCATCTCATATTACTTCATATGCCTTCCACAACCCAGCAGCCTTCCTCCCCCTCCCCAGGCCAGAAACCTTAAGACCTACCTTCTCTGGATGTCTGGGACCTGTTTTGTGGGCTGCTCCTTCAAGGGTAGAACCACCCTTGGCTGCTGGAGATGAGTGTTTGATGACCCCTACATTGACACGAGTGTAGGGAAAAGGGGGTGGCTGCTGATCACCCACATTCTCCCCCCGAGCATGAAAAAGCCGGTCTCGGAGCTGTTCGATCAGGAGCTGAAACAAACGATGCTTTAAAAGAAGCACCTTGAGAGCCCCAGATGGGAATATACTTGGGAGGCATTTAAAGCACTGTGAATCAACCTACAAAACTGACCATTTCCCCAACAGCCACCATGAAAAAAACCCCCCAAAAAATGGCAAATGACAATCTGGGACATCACCTGCCATATTCCCAAGCAGATAAAGTCTCACTGATCCCCCAGTCTTTATAGTGTTCCCTCCCCAGTCCCTCCCCACATTTGGGCACTAGAGAGATATGTTTCAAACTTCAAGGTGACCTCCCCTTCCTCTACCAGCTAGTTTCAGGAACAGAGGCAGCTTCCCCAGACAGCTGCTTCCCAGTGTTGTTCTCCATCAACCATTTTACAGTTCTATAGCTCCTTTCCTTTTCCCTGAATAGAAGGCATGACAAAGGCAAAGCAAATGAAGACAAAAGCCATATTTTGGAATGCCCACACACACCTCTATTCTCAAGTTACCATAATTAAGGTGAAACCTTAAGTCCAGATGTATGTCAACATCCAAGCTCTCTCTCATACAAAGTATCATTTTTCCCCATATACTACTCCTTTCCACAACAACCTGCTTCTCACTCACCTCTTTAGAAGTGCTGGGTAGGTAATTCATTGCAGCTGCCAAGCATCCTTGTGATGCCAGGAGATTGGCATATTGGGTGATCCGTTCTGCCAAGACAGGGCCTGGTGCTGGTCCTGCTGTGCCTCGGAGCATCTCAATGGACCTGCTCAGCACCATCACCTTCTCTATGAGATCCTGAATAAGCCAGGGGGAGGGAAGAAAGAGAGCACTCAGAATGTGAATAGCTTTACTGGTCCATCTAATGCTGAGACAATACCAGATGGCTCTCCCCACTTTCAGCTGACATGGGGTCCAGTGTGAACAGAAGTTACTCCACTCTGTACCAAATACTGTCACTGATGACCATTTTCACAGGTACACTTGGAGAAACACAGAAACCAGGAAGCAAACCCTGACACTGCTAATTTTATAGTAAGGGAAAAAAAAGAAAATCAGAAGCCACAAGTACATTCCAATCAACTATAATCTTTTCACTAGGAAGTTACTACTCACTCTAGGAGTGATAAGCTATCAGCTTGGAAGAGGAAGGATTACAACCACACCAGGAGAAATTCTCTAGAAAAAACTACTACTGCGGACAAATGGAGCAGAAGGTTTTTAGTTATTCCAAACTCCTTCAACTCCTAGAAATCAAAGTAACATCTATAGCTGTAGAATTAAACATTCCCACTCATAAGAGGGAGAAGGCCAGCTTCAAACATAATCAGGAGTGCTGAAGATGCCCTTTTTTGCTGTTACTTACTAATGGGATTGCAAAACCAGGATATGCTGTAGTAGAGGGCATTATGTGCAGATACCTGAGTAGAAGACTTGTCTAGCTCATTCTGGTGTGTGACAGACATAAATGGAGTTAGTGACTTAGCCAGGACTCATTTAAGTGCAACAGGTAGGTAATAACATTGACTTAAAAGCCCTGATTTATCTGCAAGATGTGACTTCCCACAAATGATCATTCCACTTGCAGTGGGAATAACATAGTCTGGACTTAATTTTATTTTGCCAGAGGCTGTTCTGAAGGTACAGCCAGATAACTGGAGCATTAAGTTATACATGATAATCACAGCAGCAGAGGTACTCCCAGGCTACTACCAGTAAGAAGATAGGCAGAGCTCAAACTTCCCTGACTAAAAGGAAGCTCAGAGATGACATCAGTATCTAAAGAGAGGTGGGTAGGCCATGACTCCGGTCTCTGGCTGGATTTATGTGCAATATGGTCAGTATTCCCTAAACACACAAACCCTAAACATTTCAGAGGGCAAGCCTCCTTCTGATGTAAGCCTGTAATCCAGGCTAGAAGGGGATACTTTGGTGAGCACAAACAGGTCTCCATTATCTGCTGGAAGCCAGATGGGATAATGCAAACTGTTCAGGGCTACCAGAATGGCCTGAAGAGGAGTCAAATCACCATTACAGCATCTGTACCTGGAGGGCAAGTGGTGATGAAGTCTCATGGTTTTTTACCCAGCATTCCACCAACCTCTCCACATTGCCTGAGGAGATATAGCAGAGGCAGGCATCATTGGACAGGGCTCCATCTCCCTCCAACTCTAGGCGGGCACCCAGCATGTCTAGAACAGAAAAAATGCAGGCAACATTTAACACACTCCTTTTTTGAAGAGCTCATTAAACCCAGTGCTCATATCTCAGCAGTCTTACTTTGGCTTGGCATGAAAAGCTGCTGACAGCTTTGGATCTGCACCTAATTAGAATCATAGAATCATAAAGTTGGAAAAGACCTTTAAGATCAAGTCTATATATAAACCTTTTACTGCCAAGTCCCACTAAACCATGTCCCTAAGTGCCACATCTATATGTTTTTTAAATAACTTCAGGGATGGTGGCTCCACTGCTTCCATGGGCAGCCTGTTCCAATGCTTGATAACTCTTTGAGTGTAGAAGGTTTTCCTAATACCCAATTTAAACCTTCCTTGGTGCAACTTGAGACTAGTTTCTTCTTGTCCTGTCACTTGCTACTTGAGAGAAGTACCACCTCCTTTCAAGCCTCCTTTTCTCCAGGCTAAACAATCCCAGCTCCCTCAGCTGCTCCTCGTAAGACTCACGCTCCAGACCCTTCAACAGCTCCATTGCATAATTATTGGATAACACAGAGAAATGGGCATTGTGAAGGAATCTCAAAGCCAATTTGGTTGGAAAAAAAAAGTACTTTTTATACATCTGCCAATTTTTATATGTCTGCCCAGATGATGAATTCAGTGAAAAAAATCCAACACTTTTTTTTGTTTTGTTTGTTTTTTTCAAAAGAGGTGTGGGAATCTCTAGGCAATAGTAGGGTGCTCAAAGGGTAAACCTATTTTAGATGAGTGAAGCCACCTACCTTCTACTGTCAAGGAAATACCTTTCTCCACAGAATAAAAGAATAAATATCACCCTATTCGTGTCTCAGCCTGTCCTGTTTTTTAACATGCTACTCCTAGGGGTGACAGGAAACATCTGCATACATAACTTTACACTATGATTCTCAGCTGCAGTGTGCATCTATCATTCTCCTAACTCAACAGTCCACGGTTATTAAATAAGTTCCAGACAGCTGTAAATGAGTTGTGCTTTCCTTCCTCAACTCTATCCACTTCTTTCTGTAAGCAGTCCGGAGGTGCCCTGCCAAAGGACATTGTATCAAACATAGTACACTGCATACCACAGAGCTGGGTATAGTCCTCATGCTTTGAGTACGTTAACAAGATGGCCAGTGCCTCCTTCCAGCTCTGCAGATCACATGTGCAAACAATATCTTGCCAGTTCTGCTGCACAATGGAGGAAAGCAGCTGTAAGGGAAGCAGAAGGCCTGTCAATCACTGAAGCCAAAGATAAGCTGACAGCCTAAGCAAGGGCACCCACAGCGACAGCTCACTTTCAAGCACGCTTCCCGCTATGCAGCAACTACCTCACTGTACAATAATCTCAGCATCCCTACGTTAACAGCAATTGGAACCTGATGCCTCTCAGGAATGCAAAAAAGCCCAACAAAGCACTTAAGAGAATATGGAAACAGCCACATTAGATAGGACTAAAGATCTAACACGAATCTTGTTTCAGAGCAGCTGGTATCAATGACTGGGAACACAGTGTTATGATATCCCAATCCCTGTTACACTTCCCCTTTTGTAAATTAATAAGCTAGGAACTCCCTAGTTGAGCTGTAAAGGGGCAGTATACTCTCCAGGTTACAGGCATGAGGAGCTGAGACAAAAATCATTAGGAAAAAAAAAAAAAGAACAGAGAACACAGACATTCTATGCAGACTTGTCATAAAACAAGATATTAAAGTAAATGCCATCTCAAGAGGAGATGCACAGATTTTGCTGACATTCTACTTCCTGCCAAAGCATTTCCACATATAGTCAGACAAACATTTGCAAGACAGTGCACCCTTTCCCCTGCTCAGTGTGCACACAAAATTTTCACTTACCAGGGAGAGATTTGTTTTCTGCTTAGCAAAGTAGCGCCTCTGGGTCTCCTTCAGGAGGTTCTCCCCACCAGCTATAGCTAAGATGATGGCATCAGCAAAGCGCTCTGCTCGCATGCACAGCTCCACTGCACCCTCAAAATTCCCCAACAAAAGGGCTTGGCTGATGAGTCCATCTGTATCTACAGAGGTGTGAGAAGCAGAGTCAATCCAAAGGGGCATCACCCAGATGCATTGATAATGCTTGTTTTAAAGAGAAGGCAATAAAAGCATATGCGAGCCCAGGTAAAAGTAAATGTAGAAATCCAAATCAGGTTTTGCACTTATAAAAACCTAACACTGACTTGACTCAAAGTCTTCCATTATCTAGAAGATTCTCCAAAATTTTTAATTAGTCTCTAATCTGGGAAAAGTCTTTCTCTGCTCGATGCTGAGATATGCTGCATGACACTTGGAGTGGTATTTTAAAAGTATCCGTCTGCTGGAGTGGACTAGATTCTTTCTGGTCTCTCTACTTTTCTGATTTTCCCTCCTCTCCCCTCTTCCTAAGAGGGCAGAAACACACTTCATGTAACATACCTTCTGTGACAGGAATCTCCAATGTGCTCATATTCTGTGGGATAAGGTTATCAAAAAAGGATGAAGAGGAGGAAACAGCAGCTACATCATTGCTGGAATTCATCAAAAGCTGTGCAAAGAGTGAAGAGGTTAATTATTGACTGAACACACAGATTCTACACAAAACAGTTTAGTGGATTATGGAGTGGGACAGGGCTGCTCTCCATTTGGTTGCACATGCTTATATAAATCTGATTTCCACTCGGAAACCCATCATGCCGCCTGTCACTGCTTTATCAACCTTTCACCAGGGCAGCAACAAGAGTAATGCTGCTATTGACAAAGTTTAGGAGACTGGCAGTGCAAGACATGCTGGCCAGCATTCATCAGCTCAACTGTCAGCCCTTGAGTAAGCTGAACAATTCTGGATGGAACAGGGACAAGACCAACAAGAGAAATCTGTAACTAACACGTTGGATCACAGCCATGCCTCGTGCTCTACTGAAATGCAGGACACAATTTGTACCCCTAGAATATCTCAGACAGTGTTTAAGGTTTGTGAAGAAGATTACTAATTTGAACATATAAGTTTTTAGAGGAGCAAAATTTACAGAGAACCAGACCTTGGAAGGCATCAGAAGATGGACATACCAAAATTATGTGAAAAGACATTCTAAAGGAGAGAGGTGAAAAGGAAAGAAATGCAAAAGAAATACCACAGCAGAAGCTTCACAGAGGAAATCCAGAACTGTAGCATGAAGTTAAGCTGGGGTGAGGCTAATTATACCACTGAAGAAACCAACATTGGTGGAGCAGGCCTTCTTGCAGTCTTAACAGCCAGGAGTCCTTCTTCATCATTCACCCATTTGTTTTGAAGGCAGAGGGACCGTTATGATCATTTAGTCTGACCCTGTGAGGGTCTGACAGGCCTGTGAACTGCCCTCTGTAATGCTGGCATTGAGCCCAACAACTTGTGGTTGGAATTAAACCTTCCTGTTCATTCTGCCCTCCTGTGCTCTCCCAGGCTGGCAAGATGTATAGGACATACCTGATCTGGTTGTGCAGCGTTCGTATCATCTACCTCAGGAAGGGGCTGTTTATCTGGGATCCCATTACTCAAACATGAGGCAATCTAGAAAAGTAACAGACATGCACACAGTGAAGCCCCTATCAAAGTAAACACCTGCACAGCAAAGGTACCAAGGCACTGGCAAACCCCAGGCACAATTCCCCCAGCTTTTCCACTTGTTTGAAAACTTCTACCTCACCCTGTTCCTGTCTGGCTGCCCATCAGAGGCTATTTATCCTTTTCAGTGCGTTATCCTTCAGTGCTAAGCCAGACTGTCTCCACCTGTCACCTTCTTTCTGGCTGAGGAATCCTCTGAGATGCAGACAGCAGAATGCTCAAAGAAGCTCTCACAACTGCACTGTTGTTATGCACTTCCAAGAGCACCAACAACTGCAAGCAAAATAACTGGGCTCAAGGCCCCCTTGGTTTGATTCAGTACAGCTACAATTACCCCTTACAAGTGCTCGCATTTGCTTTTTAATGAGATATACTTCAGGTGACTCCCAGCTGAAATTTCACACAGTTTGGTCTTTTGTGTGCACTAAGATCACTTGCTCAGCTCCAATAGGGACCCTGCAATTTTTCTGCAGCAGCTTTAGTCCTGTAAAGGTTTTTCTCTATTGGAAAGACCCTTTACCTTTTTTTGCAGATCCTCTTTACTGTAGCCCAGCAGCTTGAGGAGTTTAGTTCTGGAATCCTGCTCCAAATTCACCTGAGTCCCAAAGAATATTAAAAAGACAAAAAATCTGTTACAACTGAGGTACAACTGTATATCGGGATTATGACTGTATACATATCTAGTGTACTTGGTCATTAATACCCTGGATGGTCTAAAATTGCCAAGCTAATCTCTACATAGAGAGAATGGACTAATCTGAGACTGGATGAAACTGAGACTCTTAGCTGGCTTCACAAGAATTAGTTAACTAATTATTACAGAAAGCCTCTGCATGGGGATTTCAGACAGTCCCAAGGATTCCCTTAGGCTGCACACAGTCTAATTGACAGGTGTTATTTGTATGCTTTAAGGCATGATTAACATTCTGCAAGGAGAGAATCTGTCTATCTCAGTTAAGTCCCATGCTGTTCCTACTACAGAACTGATCAAACTGTACATGGACAAGATACTTATAAACAGTCCATTTCCGAAACTGTTCCTGCAGAGGCAGAAATGGTCCTGCAGGACACTTCTGTGCAGAAGCCTGGTTTGTAGTTCAGGACAATCAATCGTAATAGATCTTAAATGTGCTGGAGTGGTTGCTCAGAACCAGCTGGATTATAAAAACTAACATGTATCTCATCCAATGCAACTCAAGACAACTGCAGCCATGGAGACCACTGTCACTACCTAGACTACCCCTGGCCATCCTATTCAAGACTTCCTGTGCAAATAAAATACTATGGAAAAGATACCAATATTTTGCCCTCCACACAATCTGCCTATGAGTGTCTGTAAACCACTGCCAAGACTAAGTGCTGTCTTTTTAGAACAGTGGCCACTCCTTATTACTGAAGTCTTTCATATTACGGAATTGTCAATGAAACCATTGTTTCTATGTAGGGCTAGTCAGTCCTCATGCTACTGCAGCTCTCTCCCTTATTCTGGGGAATCTCACTGCCCCTTTGGACTTTGCCTTGAGAAATAATAATGATAGAGCTCCGCAGGCAGCAGGCGGATATAGCTTTGCAGTGTGTTGAGGTGAGAAAATCCTGTTTGAGGAAGCCCAAACAAGTCCACTGAAAAAACCATACCTACTGAAAAACATGACAACCTCCAAGAACTTAGCTGCAAAAACTTATCTAAACTTATCTGCAGAAAAGTAACTAGCCTACTCATTCAGTTCTATTTTAGAGAAATAGAAAAGGGCTAGAGAGGACCATAATTAGCACATTCTCCCCATGACAGTAAAAGAACTGACCTCTGTATTTCACCACAGCCATCCTACCTTCAAGAAGTTCCAAAGGTTCTCATCAAATGGCAGCTTGGCTGTCTGGATCTTGCCCTGGCAGTAATCAAGGAGGTTCCCTGACTGCAAGGCCATCTGCAGTTCTTTGGATCGGAGTAGGAATTCAGTTTCAGTAGTGACTTGACTGATGAACACCTGATGTTGGTAAGTCTGCTGCATTTGTTGTCCAGGAGCTTTGGTAAGACCAAAGGTAATCAGTTTTCCTCCAAACTAAGAAAGACAAAGGGAGACACAACAAACATTTTTATTAACAGAGGTAAAAGCAACTCACTTCGCTCTTCATTTAGCAAGGCAGTCTCAAGCTCAGCTGTGAACACAAGGAACTAAAGAGTTTAATATGTATGGATAGCAGGGACATCGAGGGAGTTCACATCACTTGTGCATATTCTATCAGGGCTAGCCAACTGCAAGTGCCAAAGAGGCACAAAGTACCATTTGGAAGTGTTTGTTCTTTTGTGACATGGAGAGGCAGACAGCAATGACAGAAACTATCAGGTGAAGAGCAGGCACTAGACAGACAGAGAACAAGTCAAGCCACAGGCTAAAAGAACAACTCAGCCTTCCAATTTAGGAGCAAAGATGTATGGATAGGAAAAAGACAGAGGAGAATGGGAATGCATGTCAGCCTACAAGGACAGCTTTTATGACTCTTCCTTAGATTTATTAACTCCTATTTATAATCTCCCACTCTCTGCTACAGGACTCTTTTTTGTTGGAAATATATCTTAATGTTGAGTAGAAAATCTTCACTTCATGGGACACCACACTGCACCTTCAATAGACATTACAAAAACTAGCAACAGAAAGATAAAGGTTTCTCCAGTGAAAGGAAAGGACTGTGTCACAAGACATTTATTAAATTTTCAGCTAAAGATGCTCCAGTCACTTACTGCGAAGGAAACCCCCACAGGTCTGCGAATCCATTTGGGTGGCTTTTTTAATGGTGGAATCAAGGTGGTCTGAGTTACTTGCTCTGGCACCTGCAGAGGAGGAAGGCTCTGTCCTGTGCCAAAGGGATCCAGGTTGTTGAAGGAGGAAGAGATCTAGAATCAGATGGAGATAGGAGCAAGAAAAAATTCAATTCCTCTCTGTATGGACAAAAAATGATTGCTTCGGAATTAGTTACTTTCCTCACTGATGAAGAACAAGGCTAGTACAGCACCTCTTCCTGGAATACTACCAAGCCCCTAAGCAAGAGAAATTGAATTTCCAAACAGTTCCAGAAATCATTTCTCAAGAAAGTTTCACCTTGAGAGATTTTCAAGTACTTTTTCCTTGGTAAGATGCAAATTTCCTAACAAACACTGTTTGGCCCAGCACCCAGCTCAAACACAGGAGTTACAAAATTACTTGTTTTATGCAAGACAGTGACAACATATGGTCAAAAGTTATCCGACTTATTTCTTGTTTTGCTCACAAAGGAATTCTGACTCCCTTTCTGTTGCTGGAGTCTTTCAAATGGGTTAGTTTTAAGGAGTGTCTCAAGGTTTTATAGCTTAGAAGAGACTGATGAAATAAACTTTCTTGTCTAGACAAGAGAATGTGTCAAAAGTTGCCCCTGATCCAGATTTCTGATACTGAGGGAGTCAGTAAGCAGACATACAATGCTGTTGACAAGCATTTTTCATTTTTAACATTGTTTGCATAGATTTATTGGTAGATAACCCTAGAGATAACCCTATTCAAGTTTGACTGGATCACAGAGAATGGCTCCAAAATTCAGCTAACCAGCACACCCGAAAGGAAGCAACATAAGGCTGATCAAGGTAAGGTTGCTGAACAAAAAATCACAGGCAATGTTTCGTCTTTCTTGAGGGAAAACCAATTCCAAAGAAAGAACATTTCACAGAATCACAGAATATGCTAAGTTGGAAGGGACCCACAAGGATCACTGAGTCCAGCTCCTGGCCCTGAACAGGACCATCCCCAAGAGTCACACCATATGCCTGAGAGTATCATCCAAACGCTTCTTGAACTCTGTCAGGCTTGGTGCTGTGACCTCGTCTTTGGGGAGCCTGTTCCAGCACCCAGCCACCTTTTAGGTGAAGAACCTTCTTCTAATATCCAACCTAAATCCCCCCTGACACAACTTCAGGTCCTTCCCTCAGGTTCTGTCACTGGTCACCATAGAGAAGAGATCAGTGCCTGTCCCTCCTCTTCCTCTCACAAGGAAGTTCTAGACTGCAATGAGGTCTATTTCTTGAGGAACAGCTGATATCTAAGAAATCAAACACCCTAAACCTTAAAAAAATAAATATACACAACCAGGGTATCAGTATCATCAACCATCAGGTCTGTAACAGAGTTTCTGTCCTGATACCGTTGAATTAATAAGAGAGAGACCTCTCGGTCACAAACTCCCTGCCACCATAACTGTCATTATCTCCTTCTGCTTGTGTTCTTACTTGTTATTCTATTTATCTAGGAATTATTCTACACTACTGTTCTCCAGTTTTGAACAGTGGAAGTGTAGCGCATGAACATGAAGAATGCACAGAAAGAAAATTCTCCATGGGTTAAATAAATCCTTAATCTCCCACAGCTGCTGCTTGATAAAGTATTTTCTGCCTCTTGCAAATCCTATGAAACTGAACTCAGTCAGCTGTAAATGACTATATAAATAACACTTAAGCCGGCTCATACGTATTCTCTTAAAACCTGTATTGTAAGGCATTTGTTGGCTGGGGCAAAGGGAGGGAATTAAAAGACTAGACACCAGATTAAAGCTAAAATTTTAGACAGTAGTGACATTTAATCTGTTCAGAGTTTGCCCATCTATTCATTGGCTAAATAATGGGTTTCAGTATCAAAAATATTAACATACACCAAGTTATAGTCAACAGACTTGAGGAAAATTGCTAATAGTGGCTTATAAGCTACTTTATGAAATTATCTTCTAAACTAATGAAGAAAAACATATCCTATTAATTAGTATAAATGTATTCAATTTTAACCTAATGACAAGACAAGCTTATTAATCTTACATGTATGCTGCTTCATTTTTAGCTTAGCAGTAATAACCATAAGATACATCTGACCTCAAAACTCCACTCGATCTTGGTTCTCTTTACACAATTTGTCAAGAGGCAATAGCTTCTGGTTCCCACACCACACAGCCATATGTCCTGGTGCATGGGACAGACTGTATTGCTTAAAAATCCTACTGTTACATATGTGCACTAGTACCACTGAGCAGTCAGGTGAGAAACTGCCAATCTATCAAGTGTAACACATTCATAGGACTTTACCTTGTCAGCCTGTGTCTTCTGCTGAGCTTCCAAGTTCCCACCCATAACAGAATAAATGTTGATCCACCCATCAAATGTGGCAGCAGAGAAGACTGAAGGATTCCTAGGACACCACTGGACATCAAAGCACCACTGACTCCGAATGGGCAACTCATAAACCACCTATCACAGAGAGAGAAAAGACAGAAGCATAACACAAATAGTCCCCTGCCTTCCCCAAATTACTTGCCCACAGCAAGTGTGTTACACTTGATTTACATATCACCATTGTATACAAATCTTATTTTTACTTCTTGAAGGATGCATTTGCAGCCAAGTTATAGCACATTGAGTCCAAAGAGCAGAAAGCCACAAAAAGCTCCTAAATCCAAAAGCAACAAGTCACTTTTGCCCTACTTTTTAAGTACCACTGTATCAGACTACAACAGCATTATCACATATGATGTTAACCAAGGGAGAGAAACCAGAAAACAACATAAGGAAACCAGAAGTCAAGAGGCAAGAAGGTGTCATGAGCAAGAGCTTATAAGCAGAAAGACTAGGTTGACTAACAAATGTGACAAGGAAAGTAGAGAGCCTACAGAAAAAAAAAGACAGCAGGAAGAGAGGACTGTAATAGCTGCACATTAATTATGAAGGTCATTGCAGCCAACAAGTTTATGGTCCAGCACTCAAAAATGTAAAGTTCAATTCATGGCCCAGCCACAGACTTTCTGCCTGATGCTGGGCAACTCACTAACACAACCTTGACTTTGAACCTCCAGTTTGTAAAATGAAGAGATTTCCTTTGTGCTTTATAGAAACAAAGCATAGACAATCACAGCTTCCTTTTCTGTGGGAACATGATCTGTGTTTTCTTTTTCCAGGTATAAGCAAACTAATACAATTTGCTTATATTAAAATTTAGATTGCTAAATTGAAAAACAAACAAACCCCCACAAAACCTAAAACCCAAACATATCCCAAAACCAAAGAAACCAACCCTTTCCCCAAACTTATCAGATCAGCCATTCTGTATAACTGTACTATCCCTACTACTGCAAATCTTCCCAACTTTTTTATCACCTAGAAATTTTGGTACCAAGTCAAGAAGAGCCTCCTAACAATGGATATGCACAAAAGTCTAACTTGAATTTGGACTCTGCAAATCTACAGCAGCGTGCATAAAGACAAGTCAGCTGCACTAAAACTGTTTGTGTTTTTTCTTCTGATTTTTCTACTAAAGGACAGTGAAAATAATTTTGTAAAAATTAGACATCAGAAATGTTTCAGAGTCTGATTCTCTTCTAACCATTAGAGTTCTGCACAAAGTGAGCATCAAATCCCATGAAACTACAACAGCAACATTTCATGCATTTTAGGAAAATTGACTAACTTTTTTCCATGCTTCCCAGGCAAAAGTGGTCAGCTAAGTGAAATTGTCCCATGAAATGAATCTAGCCTGGGGCTCCCAGATGGACTTTGTTCAGTATCATTAGAGCACTTTCCCTATGCTATCATCAAGATCAACTGCATGAATTTTGTTCAAAGTTCAAAATTCAGTTTTATCCAGAAATTCAGCATTGAATGAATAAGAGTGCATAAAACATTTTTACACAGTCCTATTTTAGTTCAGTTGATACCTAAATATTCCATGGTAGATGGTAATTCTCAGATACGTGACTAGATAACCATACATGTGATGCATGAATAAAGTTTACACACATTATTTAACTACATTATTCCCCTCTCAATGACCTTAAAAAATGCTCTTTGTTCTCTTTCAAATTTTCTCCTAAAAAAACCCTTACTACCCTAGGCGAAGGAGGAAGAGGAAACAAATGAAAACAGAGAACACTAATGCGTGAGTATAGCAAGAGTAATCATAATTAGTTGAAATTAGGTTCTAGTTAAAGTTTTCTTCCATTTATGATCCCTGGACACAGATATATCACGGAAAATCTCAGCTTGCCTGTTTTTTTTCAGTCTGGATATGGACAACACTCTCATTTACTCCAGACAGGAAGAGTGCAAAAGACATACCTGAAAAAATTATATTAGTATTCCACAGGGATACAGGGAAGGGACACACACGTGGCACAGCACACAACTCCATAAAGCAGACACTGTGTCCTTATAGCTGTGGTTACGTACCTCCCCCATACTTGGGTTCCAGCACAAGATCCGGTTGTCTTTGGCACTACTCAACAGCAGTTCGGGGTCAGCCTGGCACCAAGAGACAGACAGAACTCCCCTAAAATAGATCAGAAAGAAATGAGACATATTTCCTATCCAGTCCACTCCACCACCCACTCAGTGAGAGAGCACCGTGCACCAGCATTTAGGCTCAGAAATGCTAGTTCTCACCTCTGCCTTCAACCAGATTCATCTGTGAAACAAAGCAGGCCCAGCAGAAAACCATAGTTCTCCTAAGCCCAGTGTCTCAATGTCTCCTTTTAGAAGATGGAGATCCTTGAGAAAGGCAACACAACGTGCAAGCCCTCACCTCGTGTGCCCTTCCAGCTGGCTCAGAGGAGAGGTAGCAAAACGCAAGTCCCATATTTGGATCACTGGCAAGCGATCATCCTCAGAGGAAAGGACTAGCTGGGTTGCAACTTCTGGATGCCAGGCCATTCCTGAGCAGTGCATCTAGGGACAAAAATAGCATGAAAATTCAGCAAAGCAAGCTGGCAGTAGCACAAATGGCCCAGAGCCACGGCATTCTGTACTGAAATCGCCTAGAATGCTTGACATAAAGCAAGTCTAGCAATGTCTTGCTCTGGGCACCTTCTATACACAGCAAAAAAACCCCCACTACCATACAGAAGTTGAAGTTCAAAGTTGACTTGGGAAGACAGTTGGGATTAAAACACAGGAGGCTCCTCATAAATGAGCTGTGAACACAGAAACTGAATGCTGGAGTGCCTGAATTGTAGGAACAATAAGGAATCTTTTTCTCCATTTCATTAGAGAAAAAAAAAAACAAACGAGAGGTGCTTTGATGCTACAACTCCAAGAGAACTAGTCCCAACATCTCCTAGAATAAAAACACTTGTTCCCAAGAATCTGTGCCATTGTTTTGTAGTCACATGTAGCATGTTTTAAGCTAGTTAGAATCACAGCCTTTTCTACACTTACTCTGTTGCTGTGGTCACTGACTTTGATGATAGGCTCATTCTTCCGGAGGTCCCAAACTACAGCCTTGCCGCTGGGGTGAGCGGAGGATAGGATATGCTGCACCTGCCGATTCCAGGACACCACACTGATGTCTTCGTGAGGCTACCA
The DNA here is from genome assembly GCA_038380795.1 of Pyrocephalus nanus. NCBI lineage: Eukaryota > Metazoa > Chordata > Aves > Passeriformes > Tyrannidae > Pyrocephalus > Pyrocephalus nanus. Next base: position 19,539,883 of record CM076268.1, read on the forward strand.
AGACAGGAAAGGCCACACATTCATTATTCCCAAGCTCAGGGAACACCAATCACAGCATTCTGTCACTAGCTCAAATAAGGGATTTGGGATTTGATGATACATAGATTCCTCTCTTCAGTCGCTGATCAACTCACTGGAAATACCAGCAGCACTGATCAGAAAGACTAGGAAAGTCCTTACTCAGATAGTACAGTGGACAGCAAAATTCTATGGGGGAATATCACCTGGAAGAGCACCTTTGCATTTTGGGAACAGGTACTGGATTCTTTCTGCATTGGCTAAAAGTGTTATAAATCACTCCAGAAAGAACTGCAGCTGAGGGAACACAGATGCTTCCACCCTGACTTCTCAGATGAACTTAAATGGAAAGATGACCTTGTGCAACATTTCAGGAGATGGAAAATGATGAAGTATATAAGGTAATTGTTGCTATTGTATCTACTACAATGCAGCAGGTAGGCAAGAAAAAAACATGAGATTTACTAGAGGAAAAACCTGGCCCGCTTTTAGGCAAGTTTACTATGATTTTTCTGCTTTCAGGAGTTGATTGCCCTGAACAACATAATCAGCATCAGAAGATCAGAAGCTTCTTCCTCTTCAAACTCAGGAAACATTATCTGGGAGCAATAGCCAAGATGCATTTAATGGTTCACTGGCTCTGCTAGGAATATGACTTTCATGAGATATGAAAAGCCTCAGCTGAAGCCTGAAATAAATTCATTCCTCAGAGAAGGTCCAATAAACCTTCTTAATCCATCACACATGTCCCAGCTGGATCACAAGATAAACTGGTCAGTTACTTGATTCAAATCCACAAAGAATTTACCCATCCATGTAAAGTGTATCCTTCCAGAGCTTGACAGCCTACCTCCCCTCCCTTTACAACACTTTTTCTGCCCCCTAGAATGAAGCCACTCACTTCTCATTCATCTTTCTCCTGACAGACATCAAAGTCATTCACAGACTGACTAGGCTAGGATGTCTCCACACACATCTTTTTGTCTTGCCTACTGAGATATAAAACTGCATGGATATTGCCCAGAGGAAAACTCATTTACCTGTGATTTAGTCCCTGGAGTCATAGGCACACTGAAATTATTCAAGTCCCAGATGAAAATTTCAGAATCATTGGCTCCAGAAGCCAAGAGATTACTCTGTAGAAAAAAAGAGGAAAAGCTCAGCTGAGTTTCCTGATCACAGGGAAAGAGGACCCAGTCCTTAAAAATAAATGGAAGCAAAAATCTCGAGATCTTCCAAAGTCAGATGAGAGCTACATTTCACAGCAACTGGTAAGCAGAAAGATACTAACTGGATTATAAACCAGGCACATCTCTGGCCTCTGTGCCTTCCGCTGTGCCGTGGTACAGACCCTTTAAAATTTGTCTATTTTGTGCAGGTGGCTGCTCCTACTCCTGATGACACTCTGCCAGAGGCCTGGAAGCCACTCTCTCAGTCCAGCTGAGCCTTTGCCCTGCATCCTATCACCAAGGACATTTCTTCTGAGGAGATGCAGGTTTCCACAACTGACTGCAGACAATTTTCAACTTGTCTTTGTGCTACCAGGAGAACAATGTTCTGTTCACTCCTCGTTTATGCTGCAGTCCCTTGAAGTGTGATCAAAGCCCCACTGAATTAAACACCAACCAAGCAAATAAAATAAAAAAGTTTTAATTTCAAATGGACAACAATTTACCATGTAACAATATTACAAGACATGTTTTTATAGAGAGGTAAGAGACTTGATCAAAGTCACAGGGTAATTCAGTGGCAAAGCTGTGAACAGAACCCAAATACGAGTCTCAAACTAAGCTTGTGTCACAATTACCATGCCTCTTCAGTTAAAAATTGTTCCTTCACTTTATAAATCTCTATTCATAAAAGAAAAGCATATTTTCTAACATGAAGGTTAGCTGTCCTTCAGTTACAGGTACCTTGATGTTACATACCTGAAAAGGGTTGAAGTCAAGAGCTCGAACAGGACCTGAATGCTTCTCTGTCTGCCCAATCACGGGCTCACCCTTCGAAGTCAAGATGCGGTGCACACTGTACATTGTCAGTACACCATTGTCCCCTCCACCAATGACCACTCCAGAGGACTCTGGGGATCCGTTTCCAAAGTTCCCCCAGATCAGCTTATGAAATCTAAAAAAAGAAGAAAAAAAAAAAAGCTGGCAATGGCCACAATGTCTGGTGGAATTCAAGATACCCTCTGCATTACCAAAAAAGACATTGATGGTTTGACCTATCAAACATATCTATCAGTCTGCACCTTAAACAATCCCCTTCTAAGAGGACTTGGGCTCTTGCATGCAAAAAAGAAATAAGCTTCCTTCCAAAGACTTTTAAGGGGAACTTAAAAAGGAAGAGCTTGTGGTTGTTTTGTTTTATTTGTTTTAAACTTTTAGGATCCCATACAGGATTTAATGGGTGAAATCCTCTAGCCTACATTACATAGAAAAATAGGTTAGAGGACTATGTGCATTCATTCCCAGAGCTGTTATCTGGAAAATACGTTTACCCCATTTAAAATCTTCTAGTTAGAACAAGGCCGTGTTTTACACTGGGTGCAAATGTCACCCACTGATCAGCCTAAGAAATCATCTTTTCTTAAAAAGCTAGAAGGTAAGTTTCACTCTGCCTCTAGGCTCTTTAGTGCAAATTGTTAGTCACAGCCAATAATGTCTCTGCTTACTGACTGACTACCGTATAAGTAATTTCAGATTTCTCTAATGGTCCAACTGCCCTACTTTTATACCCAATATGATCTGTGTCAACAAAAATGTTCCATTTTTGAAGACAGAGGTCAACTGATTCAAAAGATCACTTTACACGCTAACATTATCTCCTCCTCTCCTTTCTTATACCTGAAAACCCTTTTCAGTTTTACTTATTGATGCATCAGTATGAGCCTCCAGTACCTGTTTGAGGCAGGAAGTGTTCCTTTCTGCTTCATGTCCAGGGAGGGATCCCTGAAGTCAACCTCAAATATTTCCAAGGTGGCATTTGTACTGAAGGATGCATCCAGTTGCTGGGCAGATGTTCCTAGCAGAAGTACAAGGGCAACACAAGTGGGCACTTTTATCAAAAGCACACGATACAAAAAGAACAAGGCACTTCTTCGTAGTCAACATAACCTTATTCTTGGTGCCTGTTCAAAGAGAGGACATGTCTGAACACCTCAGAAAAAAAAAGAATTGACAATTCTGACAAAGGCCTTGAAAGAAATTAGAAAGAAATTCTTTAAGAAATTCTGGGCACCGAGGTCACTGTTGCACAGATAACTTTCTCTTTTGGGATAGATGTAACTCACGTACCCTCCTCCAAGCAACCATGGTTTCTGACATGGTTCTTCTCTAAAATACAAATGTAGTCGCATCATGAAATCCAGCTACAATTATGATCCCAAATACTTTTGTGTACAGCTCCTCAACCATGACCACGTGTCTTAATTAGACCTTCTGAACCCACTCGGTAGGTAAAGTTCTTCAACCTTAACGCACTAAACGTGGCTCAATGACCCACAGACAGCTAGCAGTCACACAATGATTGACTTCCTTCCTTCTCCCCAGCTTACAGAATAAAAGCTAAAAATTGATTTCACGTTGCCTAGTGGGACACTGCCAGGCAAACAGTCCCCCAGTTACCACAGACATGCCTGTGGCATTGAAAGTGCCCAAGGGACTATTAAAAAGCAGTACAAATTATGAAACTACGTGGTTTCTGATCTAAAGACTGAAGCCAAGACCATTGGTTCAAAAAAAACTCTGGCCTTGTTATGGAAACACAATATAGACTATTCACCCCAAAAATTCTGATGTTGTTTCTAAGGCAACGGTTGACATTTTGTCACTTCGACAGTCATCCATGGGAAAAAAAGTCAAAACAACTGTGCAGTGCTGCACAGCCCAGGCAGGAAACAGAGCTGACAAGCCAGGCAGACAACTGTGGTGGGGTGACCATGGCTATACACCAGATGCCCACCAAAGCTGCTCTATCACTCACCTACTCAGCTGGACAGGGGAGAAGAAATATGAAAGGCTCATGAGTGGAAATAAAGACAAAGAGAGATCACTCATCAGATACTATCATGGGCAAAACAGTCTCAACTTGGGAAAATGAGTTTAATTTTAATTACCAATCAAAATCAGAGTAGAATAATGAGAAAATTAAAACTAAATAATAAAATACCTTCCCCTCTACCCCTCCCTTCTTCCAGGGCTTAACTTTACTCCTGAATTATCTACCTCCTTCCTCCCTCACCAGTGCAGGGGGAACAAGGGTTACAGTCAGTTCATCATGCACTGTTTCAGCTGCTCCTCTTCCTCAAGGGGAGGACTCTTCACACTCTTCCCTTGCTCCAGTGTGGGGCCCCTCCCATGAGAGACAGTTCTCTAGAAACTTCTCCAATGCAAATCCTTCCTACAGGCTGAAGTTCTTCACAAACTGCTCCAGCATGGGTCCCTCCCATGGGCTGCAGTCCAGGAACAGACTGCTCCAGCCTCAGTCACCCACAAGGTCAGAAGTCCTGCCAGAAAACCAGATCCAGCAAGGGTTCCTCTCTCCATGGGGCCACAGGTCCTACCAGGAGTCTGCTCCAGTGTGGGCTTCCCACAGGGCCACAGCATCCTTTGGGCATCCATCTGCTCCAGCATGGAGTCCTCTGTGTACTGCAGGTGGGTATCTGTTCCACTATGGACCTCCATGGGCTGTGGGGGGGTATAGCCTGCCTTACCATGGTCTTCACCTCAGGCTGCAGGGGAATCTCTGCTCTGGCACCTGAAGCACCTCCTGCTCGGACCCTGGTGACTTTAGAATTGTTTCTCTCACATATTCTCAATCCTCTCTTTGGCTTCAGTTATGCAGGGCTTTTCCCCACCACTTCTTAAATATGTTATTCCAGAGGCATTACCACTGCTGCTGATGGGCTCAGCCTTGGACAGCGGTGGGTCCATCTTGGACCCAGCTGGCACTGGCTCCAGTGGACACAGTGGGAGCTTCTAGCAGCTTTGTACAGAAGCCAACCCTGCTACCAAAACCTTATCACACAAAACCAGTAAAACCACCCAAGTTGCCAGCTCCACACAGACAATAAACTTGCCTGCTGTCAACTCAGTGAACGAGCTGACTTTCTGCTTCAGAAAATAAAATTATTATAATAATTGTGAATAATTAATAAAAATCAACAAAACGAAATGTAAGGTTTTGCAAAAGTACTGAAAATTGAATGTTAACTAAAACAGGCAATTTTAGGGAGAAGAAATTTCTATTATTTGATTTTCAAGTCACATGATAATGACTGAAGATAGACAAGTAAAATTGAGCTTACATGAACATTACTTGAATTAACTTTTTTTCCCCCACAGACATAGCAAGTATGTAACTTTATTTTGTTTTTCAATAGCAAGCAGGTGTTTGAGTCCACATAGAATTAATTAGAAACTAGATCCAAAAAGTCATGTATTCAGCCTATTCAACCTCAAAAATTCACCTTAAGAAATCACTGGCCTTTAAAAATGTCAATGTTGGGCATAAAAGTAATCCTCTACCAGTTACTTTAAAAAGACATAAAGGTTGTAATGTTTTCAGTATATTGCTTTTAAGTTTTCCAGAGACTATTAAGGTGGAAACTATTGAAAGTTAAAGCCTACATAAAATTAAATTAAATTAAACTCTACATAAAATCTCTTTGTGTTTATACTTTATTATTCACAAACTGTGAAGAACTTTACCTGTTGCTAGATAAATGGGGTGGTTGTTTGCTGGACTCCACGCCTGCACAGCTGTTCGCTCAATTTCTTTTAGCTTCATTTTCTAGGCTCTGAAAGAAATTTCACACAGCGATTAGAATAGACAGAGTGGACAAGACAATAATCACATTAGAAACAAAATATTCCCCTTATCAAGATACCATGAGAACAAATTGTTCTCAAAGAGTGAAGTTACTTGCTACTTCCTGAGGTAGTGAATACAGTTTTACTGTAATGAATCGGGATATTTTAGACTTCATTAAAAAAGACTCCCCCCAATCCCAACGATTTGACTCCAGATTTTCTTTCACATACAGGTCTCTTTTTCATATGTCCCAATTACAGAGAGGGATCTAAAGGGGATCTAAATTAAACAACATACTCAAGTTTTCAGTCCAAGCTGGTTTAAACCAGCTGCAGAAATTAATTTACACAAACGTATTTTGCTCTAGCACTAGTTGCTCTCTCTGAACAAGCAGATGTCAGTATATACATAAGCAAAAAGGGAGCAGAAGGAATTTCAGGGCAGGCTAAATTCCAAGCAGAAAAGTGACGTGGCAACAGAAAGCAAAGTACAATGCTATCGTGTGCCAATTCAGTTAATGTACTTTGTTCTTGCTCCTATGAAAAGCAAAAGTTAAAAATCACTTGACTTTCTCTTTGAGTCTCTTTGAGCAAATGGTAGAAGGTGAGAAGAAGTAATCCACAAGTAACTACTGGTTTCAATCTCGGCACTGACAATTCTTTTTATTTACTCAGGATAGAACTGACACCTGTAAAATGGGAACAAAACTTCCCCATGTCACTGGAGAGGGATTAGTTGGGCAATAATGTAGCAGGGTAATTGAAAGTCAAACATCAACAGCAGGTAGCCAGGAGGCTGTGAAACTGAATATAAATACAAATTACCGTCCTGCACAGGATCCCAGTCTTGCCAAGGAGAAAGCACCCAGCACCTCTCCATGGCTGATGGAGAGAAACAGGCCTTCTAAGCATCATAAGTGATGTGTGGACATAGCATTCACAGACGAGCAGGGCCACTCTCACGAGCAGCTCCTAAACCTTTCAGGCTTGGCTGCATTGCAGCCTTATAGCTTTAGCTAATCAGAACTGTTAACTATGCACTCAGATGGTATCATGATGAATAAAGTGGAACTATCAGCAGGCAGCACAGCAAAACCCTCTGCATCCAGTCAGCTCGCTGTAATTAACTTCTGGTTACTCGACACTGTGTAAACCACAATCTGTATCATATGGCTTTCTGTTCAGCTGCAGGGCTACAAGTGTCAGTGCTTCAGAGTTTGGCTTTACTCAGGCCAGAGTACAGGTGTTTATTCACAAACTAGTTTATAAATGTACCTTGCTGTGGGCTTGCCAGCTTACTCTCTGGCCAAAAAAGGAAAAAAAGAAATCAGAAAAACAACGCAGTTTTGAAAGGCCTTCCATCACCTTGTGGCTTATATGAAGCTATGGCCTCCTGGGGTCCACACCAGGGGAAATCTAGTCAGCATTACTTTGTGGGCTTGGACCTCCTAGCTAATAACTCTACACCCTTTCTTCTCCACCATCAGTCAGAAGTTAAGGACATCCTCTCTCTCCCCCTTGCACTTTCAGGCTATGCTGTTTGACTAGAATCTATTTAATGTTTTTCAGCATTAGTCTGCAGCAGTATCCCCCAAAGCTCAAACTGCCTACTGCTATTCTCACATTAACCTTATTCCAACTTAGCTAAGGCCCAAAAGAATCTGAACAGAACTTTTGTACAATTAAAGAAGTGCAACTATTTCTTCATGCACCCTAGAAACAGAGGTGGAAAGGTCATGTCCTCATCACCATAACAGATCTCTAAAACTTACTTTCCAGTCTTCCAGTGCACATTTTGTGTGGAACTCCTTAGGGGTCCACCATATTCCCTATGCCAAGATGTTCCAGTGCCTACTGATCTGTGCAGGAACACTGTCCAAGTCTCCTTCCTTCATCGGCAAAGGGGAATGAAAATATCCCTAGGAGAAGTCAGGTGAATCTGCTATAAATGGCCTATTGCACAAGGCTCTACCTGACTCCCCAGACATGGGCAGGCAGGACAGCTGGTACGTTCCTTACCAGTCCCTTTCTTGCCCCTTCCTCCTCCAGTTATAATCCATCAGTTGTAGGAGCTGACTACATCCAGGCCTCACTGTTTCTTGGCTTTTGAGAGGGCAACTTCTCTGTAAACATTAAATAGACAATGGCCAAGAGACCTCTTCCCTCTAGGAAATTGGGAAGGAAACAATGAAGAGTGCAACTATCAGAAACTTGGGTGAATGGTAGGAGCTCCCACTCCTTACCTCTTTGCTGGACTGACTGCACGGCTGGCATAATTTGCATTTATGGTGCAAACAAAGAAAAGGTGCCAAAATTGTGCAGAACAGTATGGATCGTTTGGCTTTTCTTGTCAATAGAATGTTTTACATCACAAAGTCAACACTACTGTTCTCTATTCACCAATTTAAGTCAGGACAGAATGTGAAGGTAAAGTGTCTTGGTCACGGTAACACACCTTGATGCAGGAAAGCAAACAAGACACCATTTAGAGCAGCTCAATGTCAACAAAACAACCGCAGAAGTTCTGGATCACAAGTACACTGTGTCCATGGTCCTGAAGGCAAACCAGCAGTGGTTCTGACAGACTTGAGAAGGCCCACAGAAGATGTGTAAGAAGCCAGAAGATCACAGGATCACATCATCTCTTAAGAACCTCCCATCAGTTCAGTACCACTGCAGCTGAGGCTCTACAGAGGTGCAGCAACACTTCATCCTAAATGGAGTGGGCTCTGAGTATGGAAAGGAAAAAAATGCCTGACTTGAGTCTTACTCTTAGAGAACTGATACTCTTAAGAGAACTGATCCTTCTATACACTGTGCACGTCTGTATCCAGGACAGGACTCATGATCCTTAAAGCAGAAAAGAGCCCTTCTTTAGCAAACTCTTGTCGCTGCTTGAGAAAAATTCACCAGTATTGAACGCTTCCACATTAGAATTTTTGGGGAGAGGTTGCCACCTGCTGTCATCTCTCAATATAGCCTCTAAGACTTCTGAGAAAGCTCGTGCTTTTCTCAGGACGTCTAATTAATTAATCATGACAATTCCTCACACTCCTTCTACAGACATGTATCTGATTACAGATCTAATGTATTAAGGAATCTCAGCCCCAAAGGGAATTGAAGAACAGAAGCATCATTTTCCCACAGCCTTCCCAAGCCGTGGCTTTCCTGCACAGTGATTAAAGTGTCTGCAAAGCAAAACCTGACAGATCAGAGCACTCCTCACCAGAGAAACAAACAGTGAAAATTAAAAGCACATAATCTCAAATCACAATGACCATGCAAACAATGCCGACAGAGACTAAAATCCCTCACCTGTGTTAAACTGAAATACTCGTGGCTTTACAGTACATTGTAAAAGACCATGGTTGTTGTTTTATGAGCTAATTGACCCTCAAAGCTGTCATGATAATTATCCCTGGTGTCACTCCAGTGAGGTCTTCTCTCTCTTGCACCACCCAAATACTGTCAATCAGAAATCTCCTCCCATTGATTTTTCCTGATCCTCCTCCTGCCACTAGACACACAACCATTCCTCTCTGAACAGTTCCTGCTGATACTGGACTTCCAGCACTGGACACAAAAGAGCTGATAAGCTGATCTCCCCCACTTAGTTAGAAGTGAAACTGGGGCAGAACAAAAGAGACTTGTCCAAGGTCACCTGGGGGACAAGCAGACACCCTAAGACCTGAAAAAGGCACCTCAGCCATGACACAATCGTTGAGACACAAGCTGCGCCTATAGTTTCCACATCCCAGCATCAGCTTAAAATCTGTGTACTGCCCCTTGCCTTTGCACTACTCTGACACTCTCCTTTCACAACTCCCCAAAACCCTATGGCCAGGCTGTTCTCGTACGTGCTTATTATAAACCCCGATTACAGGGACACTAATCTCAGCTAATCACTGGTGTATGCAAGGTGGAGTTGTTGCAGGGCAGGGCTCAGCACATTCCTCCATGACAGCTCCCATGGTATATAAAGAAACTTCTCATGCTCTGCGCACTTTCAGAAGCTGTTGCCCATGGCACGGCACTGCTCCCACGGCAGTGCGCGCACGTCCCAAGGCAGCCTGTCCGAGCCTTACACCGTGGGACGGTGAAGACGAGCGAAGGTCTAGGAGGAAAGCATTGCCCTCGGACACCCGCTGTCACACACAGGCTCTGGGCTACGCCAGAGGCCTCTCCGCGGCCCAGGTCACTCAGCGGGGCTCCCCGGCCGCTCGGAAACGGGATCCGGGACTCCCGGGGCAAGGACGGGGCCACGGGCCCTGGGGACGGAGTTATGACAGCGACAGCGGGGAGGGGCGGCCAGGGCAGCACAGCAGCCCCGGGCTGGGGGGAGCGGGGGCGCGGAAGGGCAGGGCAGGGGCGGTCCCTGGGCCGGGTCGGTGTGTGAGGGCGCGGGGCCGGCGGCGGGGAGGGGGCGGGCGGCCCTTACCGCTCCTGCCGTCCCTCCGCGCCGCTCGCTGCCCAGCCCGGCGTCCGACGGTGGCCGCGGGGAGCCCGCCCGGCTGCGCCTGCGCCGCCCCGCCCCGGAACCCCGCCCCGCCGGCCCCGCTGCAGCGCCCGCCGCTCCCGCCCCGTCCTCAGCGAACCCGAACCGGCCCCGTCCGCCCAGCCCGGACGGGTCACGGCGCTCAAGGCCACCAGAGCTGCAGCCGGGCTCTACTGCCCCTGCAGTCGCCCCCCGCAGGACTTTGCCTCAGCTACAAAATAATCAGTCCTAGGAGAGGATGCATAAGGGAAAGGAATATATTTTCCTCAAAGTGTTTTAATTACCAGGAAAAAAATGCAGAAGGTCCCAAACCTTCCCTCACCTCTCTCCTGGTGTTGAGAAATTTGCCTATGTTGCAAACCCCATTTTTGAGGATTTCTGAGCTGTATTATCTGCCCAACCCATTATGCCTTCCCCATGAAGAAAACCATAATGAAGTTACCAGTTAAAACAAACTGGGACTGGAAGTCCCCAATGAGGCGGCAGCAGGCAGCGCTGGTACACTGTGCAGTGAACTGGATGGGCCTCAATCTGCCTCACTGCAAGTGCTACACACACCAAGGCTCCTATTACTGCTCTGATCATATTCATTTCACTTGAAGACTCCTTGCAACTCTCATAACACTGTATAAAGTGCTGTCACATAACTGCTGTGGAATGGTAATTATTGCTCAAGTATTCCTAAGGGGTGTTTTACCCCATACAACAGATTCCAGTTTTAAAGTGCCCATAGCTCAAAAAACACTTCAAAACCCCTTCTGGGGTAAAATATTATTGACCATAATTTAAAAGAAAGCATTTCTGTAACTAGAAGAGGTGACAGCTTACAAAAGCCCTGAGAAATGCTGATTGCTCAGCATCTCCAAAGGAGTTACGAATATTTACATGTAAATAAAACTATGTCCTAGCATTCAATCCCATAAATCCTGTGACCATATATCCTTATAGAAACCTCTACACAAAGATCCCTTAGAATTTGGGGTTAAAAAAATCTTTACAGATTGAAAAATCATAAATTGCTGTCTTTATATACCTGCTGCTCTGCTGAAAGCAGAGCACAGCATCCAGTTTATAGGAAGCACTCAGAGCAGCCCAAGCCTTCGGCTTTTTTGATCACCCACTGCTACAGTGGGATCTAAGGCGTAGCACAGGGGAGTTAAAAGAACATCCACTGTAAATTAGTACTGAAGGTACCATCTTCTCCTCCAGTGACAAGGAGAAAAAAAAACATGTTAAAGGAAGAGTGGAGCTGAACAAATCTAGGAGCTTAATACAATGGTATCCATACCTTTCCCAAGCAAACTGTCACTGAAGCCATAGGAGGCCCCAGACCAGTGATCTGCAGCAAGACAGGCAGACTTCATGGGACAGATGTAACTCAGCCCAGGTGGATGAGCTCAGGCCATAGAGGAGCAACTTGGACACCTGTGTGTTTGGACTAAAGCCCAGGGGCAGCAAAACACGTGTGGCCAGAGCTGAACTTGCTCATTAACCCCTTCATGCCACTGTTGTCCACACAGCTCTGCTATCAGCTTCAAGCTACTCACTGCAAAGCTCTGTGCCTCACCAGTGCTTCCTACTGATCGTACAAACTTCACTTGAGAGGGCACCTAGACCAGGAAGAGATCAAAGTCAAAAGGGCAGACAGTTATTCACACAGTGTAAGACTCCCAAGGACTGGCAGTTGCCAGTCTGGTTCTGTCTGTCATTTCACAGTATTTGGTGACACTCCAGTTCAAGCAGCACCTGCAGTAAACTACTTGGCAACAGGCAGTATTTCATAAACAGGCAGAGCTGAAAAATGTTTGTGCACAAGGTACTTAAATGAGCAGCAGCCCTAGGACTGCACTCGGAACTCTGCCCCACAGATACTATCCCATTTAAAAAAATGGCAAAATCTCATCAGCTATAATTCAGCCTTCTCAAACCAACAGAAGACAACTAGTACAATAGGTGTCATTGATGTATTTCACTGCAGTTAGTGGTTGAACATTGCAGAACGAGTGTTAACATATGCCACAGCGAACACTAGCGAAGATTCCATCCCTAGCAGAGCCGACAGGACTCATCGCACTTGAGCAACTTTCAAATTTCATAGTGTACGACGGGTGGTGGCTCTTTATTGGGGTCTCCTCCTTTCTCCAGATACAGGTCATTGAAGGGATATTGCTTCGGTCCCTACAAAGAGAGATAAAGAGTGGCAAATTCACCACATTCACCAAGCAAATTAAGAGGTACAAGGCAAATGTCTCATCCCATCCCACTCCCACCCAAATCAAGGCTTGCCATTTACAAGTTAAATTTCTATTTCTCAAATGCTTTAGCCAGAATATTAGAGCATGAGGAAAATAAATTCAGAAATGGGAGTTCTTTGCATAAATCCATGTCCCTGAGCAGACACATCAAGGTAGTCTTGCATTTAATTAACAGTTCATCTCACAGCATGAGGGCAATATATTGCAAAAGCTGTTTGTGTATTCAGATGCAAGAGAAGACAGCATCTCACTTAAGCAGATGCACACAGGAAAGGAGAATACCTAGACCAAAGAAAGGATACTGTGAGAAGCATAGCTTAAAGTTAATTCCCTCTGAACAGGACCTGCTCACTATGAAACAGAATCTGTAAGCTAAGCCAAGCCAGGCAAGAGAACAGCTCAGGTTAGATGAGGCTACAGAACATCCCTTGGCCCAGTCCCTGACAGCAGTAGGGTTTTGCATTCACATCCATGACTCAGGTTCAGAAAAACCACTTCTCTGGGCACTGGCAGTGACAAGAAACACAGCTACTCTTCCTCCCTTTACCCTTGGGTTTCACTCACCACAGGCCTGTAAGATGGATAGATCTCTCCAATACCAAACATGATCAGCATGGTACTCAAAAAGATAAGGAAGTGTTTGCGCATGGTATGCCAGGGAACTACTGTGGGGGATGTATCAACCCGGTTCCGAATGTACATGTCAAAGTCCCAGTGCATCTGAAAAACAAAGGAGAACCATTGTGCATTTACCAACAGTGGCCAAGCTGCTTTTCTTAAGGGAAGCAGTTCATTACAGCATTCACAAAACTGCCAGAAGCTGTTGCTTCTCTACCTCGAAAGTGGAAATAAAACCACAAAGGAGGTAAGTGATTTACCTACAGTCACAACAAATTGTTGCTTACAGCAAAACTCAAAAGACTACAAATTTCATCCCATGCTTATACCAGGCAACATGCTTAATTACAGGATAGCAGCAGCTTTTATTTCCATAAGTAATCATTCCACCTCAGCTTTGCTCCCCAGCACCACTGGAAAAACACGGCATAAATCAAAACCCTCATTTATAGAAGCCCAGCCACATATCCAAACAGAAGTAGCAGTGTTATTTCAAACAAAGAAGCAACTACCTGACCCTTGGAAGGAAGCTGGTTCCTCCAAATAGGTAGAGCACCTGCAGCTGTTACTCCAGGAAAGCTGGTAACAAGCTAGGCTGGTAACAAGCTAATGCCCTTCCTGATGGAAGCAGAAGGACATTTAAGCTTCTGCCTTCAAGTATACCTAGGAAAGTGCCAAGCATTTTCTGCCTATAGTCTCCTTTCACATTAATGAAAGCAGAGAACATATTAATTTGCAGCTCAAGTACTGCCTCCAGATTCCCAGCCTTAGCTCCCACCCAGGGAGCCAGACTGAGCAGAAATCAAAGTTGCCTAAACAGAGGCATCTGCTGACAGCTGGAATGCACCAGTGTATTTCTCTTGGCTCCCCACTGCTAATCTCATGTGCAAGGGCTTGTATACAAGCCTTCCTATAGCAAGCACTACAACAACACAGAATCAACACAGTTTTTTTTTTCCCATATGCTTTTACAGTCATAACAATATGCACTTTGCCACGATACTTGTGTTGAAATGCTCTGGCATGTTCATACGATGATACATTATGAACATGTACTTACATAAACTCTGCTTTTAATAAAGAGATCTCAAGTCAATTACCAAGCTCAGTAATCCCAGTCAGGCTGCAGTCATTCACAAAAAACATGCACTAAGAGAAGAATTACTCCTGAGAAGGAACTTAAGGAACTTAGATTCTGAATGTTAAGTGCTTTATTCATATTCGTCTTAAGGACATCTTGCAAACTTTCTTTAGAGAGAACATTCTTATTTGTATTCTACCTCAAAACATCCCTGGAGTAATAAAGCAGCAATACAGCTACTTCCACTGTACTAAAAGGACTTTATTCAAATGACAGATTCTTTGCTAAACAATTCTGAACCAGGCTCTTGTACTGAGTCAGATCAGGCAAATAAAATGGATGAGACTTTCTTATTCCTACAGCGAAAGTTAAATTTGTAAAGTCTCCCTCCTCATAAGCTGTTAACTGTCCTCAGCACTTTCAAATTATTTACCCTGATGGCCACAGCCTAAGCTTCCCTCGAACTGACTGCCCCTGCCTGCACAGGCAACACACACCTGCACAGGCAACACACACCTGCACTGGTGATACAATTACACAAAGAGTTCAACTGAAAACATTAACAACATGTGCATCTATTAACAGCTGCATTAGTGAGTGACTTGAGACGTGCTACTAGCATTCCTACCGGTTCTCCCCAGTTATGCCTCACGTCTGGCTGGTCCCACTGGTACCAGGGGTCTCTCTCATGATGAGACTTATTAGGGAGCATGGGATAGTCACCATACCTACGAGAAACAAACAAAACAGCAAACATACAAGAAATCTGTACTAATTTAGATACATTCTGTAGGAAACACTATAGGATATGCCTATGGAAATGGAATAATTAAATATTACTTTGGTTTTATAGCTTTTATGTATAAACATTTTTAAAATGCATTAAAGCAACTAGCACAACAATCATCACTTTGATATCAGTCACTGGAACAAATGGCATTCCTCAAAGTGGCCTTTTTCGGCTATACTAGGTGAAATGCAAGCTTGCCTGAAATATGGAATGCTAGTTGTCTTGGCACATGTCAAAGTATTCCTGACATTTAAACCTCTGAAATCTTTATTCTAGAGATGGCTTAGCCTTGCACTACAACAACACATGAAGTCTCTCGTATTTTATTCACATAGCCTCCAACTCATTCCATTTGTTCCCATTCTGAAACACTGTTGTGTCTTCAAAGCTCTGAGCTCACAGCACGGTCAGGCATTCACCAGGGACTAGCAGCCCGTAGCACCTCAGGACAAAGCCGGGAGGGTCACCCCGCTCACCCGAAGCCGTCGTCGGGGTAGGGCTGATAGTCCTCCACCCGCATATTGTACTTCTTCGCGGCGGCTGCCCGCTCCTCCGGGGTGCGCGGGTACGGCCCGGGCAGCATGTCCTTGGACATCTCCGAGGCTGCGGGAGAGGAACGCGGCAGGGTGGGCGCGGGCCCCGCCGGCGGCCGCCGCCAGCCCGGGGAGGTCGCACCACCCTCCTGCCCCGGCCCCGCAGACACCAGCCCTGCCACTCCAGAGGCACCCGCCCCGCCGCCGGCCGAGGCCCCTGGCTGCCGCCTCCTCGCTCACCTGCCCGCGCCCCCGGCGGCGCCGCCACAGCGGCCCGGGCCGCCCTGAGCGCCGGGGCCGCCCGGGCACAGAGGACACCGCGCAGCGCGCCCGCCATCACCGCCGCAGCGCGCAGGCGCGGGCGCTGCGCCCGATGGACAGAGGGGCGGGGGAGCCTTCGGGGCGGGGCCAACATGGAGGGGCGTGGTCAACATGGAGGGGCGGGGCCATCTGGGATGGGTGGGGTTGGGTTGTGGGCGTGGCCGCCCCGCCCCGAAGGCTCCCAAGCCCCGTCGGGGGCGTTAATTAATCAGCCGCTGTTATTATGATATTGACACAAGCGCTAATGGACGGAAAGGGCATTGGTGCGATATTTCGCCTTGCCTGCCGTCGTCTGAAGCGGAGTAATGGGGATTTATGACAGGCACTGCGTTCCAGACGCGGGGCAGCCTCCTGTGGAGCAGCCGGGTCGATGCTCGATGGGATCGATGCCATGGCTGCTGGCGTTATGCGAATTGCCTTTTGTGTATCGGTATCAATGTTATTAA
The DNA here is from genome assembly GCA_038380795.1 of Pyrocephalus nanus. NCBI lineage: Eukaryota > Metazoa > Chordata > Aves > Passeriformes > Tyrannidae > Pyrocephalus > Pyrocephalus nanus. The sequence goes on from CM076268.1 coordinate 19,556,253, forward strand.
AGTTAATATCCAAATGTAATCGCCTTATCTCCATGGAGCCTGGAAAAGGCAGACAGCTGAAATGGCATGTTAATTTAGCAAGGAGATTCCTCAAATGTAAGCAATGTATTATTGTAAATAAAATCAATATGAACATAAAAGGATTTTGTAGTTTACTTCATTATGTAAACTCTTTGGTAGTTGAACTCATTTTCCTTCAGTTATTCACATCAGCCATAATGGGTAATGTCTCTATAACAGTTTACATTATAAACCTTTGCAGCTCAAAAACTACCACAGACAATTTGTCATTGAAGCCATTCCTTCTAATAACAGCATTAATTGTAAACCTTCTAACTGAATGAAGATACTGATGAACCACAAAAACATATCTGAGATACAGCATGCCTAAGGTGGGGCCTTTGTCGCAGACTACAACAGACTTTCACTTATCCCAAAGAAAGGCCTAGTCGTGTCATTTTGGGTATCTTAATTCAGCCAGCTCTCTTGCAACCAAGTATGCAGTGAAGTTACTCAGTTGGTTATCTAATAAAGTCATTAACCCAGAGCCCCACCCTCCAGTGCAGATGCTGCTGATGTTTCCCGGAGAGCAGCATTCAGTGCCGGTTCCGGTTCTGCAGCACTTGGCGCTCTGGGGACAAGAGTGTGGGGACAGCGCTGGAAGCAGGGACTTTCGCTTCCCTTCGACCTGGGCTCAGGCCTCCTTGCAGGCTTGGATTGTGGTTTGCCGCCTCTCACATCAGCTCTTTGCCGCTGAGTATCTATTTTCTGACTTATGTTTGAGTTTTCCATAGACAGTTCAAGTTTCCAAAGCACCCTGATATGTTTGCAAATACATTATAAAAAATTTTTGTTAACCTGTATAGAAGAAGTGCTTTAGACTTAAAGGGTGAAGGGACATTCATTTTACTAGAAACCAAGCATATTAATAAATTTTGGAAGGACAGAGGGAAATCAACTGTAGTATTCTCATGAAGGCAAAGTTCTAGGCAGCTAGAATAACAAATCCCAGCTTCTGTAAGATGAAAAGTACTGACTGACATGGACTGAAATTTTCCCAAGAGCTGATGCCTAATGTGGCACGTATTCTTGGGAAAGTGTAATCATCGTTCTTGCTGTTTGCAGATTAAAAGCCAAATGTAGACTTTGTCTCACATAATAAACATTCAATAAGAAAATAACAGCTCCAGCCCCAGTCACACAGCTCATGAAATCTTCCTAAAACAATGTAGTCACCATTGGAAGTTGGATGTTTGTTGCACTGGGCAGTGTTACATATATTTTTTGGTAGTAAGTGTTAATTAAACTTCTCATTTGGAGACGCAGAACTCCGCACAACATTTCCCGCAGACAGACAGAGGAAGTGGGCAGTGCGCTGTTTCCATCGGGGAAATAGAATGTCCAAGGAGCAGCGCTCCCGCTCAGCCCGCCGCCTTTGAGGGGAAGGGTCTACCGGCTGAAAGCATGCGGGGCCCGGCACCGAGGCTTCACAGGCGATCCTCTCTGTTTTTCGCGGTGGGTCTTTTCCCGCCTGTGCTCGCGGCCCCCACAGATGTCCAAAATCCTTGGGAAGTGCCGGGACGCGGAGAGCAGCAGAGCTGCCCCCGACCTCCCCGCGCGGGGGCGCTGACGCCGCAGCCGCCGCCGCTCCGTCCCGCGCTTTCGATGGTGTCCCCCCGTTCCCCCGCTTCCGGCGTTGCCATGGGTGCGCAGCTTCCGCTTCCGGCTGGCTGGCCCGGGCTGTCCGGCGGAGGTGGCGATGGCGGCGGCCTCCTCCTCCTCCTCCTCTTCGTCCTCCTCCTCGTCCTCCTCCTCTGCTTCTTCTTCTTCTCCCCCCTCATCCTCCTCCTCCTCAGCGGCAGCAGCCGCGAGCTGCCGGGAGTGCCCGGCGGTGGCGACAGGGCCTGGCTGGAGCGACTCGCAGTTCCGTCGCTACTCGTTCGAGACGCGGCCCATCCCGCGGCTGAGCCACAGCGACCCCCGCGCCGAGGAGCTCATCGAGAACGAGGTGCGGGGAGCCCTGTCCCCCCGGGATACCGCGCGGGGGTCAGCGCCGCTGTCCCGCTCCGCTTTGGCGTAGTGGGTGTTATTCTTCGGCGCTGCAGCGCCAAGTTGTGAAATTTGCAGGAAACGTTTGCTTTAAGCGCTTTGTTTTCGGGATGGAAGCTATGGGAACGTTGTGTAAAACCACAGGCACGTGTTGGTTGTTTTCTGAGTGCGGGTGGCAGCTCTGATATCGCTTCGGGATATCCCGTGTTGGTGAGATCTTGGCTGAGTGTTCAAGGGAACTCTGCAAGAAGGGATGTTGGGCATGCACAGCTTGGGAACACGGCGCTGCCGTTCCTTGCTGATAGATGAGAAGATGGGTGGTGTCCTTTGTCTTCCTTTTGTCGTGGAGGATTTTTTTTGCTGTAGAAGAGATGGGGTAGCATCAGTTTTTTGATGACTGAAGGTTGTTTGTGTCCGAGACAAGTGCTGTTTGTGTTTCTGGATGCAAAGGTATGTGTTTGTAAAGACTTTCTCACCGCTGAGGCTGGAAGGGACCAGACAGAATCCACTGTGTCTCCTGGCTATATGCCAGGACCAAGCAGGCCTAAAAGTGTTCCCAGCTCGTGTCTGTGTAACCTCTGTGACAGAGATTAGCTCAGTAGGTAGTGGAATCTGTCCCATTGCTACCAGGAGCTCACTATAATTCCAGGCCACCATTTTCTTAAAATTTTCCTATCATGCCTTGCTTGTTTCTCTCCTCAGGACAAGGGATCTGATTACTGCACGTGCCTTTTCCAGTTCCCCATTTTCAAAGGAGTTTGCGTGGGTGCAGTAGTGAATGTGACTGTTCTCAAGTTCGAGAGGTCCTTGAATCAATAAACTTCCTATTTCTCTCCAGGAGCCCGTGGTGCTGACAGATACGAATCTGGTTTATCCTGCTCTGAAATGGGACCTGGACTACCTCCAGGAAAACATTGGCAATGGGGACTTCTCAGTGTACAGTGCCAGCACACACAAGTTTCTGTACTACGATGAGAAGAAGATGGCCAATTTTAAGAACTTCAAACCCAAGTCAAGCAGGGAAGAGATGAAGTTTGCTGAGTTTGTGGACAGACTCAAGGAAATACAACAAAAAGGGAGTTCTGAGAGGTAAGTGATACATGGAGTGTGGAGGTTTGTCCATTTTTTCAGGTCTAAGTAGGGTTAAGTTTCTCTTCAGTGAGTGTTGATGATTAAATCCTCTCAAACTTTTTAAACTTTTTGTTTGTTTTCAATAGTCCTGCTTTACCTGCAGGGCTATTGGTTGATGGCAGCCTTGTTACCTGATGAAAAAAGTCATACCATTAGTTAAAGAAATGGTTCTCACTGGCTGTGGGAGTATATTTTTTTCTTCTCTGTCCAGGGCAGGATTTGAATAGAGAAGGAATTAAGCTGCAGTTTTCTTTTGGCAGACTCTGGTATTGATATAGGAGCTTAGTAATCTGATGAAAAGGTACAGGCTATAGCACTCAGGCTTTTCCACAGAATCCCACAGCAGTTGGTGCAAACCTGCTTTGGAAAATGTGAGGCAAAGTTGTGTCGTGCTGTGTATTTTTTGGTGGTGATGCCACGTACCATTAACAGAATTGTAAGTTACTGAGAAGAGCTTCATGTGGATATTGAATATAACTATCAGCAACTGTATTTAAACCTTTAGTTAAACCTTTGTCAGTCACCAGCCCTCTAAAAGGACTTAGGGATGCTTAACTGTGTCTTAATTGGAAACAATGCTGTGTCCATGTCCACTTGTCATCTCTGCCTTTCTCTTCTTTCTGAGCTTTAGGTATGCTTTTTCCAAAAGAGAAGGTAGTCCTTGTGCTGAAAAATGCATTTTTCTTCCAGCACTGTGGACAGCAGTCTGCAGTACTGTCATTGTTGGAACATGTTTGATTCCTCTGATCCTCTGTGTCTAAATATAAGCATGGCTTTGAAGTAACTTGATGCTGAAACGTGCAGGCTTTCCTGAGCCCTTTTTTGCCCTTATCTACTTCTACTATAAGAGGAAACTGATACTGTGGGTGAGTTAGAGGGGTGGCATTTACCTAGGGATTAGTCACGAGCATATCTGATATTTGATAATGGCCGGTCTGTTTAGAGTTTCCTCCTCCTGCACTGCAAGAGGGTTGTTCTTGCTTAAAATTACCTTTTTCCCTTGGTCATTCAAGCAGAATTGAGTTCTGTTCTCTTATGTATCAGGAAATCTTTCAGCAAAGTTTGGGGACTTTTTGAAACTGTTTCCTTCCACAGTTGTTTATGGAGTGTAGTGGTAGAACAGAATTTCTAGGAATTATGTCTCTTTGTTTTGAAATCTTTCTGAAGAGACAAGGTACATCCATGGCAAAGCTTAATACTTGATTTTGGCTTTTCTCTCTAAAATACAGGCTGTATCTGCAGCAAACCCTGAACGACACAGTTGGAAGGAAGATTGTGGTGGATTTCCTTGGCTTCAACTGGAACTGGATTAACAAGCAGCAAGGGAAACGTGGTTGGGGCCAACTGACTTCTAACTTGCTTCTTATTGGCATGGAAGGTAAACAGCTTCCTCAGACTGGAGGAGAAGGGGAGAAGATTTGGTCAGCAGTTCTGTATTTAGGTTCCAGAAGGTTTTTCAAATGGATTTCCCTTTAGTTTCTGGGTGTTCCTTCAGAGAGGGCAGTTTAAATCTTTGGGTTGTGAGGGTACTCTTGTCACAACTTGGGTTATAAAGAGGAAACAACAAAAGGAATAGCCTTTATTTCCCCAGGGATGTACTATGAATGCCTGGATGTAATCTGCTTATGGAAAGGCTCTGGGTGATGCTGGTAGGACTGTGTTTCCAGTAACTGCTAATCATACTCTAGGACCTGTTTACTGTTTACATGCTTCAAAACATACAGATTTAAAAAGCTCAGAGTCTACAGATTCAAAATGAAAAAGGGTTTGCAAGCTGAACAGAGTTAGTCTTCTGGGCTTTTCTTAGTGTGTTCAGTGTCTGCCCAGGAGGAAATTTTATTATTTTGTGAAGCCTTTTCTCTTATTTGAGCTGTGAGGAGGAATTCTCTTTTGATTAAGAGCTGAATTTTTTCTTGGAAGGTTGTTAGTGAGCACTGGGGAACTTGAAGATGGGTAAATTCTAAAAATATCTGAATAGAATAGAATTCCAAATCCGTATGGAGCCTGACTCATGGGCAGGTGCCTTAGGAGACAGAGGTGCTTACTACACTGTTGTCAAGGAGAACATTCTTTCAGAAAATAATATTTGGGCAAGGAATGCACACAGCTTTGTGAAGTGGGATGGCCTATAATTAATGTGGCCATCACATCCAATTATAATGTTCCATAACACAACTTTGATGTTTTTTCCCCTTTGCAACAAATCATACTCAATAGTTTGTCCTTGCCACTTGCTTTACTAGCTGAGAGAAGAGAACTTCATGTAAAAGCACTGCACCAGCACTTCTGTACAGCACTTACTTCCTAAATCAGGCTATCCACAAGAACCAAGGAATTGTCTTGAACCAGCGTGTGTTAGAAAAGGGAATGTCTTTACAGGAGCATGTGATTGTATGATCTATTTAATGAAGCTGTAGGGTTAAATGTTATCTTAATTCTTGCAGGCCAAGAGAGTAATATCTGAGTGGCAAACAGGCTGAAAAACAATTGTGAGGGGTACAAAATGCTCCACTGTATTTAAGATTTGAATAAATTTACGATTTAGCGGTGACAGTCAAGCACAGTTAATCAGACTGAGGGGGTGCTATTGGAGCCCCAGTGACAGAGATTTGTTTACTTGTTTTCTTAAAAAACTTCTAGGACTTCTTTAAAATCAGACTGTTAAACTCCTTTTCTCTAGACTAATAACTTTTGAAAGTCCATTCCACAGCTTGTCATTTAAACAGTGTTTTATGAAAAAGCTTCCCGTCAACATTCACCATCTGCTGTTCATTGAAACAAGCTGGAAATCCGAATCCTGTAGAGCATAAGTTGCTGAGTACGGATTTAGAATGGAAATTAAGTGGAGTAGCAACTGCTCAATAAAGGTTGACTGATATAGTGATCAGTTTGTAACATTCCTGTAGTCATTTTCCTTGTTCAGTTTTCTGAATACGTGGGAGTGTATTTTCTGTCTTTAGCAAGGAATATAACATGCTTCTCTCTTTCATACCTGTACGTGAGAGTGTCTTGATTATCATCTTTTCTCTCTGTGTAGGGAATGTGACACCAGCTCATTATGATGAGCAGCAGAACTTCTTTGCTCAGATTAAGGGTTACAAGAGGTGTATCCTGTTCCCTCCTGATCAGTTTGAATGCCTCTACCCTTATCCTGTGCACCATCCGTGCGACAGACAGAGCCAGGTGAGAGTAGCAGATTTGTTCTCTGCTCCATGCCAGAAAAGGGCAATTGTAAAGATTCTAGGTGGGAGGACGCTGCACTGGAATTAAAGCTGCAACCCACTTGCTGAGCTTTTGCAAAACCTGTGTTCAGATCTGTTAACTGGTGAACACACTGAGAACAGATGGAAGGACAAGTGGTGTCCCTGTTTGTGTCTGGTCCTGACTTGCAAGTGCTAGGGCACTTACATATCTTCTTACTGATAGCACAACTGGGCCACAGTTGCCACCTTCTCTGCTCTGTTTCATTGATCACTTGGTCAAACACAGGTTTGCTGACAGCCAAATTGCAGGACTCCTACCTTGCAGTGAAGTTAAGATACAAATGGAAATGTAAAAGCCACTTAAAGAAGATCAGGATGATTTGACACTGAGAGCCTGTCACTGCAGGAAGTTCTTCTGAGTTTCTTAATGTTTTCTTCTGTTAGGTGGACTTTGACAATCCTGACTATGAGAAGTTTCCAAACTTCCGGAACGTGGTTGGCTACGAGACGGTGGTGGGTCCAGGGGATGTGCTCTACATACCCATGTACTGGTAAGAAGGATGGCAGGACTGCACAGTGACCAAAACACAGAGGCTTAAAAGTTTTTCCACTTCAAGTGTTGTGTTGACTCTTAAGTATTTTGTTTTGACTTCTCCAGCAGCTTTGGTATTTTCTGTGATATCTTGAGCCAATCTGCTTCTAATTCCTGTCTGTTGGATGGGGGTAGTAATTCTCCTGACACCATATTATTGTACATATACTCCACTATTGTTTGTGAGAAAAGGGTCTATATTTAAGGAGAGCTTTCCAGAAGTTCTGAGGTTTTGATGCTGGAGGTATAGGGCAAGGCTTGTCTAGTGCTGTCTCAACTCATCCACCCAAGGTATTTCACTGTAAGCTACAGCGACAGTTTCTTTTCTTTTTTTGTGTGATTTCCATGCAGGTGGCACCACATTGAGTCTCTCCTGAATGGGGGGATTACCATCACTGTGAACTTCTGGTACAAGGTGAGTATAAGCCACTTCCTTCACAGCTTGGATAACTTCATCCCAGAGGATTTTTTAGGTAGAGATATATTGGCATGCATTATCAATATGAGAACTTCACGGCACCAAGTCCTTTGCTTTAAAGATGAAAGCTTCTTTTTTGAGTTGTGTGTGAAGAACTGGTTGAAAAAGAAAAGGTGTAATAATCGGCCAATTCAGGAAGCATGCAGATGAGCTCTTTTTGATATTTCAGGGCGCCCCAACCCCAAAGAGAATTGAGTATCCATTAAAGGCTCATCAGAAAGTGGCCATAATGAGGAACATTGAGAAGATGCTGGGAGAAGCCTTAGGAAATCCACAAGAGGTATGAAAAAGAACCATGTGGTCAGTGCCATTGAAATTATTAAGGCTTAATGCAAAACTCAAGATGTCAAGCTACTTGACACTGCAGGTGTCAGAATGAAGGTAGGAGAAAGCAGGATTGTTCTGCTGTGAATGGTTCTTTCTGAAGTCTTCAGAAGGTCCTTTGCTTACAAAAAGGCAAGCTCTTGAAATTATAATTTTGGAAAGGACCACTACAAACAATGAAGGAGTTGTTCTTGTATGTGGGGAAGGTTGAATTTGTGTACTGCCAGGAAAGTGTTGTTTCTGAACTCTCCTTAGCCTTCTGTGCAACATCAGTAATACCCATTCTTTGCCAAAAAAACCCACAACCACCTGTTTTACCTGTTGAATCCAAATCTCTTAAATATAGAAATCTCCCCTATTAAGTCACGTGTTTCCTCTTTAACCCACGTCGTGCTCATCTGTGAATTCTTCGCAATTTTAACCAATGGGTATATAAAAAAACCCAGATTGAAGAACTTAAAGTATGACTTTAAAGATCTGTTGATCTGAAAATGGAAATACAGGATATGGATAGAAATGTTTCGTGGTCTGTAACCCTTACCACTGTGCAGGAGCTCCTTTAGCCTCTCCCCTGAGATTATTTTACTGCCACAGCATGCTGAACTTCCCTCCATGATCAGGCAGTGCTGAGAAATGGGAGTGGCCTTGACTGAAAACAAAACCCTAGTAAAATCATCAGTCCTAGCCCCCCTTTGAAGTGACCCCAAGGACCAGAGAGGATCCAGTGAGTAAGAATGTTTCTTCTCTGTCCTGCAAAAAGCGACTGATGACTATTGGCTCCTTTTAATAGCATCTACTGAGAAATCACAAATCTAGGTTGGGAAGTGAAAATGTTTCAAACACGTTTCTGCCCTAGATGGAATGTTCTGGTGACAACTGAAGTTGGGCATTGACAGAGAATCCTGCAATTTTGGTAGGGTATTTAAGAATGTTCTCATGGGTGCCCCAGTATTTTATCTAGAAAATATTTTCAAAGTGATTCGGCATCCCTTGGGCTCTGCGGCTGCCATTTCTGTGTAACTGTCCCAGCTAACGACCTGTTTTTGCTTTGAACAGGTGGGTCCCTTGTTGAATATGATGATTAAGGGACGGTATGACTAATGCCTGGCTGCCCGGGTGACTGATGTTGGAGCTGCTTTGTTCACGAGCAATGGAAGATTCTGAGCGCTAGTATTGCACGCAGCACTTAACAGACTGATGGGTTTCCTGGCCTATCCTGGCCCCACTACAATAAAGGGGGCTACTGGAACTGCAAAACCATTAGTACCCCATTCATCCTCCACTCTCATCTAACTGAACCTCCCAAGAAAGAATCTGCACTTATTGGAAGCTGGATTCATGCTCACTAACTTGTTGTTTTTTTTCTCCCTCTGCCCTGTTTGCCACAACAAGGAGCATGGCTTCTGGCACTTGGATGTGTTACTTCAGGATTTTCAGGCATTTGAGGAAGAGCTTGGAGGATAACCAGGAGTGATATTCTTTCCTCAGCCTCATGGAGTTTGGACTTCCTGGCTGGGTTTATGTGTTGGTGCCTGCAGTGGATGTAAGGTGGGAAGTGATAGGTTTCACAGTCCTCTGTTGTTAGAGGACCTGTCCATGCTTGACTCTGGCACCTTTTTGTATAATGGAAACTAACCTGTAAGATGGCCTGCATGTGTTGAGCAACTGGACAAATGATTCAGTTTCTTCAACCTAAGACATCTATGCTTTGGATTAGTACAGGGTAGAGATCAGAATGAATTTATCTAGTGTGTGAGCACCAAATCCTATGCTCTCCAAATAACATCTGTCTTGTATGAGTAGATAAATCTCCTTTCTTACAGCTTTCTCTGGGGAGTGAAGGCTTCTCTCCTGCTCTTCTGAGGCTGCAGTGTGGTTAAAAGGAGATGTAGCATTATGAAGGGAGATGCATAAATGGCAGGGCACTCTCCAAGTCTTGAACGATTAAGGCACATTTTTAAATTAAATTCCCCAGGGGTGCCGAGCTCGACTGTCAAAACACAGTGTCAGATAGGTACAGAGCCTCGCTTCTCCCCACCAGGGGTGCTGGCTCCTCGGACTAACACAGGAAAGTGCCCTTTTTACCGAAACTGCAAGAACTCAAGTGTGTGTGGCTGCGCACAGGTGCGCATGTTTGTGTGATGTTGTGTGGCTCCTGTCCATCAGTTAAATCCATGCCAGTGTGTGGTTCCCTTCCCTGTACAGTCATGTGACAGAGTTCAGGGCTTTCTGTTTAAATGTGATTAAGTTTATCTTGATCTCTCTGTGTTCCGGGACTTGACATGGCAGGCTGGGAAGTGACAAGACCAGGGCACACGAACCAGATAAGAGTCCTCAGTAATCACCCTGAAAAATAATTTTGCTTTCCTCCTCTCCTTCCATGCAGAAGCCTTTGGCTCATATGGAGGCTGGCTTTTTATTCCCTGAGGTGTGCTGCACTGCTGTCCCTGGTTTGGGGGGGTGGTGCAAAGGTCTTGTATGTTTAATGCGGTTGTAATGGAGCTAGAGGTGGGTGAAGCTGTTTCATAGCCCATATATCTCATCCCAAAAAAATAGTAGAGAATTTGTATTGTTGAGATTTCCCAGTGTTTCCCCTGTTGTTCTTCTGGGCTTGTTCTGACTTGGGATTCTGATAAAAGTGTTGAGAACGTGCTGCTCAAGAAGTGCTCCATCTTTGGCTTCAGGTCCCATCTTTTGCTGGGACAGCTCAAGCACCACTTGCAGTGGGCTTTTTTTTTTTCATAAAGATGGAAGGCTTCTCAAACAGGGGGTCCTGGGGAAAGTTTTCTGGCTGCTTTACTGGTCACAACAAATGAAGTGTAATTGGCAGCTACAGGGTCCTTGTTCAAGAAATATATCTGTGTCACTGAGTATTCTGACTGCCGTGTTGCAGACTCTCCAGAGCTGTGGTCAGATCCCGACGAAGGTCACTCAGCTGGATACTTATCAACACTTGGCCTTTGGGTAAGTGGGAAGAACGCTGACTGGCCAAAAGCAAGGTCTTCCCAGGAATCTTGGTCACATGCCCTTGGTTGAAAGATGCTCAAACTAAATCCCATCTCTTTGCTATTTATTCAGCACATGGTAGTTCTCAGTACTGCTTAGACACCATCAACTCTTGAAGCTCAGGGTGGGAGTTCATATCCCATGTGGAGAGAGAATGGTACTTGCAGAACTTTTAGGATCCTTTTTTTTTTTATTTGCCAAAGGTCTAACTTTTAAAGTGTCTGAACAGGTTTTTGCTGCACTTGACTTTGTGAAAGCTCATTTACAATGCACTGATGGACTGACTCCCCCCCCTTCCCTTTTCACCTTGTGCTTTCAATGCCCCTTGCCATGGTATTGGGAAGCTGTGTGTTCTCTGCTAGGGGTGTGTGTGCAGGGGGTGGGGTGTGACAAACACACGGTACCTTCTGAAGTGTAGTTCTTAAATACAGCCAATGTTGGACAACAGAACTGTGTGGCTTTTATTTTGTGTGTGGCTGTATAGAAGAGCTGTATAAGGACCTGTGTGTATAAAGCTACCTTCAGTCTTTCTAACAACTCCACTTGTCTTCTTTACTGGTGAAAGCTGCTGGTCTCCACAACTGCCTTCGAAACAGCTGCATTATTATGTGTCTTCACAACTTTCTCCATATCTACTTACTCTGTAAGTGTGAAAGGAAAGTTGGGAATAAGATGGTATCCTTGAGTCCCATTAACAAGTGTTGGTAGGGAGGAAAAAATTCTCTTCCCTGCTAACCTGATTGGTGTCACTATGCACTGGTCACTGATGAGGTGACAGAGCAAACTACAAAATGAGGTCAAATGAACTCTTGTCAAGGAGATTTAGAGGGAAGCTTCCTCTATTAGCAGCCTTGGGTGCTGGAGTCCTCTTTACCTAATAAAGACACGGGTTATTTTATGGTAATGTTATCTGTACAGCAATCTTGACAACTAACCATTGATGAAATGCTGGCTGAATTTGATTGAATGTCTAATGTAGTAAAACGGGCAAAAGTTGAATAGACAGGAGGGATATTGGGGGTGGTGGAGGGAGAGAGAGACAGATGTCTGAGCCTGGGCTACCCCAACTGGCATTCTCTCCTCATGCTCTTGGGGGACAAGGTAAATGTGAAGGGAGTAGGAAGGACAAGTGCATGAAGTCTTCTGTGACCATGGGTGTTCACTCTTCCCTGTTCACCTGCGGGGATCATCATCTCTGAACACGCTTCTGTTCCACTGAACTTAGTGGTCTGCTATCCGACTGGTCCTGTAGCCTTCCTGTTGTGGACTTGCCTCTTGGGTAGCATGCACAGCTGCCACCACAAAGCTGAGAAGTGTCTCAGGTTGTACAGAAGAGAAACAGGGATGAGAACTGTGCATTTGAAAACTCAAATCAGTCTCCTTTTCACTTGTACTTTTAATTTTTTTTTCTTTTAGTACCTTAAGTCCCTTAATACTTTTCTTCTTTAATTTTTTTTTCTCCCTATTCCCCTGTTACTTGAAAAGTGAGATTTTTCTAAGGAGAAGTCCCTTAATCCTTGTAAATCATGGCTGCAGGATCTTTACTGTGGAAAGGGAAGCTCCTGGGCTTTTAGACTGATGCACTGGTTCACCTCCTTGGTGATTAGGGTCATACTCAGCTCAGGAAAATTTGGAGTCGTTAATCAAGTCCAAGGTGAAACCAACAGGTCAGAATCAGGCCAGGGTTGAGGAGGTATGAGACACAGCTGCACTGCAGGGGCAGTCTAACACAGCTGGGGCTGAAGTGGGACACCTTCAGTGTCAAAGCAGTTCTTGAAAGGAGGGGCAGGCCTGTGCCGAGACTGCTGCTGCTTTTGTTTGCATCAGTTCCTATCAGTGAGTGAGCTGACCTTGAACACAGCCAACTGTGCTTTAAAGTCCTAGAATGGGGGTAGTGCACTTGGGGCATCTGCAATCTCATGGGAGGTGTCTGTTGATGCATGGTCCCAGCCCTGGAAACAGAGCAGCAACTGCAGCAGAGAGTACTGCCTTGCAGGTGTGTTTTTACAAAGAAGTTTTCTCTAAGCCTCCCTTCCGCCACATGTGTGTGAGCAGCTTCCTTGCACTCTGGTTTATGGTCTTCATCTTCTATTCCTGTTATGGACCAGAAAGCACCTCTCCCATTAATGTCCTGCAAAGTCCTGAAGCCACCATCTTCCCTGCATTGGTGCTGCCTAGAAGGAAAGGAAAAGATTCCGTTAGTGTGACAAACACATACAAAGTAAGTTCTAATTACTGCCTCGCAAAGTCAAATATTTGTTGCAAGCAGAGGACTAATTGTGGGGGGAGGGAGCGGAAGTCGAGGCTCTTGAAGTGTAAGTGGAACAGATGCCCGGACGCCTTGGGGAAACGCAGCTTTCCTCTACAAATCAGAGCTTTAAATTACAAGGCTTTTACCAACGAGAACAGTTGTGGGAAGTCGTCTGCTCTCATTTGCGTAATGGCTTCTGTCACTGATGATTAGACACAGGATGAAGGAAAAGAAATTTGACAATTAGGAATGAGCGATCATTAATCAGAATCTTTGTTAGAAGGAGAAAAGGGGGGGAGAATATCCCACAAACAACGGAGGCAGCCACTAGAGCCACAGTGAAGTCCACAAGATGCATAACTGAGTGCTGTTGCTCCACAGAGCCCCCTCCACCCAGGTACAGAGCAGCAGCAAGGGCCTTGGCTGGGTTGGAAAGCTGGTGGAGAAAGGCAGCTAGCAAAATCCTTCCAGTCCTGGTCAGTGATTCTCAGCTATCTGCTTAATAAGGGAGAGACCATATCTGGGAGTCCTGTCCTTGCCCCATTGACACCTTGCACTTCTGTCAGTGTCTGGCCCCAAACTACCAGCAAAACCCACAGAAAAACCTTCTTAAACTTTCAGTCTCCTTTCTCCACACCTCACATGCAGCCTTGTGGTGTCTGGTGTGGAAGAGAGCAGGCAGGGGCCTTGACTGGCATGCAGAAGGCTTAGGATGAGCAATGCGAGAGCAGTTCTAGGCTCTTTTCCTGATAATGTCATTTCCTACAAGAGCAAGGAGGAACCTGATGGACTGCATGACAGGTAAAGAAAAGAAGGCAGTCGTGACTTCTCTGTGTCTGTCATTTGCTGGCTTAGCTCATCATCCAATCATACAAAATCCAGTATATGCATTTGTTTGGGGTCTGTGGGTTTTGATCAAATTATTGATACACTTGAAGTCTATGTTACCTCCTTTTTCTACATCTGTCATTTAAAGTCTTGTCAGATTAAACATTTTGCTATAGTTTTCATGAAGAGCTATTGCCTCTGATTAAATCAACAGCTATAACTTGGGAGGGGTCATGACAGACCATTTGTGGGGCATATAATGTTGGTTGGTTCATCTGAAGACTTAAGCTTCAGATTCATTGATTTCAGTGGCAATTCCTGTCTTTGCAAGGCTGGGTCATTCACGTGAGGTGAAGGTCTCCATCAGGGTGATAATTCTTTCTGTGACTGGAAATCAAAGCAGATACTTACAAAGGGGAGAGCTGAAGCCATGTTGCCTCATTCCCAGCTGGCTCGGAGCTCAGACAAGTGGTAGCAGCTTGGCTTTTCAGCTTCTTCCTGTGGCTAGTGTTCACCACAGGAACTCAAAATGAAAGAGAAAACAGTGTTAGATCCTCAGGACAGGATCTAGCAGGGCTTTTTGTCCAGATCTTACCATGACAGAAGGAGAATCACTGGTCACATTGCTTGGACTGGGGAGATCTGTCAGGTAGTGAATTTCATCCCCTCTTATGCAGGTGAGAGAAGGGCTGCTTCTCATTCACAGCAACATGGGAAATGCATGTTTACATTTTGAGGAGTGCACCTCCTGCTTTTTGTGTATGTAAGGTAGGTTGTGATGTAGTGGGGTTGCTGTCAGAATTCACCTCACAAACTTGCCGTAAACCCTGAGCAATCCCAGACTTTGACACAACAGGGCATTGCCCTTACTGTAGGAAATGTCACTGTGCTGGATGGCAGGAGCACAAGTGTGACTTTTATCTCAGTTTCAGTTGTGGGGTTTTTTTTCCTGAATAGTCAGGAGTTGCTATTGAATGCCTTGACAGGGAGGACCTTTGGATGTGATTTGAAACCTCTTGGGAAGCCAGGAAGGGAGGAGAGCGTATGCTGTCCTGTGTGTAGGTAATCTGTGTTACAAGATCTGCTGCATGCTTTGTGCTCCCTGAGCTGCTTAAGCACCGCTGGCCTCATGCAGTGAGCTGTGTGAGGGCTCGAGCTGAGCTGAAAGCAGCTAAAGGGGTGAGGTCAAATCATTTGCTTCTATAAAAGGACAGTTCCTGTGCCCACAGAGAGGGCACATGGGGTTATAATAACATCCAAGGGGGTAGTTTCTATGGAAGAGATTAGTACCACAAGCAATGGGCTGATTCTTCTCCAAGTTCCCCTGCTAGGACCTCTGATATTGAAAAGCTACTCCCAACCATCTGTGTTTCACTGGGGTAAAATTCTCTTGGCAGCAAAGAATTACTGGTGCTGGTAGGTAGTTGGGTCAAATGCCAGCCACTACAGGCTGTGGAACTGGAGGCAAAGCCTTGCTTGGTGTTTGAGGTAATAAGCTTCTGGTCTGTAAGCTCATGGGAACTGTAAAGATTTGTAGAGCTGAGGAGTCACAGGGCACGTTGCTTGGGCTGTCAGGTCTGACACTACTCTGGTGGGGCAGACCTTAGTGCTCTTTGAGCCTGTGTTTGGGAGTGGTGCAGACCTGGGGTGTGACTCTCCAAGTGGAGTATGGGGCTCTGAAGGACCTATTCATCTGCCACAAGTTCACTCCAAGCACAGCCTGGGGCCTCTTGCTTCCAATTCCTCCCTAGCACAGAGGCAATCCTGTGTCTCCTGCTTTTGCTGTTTGTTTATAGCTCTCCCCATCCCATCTGTCTTTCTCTCCTCCTTTCTCCCCTTCCTTTTCCCTCCCTCTCCCTCCTCCCTCTCTTTCCCTGAAAGCGATTAATCATTTTGACAGGCTCAGCGATGGCCTTTATTTCCTTGAGGCAGCCAAGAAATGTCTGTGAGCACCTTCTCTGACACCCCTCGTGTTCTCTCGCCAATCAGATCAGCTATTTTCCTTGGAATGACACCACCAGAAATGGGAGCGTGGGGGGGAGCGGGGGAAACTCCAGTGGAGTCAGCTGGGAAATGGGCAGTGGGGCAGGATCCAGTTGGGGTGCCATGTGGGCCCCCATTAGCTGTGATGAATATGTCATTTCACCATAGCTTGAGTGTGTCATACTTCGCTCCCTCTGTCTCCCCAGGCTCCCCTTCAAATCTTGGTTTCAGTGCAAAGGCAGTTGAGAAGAAATCAGACTGCTTAGGAAAATATCAGCCTCCAACAGAGTGGCTGGAGGGAAAAACTGTCGGAGAAGAAGGAAGAGCAGGCTGGGATCATCAAGGGAAAAAGAATGGGGATGATTTTGCAGATGGATGTAGAAGTCTTCCTAGGAAAATCCCTTTTGTCTTATGCAGGAAGAAAGTTGCTTCTGAGTCTCTGTCATGGTTCACCTGGACTTGTCATGTTGTCATGAGGATGCCTTCCATTCACCTGCAGCCTGGGAAGCTCTCAGGCCACAGTACATGCTATTGCAAATGCCCCACTATCTAACTAGAATGAAAATGGGATAGATCAGGGAGCATGATGTCCCCAAAAGGATTTTATCATCTGCTGTAATCAAGCTTCACAGCACTCACTGTCTCCTCATCAAGGAACAAAGGAATGCTGTACTTACAGAGTTATACTTTTTCTCCTTCTGCATAAAAGCCAGTATTGTCCACAGTGGGATAGAAGGGTCCAGGAATAACCCTTCTGTTTAGGGTCTCTGGCGATGACTAGAGACCCTTTCTGCAGAGCAGTGGATTATAACTAATATTTTAGAGAAGTGGAGGAAACAGTGAAGGAGAGAAAGAAGTTGTAGGAGATGCACTAGAAGTCAGATGAAATGTGATATAAAGACCTTGGATAAGGTGGTTTGGTATCATAAGGCAGGAGACTGGAAATAGTGACCTAAGGGATCTTCCCTAATCTCATATATTAAACAGTTAATAAGCCCTGAGTTGAGTCCAGAAGAGAATGAATAGGCTCATCATGGATGAAAGGCCCTAGAGTGCTCCAACTCTTCATGTAGACCGAAGAGCAAGGCAGATGGAATGAGCTGTGCTTTGAAGTTGCCACCTCTTGAGATGGTATGAGGCAGCATCCCAAAGCTAAATCCCAAAGCTCAATGCAGCTTTACCTCTGGGAGGAGCAGTCAGGCAGGTGGTAGTTTCCAGTTGACTCTAGGAGGCTCACACCCTCCTATGAAACATCACTGCTCACTCTCTGCCATGTGAGCTTCAGTTCTTGCCCTTTGTGAAAGGCATGAGAGTTTTAGCAGCAGGCTGAATGGGTTTGGTGAAGGTGCTAAGGAAAAACCACAATCTCACTCCTACGCCTCCCTGTTGTTTGTCTTGTCCTCAAAAAGGTTGCCCTTCAGGTACAGACCTAAAAGCTGAAGTAGCCTAAGTTCCAAGGAAGGGCAATGAAGTCATCTGGAATAATCAGCTTTGCCCCTTGAGGGCTGACTGCATCAGATGTCTGGAACTTAGGAAGTCTCAAACAAAGGAGGAGTTAACAGGCGCTTTCCAGCAGGCAGTGTGTGCTCCCTCTGACAGACATACTGCCCCATGTCTTGGGAATGACCTCTGCCAAGGTCACTGTTGGGTTTCTCTCAACCAGCCTTTCTCTCAAGGAAATATTGATTTTGTGCTGGTGGTGCTAATCAGTGTTGTTGAAGGAGAGGCTATAAATGCTTGGCAGAACAGTGGTGGCCCTTCTCGGCAGCGAGGCTCAGTGATCTGGCTCGTTTTCTGCAGACTTGTGCTCGTGGGTACAGGGTGAGGAACAGTGGCTTTGAGCTCCCTGACTAGGGATCACTAACAGCTTTAGTGCCTCTTCTCCTGTGTGGGGTCGTTATGTTTGCTCCCATGTGTTTGGTCAAGGATGGAAAATGTTCATTAGCAGAAAATGGCCTGTCCCTGGACAGTTTACATCCAGTAAGAGGTAGTAACATTTTTTTCTTGGATATAACATAAGAAACAAACATGGCAGAGCTTATCTCAGGGCTGAGAGTTTTCAGAGAGAATGTATGAAGTCCAACCAGTGCAATTAATGCTGGCTATCCTAAAAGCCTGTTTAAATCATTGACAGATAGTGAAATCTAAGTATTTAAGGGTTCCTGCCTGTTGCGAGCACTCAAGGCTTTGAATCACGTAGCACTGCAGTGACAAAATTTGTGTCTTTGCCCTCCCAAGCCAAACTCAATGCTGTCGGCGTTCCTTTTCTCTTTATAAGGCCAAACCATAGAAAGAGGAGCCTGAGGGTGAGTAGCAGTGGGTTCTCACTGTGAGAAGGTAAGGGTCAGATTATTCCATGTCTCTATGTAGAATCCTTTGTGGCAGGATGTTGTAGGCTACTTTTTTTTGGTCTTCAGGGTTATGAAGAGCTTCCTCACCAAACTAGCACCATGTCTGTCAGCAGTCAGTAATGTGGGATCAGGAGATGGTAATGTGGGATCAGGTAGATGGTAATGGACTGGGAGCTCCTGATCATTACATAGCAGATGCTTGCCACTTCCCCACAGTGAGTGTCCATACCTCGCAGTGGGGAGGATGGGACATCACAGGGCAAGGACTGCAGAACCAAAGCTGCATTGCCCCATCAGCAGAGTGTTGAGGCTTGGCTCACTGCTGCAGTTGCAACTGAGCTGGTGTTCTCTACTCCGTGCTGTGCTGAACTGGTAAAAAAGATGAGGTCCCATGGGGATGCCAGTGTTGCTGTGTAGACCATGTTGCCTGTCCTCTCCTGGAAGGCTGCAGCCTGGTTGTACCAGCACTGTTGTGGCCCTGAGCCAGCTGGAGTTAAGGGGACCCCCTGTCCCCAGGCAGAGGCTGACCTGGCCATGTACTGTGATGAGGTGACAAGGTGACTTGCCTAGTTGCAAATGGGAAGTTGTTGCAATCAGGAGCTGTAATCCCTCACAATGGACAAGCTGCACTATGTCCAGCTGAAGGCTGAACAAGAACTTGCCTCCACTTTTGGGGGTTCAAGATCTAATTTCAGAACTGGTCTCTGCTTTTGCTTCCCTGTGGATTTTTTCCAGGTTCAGGTGCTAAGCATCCTTATAGAGGCCAGGGTCATCCTCCGTCTCCTGGAAAATCTGATATTTCCTTGGATATTGGCAAGCATCTCCATGTTGGGTAGCCGTTCCAGACATATGAACAGCACCTGGTGCTTAATCGGAAAGCTGGAGCATGAAGTTAACTTTGCACATTCCTTTAGGTGACTGAGATGTTTGTGCCCTTGGAGACTTCAAAACTGGAGGCTAGGTCAGTTGATTTTAGGAATCTCACATTTTGAAGTGCCCATCCAGTGGAGACATTTGTGCCTGGGCTCTGTCTGTCTGGGCTGCTCTGAACATTATGGATGTGTTGCTGCTGTCTTTGTGGAGTGGATGAAAGTGTTTGTGGTAAAATGTAATCAAGTGGAAAATTGCAGTGCATATAAACACATATGGCACTCAATGACTGGGCATTAGGCACAGTGACTGCAGGCAAAAAAAAATTATCTGTAAACGTTTCGCAGCAAGTTTCGAAATCTTAAAGAACAATAAGATATTAGCAATTTAATGGGGTGATTCAGCGAGGCAGCGATCCTTGGGTTGGGAGAACGAGGATGCATGCAGCTGCAGTGACGGGAGTGGCTGGGATTACTCAGCCAAGCTCAACAAGCTCTGTCTCCCAGCACAAGACAGCTGCCAAAGGTTTCTTCCACATGGTAATGTGGCTGTGCTTGGAGAGGAGAGAGCCAGGAGGTGGCCCATGAACCTTACCAGTGCCACCTTCCAGCCTCCTCCAAGAGCCTGCTGTTTACAGCAGCATTTGGAAGAGGTTGTGTGTGGTCAATGAGGCAGAACTGATGGGCTAGGTGGATCAGGCCTGGCTCAGGTTGGGAGCTGTGGAGGCACGGCAGGTCAGTGGCTGGCTTGGCCTCCCAGAAAGGGAGAGCTGGGTCTTGTTCATCTCCTGTGCCTTCAGGCTCCATCTGCTTATGCTGCCCAGGATAGCATCTTTCCAGATACTGCAGAGCAAACAGCAGTCCAAATCCTTCCTCAGGGCAACTATTTTATACCTTGCCAAGGAGCCCTGTCATCTGCTGGAACTGCTCTTGGATCTTTCACATCTGACACCATGGGACTCTGCCTCAGCTAGTGGTCTGTCTTCAAACCTCTCCCTTTGATCCCACTACTTACAGGTGACAAGCTAGCATGTGAAAGTGTTTTTTTCTGAGTGACAGAAGTACCAGAAAGGTTACTTTCTTCTCTTGCCATATGCTGACTCCCTTTTTTCTGAAAGGAAGAGGGTTACCTGTGAGTAGGGGGAGGAGAGCACTTTGACAGTGTCACCTGGCTGTACCTTTCCCAAGGAGCAGAAGAAAGCAGCTTGAATACTAGGAGAAATATAGCTTTGGTGGCTCTACTGACTTCCCTGAGGTCCTGGATCAGGGAGGTAAACTTGCTCAGCAGTTAATGGGGGAACAATTTCTGAAGGAGTGAAGAGGGCACCCAAATGGGAAAACCAAGAATATTGGCGGTTTGGTCCGGCAAAGCCTGGCTGATTCCAATCCTCTCTGGGGATAAATCTTTGCAAACCAACCTGTAAGTAAGATCTGTCCCAAGGAAATAAAAATAGAAAATTCCAGTGTTTCTGGGCCATAAGTGACTGCTTGCCTGGAATGTAAGGAACACAATGGGGCCCTAAGCTCATGTGAGTAGAACAGTTGGTTCTCTTCAGCTCTGCACAGGATCTTTCATTTTCACAGTGGTTCATACACAACAAAGAGAACATGCTTTTTCTTGATTTTGATCCTGGAAACTGAGACCCAAGTACCTTGGATCATTCACAAAGTGTAAATTTGAGATTACAGGCAAGCATGTGATGATGTCTTTGGCTTCATCTAGCAAATGGCCTAGGGCTGGACTTTGGTAAGACAGCATACCTGCCACACTTGCATATTCAGCTCTGAATAAAATTGGCAAGAATTGTGGTGGG
Source organism: Pyrocephalus nanus (assembly GCA_038380795.1). NCBI lineage: Eukaryota > Metazoa > Chordata > Aves > Passeriformes > Tyrannidae > Pyrocephalus > Pyrocephalus nanus. The sequence continues at coordinate 19,577,132 of CM076268.1, forward strand.
AGAAGCATTGAATGAATTGTTATGAAATAATGTTTATTTTCAGTACATTTTTATCCATTTAAGAAATTCCTACTTTTAACCTTATCTCCTTAAATGTAATATATTAGAAAGATTGCATTTCTTGTCTTTTGTCACCTGCTGGTTTAGGCCTCATGCTATTTACCTCTATAAGCATTTTTGCTCTTTCTGATACATGAGTACCAAGTCATTGTCCAACTAGAAAATCAAGCTGATGAGGCATGCCCAATGCTATTGAGTACAGATGCCTTCACCTACAGAATTCCCCTGTCTTTTTAAGCATCAGATGAAGTCAGCCCTCCAAGGATTGTCCAGAAAACTTGCAAAGTATTCTGCTGTGGTCAAATTCAAACGTGAAGTTCTTCTCAACATTTGTCCCTTTTAAATTGCTCTGCATTTGCTTGAACTAGCTCCCTGCCTGCTTCACTCTCTGCTTTATTAGCTATGGACTGTAGCTTGTTGTCTGTTTCATATTTTCTCTCTTTAGTGCTGCTGCAGCACTAAACCCAGTGGGTTTGAACCTCCCTTCCTCCGATGAAAAAAGGTGTTACTAATCCCTGTCCTTTGCCTGCTTGATCTCATCGGTCTGCACATAAGATCTGGAGGTAGAGATCTAGACCATGCACATATGGTCCCCAGAGCAACAGTCTTTACCTACCTACCTCAGCTTTCTGCTGAGAATGCCAACTCTTACCTCATGCCAGCTGAGAGAGAGGATCATGTCTGCAGGGATTTGGGTGGTGACGTAATGCCCAATTTCCACAGGGAAGTGCAGGACTATAGAACAGTAAGGCTTCCTCTTTCTGGGTACGTGGGTATCATCAGTCCCTGCTACTATTTGCCCTCTTCTCTGTCCATCCATAAATCCTCTTGCAAGCCTTGCATGCATGGTTCATCATCAGGACCTGTGGACTGCTCAGAGCTCTTCACTGTGATTTATGTTTGCTTCAGGTTCCCTGGATTTCAAATGCATCAGAGATAATTTCATCCATCCTGCCCTAGGGCTGGAGTCAGATCAGGCAGGAAGGCTCTGGGTGAAGGGAGCAGAGCTTTGGTCCAGGGTTGAGGTGATTCAAGTGCAAAAGGAAGTAAAAGTGTGATGGCTGGACTTTCTTGGAAGTATTTATTGTCATGTGGTTGCCTGAGGCATGCATTGGCCTAGCTAGAGGTCTGGAATGTTTGGCATTGGAGGGGTCTTCTGTATGAGTTCTCAGTCATGGCACTGCCCTTCAGCATGAGCAAATGAACAATGGGCTGAGGCAGGACCCTGCACTCATGAGCTTATTTGTGCCAGTTGCCTCAGGAATTTGCTGGGAACATGTGGGCTTAGTTGGGAGAGCCTTTTGCTGAGCTGCTTACAAGGACGAGGTACTTCTGAGGAAGACTAATAGAGAGGGGGCTTTACAGTTTCCAGTGGACAACTGGTATCTGCTCCTGGGCCTGAAGTGCAGCTAGGTCCTATCTGCATTGGCAGCTGCTTCTGTGCCCAGGGATGACAATACACTTGCAGACACCCTGGTGTAGGTTCTTTAGAGGATGACACATGGGTCTTCTTTCTGGCTTATGACCAGAGGGGAGGAGAAAGTCCATGAGCTATTGTGTGAGAGACTTTATAATTAGCTGGTGAACCAGAAGATTGTTCTCTTTGAGTAGGTACAGTGGCTTCCACTGCTCACTCAAGCACCCTCCTGAGACAGGCAATTGATGGTGTTGCTCTTCATGGAGGTCAAGACCAGAAATATGCTCCTCTTGCTTGCTGTAGGAGGTGGTGTGATGCTCAGATGGGCAAACTAGAAATGGTAGGGTTGTTACAGTGCATGTGCTGGCTGTTACTGTGACAGATTATGAAGCCACCTGAGTCACTGTCCCATTGTCCCCCCCCATGAAGGCTATGGTACTCGAGGCAGGTCTGCCTGTCACACCTGAAAGAGCTGTACAGCTCAAGCACAGCCAGGGAGAGAATTTAAGCTGAGAAGCAGCTGTTCAGTCACTTGGTGTAAGCCTGTGTGTAACTGAGGGAATTCTCCTGGCTTCTTTTGTCTAAACCACTCCTTCCCAAAGGGCCTCCTGTCAGGGTTTGAAGGCACTGGGACAGAAAATCTACTGCTGCTCTGAAGAATTTGCTCCAGAGGTGAAAGGCTTCCATCGCTTCTTATAAAACCCATCACTGAATCTCATTTTTGACTGAAATTTGTCTAGGTTTACTGCAGGTTCTTTTCTTTCTCTGTCGGTGTCAGGAACCTGTATGGAAAGGGGCACACTGCCCTGGTCCCCAGTGCTCAAGTTGCATTTGACCTCTGGGTGCTGCTTCAGCTGTTGTGCTGATTTTTGGTTTATTTGGCCTGTAGCTGCCCTTATTGAACAGCAGCCAGACCTCACTGGTTGGTCTGGCCCGTTGTGCAGGAGGATTTGCCATCAAGCTGGCTTCTGCCTTTATCCACGCCTGCAGCCTCTGGTGATACGATGACAACCTGCCTTTCCCAAAGTGACTCTCCAGCTCTGTGAGGGTCACTCTGCTCCTCAGGAGCAGCTGTGATGAGCTCTCTCTTGGTGCAGTGGCCAAGGCTTTGCTGTCACCTCTGGCAGTTGCTGTACAGCTGTCAGACTCTCTCGCTTCTTCCCCAGCAGGACAGAGCTGCTGTGAGTGCCTGGTGATGCTGGGATTGCCTCTTGCATCCAAGAGACTGGATTTTTGTCGCTGGTTTATTAGATGTTGCCCTGGAAGGCTCTGTCAAATACTGGTCTTACACCCAAGGCACAACCAGACAGTCTCTGCCCAGCACTGTCCAGGCACTAGACAAGCTTGCCTACCCGATGCTGGACGTGTCTGCAGGTGTTCATGCACACTGGCACAATAGAAGAGCAGAGGCGGGTGGGCGAATTCCCGTGTTATGGCCCTGTATGATGGTTACAGTGAATCGTGGTGGCTGTGGTGGTATAGGAAAGCCCCAGGATCTGGCAGTGGCAGTGTTTTCCAACTGCTTAAAGGCAGCCAAATAATCAGTTAGTGAGCAAATAGCCATCCTGTGAGTCTGAGGGACAAGAGCTCAGACCCAAAGGGGCCGAGTTTTGAAGTGTCTGGACTGTGCTCAGGTTTGGGGACAACGATATTGACGAAGCTGTCTGAGGTAAGTGGAGGGTGAGAGCAATGAAAAAGCTCTCCTCATAGGAAGGCAGACAGACAAACCCACCCCTCTCCCCTGTAAGAAAGACGGCGAGGGAAGGGATCGGGGCCGGCAGGGGTGTGTGGCACTGACGTGGGGCGGTGTAGGCGTGGGCACAGCCGCAGGTGACCCACCGGGGAGGGTGCTGGCAGTCCCGTCCCAGAGCAGCCGTGTGCTGTTGCGGGATGGCCACGGAGTGGAGCCCGCGCTCCGTGCAGAGCTCCACGGGGCTGCCACGGGGGACGGAGCTGCTGCAACCCTGTAGGGGGGATGCTCTCAGCATGCGGAGGGGCCCAAGCCACTGCAGGGGTTACAAACTGAGCTACCAGGAGGGTCGAAATCCTAATTCTGAACTGTCCCTTAGAATCATCTTTCCCATGAAAATCCCTTCCCTGGCACAGAGCCCTGATGTGTCAGATACACCAAGCACAAATTTGAATCCAATTTCAGCCTCAGTTTAGAAGCCATCTGCTAGACCTGGATTGGGTTTGCCTCTTCTAGGCCATACACAGAGGTGCTGGGGATACATGTGAGACCAGGTATCCACACCTGAACACGGGCACTGCAGGAAGGATGCTGTCTGCTCTGCTAGATGTGTGCAATTACAAGCATATGGTGCAAGTAATATTTTCATTGTGCCACATATGTTGTCATATACCAACACAAACCTGCTGAGGTCTGTGTGCCCTCTAGTCACACTGCTGGGAGATCTTGTATGTGAGAATGCTAATGTTGGTCACTTACATTGCCCTTACTGGTTTTTTCCCCTGCTACCATAAAACAAAAGAAAAATTCTGCCCTGCTTAATCTGCTTCTCTAGCAGATAAATCAAGTCCAGGCTTGTTTTTCATGGCTTACATTTGATTCTTTGCATCACTGGCTGCTTTTCCACCTTTCCCTGAACTAGAAGTAGCACGGGGGTGTACCTCACCTCAGCTTGGAAGACACTTTAAGGACCTTGCTATACTCACAGCTGTCCATCAAACAGCCCCAGCAGCCCGTGGATACACTGAGCTCAGCTGTGATGTCTGCCTGTCCAGAGGAAAGGAGGAGGGACAAATGACCTGTGATGCCCCTTCCAAGGTGGAGGTGATGCTCTCACTCCTGTGAGCACTCTGGTGCATTGGTTCTTGTCCTGTGCCTCTTTTACACCCGGCTCTGGGGGACTGGGTCCTGGACCCCTCTGAGTGCTCGCCACCCCATTTACCCCCGTCAGACCCAAAGCAGCGAGCTGCCTGCCTTTCTCGCCTTGCTCTTCCTCCCGGCAGGAGAGGGAACAACCTGTGCCTTGGATCTCCCCAGGGAAGGCTGCGGACGCGGGAGCCGCGGGGCCGGTGCGGGGTGCGGGGCTGCAGTGTGCGCGCTGGACCCACGAGGGCAGCAGAACACTGCGGGAGGAGAGGGCTCAGCCCGAGGTGGCCGCGGGCTGGTGACAAAAGGGACCGAGACTCGGGGGTCTTCGCAGGCTGGGTGGGTCCGGGGCTGCTGCGTGGGAGGCTCAGAAGATGCTGCGGGAAAGGTCAGGCACACTGCCTGCCTCGGGATCGAAGGACACATCTCCCCTCAACGGGACCCTTGGGACCAGGGCTACCCCCAGGCTTGCCCTTGGTCTAAATGGCAGGGCTGAGGCTTCGGGTGGTAGGAATGTGGCTGTGCCCCAGGCCCAGATGCCAAGGGAGTGGATCTAGAAAACTGTCATCACACTGTCACTGCTGTGCTCTTGCCCTGGTGCCTGCAGGAACTTCTTGGTCTGCCTGATGCTTGGCCATGAGCTCCATCACAGAACAGGTTTGTCTTGAGAAACACATTGACAGGGAGTCTGTTTGGGTGGTTTCTCTGCATCTGCATGCCAGGGCTCTGTACATGGCTCCCACAATGATCATCAAGCATCACTTGTGTTTCTTATGGCTCAGAGAGGCTTGACTGCCCTTTTCAGTGCACTGAAGGTGGAGAGCACTCTGACTCTGGCCAGGTGGTGTGGTAGGTGGCCGAGCTTATGCTTTCCTCCTCTCTCAGCAGCAGCAAAGCCCTTCAGGTGGAAACAAGAGGGAGTCAAGGATCTGTTGAACTCACCAGTGGAGCCAAATGCTGTGGTTCCCAATGCTCCTGAGGCTTGGGGATGCCAGCAGCTAAGACAAGCTCTAACCTGGGCTGCAAATGCAAAGCCCTAAATGAAGCAAAGCAGTGCTGTGAAGAGCTCGTACCTTTTCCCCTCCTAGTTATGTACCCACCACCACAGCCAAGTCATACTGCGGCTGCAACAAGCAACTCAGAGACCCAGACAGCACAGCCAGCCACTGCCATCCCAGACCTCTGCTAACCAGGTCTGTGCTCCTAGCCCTCCTCTGTAGCCCCCTCCCTTTCCCTCCTTTCCAATCCTCTTGTACTGTTTTCTTGGCAAGGGTGCTGGCTCTCAGCCTCTGCACCTCATGTGCCCTATTGATAGCTGGTAATTTATGTAAATCTCCTAATATATGGATTCTGGGATCAGGACAGAGGGTTTGTGTGTGAGATGAGATTAATATGTTTGCAGATTCTCTCTGCAAAGAGAATGAGAGAGGCAGGCAGGGCTGGGACGTTTGCCCTAGGTCTCTATTAGTACCTCTGCGTGCACCCACCATGCCTGGTCTCTGCCTCCCCACGGCTAGCAGTGTAGGGGACTCTCCCTGCTTTGGCCACCCCAGTTACCCACAGCCAGCCTTGTGGTCTGGTTGCCCCAGAGAGAGCCCATTTATCCCATTTCTGGGAGCCCACAATGAGCTTGGCAGCAGTTTCCATCTCTCTCTGCTCCACTGAAGTTTCAGTATCTCCTGAAGGTGGCCAGGCTGAGCTGTGACAGAGGCTGCTGCTGCTGCAGGATTGTGTGCCCCCCTGAAAGTGCTGCAAAGCTGTGGCTCAGCTTTATTCTCCCTGTGACAGTTTGGGACAAGGGAGGTTGCTTGTAGTCACTGGCCCCATGGTGTAGTTGGGGCTCAGCTTCTCCTGGTCCAGGCTGAAATCAGGAATGGGTGGTGTAAGGAGCAGGGCACAGCCTGGAGGGACCAGCATGCCAGCAGGGTGGCAGAGCACAGGGCCCTGGGCAGGGGGAAGATGGTGAGCCCAGCACCTGGCTTGATGCCCACACAGTGGGCTGATGTGGTGGGCTGAGGCTGAAGGATGGGCAGGGGGCTGCCACGTGCTCCTGTGCTGTTCCCCCTGAGGACTGCAGTCTCTTGGGAGAGAGCTGCTACATCTACACTCAGCCCTGTTCAGGGCTGCCTGCCTTATCTGTGCACATGTCATGGCCTGGCAACAGCGCTTGGCTGCCTGGGCTCGGCGTGGTGCCACGTCCGTGGGGCAGATAGGAAGGCAGAGCCCACTGAGGCACAGTGGGGGCTGAGAGGAGTTGGGGACCTGGGGAGCGGGGAGGTGGCAGGGAAGGAATCCGCCCTCTGATTCAGATGTTCCTGAGGAGTTCCCGTTCTACACCTGACATTTAGAAACCAGGAATCCTGCTGATGGATTGGATTTGATGTGGTGGAGTATATTTCACACTGTGTCATTTATCCTGGTGCTGCCTCATGTGAAATGTCAGCTTTCCAAGAGCTTTTCTGATCGCTCTTTGAAGTACTGGCTTCTGATAAACTTAGGAGAAGGGTGCTTTTATCCATCCAGGTCAGGAACCAGAAGTGGCAACAACTTTTCTCCTCTTTGTGCATGGTCCCTTGGTAGGACCTGCCAGCTCAACCCGACGTACTGAGAGTCACAGCGGGGGTCCTGCTGCCCTTCCTACCCTTGGTGTACCCCTGTTCCTGTTTGGGCCATACAAATCCCTTTTTCTCACCCCATTTCTCTCTGACGGTACCATGTCTTACAGCACCAGGACTCCCTGCCTATGTCTGGATTTGCTCCCAATACTCTTTTTAGCCTTTGGAGGAATATTTTTAACTCTCCTGGGGTTGCTGCTGTTGACAATGGAAATCTATTGTGTTTTATGTGCCTGGAAAATGAATTTCCATGTCAGAAGAGGAGAGCAATTACCACAAGCAAGAGAGATCAAATTGGGTCTTTAAAAAGAAAATAAAGTTCAGATCTTATCTGATTAATGAGATTTCTTCCAAACCTTAACAAATCTTAATTACAGTGACTCTGCTGGAAGGGATGAGGTAAAGCTAGGATTGGGGGCTATCTAAACAGAACCGCTCTCTTCCGAGCTAGAGTACATCCCTGCATGAAAGCAGCAGGGATGGCCATTGAGTGCAGAAAGCTGCTCAGCTGGAAATCAGCAAGGCAGGATTCTCCATGGAGCCTGAGCAGCTCCTTCCCTAAAGGCTCACAGCACCGGGGGAGAGCCCCACCAGCCCCGACCAGCAGTTAGCCCACTGCTTTGCTCTGTCCCAGATCCTGGCATCCTTTTTGCTTTAGATCCCTCTTTACTTCTAAAAATGTTTCACTTTTTTTTTTTTTTTTTCTATATTAAGAATATTTATTCAATTGTCAAGGATTTTTATTCTCCCTTTCCTGATTTTTCAAAATAAACCTCCTGCTTAAAAATAAGATGAGGAGTGCTAAGTTGTTTATTCAGTTTAAGCTCACAAAACGTTTTCCAATGATTTGACTGGATTGCCTGTGTAACACAGGCCAGAAATTGTCCCCGTTACCCCTTTATGGAGCACAATAACTTTCTTCTTGAAAGAATACAAGCCTTGAGCCGAAGATTTTCAGAAAGGGAAACTCCAGTGCTTCCCGTAACAGCTTGCTCTGATGGTTAATCACCCTGACTTCCTCGGACAAAATAAAACAAAATTTAAAAAGGTCCATTTTTAATTGAGACTTGTCTGGCTTTGGCACTTTTGCATTGGCTCTTTTTACAGCTTTCTCTGGCAGATTAAAGTTTTTTAGTCCCTGGTATTTCTTCTCTACGGAAAAATTTATATGTGGGGAGCAAGTCACCTCTTGATCTCTTTAATACTCTAAATAAATTGTTCCCTTCAAATCCTTAGTGTAGTATATTTTTCCCCCAGTTTTGCATAATGTTTGGGGTTCTTCAAACCTGTCACCAGGAAACAAGCTGAGACAGAAAGAGGAGGACACAGAAATGAGACCAAAACAGTGGTAAATCGAGCACCCAAACCCTCCCTCCCTTTTGTCTGTACAAAGACATTGTTTATCTTCCCATTGTCTTTAGAACAAATATGGGAAAATATCACTCATCTAAAAGATGTTTTTCCAATCTCTGTAATTTTGGACTAATTACTAACAGCTATTGCCAGAGATGGAATCGGCTGTCGGCATTTGCGTGAGGGGTAAAACGACAGCAGATCTGTGTATTTTACCACACACAGATTTTTCAGAGTATCGGCAGGAATTACAGGATGGATTGTGGAGTGTCCGAGCATCCCCTCTCTGCGCTCCACCACAGAGCCCGGCTGAGGCGGGGGGTGAACGGGCCCGACGGGAGTTTGTTCTCCAGTCGGCACCGGGAATGAGGCAGCCCGAGAAACTGAAGTCCTGCGAGAGAGCCAGACACAGCAGGATCTGAGAAGGAGGAAAGTAAGGCAGGTACCAACGATGCACATGCATCCTCTAAAAACTTTCTGCTGTTGGACTCCTAGGATCTGTACCTAATGTGTTTTCAGCTTAAACTGCTAGGCACAAATTTTGCTTGTGTCCCTGATCTATTCAAGATTTCATCCTCTCTTCTCAGTCCTGCAAAGTTTCAAAATGTGTGAATAATTTAAATTATTTTTGCCTCATTTCCACTGTCTGATAAGATTCTCATCTGCCTGTCTTGTTTGCCTGATTTATGAAGGTTTGGGTTTTTGAGGCATTTTTTGTTTTTACTTAGGGAGAGATTTTTTTTCTCATGATAAATTTTGCTTTTACTGCCAGCTTTCTCCTCAAGACCCTGATTTGGTGAAGCCCCTCTGAAGTTTTCTCCACTTCAGGCATGTGCTTAAATCTTGTCAGAAGAAATAGTCTTGGGCATGAAATTAAAATTATATATTTTCCTGAATCGAGAGTCAAATCTTCAGCATATCTCCAGACTTGCCCTACTCGTATGTGCGATTTTTTGCAAACTTTAATTTCTTTCAGTGGGAGAGGAACAGCCACAAATTCATTTAGAGAGTTGTTGTTTTCCTTCCATTTCTGTGCACTTTGCAATGAAAGCTTTTTGCATTTTAAAAAATGACATCTCCCCTAGTATTAACAACTTTAACTGTTCAAAAAGCAAAGAGCAAGCCCTCAAACCAGCACGATTATAAAAATAACATAGCTGAGATTCTTGTACTGGCTTTCTGTTTTAAGGGGATGCGTGCATCACATTTTCAAGCCATTCTTTGCATTGTCCAAGGTTAGAAAGTTACTTTTTAATTGAAGGCTGAATTCCTGATCCTAATATGCGCTCTTTTTCTTCCCATGCCTCCCTCTTCTCCAGACTCTGCACATTTTTTTAGCTGGAAGGATCTAATTTCTGCCTGTGAGACCGCTCTCCCAAGGCAGTGCTGTTGGGTTAGGAGCAGGCGACCGGGCACTGAGGCTCACCAAGCCAGTGTGCATCTATAAGCAGAGCCTGGCTTGACCGTGCCGACTCTTCAAAAATCATGGGTTTGATCCCCATTCACCTTTCACACTTGCAAAACTGGCTTAAAAATCACCATGTTAAAAAAAAAAAAAAAAAAAAAAAAGGAATTAGCAAGTGACTTCTTTTCTGATGCCATTGTGTTGTGGAACAGCAGGCCGGCTTTCAAGCTTTTTGCTGCATCCACAACAAATAGTTATTTCTTAAGAAAAAGGATTAAAAAAGTCTGTTCAGAGCTTTGCATATAATCCTATGACTCCAGGACCCAAGGCTTTGAGTAATATCAAAATCGAAATAAATTCTCCCTGTGAGAATCATAAGAATCTGCCAAATTAGTTCACAGGGGTAAACAAACAGCCAAATATTAGTATTCCACACTAAGAGCTAAATCCTATAAGTGGGGCCAGGGTTGCACATGGATTATCCTTTTATAGTTCAGGCATGGATTTACCAAGGGGATTATAGGCCTTCCCCTCCCCACCCTCCCTTCCTCTCCTCCATCCCTGGTGCTGCCCAGTGCTGCACACTCTCACTGCACCATACAGTTCCTCCCACTGGCCCAACACCCTTCCCTGGGCAAGGGGGTGCATCTGCCCCCTTGCTCCTCCACCCAAGCACCCTGGGAGCAAGAACAAATAGTCACCACCTTGCTCAAGATGACAAAAGCAGGACCAGGAGTGATGCAGAAGTCAGTCGGTTCCAGGTCCTGAATGGGTGCAGCATCCCTGGGGGATGGGGGATTAGTCCCCAGATGTCCCAACCTCCTTTCTTCCTGTCACTACTTTGCCTTGCCCAATGCCATCTCCTTGAACAGGGATAATGACAATTCAAGCTGACACCCTGTTTCAGTTTTCCTTTCCTACTGGTCTGATAGTGCAGTCCTGATGGCTTGTCACTCTTAATATCCTGCACACTTCCACTGAGTCCCTCGGAGCATTAGAAGGCTTTGATGGCGCCCAGGGTAGTTTGCATGATGCTGAGGTGCCACATACTTACAGATTTGATGAACTTATTCCCTCCTTGACTCTCTTCCCCTACTGCATGCATATATATATCTGCATGTGTGTACACACATTTTGTTATTAAGATAAACATAGGTATTTTTAACTAGAATTTTGCTGCTCTTTTTAGGCAGAAACAATTCTGCAACATCGCTTGCTCTGAGAATTTTATTTGTGGATTTTATAAATTATTACTGTTATATAAAAGTGTCCAGTGTTTTACAAGACATAAAATACAGATAATCTCTGTCATGAAGAGTGCATAATCTAAACAAAATAGACAAAGTAGACAGGGCTCGCTGAGAAGCACAGAGGAGTAAAGATTAGTCTCATTTCATTTTTATAAATATATTGCTAACATTATTGGACAAGAAATAGACATTTTTTCTTCTTCCCCTTCCATCCTCCCATTTATTAATGCTTCCCTCTCATTCAAACAATAGAATTATGATGCAACATGAAATAAAGCCTGGTTTAGGCTGCTGGCCCCGATTCAACAGCCCTGAATCCCATCCTTGCTCCCTGGTGCTCACGTGCTTAAGATTTCTCTGGATTGGTGCCTTAGATCATGCAGTCTATTGACAGCTGCCCTTTCGCTTACAAATGAAACCGACCCTAAATCAATAAGAAAAAAAGCGTTATTCTCCTCACCTGTTTAATGCCACGGCTGTGTGTTGCTGTAAGATTTGTAAACAAGCTGATGTCTAAAGGGAAAGCTGTAAGACAAAGAACACCTTCCCTACGAAAGGGAGTGGATATTCTATGTTTACATAAAAATCATCTTCTGGGGTTTTTGTTGGTGGGCTCCAGAAATTTGCTGGGTGGACTGACAAGCAGGGGCTATTGTCTGGTGTACTTCTGCCTGATGCACAGCCCCAGCTCTTTAAATGGGCACTCACAGCTTGACCACAATTTTCATCAAGGCACATTTTGGAAAGAATCTGCATTTGGATAATGAGCATTTATGAAATCACTTTTATGAATTTTTTTTCCCTCCTTCCTCCACACCCATACTTACCTCTCCTCCTAATGATTTTAAGGATTTGAGGGTTGTAAGTACAATAGAATTCTGTGATTCAGAGGAAATCATTTGCACAGTCCTGTACAAAGGCAGTGGAATAGGGGTTAAAGTCAATGCCCAACAAAATCAGCTGCAGGTCCCCTGGAGTGGAAGAACTGTCTGGCTGCAGGGGGCTCACCTGGCTCTTGGCTGACAGGTTTGATCGCCTTTTCTTGCTATGTGACCCAGGTCCGAGTCACTGGGTGTGTTCTATGGCTCAGATTCCTAGCTGGAAGATAGAGATGCCTTATGAGGTTAGGGAAGTTCATGTGCACAGAAGAAATACCACTAGCAGTTGAGATGCTTTGCACATGTTTCTCATCTCAGCATCTTTAATTGCTCAGACTTCATTGTCTTCATCTTCCCGGATACAGAATCTGGAGGGACCTCTCCCCAGGGCATCAGTTACAGAGGTCTGGAGAAGAGAGCTGGCTGGGGAAGGTGCTAGGAGAGCCCCCACGGGTATCCTTAAGTGGGAGGAGGACACTTCAGGAGGGTACACCGGAAAATACAGATATGAAGGCAGCATGTTCCCATTTGAACTCCCGCAGCATGACAGAAGGAGGCTATGGTGCTGGCTGAGGAGGTGTGAATGCTGGCCATAGCTGTGGCTCTGCAATGGCCTTGGACCAGTCACTCACCCCTCTCTGTGCCCCCTTTCCCTTTTGGTGCCTGCCCTGTTGGTCAGCATTTTGAGGCAAGCAAGTCCCCTCCTTTGGCCATCCACAGTGCTTGATTGCTACTGAAACAACTCCCAGCACATCTGCAGCCCAGGGTCCCCTCCCTCCTCCTTCCAGCCTGAGCGGCAGTGGGTCACATTGCTGGCATGCCATGGCCATGATTCAAACCCTACAATGACCCACATTTGCTTCTGCACCCAAGTTGTGTCCTGCATCAGACCAGTCACTTTGGCAGGGGGCTCTGGTGACTGCCCCAGAGAATTAGATCTCAGACCTCGCTAGTCTGATGCTGAAACAGGACCTTCTCCCTGGGGGTATCTACACTGTCATGGCTAACCCAGCTAGCCGCCTGTTGTTTTTGCCCATGCACAGTTTCATTCCCAGCACATTCTTCTTCTGAAACTGATACATCAGTTTTAATTAGTTAGGTTTTCTCTTTCTATCTAGAGAAGACTCCTGCCTTCAAAGACCAACTTTCAAACATTAACTCTTCTAAATGTTTCCCCCCACATGTGAACCCCTCCCCATCCTGCCTTGTAAATCATGTCCAGTCCTTTACTTTTAGCAGACAGGTCCTTAGTGTGATAAATTCAGGTTAGTGTCTCCTTAAGTGTATGTATGTGCGTATGTATCTCTTTGTGTGTAAAGAGGGATGAAAATAAAGTTGTATCAAGCAATAAATTACTGCTCCAGTATCATAAATTGCCAAGGAAAAGTTTCATTTTTTGACTTTTCTTTCAACTAAATGAGATAATTAATGTAAGAGAAAAAAAATGGGGGAGACCTTATTCCTCCCTGGAGCCCTTTGCCTTGATGTTTGGCTACGAAACTCCAAGGTTGCAGTGGGGTGGAGATCTCAGTTCTGGGGTGGGGGGAAACAGCAAAGGAGATGGAAATCTGGGAGGGTGGGGGTCATGGGGACGGGCGAGTGTTTTCATTTTGCCAGGGCCGTGGGAGGGACTCTAATGCAGGCTGTGACCCTATTTAATAAAATGCCTAGGAAAGCAAGGGGCCAGGAGGGGGGGGGTGAGAGGGAGACACAGTGGCTGGGGCTGGCAGGAGACTGTCATGAGATGAAAGTGTCCCTTCGTCCATTCCTTTCCTCCCTCTCTGCTGTCAGCACTTTTTAATGTCAAACAGTGTGAGTGGTCGATGGGGCTAGCTTCTGTCTCCTCATATGTACTTTTTTTTCACTTTCCCCAGAACTTCAGCCAGATGAATTCACTGCTTGGGATCAACTAGAGAGCGGTGCGGGTGGCCCTGCAGGCGTCCTTTTCACTAGGACCTTGAGCTGAACTTTTTTCAAGTCTTTCTCTGAGGCAAAAGCTTGTCAGGGAATGTCTCCTTTCTGCCCTGCCACCCTCAAGTCCTAGACCACCCTGAGTGTAAAGCTGATCTTACAAAGCTTCCTCTGAGACCAGCATGGGCATCACACAGTGAATACTGTCCACAGGATAATCCGGTCCCTGCATACTGCACTGAAATTTAGGGAACTTGGGTGTCTCTGTGGTCCCTGCCATCAGTCTACTGGGAGACACTGGGTCATCCATCATGCAGTGCCTCAGTTTCCCTTCCTTTAAAATGGGGGTAATCATGATTACCTCATTTGTGATGAGTTTGAAGATGTATGAAAAATGCAAGGTAAAAAACTTGCTTTTATTAGGTGTGGTAATCTGAAGGTGAGCTAGTACTATACAGCTCAAAAATGCCCTGTAATGAGGTGGCTGGCCTGCTGGGACTATGGCCACAGCGTTAGGTGACCCTGGTGCAGCAATCATAAATGATTGCCACAGTCACTGCACATGTGACATCAAGCTCTGCACATCTCTGCTCTGGCTGTGGAACTCAATTGGCAAGGTGAGTGAGCGACTGTGGGAGTGGGTTCAGTTTTGATTGCCCCATGGTATTTCAGAAGGCCCAGAGATACGAGCCCTCATAGGTGAAGAAAATTCATCTTTCCATTGGAGCTGGGCCACAAGACCACTGAGAAAAGTGATTTCTGCAGTTTTGTTGATGGGAGATACCTGATTAAAGTGTGGCAAACTGATAGCTTAGGTTCATGAGCCTGAGCTGTGCTACGTTCTGCAGCTGCAGGTGAGGGTACATTTTGACACTGATGAAATGAAACCATCACCTTTTTGTCAGTTTAAGCTCAGGTAACCCAGCATAGACAATTGCACTGTCTGTCACTTGTCCCTTTCCTTGCCATAATGTTTAACCTACCTGTCAATGTCAACCATACTTGACACAGGGACAGAGCCCACCAAACTGTTCTGTGCCTGCAAAATGTGTTTCACGATGGGGTAACGAAGGGATGTTCCTATTGGTGCCAGCAACAGGACTACTCTGATGGGCAGCCACCCTTCCATGCCCAGTGGTCAAACAGCACATGGCTTGGAGCCAGTGACAGCACGTATGCTGAGTGTCCTTCTGGGGCAATGGGAGGCACTGGAGGAAAAGTTGTCCACTGAGTTACTGTAATGGTTATGGAAGGAGGGAAAGGAATCAGAACACAAAGCTATCCAAAACCAGGATTCAGTCCTGTCAATCCCAAGACTTGCTTTGAATTCTCTTTTCCCTGTCTATGAAAAATCCTCCATCTCCTCTCTGGCCTGGCCGTGGGGTTGCTTGAATGAGACAATATAAAGCTATAAATCATTTTCTACCTGGAAAAGGGCAGATAGGAGGGGAGGGGCTTGGCTGGGCACCTCTTTTGGGGTGGCCAGAAGTCCAGGTGAGCACGGGTGGAAGCTCTGACACCTTGGCCATGCCATGCTGGTGTGGGGCAGAGGGGGAGGGGATGGTACCCGTCTCTCAGCGGTGTGATGTGCGAGGGCAGGGGGAGCTGGGCTGCCTCTCTGCAGCCGGTGGGCACTGCTGTGCTGTTTCACAGTGGTGTATGTTTGGTGAGGAGCTTTGGCTGTCTTAAGCACCTTTCGAATACATTGGGCACAGCTCATTGAATCCTCTAACAATCCGACTCCTGCCTCCTCTCCCCCCTCTTCCTAAGAGCCAGTGTCTTTTTTCCAGAAACAGCAACAATGCCTGTACCCTACACTCCCATGGGCTCTGTCCCTATCCCTCCCATCCAGCCACTGGCTCCCCTTGCTGCCCCATCTCACAGAGCCTCCTCTGAAAAGAGAATTTTGTTGCTGGCAAAAGGTTCCTTGCTGGTGAGGATTTTCCAGAACTCAGCAATTCCCAGGCCCTACTCCTGCATGGAGAGAGCTACTTAATGAGCCATTAACCAGAGGAAGGGGAACTCTCTGGTGGCTGCAAGCAACAATAACAACAAAACAACCCAAAAACAACAAAGCATACCCAAGGAAAATGCACCAAACATCAGGAAGAGTTTCAGGGAAAGAAGGAAAAAAACAAAAGCAGATCCGTAGAGATGTAATTGTAAAACCTTGTCTAAAAAGCAGAGCCTTGGTAAAATAATTGCCTTCTCTGGTGAAGAGGAGAGAGTTTGGACTTGACTCACACAGCCCCAACAGCTACTTTTCCCCCTGCCCTCTCCAGCCCTGTCCCAAAATTTCCACTTCAGACTGAACATACTGCAGGAGGACAGTGAAGGATGGTGCCTTGGGACCCCAGCATATGCGCCCAGGATAGTGGCCCAGCTCTAGGAAAAGTAAGAGGACAGGTAGGAAGGTCAGGGAAGAAGTAGATACAGGCTCAGGAATATGGGTAGTCAGGGAGAGAGTCCTCTCTGGAGAACGCATGGATATGTTTGAGCTTGGGGAGTGAGAAGCTGGGGAACAGGGGTGCTGATTGTGTGCAGATGGCAGCTATGCAGAGAGGTAATGAAGTGCAGGGGTTTGAAAATGAAGCAACACAGGAGCAGACTTGGTACTTGCAATAGCCACAATGTCCCTGAGCCGGCTCGTGTCAATGGCTTGTAAATCTTCAATGGCCTACTCATTGAAATGAGCTGTGCACCCAATACGATAAAGCTCTTTGGGCAGGGAATGAGCACCCACTCAGCAATTACACCTGTGTTGCTGAGCTGAGGCACTTGTTTCACTAGTGTGTGCTGGGGAGCAGCTCTTTTTTCAATACAATTGCGGAGTGCCTTGCCCAGGAGATCCCCAGGGCGCCTGCAACCTCCAGCACTGCTGCAACACAAACAATGCAAATCATTCTTTCCAGAACTGCATCCACAGTTTCACTGTTCTCATTGCAAATGTGCTTGCTTTGCTCTCCAACTAAATACTTTGCACCTGGAAACATGCACTTGAATGCCATTTTGCTGGTGCTTGCTGGTTGGAAATCAATATTAATTTACCTGTGCGTGTAAATACAGAAATGTATTTATAAGTTTCAGATCAGTTGCAAACACATGCAAATTCTGTACATAAATTCTCACTCATTTATGTAATCTGTTCAGTGATATCATTAAAGAGAGCACATCTACTGCCTGACTAGAGTCAGCTAGTGAGATCAGCTGTGACTATTCACGTACCACACTCCCTTGCCCATGCAGCTCCCAGCAGTGGGTGATGCTCTGGCTCCAGATATCTTTTGCTATTTTTCTGTGATATGCTATTACTCTTTTCAAGGGGTTTGTTGATTTGGGGGTTTTGTGTGTCTTTTGAGCACAAGCACATTTGAGTTATTCTGTGGTTTGTGGCATAGAGAGAACTGTGGTTTCTTTTGGACTAAACACCTGCTGCAAAGTGATTGCGAATGCACTGGCTGTGATTGCATAGCTGGTCTCCTCCAGTCTTGTGTCTCTCCAGCTACAGATCATGAGAAGAGTAGGAATTATTTACAATTCTACAAAAAAGAAACATGGTCAAGCAAGACATCATTAAAATACACTCTTAACAAGACATGGTGTGTGTATTTCTCAGAGTTGTCATTTGAGAACTGCCCACTAAATTACTGCTCAGAGAAGTAACTCTGAGTGAAAGAAAAAAATTGTCTGGTTAAACATATTGTATGTCAGTGCTGAGAAAATCATTAACATATATATGCTGTAGAGAAGAGAATGCACCACCTAAAATCTATCAATAAAGATATACCACATTTTTATGATGCTGGAATTAAAGAGACCTAATAGAAAAATACCACACTCATTTTATGAAAAAATACGATCTTGTCAAAGCTGTTTCCTTTCCAGGATAAATGAAACTCAGCCATATCAATATTACTGATTTTAAATTGTCATTTTTAAGCTCAATGCTTTATTACTTGTAATTATTTCATAATTCCAAAAGATGTGAATTGCTCAAACCCCCGATTTCTTGGTAAGCCATTTTGACTATTGAAAAGACTACAAAAATAATCCTGAAAAAAGGCACTGAATTTTATAGGCACAACAATATATTCCCTAATATTGCCACTTTTCACACCAAAATGTTTCTGAAAAAGGCTTTCAATTCAATGAATAGGCCTGAATTGAAAGTTGTAAAATTAAGATTCTTCCTTGCATGTACCTAAGGTGGAAGAAAGCGTGTACTCTGTTGAATGATTTGATAGGTAATATATGGTTATAGCAGTGTTCTACCCCAAGGTAGAATTAAGGCTAAACATTCCCTTTTGGCATTTTATTTCCTGTTGCATAGGAGTTGGCATTGCATGAACGTAAATTTTTGCATTTTCCTACACTATTTTTAAAAAGGAAAAATTAAGCAAAGAAGAATAGGAGCAAATAAAACTCAAGAGAACATGCATGCTGATGGTGTCTGTTTGCAAAAAAAACCGCAAGAGATTCAGTCAGCCTTTAATAGGTCTAGATACTCAAGCACGTACCTCTGGTAAGATATTCTGGCTGATTACTTAGCCCAAGGAGAGGTACCAACCCACCCTGCTTACATAAAGCTGGAGTTCTTTCTGCTTGCCGTGGTAGCTTCAAGATTGAGTTCTCGATAATGTATCCCTATATAGGGTATATTGGTATTAAAATAACTGTCTTGCAGATATGTTTTATTGTGCAGTGGATACACAAGATCTTTGTTGTGTACATGCTTGCTCAGTTTTTCTAAGCTGAGGACATGAATCATCCTCCAAACTGCCATCAGTGATGAGAACTGGGTGGCTATTTGATTTGGATGTCTCAGCTGATGAGAGTAGATCGCACTGGAAAACGTTGTTGCAGAAGCACACACGCACTGCAGGCAGGTGTTGCATGCTGTCCTGTGGGTTTGGTCTGGAGTCAGAGGGAACCCAGCCCCAGACAGGATGGTGGAGAGGTGTGGGCAGTGTTTCTTTGCCCGCACGTTGCACTGAGGCTGCAGAGCTCCTGCCTGCGGAAGGGAAGTGTGTCGGTTACACTCCATACTCACGCACTTGTTAGTGGGTAATCTGATGGTGCACATTCGCTGTGGCTTGTGCAACTGAATGACTGCACACTGGGGGCTGGGTATTAATTACACGCTTGAGAGACGTGTGTCTGTGAGTGTAGCCGTGGTCCTGGGGAAGACCCTGAGCTTGTCACGCACGCCTTGCGCCTGTGCAGCTGCGGCACAAGGTGTGGAGCCACGACCCGCTACCTGCACCCTTGATGGGTTTCACTGACCTCGACAGACAGCTCCAGCGTGGGGTGGTGTCACAGGGTGTGCAGGTAGGGTGGGTTTGCTGCCCACTGGGTGGGTTTTATAGACTCTCCGTGTACCTTCCTGAGCACAGCCCTGAGACTACAGCCAGCCGCTGAACTCCGGTGGTAACAAACAGCCCCATTAATGCAGTGTCACAGATTTCATTAGGGCGTCAGTCCCAACCAACATGGCCATAAATCAGGGAGATGGTACAAGGGCTTGCAGGCCCTGGTTTCAAGGGCCACATAGCCAGAGACTCATAACACTCAAGAGGAAATGATCATGAATATTATTTAAAAAAATCAGAAATGTATATTAGAAAATCTCTGAGCTTATCAGATGGAGTGAGGTTGGGTAATAGCTGTTATTTATACTGCTTGTGCAGAGTGATAAAGTGGTGCTTTATGACCTGTGGTTTATCACTTAGAATAAGAGTCATGTGACTCCATTAAGGATCCTTCTGTAGAAATGAAAAAGGGTAAATTAATGTGTTTTTTTTATTGTTAAATATTTGCACTCTCCTAAACCCAGTTTTTATTTTCTCTACTTAAGAAGTAGCATATAAGCACAAATAAGTTTAAGTTTTGATTGATGGAGAGGTGGGGTGAAAACTCCCTTTATGTCAAAGGCTCTCTGGAGTGAGCCAGCCTCCCACCCACTAATGTCTATCAGCAGGGCTGGGTTCAGAGAGGAGGGAAAGGCAACACAGTCAGCACCGTTACACCCGAAAAGTCTCTCCCCTTGGCCTCTCCAACTCATCATCTGCTGTAGAAACACACTGTAGTCCTGCTGCCGCCTCAGCCTCACTGTTGCTCTGGGAAGGGAGAAGGGGACCTGTGGAGACCAGGGGTGGAAGAAACCCTGGGCAGACTGAGCAAAGAGATGGCTGAGATGAGACATTCCCAGGAGAGGACAGGGGCTGCTTGAGCAAAGAGAAATTGGACTCCTCAATGATGTCTGGAAGTGAACACTAGAAACTGTCCATATAGACATCCATATGGGCCCTGCCATAGCAATGAGCTCCATGGGAAGCCATGGACAATCTGCCAGCACAACACAGTCATTGGAACCTGAACGGGAGAGCAAAATCACAGCAGTATTATTTCAGAGGCTATACAATTGCTGTGGGCATATGCCCCGCAAGACCTGTGAGCTGCAGCTGTTGGGAAGGCAGTGATCACACTGTGGCACAGGGCACAGGAAAGCAAAAGGTGACCAGCAAACTCCAAGGAGCTGCTGGGATGCCAGTGGAGTCACACCCAAACCTTCATTAGGGCTCATGATTTAGTCTGAGATGCTCAGAGATGGAGTTTTGAGAGAGAGCCAAGACTGAGCTGCTCAGGAGGAAAACAGGATGGCAGGCAGATGCAGCCAAGGGTTTGCTGAGGGACAGTGATGTACACGCTCCTCTGTCACCTCTGGTGACTCCTGTGTTCTCAGCTCTGCACCACCTGCACAGTGCCTCGGGGCAACTGAAAGGTCTGTCAGCTTCCTACAGGACTCCTTTAGGGAGGTGATGAGTATGGGTCAGCAGAGCAGTGGAAGTAGTGTTGGATTATTAACAACACCTTTACAACCCCAGCTGTACAAGGAGATCAGAGCACACTGTGTAGCTAATTATGGGACTCTGCAGGAGAAAAAAAAAAAAAAAAAAAAGATGCCCCAGAGAGGCAGGATCCCAATGTTTGGTTTCATCTGTATGTGATTCAGTTTTACTGCTTATATAGTGGGGTTCACCATATTCACCTTCATCAGAACATACATGGAAAGGATAATTTAAAAAATACCTGTAGAGATAAAAAGGACTGCAAGTTTGATAAAATTTTCTCAAATTTTCTCTCTCAGAATATGAATCTTTTTCTGTTTTGAAGAATAAAAGTATTTTTGACTTCTCAGAACTTGAGAAAAAAGGTTTAAGTAAAATTAAAAAAAAAAAAAACTATGAGAAAATTGCCAGTACACTTTTGCCATCTCTCTTCCCTTTGATTTTGAAAGAATAAGTTTGAATTCTTGATTCTTTTTTTAAAAGCCAAGTCTGTAAGAGCACATGAAGAAAGGGACCTGCTTGGAATTGTGAGAGGGGTGGCAGTTCAAGTATCACAGGCACACAGAGTAATCTCTGCCATTCCTGGGAAGCACACTGAGGTGGGCTTTTTATTTGGTGGTCTTCAGAAAGGCAACTTCACTCCTCCTCTTCCCTGCACACCTCCAGCTGAGGGATTTACACCCCCATACTGTGTGCGTGGTTCCATCCGCAGTGTTTGTACGCTGGCAGGACCTACACACTGGTGGTGTGGTGCCCACAGCACTGTATGAGCCCCCAACACAGCGAGTCCTTCCCTGGCCAGACCCCAGGGCCCAGTTCATGCCAGGCATTGGCTGGTACTGCAAAAGCCACTGCCACAAAACAAAAGAAGAGAGGGGGAAAACAGTGACAGCCCAATGTCTAGCTCTCACAGCATATTGCCTGTGTGTTCCTCAAAGTCATTTCCCATCATGGCTACATGCTAATTGTCTCTAGGGGAAGTGAGGAGAAGGCTTATTAATCTGTTCATTCAGGAAGGGTTGTAAATCACTGTGTGTTTCCAGCGATAAAATTGGCTAAATAAATTAAAACAAGCACTAATGACCCAAACAGAGCTCTGATGTAGTGGGAGTGGGCTGGGGCACAGAGCTGTGTTTGGGTATAGGGTACATCTCTGTCATACACTTCTGAGAGCACCCTTGGATATCTCCAACCATGATCCCTTCACCCTAGCCAGTGCATGACCAGTACTGCAAGCTGTTCTCTCCCTTCTGCTGCAGCGATGGCCTTAGCCTTTCAGCTCAGTTGTTCTACTCCCTTTGCTTTTCAGTCCAACAGAGCTTAGAGTTAATTCATCCTTGTTCTCTGCAGCTTCTCAACAAACTGATTGAACTTTTCTTTAACGCAGATATGTTGAACAGCTTCAAAGCCAACAGAGGTGTATATCCATTAACAACTGCACAGCTGTCCTTTTAGATACTAGTGTAAAAAGTACATTCTGAAAGATTTCATGCAGTAAATGGAAAGCCAGGTTTGCAAACAGCCTTTCTGGTGATGAACAACCAGGGTGGAAAAGCCACCCTATTGTTGTTCTCCAACAACCTCTTTCATCTGGGAGGCCTGCAAAATCCTTCAGTGACGATTCATCAAGTGCCACTGAAATGTCTGATTTATCTCTCTAGAGAAGATGTTAGTACTAGACAGTTCTATGTTTCCTATGTAGGAAATGTGCCTACAAGAAATCTTCTGAGAATATCCTCCAACATTTTCTGGGATGATTAAATACTACTCTGTTTTGCCTCACCATCCAGCTTCAGCCTCTGGATATTAACCAGAAATGATTCATTTTATACCCACCAATATAAGAGCTGCTTCTCAAACCAGGAGCAGTCCACTATTGCTTAGGATTGCTCACCTGTTTGTGGATGTACCTTGCTGCCTTCCTTGGAGAGCATAAGGAAAAAGACTCAAAAGAGAGCATAAGGAAAAGGCTTACCTTGGTATGATCTTCACAGAGGATGCACTGAATCAGTGTATCCCTTAGCCCCTGTAAGGGCACCAACCTTCTGCTTTTTTCCCAGATGTGGATCTCTGGGCTTTACCTTGCCAGCAAAGGCTGCTGCAGTTGGCCACCACTGCTGGGATGTGCACAAATGACAACAGCAGAACTGTGCTAAGGTGAAGACCAGGAAGCACTGCCATGTGAAGTCAGGGCTGTGAGCAGAGGCTCTGGCTTCAAAGTGAACTCCCTAGGTTCCAGAGTTTTCTGTTCCTAGGATCAGTTCACACAACCCCCTCCTCATTTCCTGCTGGCTGTATTTGATCCTTCTAGATGTCACAGATGGAGAGTCAAGACATTGGACACAAGGGTAGCAGTGCCTGGGCTCCCTTGTTTGCCTGGCCAGAACCACAAATTTCTCCATGATCTGAGTTCAGCAGCACAACTAGGCATCGATTAAAACCACTTGCAAGGAGCTCATAAGTGCCTCTATTTATCACACAGGAGATGAGAGCACCAGCTGCCCACCAGCCTCAAGCTGGACTCAGGCAGCACCTCCAAATTATCCTAATTTATCTCATATCAGTTTCCTGAGTCCTGTGGGCCCAAACTCTGGTTTGTATTTTTATTTTATAAACATAAGAACTGCAAAGAAAAGTGTTTTCAAAGTGGTCAAAACAATCAATTATGCCTTTCTTTCAGTTATGCTTTCTGTGAAAAGCATACAAACAGATGCCACCAACCCAACCAAGCTCAGCAGTCTGAAAAGCTTTTATTCCACCTGGTATTACCACTGCACCAGCCCATGGCAGACACCAGCTCCGTCTCTTGGACCTTACTAGTGCTCTTTTCTGTGTTTCCATACAGCAGATTGGCTCACAATTTGTTCTTGAAAACACAAAACTTTTTGTAAACAATTGCCCCCTTTGGAAGTTTTTTTCATATCCTTAACTCAAAATATTTTTTTTTCATTCAATGTATTTATCTTTATAATTTTTGCCTACTTGACATTCTTGCCCCTTTTCCTAATTCCGATCAAAACCAGTAGTGCTGAAGGGTGGTAAAGAGAAACAGAAAAAAAAAAAGATCCAATCAGAAATTCAGGAGAAAAAATCAACAAGGAGAGCTTTGAGTGTTCTGTTTTGCTCAGAAAATTGTCGATTCCCTTTGCCTCAAGTGCTGGACCTGATTCTTCTCCGGCAGAGTGCAGCCAAGAATTACAAAGCGAGTCAACAGACAGTGGAACTGAGTTCATCTGAAAAGTAGCCAGAAAAAGCTTGGTCTGTGTTCGAGATGCCCATTTTTAGAAGGAAATTTACTTAGGCAGAGGAATACCAGCATATTCAGGATGAGTGGCTCTGTGTGTGTGTTTTGGATCTTAGCACAAGGAAGGGATGTCTTGCCACCCCCAGGGGTCGGGAATAGTGCATGCATGGGGAGGACCTATTATATTATTTTTCTTCCACCTTAATGAACTCCTCTCATGTCCACCTCTGATCAGTGGAGTATGACAGAGGGTGATTGAAGGCCAGTCTCCCAGGAAATGAAGTTTGTTCACACAGCCCAAGTATGCTGGCCCTACTGCTGCCTGCCTCTGATTTATAGGACCAAAAATTCCTTCCTCTGGTAACAATAACGCTCCTAAACTCCAGACCCCTCTCCCTCACAGAACCTCCAGACAGGGCAGCCTGAGCCCAGGAAAGACGGGAGGCACCCAGCAAATATATCCATCAACACAACTCAGGTTTCAAAGGAATAGGAGACCCCACAGGGTTAGGCTCACAAAGACAGGGAGTGGAGGAGTGCGGCCACCACCCTGCAGCACCTCCTCCTGGGAAGGGGCAGCAACAGGAATGACTATGCCATGGACAGGGGCAGGAGCCACAGCATCTCCAATGAGCCAGATGACTCAAGCCCAGGGTAGTGTTTTCAGGGGAAATTTGGGCCCTCTGGCTGCTGTTGCTTTATTCTGGGGCTGGGAACAAGTCTCCTAACATCAGAACTTTCTTCCTGCAATGTCTCCTCTGGGATGGGGCTGTTGGCTAGGGTGCACTCCAAATGCTTCATCTCTCTTTCATGTTGTAGTGGGTTTTGAGAGGAGATATCCTGTGAGTTCCATGTGTTTTGTAACTCTTAAAGAGAGGAGCAGATGGCTGTGACTGCTGGTTCTGCAGCACCATGGCTCCCCTGTGGCACTGGGCTCCTGCTGAGTGAGGGCATCACAGGAAAGGGCCACACTACATCTAAGGAAGAATCCTCTCCCATTAGAGCATGATAGGGCCCTGCGGTGTGGCATGCACACAGTGTCAAGGGAGCACAGCATGCTGGATGGGGCTGGAGGTTTTGTCCATGCTGTCTAGTGGGGCTGGTTGGTGGCACATGCCTGGCCATGCACTGCCTAAGAGACAGAACCATCTCCCAGCCAGGGAGCCTGTAAGTAATTAAACAGTAGGAATGATCTGGGGGCGCTTTGTTTCCTGCTTTGTTTTATTTAGTAACATAGACAGGGAGATACAGGGGGGCTATGAGGGCAGCCTCTAAGCTGGCAAGACCCATGCACATACACAAAAACACACACTTTCTGGAGTTGGGGTCACATGTTTGAGCTTAATATTAGAGTTTTGTGCAGAGGAGATAAAAAGAGC
This sequence comes from Pyrocephalus nanus, assembly GCA_038380795.1. NCBI lineage: Eukaryota > Metazoa > Chordata > Aves > Passeriformes > Tyrannidae > Pyrocephalus > Pyrocephalus nanus. The sequence goes on from CM076268.1 coordinate 19,602,328, forward strand.
TTGTGCCCTTTTGCAACAGGACAGTTGTGGCTGCCAAACTGCAAGGCAAGTCTTGGAAAGAAACAAGTTCATTCTGTAACTCTTTTTCTTATCATTTACTTATTAACAGTTCTCTTTGGCTCTCACCTGAAGCTGCTGACCTGTTCCTCCTAGACAGAGCAATTAAGAGGGAGACAATGATCTGCAGAGGGCAAGGAGCAGCCTGTGCTGGGGAGGGGGGGGAGGCAGGGAAGGGCTATGGGAGGCCGGAGGTCACAGAGGAAAGAGCTATTTATGGCCCTAAGAGGGAGGATTCAGTAAAGGGCCATCTAGCTTGGCTTGACTTCCTCTTGACCTATCACTTCTGGGAGACACTGGTGCAGCTCCCTGCCCCCAAGGGCTTCCAGTGTCCCCAGTGTCTGGGTACAGGGATAAACTGGTGGAGGTGGTAGTGGGCAGAGGAGAACACGGTGGACTATGTGCCAGCTCCATTAAACTCGTGAGGTGGTATTTTAAGTGTGAAGGAAGAGGTCTTGCCAATGTCCTATAGTCTTTACTGCTGGGCCCTGTAACTGCTTCTGGAAACAGAGACGGGAAACCTCTTTGCTCTGCCTGTTGGGAAGGCTCCATTTCCCCTCCGACTCTGCTGTTGTTATTTCAACAGAAGGTCCGTGGGACAGTAACTCTGTGTTCATGCTGGTAGCTAGCACAGAGGGCTCTGATCTCTATCTCACAGTTTCTGCGCTAAACACGGTGCAAGTAATTGCTTGACAAACACAGAGAGCAAGTCTGGCTCCTACAGGTGTATCTGACCTCCACATCAGGGCCAGTCCCTTGATGTCCTGCTACAAACACTGTTTTGAAACATACCCCTTGTAAATTGTGAGCCTTTGCTCATTTGTGTCCTTCAGACCATCTTCCCTTCTTTGCTGGAATATGCTAAGAGTGGTCAGAACTGTTGGGGGGGATTCCCAGGTGGCACCTTGGCAAGAAATTAGCTTTGTGGTGCAACGGAGTGACAATATACAAGAAGAACCCTTCCTCTAAATAACTGCCTCCAGAGAGAAGGGTTAAAGGCGTGAGATTATGTTAGACAACCATGTTAAATTGCATCTAAAAAGGAAGTTGGTAATTCCTAATATATTTTTGATGAAACATGACCTTTTTCAAAATGAAGAGCATTTTTATGGAGCAATCCTATGAGATGCCAAATGTTTTGGCCCTGATCTAGCTAGATATTTAACCACGCACTTCATTTCTTAAGCTGCTCGTGTGCATAAATATTTTGTTGGCTCAAGTCCAGAGCTCTCAGCATTCAATGTGGTGTCAAAGGACCAGGTCTGCATTTACAGCAGCATTGCTGAACTCAGGCTATAATAATTTCAATCATCACACAGAAAGTATTTTCAGTTAGTGTACTACCCAACAAAAAACTTAAATTTCCTTAAGATTTCTCTCTTTGATGTGTGTTTTCTGATTGCTAGACAGATTTGCTAGTCAGAGTATTTGTGGAACAAGGCACTTGTAAGTAAAATTTAGCGGGAGCTAATGGAATATTATTTTGTCCTAAAAACTCCAGGATTGTCACCTAAGACATGACTTTAAAAGTGTCTGAAGACCCATGGGGAAAGAAATGGAGTGTGTGACCATTCCATCCAGCCAAAGCTGACCAAGACAGTTGGAATCATTCACAGAAATTATTTAGAAAATAATTTCAAACAACAGATGGGGAGGAATTATCATCTGATGGCAGACAACCGGTGAGCAGAGACCAAGATCTTGAGCAAAGCAGTTCTCTGCAGATGGCTGGGTTCAATAAGAAAGAATAAAAAAATGAACCTGACCATTAACAAAAAGTGAAGCGGACGAGCGAGTTTCACTGGTCCTACTGAAGGGAGTACAAAAAACAAGACACAAACAGCTGTAGGTGGGAAAAGGTGAGTCTGATTTCTAATCTTGTGTGTTGTAATTATGGTGTTAAATGTGCAAGTGCAAAGTGAATGGATGAGATGGCATAACTGGAAAGAATTTGTGGAAGAGCGCTGAGCAGAAACAGACTCCGTCAAAGCCAAAACGGATACATGCCAACGTTGTTTCTCTTGGCATAGGTCAAAAAGCAGACTGTGTGACAAGAGAGAAATTGGAGAAGACTGAGATAATGCCCAATTAGATCATGCAGTTCACCTCCCTGGGGCCTGTGACAGACCGGTAAGGAATTTTTTTTTTTTTTCTTGCTGAGGAGGGAAAAAAGAAGTTGTCAGAAATGTGAATGTTTTTTTCTTCCCTTCTCCCAAAAACTTAACTCAAACCAAAACCTCACTTAAAAATGTCATTTCAAGCTTAATATGTTCCCTCCCCTCTTGCTGTCTTACAAGAAAAAAATTCAGATACATACTGTGAAAATGCTCAGTAAGTCCAAGCTTTAATTTCCTGCTACAACAAAATTTTGAGAAGACCTAATAATGCCTTTTGTTATTGCTGAAATCCTTCTCGATCACCTGTAATCCTGAGCCCCATTGCATCATAACATCCCAGGTGTGTTGTTTGAGATGTTCCTGATAGTGCACAGCCAGAGCAGAGCCTGACTCACCTGTGCCTGGGTTAGCCCAAGATGGGATGAGCCATTCGCCCCACAAAAATGAGTTGCTTTGTTCTTGTGGCTCCTTTTCATACATGTAATGACTGCCAGAAACTCTTGCAGCCCAGAGATAGGCTGACCACCTCCATAGTAGTTCTCACATGAAATGTGAGCCTGCCTCAATTTTGAGAAGATTTTGGGGAATTATTAACATTCTCCTGAGCCCAGAAATCATGACACTTAAGTTACCTCTAACTGAGAGCCTGACTGGCTGTCCTATATTTGGCAAGAGACTTCTGTATGTTGGCAGTTGGAGGGATGGGAGAATGTATCTGAGCACATGCTGAATTTAATCTGTGGTGAGGCTGTACTGGGAACTGGTATCAGGACCATGAACAAAACTGTGATTCCCCAAGCCCTGTATTGTACCACGATATCTGCTCAGGCTCTTCTGGCACCCTTGTAGCCTTTTTCCTCAGTGCAATCTTCTATAGCTTTAAATAGTGAATATTCCCAGTGAGTTTCACTGCCAGGAATTTTCTCCCTTGATTTTATTCTGCTTCATTTTTATCTCCTTATCTTTGCAGAGAAGTCCTTGCTGTTATCCTACCATCCTACCTAACTCTGATTTTGTTATTATCTTCCATCTAAACTTATCATGTTTATCTCCACCTGTAGCAATGTTTTTAACACACCTGGGACTGTAGTTCTGCACTGTGATGTGCTGGTGGGGATGTAAATCCAGCTTACCAGACAGTAACAATCAGAATTATCATTTATTTTGGAAAACATGACTATGAAGTATTTTCTTGGCATTACCATACTTCCTTATTGCCATGTGTAATAGGCTGAATTGAAGACACCTGCTTCAGGGAGTGACTGGAGAGTACATAAGTGGATCTTCCCTCAGAAGAGGAGTGGTCCTTCTCTTCATTACACTCTATTAATGGGCTAATGAGTACTGGTACCGGTAGCAGTATCTACAGTCAGATTGGCGGATTTGAACCTGAGCTGGTCAGACTTCAGATAGCACATACAGCTGGAGAGAAAATACTGGGGTTTGTGACTGCATCTTCCAACAGAAGAAAGCAGAAGAGAGAGTAGCAAAATCATGGCATCGTTACATATTTGTGAGGAGGTGGTTGCAGCTGACTGATTGCTGGCTCATCCCACCAGCTAAGTGTTGAGAAGAACTCCCAGATGTGGGAACAGCCACTCTCTGGGATGGAGATCTCAGTCCCTACTGCATGAGTGGTACCAGAGGGGTGGATGGCAGAGGGGGCTGCTCTGACATTTCCTCTCCTCCCTCTCTGAGGAGGAACCTTGTCCTTGCGAGGCTGTCAATAGCCAGCTCAGCCCTGTGTGACCAACTACAACTGCCGCTCCTGTGTCCTTTCCCCCCAGGTGCTGCGTTCATTAGCTGTGAGGCCTTAGTTTTATGGGAACCCTCCCACCCAGCTTCCTCCTGGCTTAATGGCAGGCCCATTAAAGAGAAGCCAATAAAGCCACAGTGCAAGAACAGCGCAAGGGACGGCTTCCTGCCTATCTTCTTCATGAGTAAGCCAGGTCTGAGGGCAGGAAGAGGCAAAGATACTCCTGAGTTATGTAGAGGTGACCCCCGAGAGCAGGCAGAGGCCACAGCTTGCAGGACAGCTTTCACACTCCACTTTGGGGCTCTCTTGTGTAAACTTTTCCCAGTGTGGGGTTGAGGGTTTTTTTGTGGGTTTTTTTTTTCATCTCTGAGGAGGGAGGAACAAGGTCTTTTAATGAGGGGAGGATTAACAGGCCATAAGACTCTGCCCTGAAAGAGCCAGTCTGTCTGTGGGGCCGCTCAGCAGGACGTAGGGTAATTGGATTGGATCCCAAAGAGCACCTTGAATCAGTTCTGAGGAGGCCGCAGTGGGTTGCTCCGAAGGGGGCTGGGGGCCAGGGAGGAGGGGAGCGTGTGGCTCTTTAGAGAAGCCAGAGCCAAGATGGGGGATCAGCCAGCTCATTAAGGGATTAGAGTGTTTGTTCTTCTCAAGACTTTTGTTGCTAAAACACTTTGCGCAGCATTTTCTGGAGCCTGGGGAGCTTAAACAGCTTGTCAGAGCCCTGCTCCTGTCCCCACACAGGAGCAGAGACACTCTTTCCTCTGGCCTTCCTGCCAATGCCTACGGCAGCTATTGCTAGTGACAGCTCCCCTCTCCCAGCCCTTCCCATCTCTGGTCAGAGTGCTTCTGTCTCCTGTAAGTTTTGAGGTAAATGGGAAGGATAACAAAGAGTATGAAGCAAAAGAAGCACATCAGGAGAGAGTCCTTTGGAAGTGAGGGACACTATAACTTGAGCTTTTTCCTTAGTATTTGTTACATTGACAATGAAGAACTTTGCATGTTCTGTGGTGCTCTTTGCAACCTTTTACCTCTCCATGGGCTGTGTTCTTGGTCTCCAGCACTTGAGGCAGCAAGTTTGGGACACAAACTACTTTAATTTGTGTCTCTTGCCTTCATATAAATGCTGTGGCTAGAAATTATTGCAAAGACTAAAGTGCCTAACAGCATCAGCTGAAATGGGCTGGCTGTTGAGATGCAGTGTCACAACAGGATGGGCAGGGAAGGAACGGTGCAGTGAGACCTCGCCTGAGAACACAGCTTGCCAGGAAGCTTGATTCTCCTCTGGACCAGGGACAGAAATTAAAAGCTCTAAAGTCCAAATCAAGAAGCACTCAGCAGTGTGGGCTGTTAGGAGAAGACGTCAAAGTGATATGTGGATAAAGCTCAGTTATCATCAGTTCATCCATTCTCATGGCCCATACAGAGACTTCTCATCCAACTATCCTTCACCTGAGCTGTCCTGAGGCATGTGGCTTTGGGTATGCATAAACCCTGTCCTGGCTGGCCAGAGGTGAAAATCCCAATTCACTGGCAGGACAAATGCCGGGGCGGTGTTGGAGGGACTATGTATTACTGGGGATAATTCAGAGTTTTAGCTTTGGGGTGAATTTGGCCTCCACCTATAGAGAAGTCTGGAGGCAAGTGGGGTTCAATCTTTTGTGTGGAACAGGAAATGGAAGGGAGTTCAACAGGACCTCTTCAGCTCCCAGTCTAAATTGCAATCCCACCTCCTGTCTCTGCTGAGCATGAATTTCAGCTGGGGAAGGAGGGAGGGGGAAGAAGGAGACAGACAGGCATGCAGGGGAGGGGTGGGGGGGAAGAGAGTTACAGGGAAAATAAATGAGACTCCCCTATAATTAATTGTTTGAAGGGAGTGCCCCACTCAGCTGTGAATTCTGAAATGATTATTGGATTTGCAGGCAGACGGGGAACAGAACGGGTCGGGTGCACGATTAATATCTTATTGATAGCGGATTAAGAGAGCGAGATCAAATCTTTAACTGAGTGGAGATGCAGTTTATCAATTTGTCACAAAAAATGTAGCAATCAGAAGAGGAGAACATCGGGGCGGCTTATGGATCGATTCATGTCAGTGCCTCACAGTGCAGCTCTACAAGGAGACTGGCTTCCCCCCAGGTGCCCAAGAGCTGGAGGAGACCAGCTTTGTTCCAGCCATGCTGAGAAGGGGAGGCCCAAAGACAGGCAGGCCTCCAGGTGCAGGGGCACCACCAGGAGAGCTGCAGGCAGGTGATGTCATGCTCCATGGATGCTACATAGCAGTAGGAGGCATGGGGTGCAAGAAAAGCAGCGGTGCCTGGGGAGCACTGGCTTCCTGAAATTGGTACAGCGGGATATCAGAAGGCTCAGGCCATTAGTATGACAGTAGATGGGCTTGCAACCAGCCAGAGCTCACCAGGCTTCAAGGCAATGTGTGGAACCTGATAAATAAACTTTTCAAACCACTTCAGGTGCAGCTGAACAGTACTAGTGTTAGTGTTAGCTCATGTGCTATTGGGCCATATGATGCAAAGTGGTGGGTGCTGCTGGGCTTACTGGCTGTGGGCTTCCTGCTCCTGTTGGAGACCTAACGTGTTTTTAACGTTGAGATGTTGGCACTTCTAAATTCTCTTCACAGCTCTGCTGTCTCAATTCTACTGATGAGTACTTTCCTCTAAGCAGTCTAGCACTGATGGGTGTTTGTGTTTTAGTAGTCCAGTTTGTTGACCAACTCCTCAGCCTTGATCTGCCAGTATTCGTGGTTTATGCGTGGAAAGTATTTGCAGCTATTGAAAGCATCTCCATAGCCAGGCAAAAAGGCAGGAACTCTGCCAAAAATACCCAGCTTTGGAAAGTCCTTTCTGCATCTTGAGGTAGTTCTGTGATATGAAACACCTTCTTCCAGCTCTAAAGAGTATATTGATTACTTAGGGTCTTCTCAAAAAGACTAATCTCTGAGTTGAAAATCTAGGATTCTCGATTAGAAAAAAAAAATCACTTCTAGTCCACATGGCCTTAAGCTTTTCAAAAATAACCCCTAAAAGCTAAAAGCAGAAGGCAAAAGAATAAGAGCCCAGAGTTAGATGGGTGGTACTATTTGTTTTTATTAAATCAAACTTTTGATTTGCATCCTCCCTTTTAGATTTTTGTTGTGAATGTTTCCTTTTAGCAAACAGGGAAAACAAACCCAAGGCAAATGTTTAATGAGTACCTCTTTCAGAGCAGGCACTGTAAGCAGCTGTGATGTCTCTGCAGCAGAGCCTGGCACCAGACTTCAGTCACCAGTTGGACTCCAGCATTTTTTATTTTTTATTGCTAACGTAAAACTTCCTGCTATTCCAACAGATGGGGGATGGCCTGTAGAAGCCAGCAGCCTCCTTGGTGGGCTGTGGAGTCAACAGGAGTCTCTGATAGCAATTTCCCTTCTCTTAAGGCCTTGCTAGAGCTGTTTCAGTCCCTTGGGCCTTTGCAAAAGATGTTGTGCACCTGGGTGAAGTGTGTGATAGTGGAACGGCTGTACTTGAAGGCAGCCTCTCATGCCGGCACTGCTGGCTTTGAAGGCAATTACATTCTCTCTAGGGTTGCTGGATTTTCACGTGAGGCCTCCTGGCTCCTTGCAGTCGTTCTCAGGGTCCTGGGGTGTGATACAGGCCTCTGGGGCTCAGGGGGGGTACAGGTGAGAAAGCAGCCCCAGCTGGAAGCCCTTGCCCCTGGAAGCTGGATAGCAAAGCTGGGGGGTGGGGAGGAAAATCAAAGATGAATTGGTTAATCCATGGCCTTGGTTTACTGCCTGCTGTTTACTACCCTATACTATGTGGCTTTTTCCTTACCAGCATGAGAGCCCGTGAGGGGTTTTGACTTCTGCCAGGTTTTTGGAGTGCTTAGAGAGCCAGGGAGGGGCACCACACTGCTGTGAGGGCTGTGAGCACCACGAGGGAGGGTCTGGGAACTGATGAATCCTTGAGCTTGATAGCATATCCAGCTAAATCAAGTTGTGTGGTTTGTTCTTTGTTGGCATCAGGACGAAAGGCTGTATGTCAGCCTGGTTTAACTTGTATGTGTTGGCTGAGTGAGTGAGACCAGTGCATGCTCACTGCAAGGATGTAAGGTATTGGGGTCCGCTAGGGTGCATATTCCAAAGTGAAAGGAAAGAGAAAGCATCACAGAGAGGTGTAGGTGTGCACCGAGATGCCCTCTTTTCAGGCTGGTTCATGATGGAGACCATGAGGTGGTGAAAGCTGTTGGCCATCACCTTTGTGTTTGTGTGGGGAGGGCTGGGGAGGAATTCATGACCAAAGCCACATGCTTTGGTCTTCATGTGTGACCTTCCCTGCCTCTTTCACCGATCCCACCACTGTCCCTGAGGTCTCATATAGCTCCCTTTACCTTTTTCCCTCTCCTAGGCAAGCGAAGCCTAGAGCATCTCAGCTACCTTGCTCTTTAGATGTAGAAGACCACATGGTCTGCAGCCACTTTAACCTGGGGATTCCTATATGACCTGAAGGAAATGGTGGTCTTTTTCCCTCTTTTTATAGAACCTGCTTTTGTACATGTAATAGAGTGGCCTCTGCTAAGGCTTAAATCTGATGTTGTTCAAGTCCAGGGGAAAGAGGGCAAGAGGGCTAAGCTAGGGCAGACTCTTCCCTTTGCTAGCAGTAGCTTCCTAAAGCGTGGCTGCTGTATTAGGGCTCTTGTAGCCATTAGCTTCCTTGTGATGAATATCCCCAAGTGGGAGCATGTGGGGCATCACAGCCATGGATGCCTCACAGTGGAACCTTGGGAAGTCTGTAGACAGCAAAGCATGTGTGGCACAGAAAAAAAAAAAAAAAAGGAATTTGCAGCAAGAAAGGGTCAGAAGAGGAGACTGCTGAAGATGGGCTGAATGTGTGGGAAGGCAAAGACAACAGATAGGGAGGGGGCCCTTGAGATGACACTTCAGCTGCTCTTTCTGTCCACTATTGTGTAAACATGTTGAAAGCAATGGAGAGCTCTTGTTTTTGAAAGAGTCATGAATTAATTGTGATGTACAGGCTGCCCTTCAACAAGCTCTGGGCCTCTTGTTCACTTCTCCCCTCAGCCTTTCATAGCATCGCCTTGACAGCCCCCTCCACCTCCAAGGCCAGCACCTTCCCCGAGCCCCGCCGCTCCAGGGGTGCCCTCCCAGAGGGGGTGCCACGGCGCTGGCACCTCCACCCAGCCCAGGCTTTGCTCCGTCACGTCGCACCCGAGGCCTCGGGGCGGACCAGGGCGCGGCGCCGCTGCCCTCGGCCCTCGTGGCTGTCATATGAGCGGCGTGGCCTTTCCCAGCACCGGGATCGGGGGGCTAATTAGCGCATTCAGGGGCGCTGCTGGAGTGGAAAGGCGCTCCTCTGTCGGCGGGGGCCGGCAGGTGACCTGGGGCGCTGGCGCTCCCCGCTCTCCTCCTCCCGGGCCACCGGCCGGGCCTCCCCTCGCCGTGCGGGGCCGCAGCGGCCGGGTCAGGTGCGCTCCGGCCGGGGCGCTGTGCTGTGCTGGCGGGCGAGGGGCGCCGCGGGGCCCTCTGCTGCTCTCCTTTCAGTGCCGGCCGGTTCTGCTCCACAGACCCTCCCTTTGTCAGCCCTCTGAATGGAGTCCTGCCTGCCCGCGGCCCCGCTTCTAATTAGGGCTTCCGCTGCCCCGCCGCCGCTGCCTGGCCCCGGCTGCCGCTCCCCCCGCCGCTTCTAAACCCGCGGGCACCGCTCAGCGCTCGCTGTCCCTCGCCCTGGCCGCCGGCCGGGCCGGGAGGAAGGCGAGAGGAAGCCAGCCGGAGCGCCGGCGGCCCGGCACGTCCGGATCCCCGCTGCACGGGCCGTCCCGTCGCTGCCGCCCGGGGCGAGGCGGGCACAGCCTCCCGGCCCCGGGCAGCATCTGCGGGCCTCGGCCGCCTGGATCGGGGCTCCTCCAGGGAACCCCTGGGGCACCTCTCCCGGGTGCCCCGGGCTCTGGGCCGGTTAGATTTGGAGTTAGCCCATGAAACGTGGCCGAGATGTGGTTTTCTATTTTTGTAAAATCTGAATCATACCTCTCGTGCCAGGAAGTTCCTGGGAAGTCCTTGCTGGAAAACATGGTTTCACATTTGTGAGGCAAATGCAAGGAAGCCCTATGTTGTTATGGTTTCTGTCTTTACTTTGGACTGCATTCTGGTACTTGATGGCAATTCAGGAGCTGATGGGCAGCCAGGAGTTTCACAGTTAAAGCCTCCATACTTTTTTAGACCTCACGTGTCTTTTACCTGTAGGGCAAAGGTTTGCATCTTTTTCTACACAAAACACATTTTTATGTCCCACAAAGATGAATCTTCAAGAGACTTGAATGTGTATAACTAGTCTCTTATGGGCAACAGTGATTCTGTGTTTACGCAGATAAACTCTGGGAAGAAAAACAGCTCCAGGCAGGATTTACAGATCCTTTTCTGACTGGATCACATCTTGTTGGCTTTTCCTTGGGATGCTGATTCCCTCGGCATTTGCTTGTCACTTTTGACATTCAGGCTCTAACTTCCTTCAGGGGCAACCTTTCATTTGGGTGAAATGCAGTTGTCCCCTCAGAAGCAGTGGCTCGTGCCTCAATAACAGGGAGCCCTGTTGCACCTTGTCCCTGTGCTGTTCCTGTGAAAGGGGCCACTGAGCCTCATGGCTCTGGAGTGTGATGCCCTGCATGGACTCTGTGGTCTGCATACCCTGCCATGAGTGGGCAGAGAGGAGCTTGGATGTGGAGTTCTCGCACCAGCTGCTGCCCCATCTGCTGCTGGGTGGGTTTCTGGGTGACCATGGAGAGTCTGAGGGGAAGAAACCTCTCGAGAGTGAGAGGGGATTAGGGCATGGAGAGAAGTTCTTCTTTATGTCACAATTCCCCCTCTCCTTTCCTCTATCAGCAGCTCTTGGTAGGAGGGAGTCCCAACGAAGCCATCCAGCATGAGTGCTGGGTCTGTGGCTCCAGCTGCAGGAGCCCCCCAACCATCTCTCCCCCAGCACGCGGCAGCCCAAGACCACCATGGTGCCAGCAGCACTCGGTCAGAAAAGCGTGGCTGCTTCCCAGGCTGCTAATACCTGGGCAGCCGAGCCCTGCTGTGGCCAGCCCAGCGCCAGCTGGGTTTGCGCCATGGCAGTGGGACCCAGCAGCCGTGAGCTGAGCAGATGCTGAGGTGTGGGCCAGGATGGGTGGTACAGTTTGGATGTTTCTACCTAATCTGATACAATCAGCATTGCTGTGCACATGTGAGGAAAGTTGTTCGATAGGAATGACCCATGATGCTGGGTTAATTCTGTTTACAAAAGAATAAATATTATAGCGGTGTCTTATAAAAGAGAATCAATAGCATCCCTTTGCTGGGTGATCCCTTCATGTCTTCGAAAATCGATTCCCCCCCCCATTCCCCTCCTTCTCGCTGCACAGCTATCTGTTTTTCGGGGTGACGGGGGGGTCAGGCGATTATTGAAGTATATGTGAATTTACAATATTAACGACTCACGACGGTGTGTCCGCAGGTTCACGGTGAATTAATTATCTGTTTAAGAAGCCATGAAGAAATCAATCAATGAAAATTTCTCACTCTTTTGAGAGTGAGGGAGCTTGTCAATTTTTTTTTTTAACATGCACCCCATTTAAAGGAGCAGTACATCTTTTTTTTTTTTTTTTTTTTTTTTCATCAAAAGAGGGGCAAGAGGAAGCTGGTTTGGGGCTGCGGGAGGCCTGTTCAGTTTTGTGTAGCACTGGTCTCCTCAGAGGGCAGAAGGTACTAAGGATGTATCCCAAGGTAGTTTTGTCCTAACGTTAAGCCATTGGTGGCCTTCTCTGGGGGGAAAGGCATGGTGTTATGTACCATGTCCTAGCAGACACTGTTTTACTGGGTAGAAAGGTCTGTCACAGACATGACCTCCTCCCAGTTCACTGGCCCAGCTGCCCCTCTCCTGGAGACCCATCTGCTGTTGCTGTGCTGGCAGAGGGTAACACGTGGCTGGGCCTCAGCTGCTTCAGCCTGGGGGGACTAGGGCATGCTCCCATAAGACAGGGAGTAGTAAAAAAGATGAACAGCTCAAAGCAGCGATATCTCAATTCACTTCAAGACGTGCTGGAAGAAGTTTGGCAGAGTGCTTCATATCTCAGCCTTCATCATTGATTGCCATGTCTAAATTTCGGACAGGTACTGGTGGAGAGAGCAGCCGTGAGGCACAGGCTTTGCAGCAAATGGCCCAAAACTGCTTGTCTCTCCACCTGGTGCTAAAGCTATAACCAGAGGAAGGACCCTTTGTTCATACAGACCTGATCACTGGTTGTACCACATCTCCAGGGGTCTTGGAATCATCCAAGGCATTCAGGCATCCGGTACTGGATCATGGCAATATGTAATATTAACAGTGTCTATCAGAAGTCCTTATGTCACCTTGATGACATTTCTCTATTTGGATGGATTTTGATGACATTTGAATACAGGATGTGAGCATTTTCCCTGCATTTCAGGCTTTGGCAGGCAAAATCACATCCCTAATCCCCAAACAGGCAGCAAGGAATGGATTGTGCAGAGAGAAAGCTACAGTATTTGGGGGGGGGGGGGGGAGAGAGGAAAAAGTATGGGGGTGGTAGGCAGCTGAAGATCTTCACAATAAGACTGGAGGAAGGGAGGGAGCAGGGACAACCTCTGAGTCTGCTTCTGCCCTCACAAGCCCAGGCAGACATGGCCCCTTCCCAACCCTATAATCCTACTGGCCCGTGCCTAGAGGAGTCCCCGCCAGACACACCCATCGCTGTAACCAGAACGGAGAGAAGAGCCCATATTGACACAGGAGCATCTGTGTCAGTAATTGTCATGCAGCCTTGCAAATTGCTTCAGTGTGCCATCCCCTTCAGCCACACATCTCGGCAGTGGCAACAGGCCGGGGGGGGGAAGCTGTGTTGCTGCCAGAGAGACAGGAAGAGTCCTGGACCTGGAAGGGGTCAGGACCTGCAGAGACTTGCTGGGTCCTAGCCCAGGTCCCTGTGTCTTGACATAGTCTCACCTGACGGCCACTTGGCAGCTTCTCTGGCTGCAGTGCTCTGTTTTACTCAGCTCCATCAACTTTCATGCAATATTCCCTATTCAGACCACAATGAGAACTATGTAAGATAGCCCTATTACACTCTTGGATGATGACTGATCCTGATGGTGCTGTACTATGAAAAGCAAATGGATATCACGTGCACAGGGGGTGGCATCCCTGTGAGAGGTAGGCAATGTGTCAGATGAACCACACTTTACCTCGTAAAAACACTTTAAGTTTACTAGGAGGGAAAGCTCTAGCTGCCCTTTAGCCACATTCCTAGGGGATCAGAAATGCCACAGGAGCAGTCAATGGAAAGCCAAGCACCATGGCTAGAGCATTGATTCAGAAGACCTGAATCAAAGGAGGAACATCATGGTTCAAAATAGGCCTTCAGTGTTTCATATTACTGGACAATAATATTATGCAAAAGAGATGAAAAAGCTAAGAGGATTAGATGCTAATACACTGCTTGGAAATATAAGCAACTGTTCTCATAGAATATATTTATGGCCCTCACATTGCAACTACTGCCAGAGAGAGGACCTAACAGGGTAGCTGGGGAGTTCATAAACCTGTCCACTGTGTGAGTATCTTACACACAGCAGATGTGCATTTTGAGGCCTACAATGGTCTTGTGTTACAGGAAAGAGGTTTTTCTGCAAATGCTTCAGAGCCTAAAGAGTTTCCAAATGGAACATCTCTTCTTGAGGTCTGACATCCGTCACTTCCTTTTCTGCTAAAGACAAACTTCCACGTGTTCAACTCCTAGAGTCCAGGTAATAGCTATGAGGTTCCAGTCAAGATAATATCCATCATTTATTCCATTCAGATACAAGCCCATATGGGGGCATGTCTGTCCTGCAGAAGAGCCCATCCAGAGATCTGCAAGGAGAGAAGTTCAGCATGTGCCAGCTTTCTGTGCTGGGGTGTATTCTTCCAGAGTTACGCCTGAATAAATAAGCCATGCCTCTTGCATCCAGCCAGCTCCGACCTCTCTTGCATACTGCTATGCTTCAGAGCTCAGTTCTTAGTGTACCTGCCAGCACAGGCACACCCAGAGAGAGACAGTGCCTTCTGTCAAATGCTGATGCTCGGTGGAGAGAGTTGGCCAAGGACACACAGGAAAGAAGAGTGAGGGCTTGAACCTGGATCCCAACCAAGCACACTCTGCTTATGACTGAAAGCTTCAACAACAACAACAAAAAGGTTGTTTTTTCAACCAGGGAAAACTCTGTCACTGCACACTTGCCATGGCCTTTCTGGCCTGTTGAAAGAGGATGTTCTGCCAGTGAGCCAGCCTAACTCCTTCAGTTCTGCATGAGGCAGGGAAGGAAAGTCCACTTTGCCCTCTGAGCTGGTCCTCTGCAGCAGATGCAGTCTCAGCTATACTGGCTTATTCTTTCCTGGGAACTCTTCCAGACTCATACCTAGAGGGAAAGTTTCCAGAAGAGAACTTCCAACTATTCAGCTGGTGGTAAGAACTTGGCCTCTGATATGAACCAAGGCACTTCGAAGAGGGCATGCTACATATCCCCAATGGATTACTTACACTCTATATGTTTGGATCTCAGATTGCTCCTACAGCAGCTGGCATTCCTACCAGAAAGAATCTGTATTTTTGTCTCTTCTATTCCTTTTTAATGCTTAAATCCCAAGGGCTGGGTTCTTTTTTGGACTATGCCAGTCAGAGTGAAAATCAACTGCAAGAAAGATCTTACAGAATCATATCAGAGTGATGAAGATCAAGATCATTAAGCCAGAGGAAGTTAATTTACAGCTTACAAGTTACTTAATGTGGCTTAAGGAAACCAACTGAAGCCCAAGACTTCCTCCTTGATAATTTGCTTTTTGAGTCCACTGTGTCCATCACCAAGTGTCACCTGTCTGCATGTTCCCTTCCCCACACCTCACCATGGTAATATGATAGGAAATCTTCAAGATATCTACTGCACAGACTACCACTATTCAGCTTTTCAAATGTTTTTTTCTCAGGCAGTGATGTGATGGTGGCAGAAGAGGGATCAGCTATAGTGTCTTGCAATGAGAATGGGCTGTGGTGCTGAAAAGGATGGGTTTCAGATATCTGCATGGAGTGTAGGTGCCCCTGTATGCCTTTTGCCCTGCTACAGAGTGCCCCAGCCTCCTTCTCTTCACTGCTTGTGAATCTAAGTGTAGCCCTGCAGCTTAGAGACGTATCTGAGTGGCTGCACAAAGGGTGAAGGGATAACAGAAATCAGGCCCAGCTGCTGTGAGATGCAAGGAAGTTAGCACCTGCAGGAGTGGCCTGCTCAGAGTGTGAGATGTCACAGCCTGTGGTGTCTTTGCAAAGAAAAGTTGCATCTTTGTAATAAAACAAGTGCTATCGCTGATCACTGGGAAAAAACTGAATAGGTTTGGCTTCCTAAGCATGGCTGCAGGAGCATCCTCAATGGGGAAGCTGCAGTGTCCATGACCAGGAAAAGGACCATTTTCTTTCCCCCAACCCACTTGAAGTTTCCCATCATTGATCAATCTGCCAGTAGTGCTTGGCAGAGAAGCCTTTGCAGCTTCCTTCTGTTCAGGTGTCCAGAGCTGGAGAATCAGGGGCTGAGTCCTGCACTGTCACTCCCTGTGGGGCTTTGGGAAACCTGTGTGAGTGTACGAGTGAGGCACATGTGTCCCAGGAAGGGGTGTTGTGTACACACTTCTCCATTCATAGTGGCTTACCTCAAGTGGCCCCCTCCCTCTCCAAAGCATCCCTGACACTCTAGGTGAATATTTGAAAGACAGGATCGGGGCTTTGGTTCGAGAGCCTCTTTGTACAGTGCTAACTGGTTTCAGGGCTGTAATTATCTCTCCAAGAGAAGCTGTAAATTGGATTAAGGCACTGAGTTGCAGCTGAGTGAGCTCCCTCCATTGCCCCACCTGGTGGGCTGCTGAGCGATAACAAAAAATGCCGAGAAATCGGATTTGGATTCTGCTTCACACTCATGGCTTCCTTCTGGAAAAAATGAAATTTTTCCGGCAGAAAGGGCTGGCATGGGTTTGCTGGCAGTATCAGTCCTGGGTTCGTATCATCTGCTGGCACTCTTCCGGAAACGCGATCCCCTCCGTTATCAGAGAGAAATAAATAAATAAACAGCAGGAGATGTTTTGGCAAGGAAGGAGGAATCGCACCAAGAGGCGTGCACATACACGCACACACACACTCACCTCGGCACTGTGTCTTCACAGCCCGAGCTGTCTGTCGCAAGCAAAGGTGGCAGTACAAGCACAAGGAGATGGATTTTAATTTTTTTCTCATATGAAAGAAGAGCCCATTTTTAGCAGCTTATGTTGAAGGTGTAGAGTACTTGGGCCTTGTGTTGCTCATGGTGCAAATCACCACCCCTCTTCCACAGGGGCTCTTACAGGATCTCTCCCCATGCTCTCTAATAAAGTGCTGTTCCTTCCCCATGGGTGCTTTTAAACCTATGTAGGAGGGACCAAAACTTATATGGAGAGGCAATACAAGTTCCATGGCTGATTTCAGCATCTTGTCCAGAAAAGACTAACATCAGGCTTATGGAACTTGATCCTCCCCTTTGGAGAAGCTTCACATCTGGAATGCTTTTTAGACACAGTGTTGTGTATTTCCCTTTGGAGACACAGGAGCATTGCACTGCAGGTACCTTTGAGGCAGGGGTCAGTAGGAAACCCAGCAGGAATGGGCAGTAGCAATGAAGGCCCTTGAATGAAACCATCAGGTTACACTCTGAGCTTGTGCGACCCATGCAAAGTAACAAGGCTGATTACTCCATTTCCAGATGAAGTTTATGATGGAGCATTTCTATCCATGGAAGAACTAGATTAACCTGGGCTTGGATGCAGTCTAAGGATGTTTGGATGCAGCCTTTTCTATACAAGTAGACATTCCAGGACCATCTTTTCAGGTGAGGCTAATCAGTAGTTTTTCCATAATCAGATTTATTCTGTCTCTTAGATCTATCAAATGGAGCTTATGTGTGCCTGCAGTCTCTTGCACTCTGCCATCTGCAGGGTTTCCTGTGGCTGCTGGGCAGCTACAACCAACAAGCAGTTTCCCATCCCTCCTGGCCACGGGGGACAGTGGGAAAGGCCTCCCTTCATGTCTGTGGTGCTGTCACCAGTCACTCATTGCATCTCAGGAGTGAGGTGGCTGCCTCTGCCCATCAGCTGCTCCCGCCAGCTGGCAAGGAAGCAGCACTGTCAGGGACTTCAAGGGCTACCCCAGGCTTCGTGGCTGCTGAGGGAGGAGGGGTGCCTCTGATGGGAGACATGCTCCAAAAGACCTGAAGAGTAGTGACAAGCCAGGGGAAAAGTGAGCATCCAGTCAACTGGCACCTCCCATGAACTATGAGACCACTAATCGCCCGCATGGCTCCTCTGTGTCAGCCAAACCATTCAAATGCAATGGAGATGTTCTCCAAACTGCCTCCTAATATAGCTTCTAACCCTCGTGTCTCCAAGACAACCAGGTCTCAGTTGAGTCCCTGTAATTCCCCTTGTCCTGCAGTCTGAGGACAGCCTCTGCACTGTCTACATGGGCTGATGCAGCCTGGTGAGGGTAGGCCTGGCCCCGAGGCCAGAAGGTGCTCTGCCAAGCAAAGCCACCCTGGACCTGCCCAGAGGCCTCCTGCAGCCTTCCTCCTCATCACAGCTGACTCTTGTCTTACGTTCCTTTCCCCTGGCCCTGATCTCACGCTACAATGCAGCACCACAGCACCGTGCCTAGAACAGCCTGGTGGTCTCTCTTCTCTGTCCTCAACCACCAAGAAACCTATTCCTCTGCTGAGTTCTTGGGAAGCAAGAGAAATGTCCAAGGGCTCAGCACTCGCAACTGAGTTCAACTCAGATGTATGCCCTGAAAATAGAAAGGCCACATCCCTCATCAGGACCCACATCTCCATGGGATACATTTTGCCACACTTTCAAAATATCCTAGCAACTGCCATATATCCTACAAATTACCCCCAAATCACGATGGGGTAGTGTGCAATTTCCTACTGGAAATTCTGCCTTCCTTTGGGTGCCGTCTAATGCTGATCTTTATGCTTCTGTCAGCTTAACTTATTATTTGGTATTCAATTTGGCAGTAAAATTTTTATATACCAGGCACTGTGTATTACAGATACACAGAGAGATACGTGTTTATGTGTGTGTGTTCCTGTAAATTATAAGAATTTTGTTATTTTGTTCATCAGGCTTCGCTCAATTTTTCACAACTATAAAGCTTTTGTAAATCCTAACATGGGGACAACAAATACATCTTTAGTGATAGTGTTTTGGTTTCTTTTGCATTTAAATATCAAAAGACACTAGTAGGAGAGCTGCATGTTTAACTCCAACCTTCCAAAGAAGTACTGAAGATTTGTAAATTATCTTTTTTTTCATTTGTCATGGACTCAACCATTCCCGAACAGAGAAGGATTTAAGCATGTGCTAGGAGTTCAACACACATTTAAGTGCTGGGTACTTAATGAGGAATTTTAATTACTGAATGTCACTAGTAAGTAAGATGTTGAATTTCTCCCCAGGAGTGACTGTAGTTCAGTGATGAGATTTAGGTGGTCCTTTAATGCGTGTCACCAACCTCTACTAGAGTCCCTAAGCTCATGAAGTTTGCATGGCTGTACTGATGATCCCTTCTTGATGACTCTCCCTAGGAGACTGTTACATATCCTCTACATAGTTTTTGAAATTTTCTTGATTTTTTACCTAGAATGTCTTTGCAAACATTTTTCCTCACCATATGGGTCTGTGTGTCTTTCATTCCTTTTACTGTGTGTTTTATTGTCCTTGCCATTTTAAAAGCAGGAATGTGATTTGTAGATGAAATTAATGAGCAAATCACCTGATGGTGAACTAATCCTGGATGTCACAGTACTTTATACCTGATGGTGGTGCAAACAGAACACAGACATCTGAACTGTTCCAGATTCCTAGTCCTCCAAATGATATGGCCTTGAGCTCAGGACAGCTAAGGTTCTTCCTCCTGCATTTTTCTTTCTGTAGCATAGAGGCCTGTATGGTTCTGATAACATCTTATTTTCTGCTCATCAGGCTGCAGTTGGGTTTGTGACTACAATTAAAAAGCATCAAGCCGAATCCCTCTGCAGTTTAACAACCCTGAAGTAAATGGAGTTGCTCCAATGATGAATTTGGTCTGAAAGCTTCTGGTCTGGTTTTAGTTGGCTGCCCACAAGCCCAGACCAAAGGCATGTCTTGGGTGGATTTATATTTATTCTTCAGAATAAGGAGAGAGCCAAGGAGTTAGATGCCTTTCACATCCAGCGTTAAGTTATTAAATGATGCAGAATCTTCTTACAAATGGAAACAGGTATCTTCTGTCATTCTGGTAGGTGGTTTAGGGCACAGCAGCTAGGGTGCCTCAATTTGTACCAGTGCCTAACAGGATGACTTTGGTAGAGCCTTTTAATCTCTTTCCTTGACTCCAGCTGCTACTTCTCTGACCTATGTTGTATGTTCTTAAAGCACAGCTTCCTTTTTATCCCCCAGACAGCTGTAAAGAGCCAAGTGAAAACCTCCCAGGGTTTCTGTTAGAGCTGTACAGGTAGTCCATGCACCCAAAAGCTTTTAAGTTAAATAGCCAGGAAGGACAAGTGTGGGGAGTGAATGAGCCAGCAGTCCAGCTTTTGGATGGAATATTACACATTTCCCAGAGTAGATTCTGTCTTCCTGCAGTTTCAGCCTCTCTGGTTCTTCTTACCCACATAGTAAATTTCTCTCAAACACCTATTCTTCTCTTTACTAAAATTGAATGTCCTTTTTTTCCCCCCAAACAAAATCCAGGCTTATTCCTGATCTTAAAACAATCAAACAGGAAAAGCTGAATTTTTGAGCTGGAAGGAAAATGAGTCCTATCACTACTCAGAGATGTGCACCATTCTTTTCTTGTCCCTGCTTGGCATTGCAGAGCTGGAGGTTGGGCTCAGGACTCATTCAATCCTCACTGGACTCTGCAGGGAGACAGGACTGTCCTTTAGTGAGAGATGTGGGCATGGATTCCAAGATGCAGTCATCCTGCAAGTGTGAGTTCTGGGAATTTCTAGAGACAAGGAAAGGCTGACAAAAATGTGGGGGCTGAAGGGATGTGGAAGGGAAGGGAGAGAAACGGTGGATGGGCAGGATTCCCATTTCAGCTTTATCTGTATAAGAAATTTTAACTGTAGCAGCAGGGTAAACACAGTACATTTCCCTCTAGCATTTACACTGATATAAATGGCTTTTTACCAGTTTAACTTTATTCTCTTGTAGGCATGAAATTAAGCTACACAGGTATTAGGTACACATATACCAGTATAACTGTGCTTACAGTCTGAAGGGTTTATACTGATTTAGCCACAGGGGTCTTTAAGCAGATTAAAGAAGTTAAGAGATGGTATTTAAACCTCGCTAGTAATGTACATCAATTCCTAGCTGCAATCTTTCTTTTACCCATGTACACATTTTCTGTACTGATGTACATACATGCACACGAGGTTTTTCATCCAAACCATGCTAATTGTCCTCTTTCTTTTTTCCCGTTTTGTTCTTTTAACCAACAATTGAAAAGCGTGTACAGTCTGGAGTTTAATTTTGTTCTTCTCTTCCTTATAATTTAAAGTTGCTTTTCTAGCTTCAGAGAAGTATTAGGATGACAGGAGGAAGGAAAATAAAGATTTGCTATTGCTCTGCCTTTTCAAACTTCCTCAATTTCAGACTAATTGCCATGTAACTAAAAGAAATAAGGAAAGTTAAAAAGTAAGCAACCAATTGAAATGAGATAGCGCTAAGTGTGAGTAAGGGAAAAATCTACTGCCTTCTCATCAGCCCCAATTTGGGAATTTTTTTTTTTAATATTTCTATTTCCAGAACTTAAAAAAAAAAATTTTTAAAAAATTGCAGAATTTTAATTTAAAAAGAAGGAAAAATTGAGCAAAACAAGGAAATAAGGATAGGTGGAGAAAAGCACAGTTTGAGAGTAAGAGGGAAAAAGAAGGCAAGAACATGATGTATGTGGAATGAGGGAGCCAGGAGTGGAAAAGTAGGGGTTTGTGTGAAAACACAGTTGAGGTGTAAGGGAATAGCTTGTGTAGCCCATTTCCACCTGCATCCCAAGCACAGTGTTTTAAAAAAGATTTAGAGCAGCTCATGACAATTTGCACTTCTATGCATGCATAAGGTGATAGCTCAGATTGGCTACTAGCTCAAACCTTCTCCTTCAGCCAATGGTTTAATTCTTACTGAGGCTAACGTATCAAGTAAAGCCCTGTCAGCCATATTAACTAGCAAACACTAGACATGGCATGAAAAATATGATAAAAACCTTACTATCTTGTGACAGTGCTGTTGAAATTATTGTTTCCTTGTTAAAGTCCCACTGCCATCCCCACCCACCTTCCTCACAGAAGAAAAAAAAACCAAAGAAGAAAACAAAATAATAACATTTTGAGGGATTAGTAATTCGCAGGAGAAAGCCCCAATGTTATGAAAGATACCAACAATTTAAAAAAACCTATTTGGTTTCCTGTGCAAATCTCATTAAATGCAGAATGGATGGAACCATATAAAAAGGCTGAGAGCTGGATGTTCAAGGACTGTGGAAAGCAGACTTGAATAGAGCACAGATGTGTAGGGCAGATAGATAGGTGTGTGATACATGTGGAGGACTGGCTGAACATGGAGGTGACAGAAATCTGCACTTGTGTGACTGGGCTCACAGGCAGTAAGAATGCTTTAGAAGTTCAGCAAACCTCTGGTACAACTCTCTTCTGCCATTACCTTTCAGGGGGCCCTGGGTAGGTCGCTCTTCCATGTGTGGCAGATAGTCTCAGTGGAAACCATGGGGAGTTAATCCTTCAGAGACTAAGAGATGCTCATATTCTGCAGTAATAGGGCTCAGACAGGCACCTCAGAGAGGATACAGACATGGTCTGTGGCCAGGACACTCTTGAAAATCTTTGCAGTGACATGAGTTCCCCTCCTAGTCTGCTACCTCACACCTGGTGTTCCTTATCAGAGCCAAGTTCTAAACCAGCTCCTCCAGTGTGCTAGAGTGTCATCATGATTTACAAGCTTTGGACCTGCTATGGCCCTTATTGTTTCAGTAAAGATGGTTTAAAACACTGTCTAGGGCAGTTGGTCAAATGCTGATAATTCAGAATCCAAAGACAGAACATCTATGAACTGCTGTATCTGGATGGAGTCCCAAGACAAGCTTCCCACACCCATGTCAGGGTGAACATGTCTCTGCAGAGAACCAGTGGGATGAACAGCAAAACATCTGCACATTCACTCACTAAGGGCTGAAATGATGCTAGGAGAATTCAGCATGTCTTCAATCTACAGAGATTGATAAACGTTTTCAATTTCAGTCTACTGGCAAAATGCAGGTTTAGCTTTATCTCTCAGTGGCATCTGGACTATGAGTAGAGCCATAAAAACAGGGCATTTGAATGATCTTGCAAGAACATCCTGCTGATTCAGCAAAGCTCCCAAGAATTTTTCTCAAGTGACACCACTCCCAGTTGGAGCATATTTACGTTATTGTGGAAAAACTTCTGCTCGTGTTAATCGCCATGGTTGATTCTGAGGCAAGGTTGCATGAAGCCTTTTAGATAATGCTGCAGTAAGTGTGTCATATACACATAAAGACAGATTAGATCAAAACCTACTGGTGGTAGTCATGGCTCACACCCTCTAAATTTAGTGTAACTATTCTCAATGAGGTTTTTTGGTCTGGTGAATCTGTCTGGCACCATTTGTCTTGGCTCTTTGGTAGCTAAATGGGAAATGGGGAACCTCTTATCACCAGGACTTCCAATTGAAATGTCCAGCATGTCCACTGGTCATCTGTGGGCTATGAGAGAACAGGATTGGCATACAAGAGAGATGTTTGTTCGAAGCCTCCAGTTATGTCCTGTTCACACATACCCTGACTGTCTCTTTCCGGCTCTGTCAGCCTACATGAAGACACTGACTTCCAGGCCCAGTCTGAACACATGTGTCCCCCTTTGGATCTTATTTCCTTCCCCTTTCTTTTCTTTGTGGGTCCTACTGAACTCCCTCCCCAGTCCTGGATCCAAAAGCATAATGGCTTTATGTAGCTTGTAAAATTCTATTATCTCTGTATTCAAAACTCAACAACTGGGAAATGGCTGTAATAAGCGTGTTATTAAGCGTGTAAATACACTTTAACTTCAGACCTCTAAAGGAAGTCTCTTGCTGTCTTCCTTGCTGTTTCCCTTCCATGTTTTTGCCACGTGTTTGGATTTCATGGATATACCTGCTTTTCCCCCTCTATCTCACTGGTGCGCTGTCCCACTTGACTGTGCTGAGGATGATGCTCCTCTCTGGTGAGCATACCATGGAGTCTTCTGGAGAACTCAAGGTCTTTGATGGAAGACAGGTACTTGTGAGGATGGGGGTCTTGGAGAAGGAGGGAGGAGGGTAAGGGTAGGGAAGGGAGGAAAACATTAAAAAAAAAGAAAGAAGCCAAGTGCATTCTTTCTGCAACACTCAGGAAAAAGAATGTTGCACAGGGGATTGGAAAGGCGAAATTTTTTCACATCCAAATGGATTGCAATTTCCCTCCATTTAGCACCTGAAGGTAATTAGCTCGAAGAGACTGTCGGCTGAGAAACACGTTCATGGAACATTAACTCTCATACATTCTCCAGTTGCAGGGAATTAATAGGAAAGATTAAAGTTTAAAGAGAGCAAAATGCCATTACCTCGCAAGCCACCTCTCTCAGCGGCAGTAACTAGCCCTCACTAACCTAAAAGCACCATTGGAGTCCCTGGCTCCTGCTTCAGGCAACGACAGATGAGACGGGCCCCTGCACTGCCCCAAGCTGCCCGTCCATGGGCTCCAGTGACCTGCCTGCAGGCAGCGATGGCAAAGGGGCTGGTGGCTCCGGCGAGGATGTGTTTGCCTCCTGCCGGACAGGCACACATGTGAACATCACCTTGGGACCAACACGCGTGTACAAGCGTGTCCCCACGTGTACCGCTCCGTAGGCACCAGATAGTGTCTTTTCAGCCAGACATGAGCTGTGGGTGCCCAGGGACCAAGCGCCCAGCAGTGGACCCCTGTGTGCTCCCCCCAGTGCTGCAGGCTGGCATGCGGGGCAGCAGGGAGTGATCCTACACACACTCCCAGGCAGCCCTGCATAGCCTCCTTCCCACTCCTGTTCCCTGCTGGCACACCAACACCTGTGCAGGGATGCTGGCAGCCTGCTGGGCTCATGCAAAGTCGAAACTACAACACTGCAGCACCAAAAGGCCTCACAGCTGAACTGGCTTTGTGAATGGTATCAAACCTCTCCTGATGAGGGGTTATGCCTTCTTCTCAGATGGAAGACAAAAAAAAGCATTAAAGGATGAGGGCACTACTTTGGGGGTTGGGAGGTAAAGTTTGTATAAGCTCCTGTGCTTTAAAGATTTCCATGTTGCTTTAGCATTTCAGGGAGAGAGCATGAGACACACACACAGAGAGAGAGAGAGAGAGAGAGAGAGAGAGAGAGGGAGAGCGAGAGCGAGATGAAATTGAGACATGGAAGAATTTATTGCCCAGAAAATTCCATTCTGCTATCTGATTCGAAAAGTCCAGTCCCCCCAGCTTCGGAAAATCTATTTTCCACATTTTAATACCCTGCAGAACAGTCCTCATAACTCATCCGAGTGTGTTAAGCACAGTTTTATTAGATCTGAAACAAATTTTGGTGGGGAGATACTATAGGTCATTAACCATGGAGTAATTTTATCCTTGTTTCCCTAATGATGCCATAATGGCGAGCGAATTTCTTAACTAAAGACCAAAGAACATTTTGAAGGTCAGTTTCATCTGTGAGCTCCTTCAAGCGCTTCTCGGAGAAGATTGGAAAACTCGCCGATTTTTTGAAGAGTCATTAATAATGTGAAAGCTGAAAGAGCTCTCTCCCATTTGCGTTCCTGCTTTTTACCTTTTAATTTTATATCGCTTTAGTCCCTTTCTTTTTCTCCCTCACTCTCTCTCTTTTTAACTCTCTTCTGGAGTGGCCCCTCATGCAGCTGAAAAATGAAATGGGCCATTCCTGAGGGCATCCTGAACCGAGCCGATACAGGGCAAGGATCCAGGCGGGGGAAAGGGCAGCCCTGGCACTGGGTGCCCACTGCCGCAGCCCAGCACCTGCTGCCATAAATGTCCCCCTCAGTAGCCCTGGGTGCCAGCCTGGACGAGGAGCATCTTGCTCCCCCATGCCGGTGTAAATCAGGAGTGGGGCTGTTTGAGCCTATTGCATGGCATATGTGCAAAGGGAGGAAGAGGGACCAGGCTGTCCCCTCCCTGCCTAACAGGGCATGTGTGTTTTTACTCTGACTGAACGAGCTCACGTCTGGACCACTGAGGGTTGTGCTGGCAGAGTGACCTCTGCATTGAGAGTGAGTGTGCATGCATGTGCAAACGAACATGTGTGTGCATGTAAGCTCCATGCACTGGGACCATGAGACTATTACATGGGGGAATGTGAAATATTGATATATATTTGAAATAAACACCTGTGTGTGACTTGCCATTATACATATATATATATATATACACACACATAAACATTGTTAAATGTTTTTGCAAGAAGCTGTATAAGGATTATATGTAGCCTTTCTACACGCATCTTCTGTGACTGCAGGTGCTTGGGGGACAAATGGAGTAGGAATTAGCATGTGCAATATTCAGTTTGTATGGACTGCTGTGCTCATGTTTAAAGTGTATATGTATGCTTCATACATGTTTGGGGGGAATAGATGGGGGGCTCTGACTGTATGCTGATTTATAACCCTCTGTGTCTGTGTGCATGTAGTGAAGAGATAACAGGCTCACAGTCTGTGTTTGAGTGTGGGTGTGTGTGGTGGGTTTTTTGGCTGTACCACAGGCGTCAGCAAACAGGAGAAATCTTCTGGTACGTGTGTGGTGCACCGGAGGCTTGGCTCTGAGTATGTATGTGTGTTTGTGCACACATGTGAGCAGGGGGGTTATGCCCTAGAGAAGGGTTTGTCTGTGTGTTCATTAGAGAGCGCCTGGCAGTGAGCAGGCCTCTGTGCTTATGTGTTTTCCTCTCCCTGGGTGTGTATGCTTCAGGCGCCTGCATGTGTTGCAGTTGCAGATGATATGGGCCGCATCCTTGGCTGATGTAAAACAGCACCAGAGTCTGTGGGGCAATTTACACCCACTGCAACTCCAGCACAGCCCCAGGCTGGAGGCAGTGGGTCCAGGGGGTGTAGGCTGAGATGCCATTCCATACCACAGGAATGGATGGCTTCCAACCTGTAACAACACCTTCTCCCATCCCCTCCATCCCCTCTTCCCCAGCCCATCACTCACATTTGAGGCGAGAACTGTGGGGGGATGTGTGTGTATCTATTTGGGGAGGGAGCGCTCTGAGGAGAGGGGGGCAGTGTGGTGACACACTCTGCTCCCAGATGTGATACCAGCGATAATTTCAATTTTATGCCTTTGTTATGGCTTTAATCACTTTCTTTATGCGTTTTGTTCCAGCGATCAGGGAGAGACACCTGATAGGCAAAAAGGATATCAGGGGAACAATTTTTATTTGGAATGTGGTGAGAAGTCTAATTAGAATTTGAATTCTGCTGAGCCTTGAAATGGTCGGTACTTTATCCTGATCGCCTTAGATATTGTTTCGAGTCAATCATCTGTCATAGTGCGGCACGCTGGAGAGAAAGGCTCTCCATCCAGACTGGGCTCTCCGTCGGGCTGGGGGCTGCTGGTGGGGAAAGGGAGGGTTGACAAGAGGGAGAGCAGTGGACTTTGCTCTGCCGGATAGGATCCCCAGAAGCAAGCACAAAGGGAGAAAACCCTTGGCACAGAGGTTTACCTTGCTGTGTACTCCTAGCCCTGCTGTGGGGTACCGTCTGCTGGCCCCTCCCTCGTCATTGCAGGGCTGTCCCCTTCAAATGGGGGATGAGGAGAACTGTGGGTCAACATAAATGTACCCCCAGGTGCTACCTGGGAGAGGAGCACCATTTCAGAGCTAGTCCACAGGACTTGAAAATTTTGACACTGTCTTTGTTGCGCTGATTAAATGCTCTGGAAGGTCAGTTCTCACAGGAGGACAGACAACTAGGCTAGGATGGATAGATGGATGGACAAGTGTGATGGGAATGACCTCTGATATGGATTTTTATGGGACGGAGGCAGAGATGGCTGAACCCAGTGAGACATAGGGTTGGATGGGGTACTTAATAAAGGTGAGAGTGAAGATGGACATGCCCTATCAGACTGAGGGCATGAAGCACATTCTTGATGTTTTTTCTTTTCAGACTCAGGTTGATCTTATTTCTTTGGTACTATCAGAACACAAGGGAAAGAGAGAACCTGGGAACATGACAATAAGACACTCACTAACTTTCACAATCCTTCCAGCTTTAAACTCTGTTCTTAATAGTTAAAAAAAATCCAACAGCTAAACATAACACCCCTCCTCTCCCCCCCCAATTATGAGTCCTAGCATTTCAGAGCTAAAAGCCACTCCAAAGCTTGCCAGAACATCTTCAGTAACATCCTCCCTCCTTGTTCCCAGTCCACAGTGCCTCCCCTTGGTGAAACCACAGCTTTCAGTCCTGGTCAAACTGCTGCAGTACTGAGTCTGAGATGAGCTGTGCAATGGTGTGATCCCTGCTGCTAAGGAAAAGGAGGCACATAGGCAGGACTGCAGCATGATCTATATACCAGAAGAGATGAACTGAGGAGAATCAAGAACAATAGAATCATTCCAAGATTTTTAAACTTATTGAAATTGATGGTAAAGTCTTTATTCTGTGCTGTTCCTACACTTTGAGATGGTGCCTCATTCTGAATGCAACATAAATGTCTGTAACGTGAAAGATGCGGATTGGTTTGCCTGTTGAAGAAAAGACAGTTGAGTGTTTTGCCTTCTTGAGAGAAGCAGAAAATGACCTGGGACTGGGGGCTAATTAAAAGAGTTGCAGGCATCTGCAAAAATTTGCAGATAGGAAAGCCATTTGAGTAGTTCTTTCTAAAGTGTCAGCATTAGGTTTCAGAACTGACATACCGAGATGGCTGTAGGCAGCTTGTGCCTTTCTCAGCTACAGTCCAGGCTGTCTGCAGACTCAAGCAGACATTGCTGTATGTTTTTATGTTCAGTTCTCCTCTCTAACAGCTCAGTAGGGCAATACTTGTTTTTTCATTTTTCTCTCTTTCCCCCCCCATTTTTTTTTTTTTTTTTTTTACATTGGGAAAGTTGATAGTGTCAAAGCTTAGTTCTAAGGACTCATCTACCAATCTATGTTGACAACCGTGGAAGGTCTGACACAAAAATCAGCCTTTCATTTACACCTCAAAAATGCATCTAGGGTTGCAAACAGAGAATAGTGGACATTAAATATGCTGGTATATTTGTAATTAGAACATGGTTTAGTGGTGGACTGGGCAGTGTTAGGTTTACCATTGGACTCAGTGATCTTAAAGGTCTGTTTCCACCTAAATGATTCTTTGATTCTGTGATGTGCTAAGATACCTTCCAAGTATATTCAGATTTTAGTCCAAAAGCTGCAATTCTGGTAAAGCAGGAAAGTACTGAATAAAGATCCTGTGCTACCACACAAGCTGTACAGTCCAGTCCTTAAGCCAATATATTCATGTTAGGGAGAGAATTACTGAGGCCCCAAGTCTCTTTGCTCAGATTACAACTGGTTGCAGGTGCTGGCTCATACAGAGCATCACGTGGCAGGAGAAGTGCCACCATCCCAGACTGCAGTGTGAGGCCTGTGATGGGGCTGATTTGACTGCAGGGCCTTGCTGATGTAGCAGACTCCCACCTTTGTGTCTCCTCTGCTTGGATCAGCAAGTCACTACTGCAGTGAGTCCCCCATTTGGGCCCAGTTTGTGGGTCTTATCTCAGACGAGGAAGATCTGAACACAGTGCTGAAGCTCACTTCTACTGCCCTGTTCCTGGCTCTACAAATATATATTACTATTTACCTCCCTCCTAGGGATGTGCGTGTTGTTGTGTATGTGTGAAATAATACGTAAGCTGTGTTCCTTGCCTAGCTCAAGCTTAAGGCAAATTAAGAAGAAAAATAATAGTTTGTATTCTGATGGACCTACCTAAAACAAAAGAAACCCCACAAATCCTTGTGAACACTGAGGTCCAGATTTGGACTGAATCCTCCTTATCTCCACTGGAGCTGTGATCCTTTGGGCCTTGCAAAGCTCTTCTGACTCAGGGGAGGTCTGGAGAGACAACTGGATGGAAGACAACTTCAAAGCACTGGGACTTTTGTGTCATGCTGAAAGGCAGAGCACTAATTCTAAGACTTGATTATCATGTGACTCTGGCTTCATGGAGTATTGTTTACTGTGCCAAGTGGATATTTATGCATCATATGCCTTGTTCATGCTCAAATGTCAACTGATGGATGTTCAATAGTTCTTGATGGCCCTGTGGTTTCTGCAGCTTGATTTACAGCCCACATAGCAACTGGAAAAGGCCAGGAACTGAAACCAGTGATGATTGAGTGGGGAGGGCTGCTGTAAGCACTGCCAGCACAGGCTGGGAAAGGGCTCAGGTGTGCAGAAGGATAGAAACAAAACCCAATATGCAAGTCTCACTGATTTAAATCTCAGTTGACCCTACTTGTTCCTATGTTGTGATAGTCTGAATGACTACTTTCTTTTTTTTTCCAGGCACTGGGTGTAGAAGTGTTTAGAAGAAGAATGCCAAACAGCTCAGCCCATATTATCACTGTTGCATTACTATTTGCCTACCAGCACCACTCAGAACAAAGACCCTTGTTGTCCTGAGCACTATACAAATGCACAGGGAGAAAATAAACAAGAGCATGTTGACTTGCCTGAGTTTCCATACTGTGACAATGTCAGAGCCAGGAATATAAACTAAACCTCTCAGTTCCTCTTGCTAAGCCAGGGATGGCCATTGTGTGTCCTCAAGCACTTTGAACAGCACTTCTGAGTCATGACTATACCATGCAGCTGTCTGTGAATCTGTGTATGCATAAGACTTCTGGCTAGTGCCACACCACCATCAATGGTAATGAAGAAGCCAGCAGGAATCCATTTAACTGTATCTTCTTGGGCCCCTGCTGCAATTTCAGTCAAGCTCCAGTTGGGGCATCCCTGTGAAATGCTTCCAACGCTCCCATCCTTTCAGGTCTCCTGTGGCTCTTGGCCAAACAGATTTTGATGTACTTCTTCCTGGCTCGGGAAGGTTGGATAACCCTGCAAAGTCTGCCCACGGTAGCTGGAGCCAGAAGGTTGGCTTTAGACTGCATTTCTCTGACCTTCTCACTGTTTCCTTCCCTGTTCTTTCATGTCTTTAGTCTTATTCAAGTGAAGTGTTGACTTCTCCACCCCCACCCCTTACTGTTCCTGAACACTCAAATTGATGCACATTCCCAGCTGGCTTGCCAGCTCTAGGTAAATTCTAATAAAATGACCTTAGCCTTTCCAGAAGGCAAAGCTGAGACAGAGAATTGTATGCAGCTCCCTGCAAAAGCAGAGCATGAACTCTGCCATTCCCCAGGACCAACCTCGGCCCTACCAACCCAGATAAGGGGATATGATTTTTTGGTTCAATCAAGAGACCTTGTCAAAAGAGGTTATTGGAAAAGTGCTTTCTGAGAGAGAATTAAAGACAAGAGCATCTGGACTGTACCCTTTATGGGTTCTTTGGGGTCTATCGCATGAACCCACACTGCAGTGAAGTGCCTGCTCTGAGGACGATGGCACTCAGAGAAAGTGCTGCATGCCTCCCTTCCCCACCAGCAGCAGTGCTGTGGCTGTGGCTCAGCTCTGTCCTCTTTTCCATCATGCAGACACCTCTGGAGCCCTGAAGTCTTTTCCCTAATCAGCCCATTTCCCCTGGCTTGGTCCTGGGAGGATGTGGTGCTTGCAGGCCCTGAGGTGTCTCTATCATTGACTGTCAGGTGAAACTCTCCTTAAGCACTCCAGCAAGCCCTTCTTTATTTATTTTTAAAATTCCCCTGAGCCTACGAAGGTCATTTGAACAAATTGGAGCTGACAGACATTAACTTGGAAAAAAGCCTATTGCACCATGATAAACTCCATTTAAAGAGAAGCAAAAGTGCCAGACAAGAAAGGAACAAACGATGAGAAATTTGTCACTGTTACTGCAAGCTTAGGCGTTGAGAATGTCAGCTCTGGCCTCACCACCTCCCATTATGCACTATTACACATTCCAGCACTGCCATTTCCACTGCAGGATCTCCTGATGGAGCAGATGGGCTGAACTGGGATATTGTGCAATACCACAGGGAGAGCCATTTCCAGTGCCAAGGAGACCATGAAGGCGAATTAAATTGGTGGGCCATACCCCTGGTGAAGAGGAGACAGAACCAAAGCCCACAGGTGAGGTGCTTCCCCCCAGGTCACACAGAGAATCATCATCTGAGCTGCAAACCAACCTCAGACCATAAGTGTCCCCATTCCAGTCCCCAGTTGTTGAACCTGTTTTGCATCTATGTGTGATCTCAGATATCCATGCACCACTGGGAAGATGAGCGTGGTTTTACCCCTCAGTATGTACCTGACTGGGGAATACAGTACTGCCACAGCTCTGAGCCTGCCCTCTGCCAAGGTCACAAAGCAAGATGCCTCAGCCTGGGAATAGAGGTTTATCCTTCAGGAACTTCACAGAGGTAACCTCAACAAACCATGGCTGTTGCCAGCTCTTCTGTGAGGGATTAGGGATGGTACCTTCCCTTCAGCTGGCAGCCAGAAGAGCCACCTGAGGGGCAAAGGCAAATGAGAGAGGGAGAAATCAAATGTATCAATCTTAGTCCATATGACTGCTGATCTGTGCTCTGTCCAAAGATATATCCTAATGCCTCCCATTCAATTTGCACATAGTTTCTTTATGCTTTGCTTAGTGTCCTTGAATCAAAGGCAATTGGTTTCTCTTCTCCTCTGGGCATCATGTGGGATCCAAGTGGCTCCAGCCCCCTGCGGAGCTGCAGCAGCTGCCAATTGTTCTGGCAAGTCAGGATCAAATCTCAGAGAGGAGCAGGCCTGGGACTCTCACACTCACCTGGCCAAGTTTGGACCAGGGGTCCCTCTACCCCACAGCCAGATGAGAAATGAACTTCTCCAACTGCAGATCAGCATGCTCAGAAGTGGCAAGAAATGACTAATATACCTTACACACAGGAACCAGGCCATACTGTCCCTTATGTCTCTTTGTCTTGGATTTCTGCAAAAATGAATAGTAGTTATCCAGGACAATTAGGAGAGATCCAGCACAGTGAGCCCAGACTCAGCACTGAAGGCCTTCTGCAAACAACTGGGTTATAAATAGTGTCTGGCTAACCAGGCTGAGAATTTAGAAGTGTCTCGACATGGTCTCTACAGCAACTGTCACCATCTAGGCAAAAATGTCAGCTGCAGGAGACCTGTTCCTAACTGATACCCCTCAAGATCAAGAGTGGTCCTGAATTGTGGGAGGACTGGATGGTTGTCAGGAAAGCCCTGTTCATGTATCCAGCAGTGAAGAGCACCAGGAAGGTGTCTGCTGCTCACACCTGGCCCTGTGCCCAGTACAGATCCCTGTCAGGAAGAGGGAAGGCAGGGCTCCTCACTGGGTTCTTGTATAGCATGAAGCTATGGCTTAGCAAACTCTCCACCAGCACTGGGCGCACTGTCCCTCCACAGCATTGGCATAGATGGGATGGCCAATCTACTATGCATGAGAGATTTCCAGTCTTGGCTGGATGTTCCCGATCTGCAAATGACCTTTGATCCAGCAGTGAGTGGTGGTAACCTCAGCTTTCTGTGTTTGGGCTCCCTGCCCAGCTTTATGATTAAGCGTTACAGCAATGTCTTTCCCACTGCCCAGTTTCTCTCTTGGAAAAGAAGACTGCATTTCTGCAGTGCTGCAGTTAGACCAGTTTGACCTTTCCCTGTCATGTGGATGCCCAGACAAATCAGAGGGGGCTGGGCAAAGATGGGCAGCGTCCTTACATCACAGACAGCCAATTTACCTGCTTGCCTGCACCATTCCACCTACTACAGCATTCCTTAAGGCTTGCTCTCCAGCTGTGCCTGCACCCACAGTCAAGGTCAATTCCATGTTTTCCTTCCAACTCACACTGCAAATCCCAATGGTCAACCCTGAGTGACCGATTCAGCCAGCCCCTGCTGATCTCTGTGAGACCTGGCTCGCCCCACACTGACCTTCAGAGCCACCTCCCTCTGCTTTGTTGTTGCTTTAGAAATCACTTGAGCGTGAAAGCCCTGGGCACAGGAAGTCCGCCAGGGCAATTGTGCCCCAAAATCCCATGTTCCTCACCTCTTACCCTTCTTCAGTCCCTTCCTTTTGAACCATGCAGTTGGGGTTATGTACCTCAGTCCTGCATGAAACAAGACATCTAATGCTCCATGGGAATCCATGCCCTGCCTCTTAGTTAGGAGGATAAGCCTGGCCCTGTTTGTTTTCAGAGTTTTTGGCTTAATGGCTGTCTTTCACTATGTGCATGTGACAGAGTCCTGGGCTTGCTTAGGGCTGATATTTCTGATCTGTAGGTAAAAGCAGCAATAAATGGTGGTTCTGTTACTGCTCCTAAACCTTAGCTACAAAATAGTCACAGTTTGAAGGAGAATTAGTGAAAGCATTTAGCAAATGTTGTAGAAGTGTTTCAGTTTCAATATCATTTCTGTGTAGTAGGGTTGCAATGGGATTTCCTGTAGAATGTGTGTAGGAATTAAAAGGTCTTTTTCTAACAGGTTCCTTCAGTTTTCTAAAACGTGTTTTTATTTGCATTATTTTAGAAGTATTTTTATCCCCTGGTATGAAGCCTCTTCAGTCAGCTTTGGTTACAGATAGGAGTTTTAGAACTGGGGCTAAATATGATGAAAAACAGAGTACGTTTCTATTGATGGTAATTCTTCATGCAGATTTGACCTTTGGGGGAAGAGGAAGGTTGTTTTGTAACCAAAAAATTCTCTTGCCAAAAATGTTGCCCTGGTAACTGATGCTGTAGAGAGCAGCCTGGATCCTTATGCTATCCATTAAAGAGAATCTGACTCAGGAGAACAAAAGGTGGACCCTGGAGAGCTGACTGGTGGTGGTTGAGAGGGGCTGGAAATACCAGAAATGCCTGTGTGGGGAGGAGGGAGGAAACATGTGAGTTGAAGAGACCAAGAGCAATGAGAGCAGGATGAGACCTGCAGGGACACAGGTGGTTTGAAAGACCAATAGGGGCAGAGAGGATGTTGGAGGCAGGAAAATGAGCTATAAGGGCTTGGCAACATCAGTAATGCATGGAGGGTCTCATGCAATGCCTTCCCCAAGATGCAATGATGTTTTTAGATTCCCTTGCTGCAAGTCCCTTCTGCACCTTGCTGCAGCAAATATTGTTTTCTGAGCATCCCGTTTCCTTACCCCCTAACCACAGTCATGCCACACCAGCCTCAGCCCCACCTTCCTGGTCCCATCAGCCCCCACCTTGCCAGTAATGAGGGGGGATGTGTGATCTTCCTTTCCTGTGCTCCTGCGCTTCCCTCTGGATCCCAGCAACAAGTTTAATTGCAAAAAACCAAGGCTGACTTGGAGGCAAGGCAAGGAGGCAGGGAGAGCCTGTGCCAGCTGACACCATGATCGATTACCTGGAACTCTACCTGACACTGAAATTAGGGTTTTTTAATGATAGGCCGACTCTCCCTGGATGTGAAATTCAAATGATCTCCAAAGCTTCCCTGTGACCATCACTCGCTGCACGCAGTGGTACACGCCACATGCAGGTACTTTGTCTCTGTCACTGCTGAAAGGACATTGTTATTACCAACAACTCTTTGTATTAACCAGTCTCCTACCTAATAGACAACACTTTACGTTCTGCACCGTTACCCAGTCAGGGCTGCTGTGTGCCTGAGAGACACACGCTTCCCCTTGGCTCCCCTGGGGCAATGGAAAGCCAGTACTTTAAAAAGAGACACCAAAATGGAGGATGCACACACACCTTGCTCCCTGCTGCCCTTGACTCTCATACTGGGGGGTGATTTTCCTCTGTCTCAGCTGCAGGCCCATAGCACAAGCTGGTGGGGCAGGGGTGGAAGTGCGGGGACGCGCCAAGACGTGGTAAGAAGCAATCAACCAAGTTTCCTTTGGATGAGCGAGAGGACTTTTTCCTCTCCAGACATCTTTCCCATCCCAGGGCAAAACTGATGGAGGAGATACTCCAGGCAGTTTTCCCCATCTTTATCCTTCTTGGTGAGCCACCAAGGAAGTGCCTGCTGGGCTGGTAGCCTCCCATGCCCAGACAGGATAAAAGAAAAGCCATCCCATCCCAGAGTTCCCACTGTCACTGAACCCTGATGTATCTCAAAGCTTTTGCACCTGTGTGGAGGGATTGTCACTGCTGGTGAAGGTTGTCTCCCACCATGTTGGGATGTCTCCACCTTTCTTCCATCATCTCTTGGCCACTTTTGCCTGTCCCTTGGGAAGGCAGAGGGAAGGTGACTGGTGTGATTGTGAGAGGAGACCAGGAGCTATTCTGTGGCCATTACCTGAGAGTATTGGCTGTCTTTTCTCACAGGAGATGTCAAGCAGAAGGACCAGTTTTCTCTTCTTGATGGGCAAGGAGGAAAATAAAGTGATGATAAAAAGAGAGAAAGATAAAACAAAAGGTAAATAATGTAAATATAGCATAGAGAGCAGTAGCCTGTAAGCCACCATGCACTAAGCAAGATTTCCTACATCTTGTTGCTTTACTGAATTAAGATTTGGAAAACCCCATGGAGGAAAGATTTCCTAGCACAGATACTGCTGTGGTTATAGAGTCCTCTAACAGCACTGGGGAAGGCATCATCACCAAAGGGAGTCTTGGGCTGTATCATAAAGTGTCAACAGGAGGGAACACAGATTCTGAGTAGTGGCGATGTTGGAGGGAAAAGAGAAAGGTCCTGCCTCTGAAACTGTTCACTGCAAATCCAGATCTCCCCCCATGAGAGGAGTAGTGAGGAGGTTAGATGGGGACACCAAATGTTTCCAGCTCCAGCAGGAATTGCTTTGGGCTGTATTGAATGAGAAGAGCTGGGCACACAGGGGTCTGGACAGGACTGCAGGAAGCTGTAATTCAGAGCTTCTAGTTTGCCTCACCAAGTGAAACTCTGGGTGATGACACTGACATTTTTCACAGGCTGACTGCTGCAGTGTCCATTTCTTCCTTCAATTAGGTACCAGCACTGGCATATTTAACAGTATACTCTATTCAGCCTCAGTTTCCTCCTGGTTAAGAGATATTTCTTGTATTTGATAACTTGTGGACATCTTTAATTAGAGATGCTATATGAGTTGCCATGGAAAAATCACATGTTCTCTCAGTACTTCAACTCTTCCTCTTCATTTTACCTATATTGTTGAAGGTTGCCTTTCCCGAAGTGAATGCTCAGCACCAAGCACTCCTGGGCTGCAATCTCACCTGTCCTCTTTGGCGTGCATTTCAAGCAACTCTGCCACACTTCACTCTGGGAGGGGGTCAGTGGCAGAGCTGTATTTCTTATTCAAGGTCATATGATGGTATGAGAGGTGCTGGGAGGGCAGCACCATGCTTTAGTGGTTCATGGGATGCCTTTGCCCTGTACTACCCCCAACCAGTTCAGTACAGCCCCTGGTGCCCTCGGTAACCCGTGCTGATTGTCCTCCAAGCGAGGTCCCTGTGGGAGCTGAGCAGAAAGGGGACGCATGCAGACAATGTTCCCTGCTTTCCTCCATCGCCCGGCAAGCAGCCCCTAATCTGAGGGGCGTGCCAGTATTAATGCCTTTAATAACGACGGATCAGATCGTATGAAGAGTTTTAATTGATGTCTATATCCCTGGAAACATAAAAACAGCCATGCGAACGTCTTACCACTATTATTTTATCAAAGGTTTTGACGTGGCTGCTGCATAGGAGATGTCAGGGAAAAAATTCATGTCTGCAAGGCACAAACAGGCGAAGTAATGGGATATAAATCAAAAACAGTGAAAGGGGAAAGTGGTTAGTCACAAGATCATAGAGTTTTCACTAAAAGGGAGAGCAGTGAGTTCTCAATACAAGCAGCAGAATGCATTCATTCTATGGTGCCATCAGCCCTTTCCTCCCTCCCCATCCCCAATCCCTCACCCCTCTGCCTTCACAACACACAGTCCTGGGTAAGAGCTGGCCATCTTGGAGGTGCCTGTCTACTCAGGTCAGTACAAGACATTTCTCTTCCTTTCCCCCCGCTATTTGTACAGAAGACATGGAAATGTAGCCCAAAAGCAGAGTTACTAATAGCATCCCCTTTTCCTTGGATGGGCAAGACTGTAATTAACCTTTTAGTAGGTTTGTTTAGTTTGCATCACTTGATGGTCTATGAACACACTCCTAAGGATGGTTCCTGTTACAAAGGGGGCAAACTGAAGTGTGGGAGACAAAAGGGGCTGATAGGTTTAATCTAGGCTGGTGCAAAGAGGAGGAAGGAAAGCATTAATTCAGTTCACCTTGTTTGCCTTAGAGTAACTTTGGAACCCCACTATGCAGTGCCAGCAGGAGATCAGTCGTAGATCTGCTGCTTCTCAGTGACTAGGTCTGATTTTCAGGGCACATGGATGGCTGGAACCCCTTTGATGGATCATGACAATGTTTGACCATTTTGTACCCTTTTCACAGCCAGAGCCCCACAGAGCTGATCCAGTGAGCCAAGGCAACCAAGAACCACCTGTGAGACCCTCACAAAGCAATCCTGCACTGATACCTTGCAAACTAATTGTTTCTCCTAGCCAAAGTGTCCCATGGGCTGTTGTTCTGTGGTGGGAAGGTGTTCAAAGTGGCCAAGAGCTGGGAAGCCATGAGTACAGTGTGAGAAATACCTGCCTTTTCCAGGGCACTGCTGAGAGGAAGCTTGCAGCATTCCTTGTCCAATTGTTTGGGTTGCAAATGTAAAAACCTGCAGAGGGGGGTAAACTGGAAGGAGGAGAGGAAGGGAGGAGAGGATAAAAAGGAGGAGAAACTGGTGGATAAAAAGAAATTTGAAAAAAAGTAAGTGAAATATTCAAACTGGAAAGTGATATTATAAAAAAACTGCAGGGAACACGCTTGAGTGCATTCAAATTTATTCAAACTCTGAGCCTGACATTGATGAATGCAACAGCTTTTTCCACAATATGTAGAGCGCACAGGGCATTTAGGATTGCAGCATCCCTTTCACTGCAGCTGTCTGGGGGCCTGTTCTGAGTGCTGTGGAGACCCCTACTCTGGGCCCCGGTGTGCCCCCCTAAAGAAGATGCCAGGAAGCCATTTGGGAAGGAAGAGAAAAACAAACAGAAAAGAAGGATTTCTGCAAAAGATCATGGAGGAGAGATTTCAAGGCTAATCCTACCTTACTGTGTGTGAGGTCTTTATCTACGAGGCAGGACCCAGGTTCTCCTCTTGCTGTGGTGAAAAGTTCTTTCCAATATGCAGGCGACCATAGGAGGGGGGGTTGTATTGGGATGCCTTTCTACAGGCAACATTAAAAAATTACCTTCCTGTCTGCCAATTAAAAGGCTCAGTGCAAATATACTTTGCAAGCAGGGACTTCAAGATCCTGTTCTCTGGCATCCAGGAGGAGGAGGATCTTGCAGCCTTGGCCCAACATAAGTCTATGAACTAATCATCTTCCTGCAGGGAGCACTCTTGCACCCTCTTTGCAGGCTTCAGTGGCAGGCTGGCACCCCAAGCAGTGACTTCTACACTTCCCTCCAATTTCTCCTCCCCTTGCCTGGGAAGCGTAGCAGCTTTTAGGAATAACAGGGTACAGAAGAGCTTGAGTCAACAACCACCTGTGACTGTTTATCTGTAGATTTCATGCTTGCAGGGGTTCTTGGGAAGAGGATGGATGGAACTATCTTTCCAATGAATGCTCATGGAAAGAGGTGCAAACCCACCAGCGTGCCAAGTAGACACTGAACTTCAACTTTCTCTTCCACTGCTGTCCCTGGACAGATCACATCTATGCAGACTGACAGCACAGCAAGAATTTCCATGCATATGCCCTGTGGCACTGAAGCTGGCAGAAAGCTGGGAGGCAGCCTGGCAGACCTGACACCCTTATCAGCATGACGATACTCATGGAGAGGGTAGGATTCCTTTTTCCTAGTCTCTCTGCCCATGGAGATTTTTTGTGTGTCCAAAGCTTTTATATCTTCATGTTAGAAAGGGTCTGATGTCTAGGACTCAGGATACCTGAGTTCAGCTCCCAGGTACAAGGCAAACTCCCTGTGTGGTTCAGTTCAGGTTACATTGCAGTCTAAATGTGATGTAAGAACAAGTATAGAAGCTTGGTGGTTTTTTAAACAAGAGATATTTTTACAGTGCCATCATTGCAGGCTGTCATGTTTTCCACAGTGTCTTTGTGCTACTGTACTATATTTAGCACTTATAATTTCTGATTTGCACTGTTTTGTCTTTCCTTCTCAAATCTCATCTCACCTACGCTACTGTGGCTCCATCTTTTGCTCACATGGAGACCACTGTTATCTGCCACATGAAGAAATTTGGCTGCTGGTCCTCCATGATCCGAGTGGGGAGCTGTGAAACAGGGTTTTTCCTGCCATTTGCTCTCCAGGCCTCTGTACAGCTCCAATCTGAAGGGGCAGATGCAGATCTGACAGCTCTGGCAGTTTGCCTACCAGGACAGCCATGTGGGAGGGGAGTGGGTCACTTTGTGGGGCAACACCAAATAGCAGAGCCCATCCTGATGTGTGCTGAGATGCTGTTGTACCCCAGAGCCATAGCTGGACAAACACGGAGACAGTCAGAGCAAGGCCAGATCTCCACTAGAGGTTAATGGGTGGGATCCTCATCTGAGCCCTGTAATAGAGATGGGCTGATAGAAAGGGAAGGGGTGGTGCAATGCTGCAGGAACATGGGCGTGACGGGTTTCAAAGAGGGACTTTGGTTTGTGCAAGGTCACAGAGGAATCCAAATTTGAAGCTATATCCCCCACGTTCAGCTTTTCTGTGGCCCATTGCTTCCAGCAAGGACCATTTCAAAGTCGTTAGGAAGACTTTTGATGGCTGTTCAGGGTGATCTCAGAAACCCCCTTAGGCCAAGGCTGGACAGTCAAAAAGACCAAGTGAGAAGCAAGAAAGTCTGCTGTATCCCAGGGGTAGGGCATCCTCATAACGTCTCTCTCAGGGTGGCCTTGGGAAATGCCCGTATGGCTTTGCCCCGTGTCCTCAAAAGGACAGCATTGGAGAGGCCACCTCTCCCCCTCCCACCATTGAGCTGTCTGCAGATGGGCTGGGAAGGTGCTGCTGGCCTGGCATCCTGCTCATGAGGTCCGATAAATGGTTGGGGATGTGTGTTGTGGCCTGACAGGGGAACCGAGAGCTTCTCCCTCTCGCTCTCTCTCTTTTTCTCTTTAGATCGTCGTCATGGTGTAAACAAACAAGCTAAACTCTATGAGATTTACAGTGCCCAGCTTCGGTGGCTTCCAGTGCGGCGCAGTGAGATATTTCTGTACAGGCAGGCTAAGCACTTTCCATTTTATACCTCAGCGGCTTTATAGCATCTTAAGGATTTCTGTGCATGCCTGGCTTCACTCAGAGGGAAAAAAATCAAGCTTGTAAATAAATACTAAATATATATGAACAAAGAAGACAGAAGGGAAGAGAGAGGGACACACACGCACACACACGCTCGCGCACACTTACCTGCACTGGCAGAGGGAAGCAGAGAGGGGATGCAGAGATAGAGGGGGCTGAATGAGAGATGGAGAGACAAGAGATAAAAAAGAAAGAGTCAGCTGAGCAGCAAGCTGAGGACGGGCTCTCCTCCACCACAGCCAGATGGAAAGAAAATAAGCCAGAGTGAGCAGCTTTCTGGCAATTTGGGGAATATTAATTTCCCATCGGGTCAGACTAATGGCTGTGCCTGAGGTTAAGCCGAAACAGCAGGGGAAGGTGCTCTGCTCTGTTACAGCCCTCAGCCCAAATTCAGGCACCCCCATTGGGCTGTTACCCCTGTACCCTGCCCTCTTCTCATTCTGCCTCTCTGCCATTTGACAAGTCCTCCCTGCAGCCAGGTCTGCACCTGACCCCAGGCCAGCAGTAAGGTCCCAGGAGCAGAAGCTGCCTCTGGCTCTGCAGGGCTCCTGGACTGGCAGCTCCCAGGCTGAGCCACCTTCTTGTGCTCAGTTCAGCAGGGACTAGAGTGGCAGTCTTCTTCCCTCCTATTTTTGTGAGGAGCTGGGTTTTCTCTCTCCAGCCCCATTGCTTCTCTCATCTTTGACAGGAGGACAGAAATACAGCCTGTAGCGTGAAGCAGGATCCCAGTGGGGGTCTGGCATCCCCAGATTTCAAGGCAAATGAAAGTAATCACAGACCCGCTATATATATCTTCACTCTTTCTGGTAACAGCAGC
This sequence comes from Pyrocephalus nanus, assembly GCA_038380795.1. NCBI lineage: Eukaryota > Metazoa > Chordata > Aves > Passeriformes > Tyrannidae > Pyrocephalus > Pyrocephalus nanus. The sequence goes on from CM076268.1 coordinate 19,643,709, forward strand.
CTTTTCCTTGGACACTAGCTGCCCAGTGAACTCTTAGAAATAAGCTTCAAGGCAGGATTTTTGTGCTTTGTGTTCTGTTTGGATGTTAACAAAATGTTTAATCTCCAGTCAGGATCTTTCACCTGCACCTGTAATACGGAAAACAAGCCCGAGGGCCAGCTGCATGTGGCAGCATGCAGCAGGACAGGTTTCCTGTAGGATCCTTCCTCACTCCCAGTACTTACCAACAGCTCCACAGCCATGATACATGAACGTAAATGTCTTCCATGCTTTCCAGTGCCAAAACTTGTGGCACCGTATTGTCCCATTGCTAGGGATGGAACAATGGAAGGAAAAAGTGACTTCACAGTGGTGACACAAGGAATCAGTGCCAGAGGTAGGAGCCGAAGTTTGCTTTCAGTAGCCCTGCTAAACTCATCCAGGGGGACCACATCCAGGTAACGGGTGTAATAGTGCTGTTGCAGTTCTGCATGCAAATGGCAGCCTGCATCCAAATCTGAATGTGGTCACCCTTACATCCTGGCTGAGCTGAGCTGCAGAAGTCCTGGGAATAAGGACTGTGGCCAGGGTTTTTCCATACAAACAAGGCCAGTGTGAAGATAGTACGTACGTCTTTGCCATGGCTTTCCTGTCACCCACCTTGTGTGGTTTCCCTTCCTTTACTCCTGGGACATGCTGACCTTGCCTGATGGGGATGGGCTAGCTTAACACAGCAGGAGGTCTGTGGGTTCCAGCTTTTAACCAGGCTGCTGCTGATATGAACATCCAGCACAGACGGAATGCATACACTTGGATAGCAGAAATGTCTGCCCACAATACACAGTGGAGTGTACAGCCCTGCTGACATGGAGGTGACACCGATGTCAGTCTATACTTCCTCAGGGAAAGGCTGCATGCCATGCAACAAATATAGGCAAATGCCTGCAGCTCCCCAGCTTGCCCTCAAATGACCTGTGCAATGAAATGTTGCTTGTGAGGCTACCTGAAGTAGCTGAGCCCAATTTTGGTGTTTGCATAAAGTGAAAATGCTTGCACAGGGCTCTGCTATTGGAGCAACCACAGGCTTGAGCATGGCTGGCTCCATCTCCAGGTGTAAACCAACCCTGCTCTGCTCTTGATGCCAGCTCCTTGCCACTGGCCTCCTGCCCAGAGCAGAGGGGCTCCTGGGCTGGGGGAAGGGAGAGTCTCCCCTTGGGTCGCTGACAATTTCTCACCATTCTCTCCGTGCCCAGGACTCGCTTTCCCCTTCTCAGATATTAAGTATTCAAACCTCATTTACATCCTTATTTTTCAATTTGCTGCCACAGTAGTTTAATTTATTCTATATAATTTCTTTTTCTGAGGGGACATTAATCATTGCCCTGTGCTTTTTGGCGCCTGTGGGATATGTGTGTGTTTTTTTTCTAAATCAATAAAATAAAGCAACCTTCCTTCCCTCTACCCACCCCCCCACTCCTTCCCACCCCCAACATACCCCTTTGCTGGAGGAGAGAAATACCATTTTTCTCACTGTTTTTTTACCCCCATTGTTTCCTTCATTTTCAGCCCAAATAGATTAACTTGTCTTTTTTATTTCTGATGAAATGCTGTGTGAACAGGGTGTCTGGGAGGGGAGAGCTCCTGGCTGGTGCTGCCCGCTGTGTCACTCGAAGGGCGGGTTTAGGATGATGTCCCTGTTGAACTGCTGAAGTCCAGAGCCACTGGAAGGGGAAGCTTGGTGTTTCCAAAGCCAGGCCTTGGAAGGAATGAGCCCACTTGTGGGGCAGGGATGACTGGTTGACTGGGGACGATGCAAAAGCAGCCAGCCTAATGAACTGCAAATATGCAGCCTTGAAGACAGGGCAATGCCTGCCATGACACTCTAAAAGAAAAGAAAGAAAATCATGGGGAAGAAAGAGGAAGAAGAGAGTTTGAAGGAGGAAGAGAGAAAGAAAAGTAAAAAGCAAGAAAAATGAAAGAGAAAATAATTTGGGAAAAAAGAGAAGGACCAGAGTGCCCAGAGCTTAATGTCTTTTCCATTTGACTCTAGCTGATTCAAACACAAGAAAAGGTGGTTTGTTCTCCAGGGTTGGCCCAGTGCATAGTTTATGGGGCACAGGCTGCTCCACCATGGGGTGCATGACACAGCAGCATTGTGGGGGCTTGGGCTGGGACCCCCAGCCTGCTCTGCTGCATGGCACAGGGCTCCCACAGGGCACAGCATCACAGGCTCCCCTGCCACAGGCTCCAGGTTTTTTGTCCATTATAGCTGCTTTCTTTTGTTGTTATGTAATCTCCGATAATGAAAGTCCAGTTCAGAGAGGATGCTTAATGTGGTATTAGTCACTTGAAATATAAGTGTAAATTACATGCCTGCAGCTAGAAAAAAATGGTTACAGCAGAAAACATCCCTCTTTAGTAGCATACTATAATCAAGAGACCTGATCAAAAAAAGAATTTTGATGAACCAGTATTCCATTGGAAAATGCAGAATCCTCCTAACTGAACCATTTTCCGTAAATGTTAAATGTTGACTGGAATTTTTGGCAGAAGTTTGAACTGACCCAAAATGCAACAAATTATTTGGTTTTGCTTTTCTCATTATATTTATAAGCTATTTTGTGTTTTTAGTGCTATCAAAACAGAAACTTTATTTTCATGCTTCTGCATTGAATTTTCTTTAGAATTAACATTCTGTTCTACCCCATTCTGTCTTCCTCATTTTTCATTTCACTTCATGATGAAAATAAATGTAGAAATAACAGAATTTCCTGTAGGCTGGAATTTCTTTATTTCCAGCCGTTTCTAGAGACCAGCAGTGTTAGAAGGTAATGGAACATTTTCCCCAACATTATGACAAGGCAGAAGGTGTTATTTGGAAAATATTTATCTCTATCAAAAAGCGTATAGTTATTGTAGAGCAGACAAAGTTATGGGCCATCTGCAAAAAAACAGGGTTGGACACTGGGTGTTTGTGTACATTGATGTCCAGAGCCATCCATGCAGTGAAGGGAAATGCCAGGCAAGTCTATGGTCCCAGTCACATAATTTGGTAAAATGCAATCAATGATGCCAATGGAAGGAGCAGAGAGACTGCAAACCTCATCCTCTGCCAGCATAGGCTTTGCTGACTAAAATGCATAACTTTCTGGGAGTTGTGTCTCTACTACTCGTTTGATGCTAGTGTTTTTCTGCTAATGTCTATCATGTATTTGGAAGGTTTTCATGGGGAACATTGAGATGTTTTGGGTGTATAACAGAGAAAAAATGAAGTCACTCTTGGCTTGCAAGAAGCATGAGCTCCATCACCCTGCCATGAGCAAGCCTGCACTAAAGACCATCACAACAACTCTAGAACTCCCATTTGTTTCACAGCAACTCTAGAATTCCCATTTGTTTCACTGAGGTCTAGGTTCAGTTTGGCAGTGTGACATCAGGGATGGGCACCCTCTGACTAAGGTTTGCACCAGCCACCTTGAAACCCTCTAGGCCCGTGGGTGGCACAGACAGAACATGTGAGCTGGTTTCTGCTGTGTGTGTGATGGCTCCAGTCAGAACTGCAGTTCCCTCCTGGAGGTGATGCTGAAAGAGCAGCTTGTAAATGACAGCAAGCTTGACCTCAGCTCTCCTGTGTCCTGTGCACCCTGGGAGAGTGAGTGTTTCCAGTCATGGACCATGAACTTGCAAAACTGATGTAGTCCTGTTCCTGCAGTTTGATTTGGGCTCAGCTCTCTGTCATCCAGACTTGAAGCAGACCTCTTGCACGACACCCTCCCCAAGCACTGCAGCATGCCTCAGCCAGGGTGGACACAGCGTTCTGGGCACTTGTTCCTCTAAAGAAGGAACTCCTGGAGTTCGGCACTTGCATCTGTGTTGCAAGCATTTTCTGTGCCTTTGTAGCTGTGCTTACGTTTCTTGCCAGTGCCTCAGGGAGCACTCTGTGAAGCTGAAATAATGTAAGATCTGTTCTGCTCAGGGTGTTTCACTCCCTGGATGGTAGGAATACTACAAGAAGACCAGATCTTGCAGTATTTCAGTCCCATAAGTGGCTCCTTGAGGCAAAAAAAGACCCGTGAAGAAGAAACACAAATACAAATACCAAGATATTTGGTTTCCCAGTGTGATCTTTCCTCCTCTTCTGCTGTTCACGTACTCACTGGTACCAATGCAAAAAATAATATAAAATGAAAAGAACCACCCCACTCACAAACCAACTATATGTGAAGTGTAAAGGGTATGGCTTATGATTTCATAAAATATTTTCACATATGTATACAGTACAGGTATAGATGGAGCAAAAAAAAAAATCTGCACTTTAAACAAAATTTGTCTATGATTCTGCCATCAGATATGTGCAGACTGGGGCCTGACTGCTTGATCTCATAGACAAAAGGCCACTCCATGTGTGTTCATACATAGAACCGCCATGGAGCATCTCCATGTGTGCTGTGAACCGCAGCCATGAGCATGGCAAAATCAGACCGAAGCAACCCCAACAACTCGTGAATTTGGACACGTACATGTTGGAGCATGTCTTGCAAAATGTGCATAGGGGCATAATGAAATGTGCAGTAATTATGATATACAGGACACATGAGTCAGAAATCATATGCCCACGTGTGTGCTGCTGAGTGGAGGAGGGAGCAGCCAGCAGGGGTGCTGGAGGCCAAGATTTGCAAAGCTAGTTAATGCAAACTTCAGAATTTACAGATTTTATGAGAAAAAAAAAACCTACCTTGTTGCCTCCTGTTCTACCCTGAAGCTGTGACAACTCAGGTGCATTTGACCTACAGACAGTTGCCACTAGGTCAGCCGTGGGGTACGAGGTAAACCCAAATCACACGGTTCTCAGTACTCTGAGGGTTTTTTTTTCTGGAATGTGCTTCCACGTGCCAGTATGGTCAGACCAAAGCACAAGAGGGACTTTGAGGCAGGAAAGGTACAACACTGTATCTGGGAAACAGTTCTTCCATGGACATTTCTGAGAAAATGAGTGCTTGCTCAGAGACAGGGAGGGGCAGGACCTTCAATGAAAAGTAAAGAATGGTGGAAAGTGCTGGAGAAATGGAGAGCCTTCTTTGGAAAACCCACATATTCCAGCCAAAACTTCTATTCAGACGGTTGGCTGTCTTTTTGCCTGCCAGTTTAGCATGCAGAACAACTGTGATGAGTTTTAGGGTACCATTTTCTAGCCAGGTTCATTCCTGGCTGTGCTTCACTTTCATTTATTCTTTGTAATTTGTTCTTCTCTTCTTTGAAACATTTTAATTACCTAATCAGTTTGCAGACTCAGCAGCACGTGATGCAGCAGTCTCTTTCACACACATGCAGGCCCTCCTCCTCAAGCATGTAACTGTGAGTGACTGAGGTAAGCAGTGGACATCTCCACTAAGCCATGGAGGCAACGAGCAGACTCACAGTCTGAGAAGGCAGTGGTCCCTATGCAGAAATCAGACAAGTTATGGATCGGGCACAGCTGAAGTGTGGAGCTGATTTGTGTGATGGTGATGGTACACTGAGCAGTGGGGCACAGCTGTCCTAGGCTGAGGAGAGCTGCATGTCCTGGGACAGGAGTCAGGCTTCACCTGAACAGGGCTGAATAAGATGCCCTGGCATCTTGGTGCCTCCTTGCAGCTGGAATAGGCAGTGTGGATGCATAGATGTCGTTCTGGAAGGAGATGGGACTCTGATAGAGATGCCCCATGCCAGTCTGTGATAGGGATTTGAACTTCACAGGATGACTGCATTGGTGGGGCATAACCCTCTATTTGCACAGGGCTGCGTGGTGCAAGCAGTGATGCTTGCTGCTGCTGTCCAGAGACAACCTTGGAAATTTCCTGGAATTCTAGGGCCAGAGCCAGCCCCTGCTCTGGGGAAGGAGGATACTGCGTCTCAGTCCATAAAGTCCCCAGAATGGGAGAAAGGGGCGAGAGACACACAAAGTCAGTAGTAAAAAGAAATGAAAGTCGGCAGCTTGCCACAGCGGAGTGCAGACTCTGCAGAGCTGCCTCTTTTATTGGCGCCCAGACTGGAGGGAGGTTTATGCTCTTAAACAAGCCAAATTGGAAATGGAGTGCAGGCCATAGCCTGCAAGCAGGCTGCTGCCCCGGTGCCAGGAAGGGTGTGCAGCCTGAAATCCCTTCCTTTCCCTCACCTTTCTCTTCTCCATACATCCTCCATTTTACCCCTCCTTCACTGCCCCCCTTCACCTCTCAAAGCCTTCCCCTTCCCATGGCTGGGCTTGCCCCTTGGTGCTGACTTCCTCAACAGCTCCTGCCATCAGCTAATACTGAGAACCCCTATAGGTGGTGGGAACGGAGCCGGTTTGCTCAAGGGCAGCCAGTTTGGGAGGCCCTGTGAGGGTGGGAGAAGGTATCTGTGGCCCTTTCTTTCTACTGCTTTTCTGCTAAGTATAGAGGAGCGATTTGCATTACAGTGACAGTGAGCTGCAGGTCTGTCCTCAGGTTTCTTGTCATCCTGCTGTTAGGAGAGGAAGTGGGGAAGACATGGAAGAATCAGAGCAAACAGCAGATGTGAAGGAGAAGGCATAAAGAGGGGACCTATTGCCCAATGACCTGGCACATAATCTAGCATGGCATGTTCTGGGGAACAGTTGAATGCCAGATATGACATGAAAATATTTTGCTCATTAATGCAAAGCTTAAAGTCATAAAGGAGTAGGGTGGGGAGAACTGGGTGTTCATTCCTCAGCAAGTTCCCTGAGTCTGTGTTGAACAGGACATGGAGACGGCTGTGATGCTCCAGGATCCAGTTCCGACAAACTGAGTCTGTTCTGTGACATCCAGGTATGTCAGTAAAAGAGCACTAGAGATTCAAGGTGAGAGATCACCAGCTACTCTTGGGACCTTAGCTCTCTTCTGTTCTCCAGATGATTTTTTTTTCCATGTCATTTCATTTATCCAATGCCTCAGTTTGCTGCCTGCAAAAAGCCCAAAGGGATTATGACATCTGTTGTCACATTAAAACGTGATCTTGACTATGAAGAGGTCAGGTACCATGGTGGGAGCTTTTACAGTCTGAAATACCGGTCTCATCCCATGGGGTGCTCTACAGCATTGCTTCATCTGATGGGAAAAGGTCCTGATTGAGTCAGCTTGGTGCTCACAGAGTGTCTTACAGCCGGTATGCAGGGAAATTGTTTGCTCTCTTTCTTTCCTACAGTTTTGGCTGTCAAAGCAAAAACACATAATAAAGTAAAGAGAGTTTTAATGACAATCTGCTGGCATGTTTAATATTCCAGCTTGAGGAATGATCCAGTTATGTACTGGAGCCAAGGGAAAGGATGTTCTTACTTCCAGTGGACACTGAATCAGTGCATTTGCAAAGAGGAGCAAACATCACAAAGGACGGAGCTGGCTGCTCATCATCGACCCACAAAACAAAGCTGTTGCTCCAACAGCTTTAGATTCAGGGCTTGCTCTCCTGTAGTCACTGTGTCATACAAATCCATGATGAAGGGAGCACCTGGGTGCTCTATGCAGCCTTAATGAGTATTTTTCACCCCTACTCAGTAAGTTTCTCTTCTGCTCAGGGAAAGGTGTGGGAAGTTTTTTGTACAAACTTTGACACTTCCCAATTCAGGTCTGAGAGATTCAGATGTGTGCTTTTGCTGCACTTTTTTGTGGCTGAGATTCTCACCACATCTGCTGGATTTATGGCCCCAAATTGGCTCTGTCATGCAGCAATGCTTCATGTGCACACAATTATTTGGACAACTCTCATTGTTTCAGAAGCAGACTAGCCTGTGTGGCTCCACTGACATTACCTACTCTGCCAGGCAGGTGGCTGCAGAGAAAACAGCTTATTTATACAGTGCATTGGAATGCCAGAAGGGGATTCTTGATAGCAAAGATGATGAGAGACCTCTGGATACCAGGACCAGTTGCCCTTTTCAGCCTCAGTTGGCAGGAGAATCTAGTCTGCTCCTGCCATCAAATCAACACCACGTCTGCCTGTGGTGGAGCTGTATTTTGAGCTGATGGTGGGTTGAATCCATCGTACTTGTAGGGATTCCACTGCTTCTAAATATAGAAGATGAGGCAGAAAATTTAGATAAAGGAGTAAGAGTAGTAATAACAACACAGAATTCAAGTAGAGCTTCTCCAGCACAGAAGCTGCTGGTGGGGCAGACCTGGAGACCTCTGGCAGCTAAAAACTTACTGACTGGTTGGAGAAAGGAAAGATCAGCTGTGGGGGCAATATCAAGTGAGCATCTGCTGTCTTCATACATGTGCCAAAAATGTCTAAGAAAGCTGGAAAGAAAGAGTCTAGATTGTGATGCCAATGAAAGGGTATTTACAAGTTTCAAGGACCCCTCTCTTCCACTGTAAGACAAAACTAAGCATCTACTTTTCCCCAGGTGTTTACATCAGACTCTCTTCTTTTCAGGGGCCAGACAGTCTGCTGTAAATCAGCGTGGCCTTGCTCCCTGCAGTAGATGTGACACCCTGTGCTAAGGATGCAGTCCAGCAGATCACGATGATTCCTTTCTCTCCTAATTGAGCAGGTGGTAGCAACCTGGTATTTCAGGCGTGCTATCTCCATTCCCAACCACAGCTGAACTCCTGATGCAAGGAGACTTTACAAGACCCATGAGAGATGCCAAAGGCTGACCCTTTCTGTCATTGTGAGGGAGGAACTTTCTGGTTACCTCTAAGCAAAAAGGACAAAGCATAGTAAGATATAGTTAATAAAATAAAACACACACACACACACACAAAAAAAAAAAAAAAAAAAAAAAAAGGAAAAGAGGCCAATGCACAGGAAGGTAATGTGTTCATTTGAATAATGGGCAAAATCAAATTAATTCTACATTAAATAGTTCTGAATAAAGGGTTTAAGTCAGCAGTTTCAAACTTGTTTTCCTTAATTACTTTCCGTGTTTAATGTCATTAAGAAGATTAAAAATTCATTAACAAGAGTAGTAAAGTGGCAAATCAGTAAAGCTATCACTCCAGGTTAAAAACTACGCTGAGGTTGACACTTTGTACACTTCCACAGGCGTTGTGTGGAACGCTCCTGGGGAGCTGGGGTGGCTGGGGGGAGTCCTGCCAGCCTCCTCCTCCTAGGCCAGCCAGGGTGGCAGCCAAAGGGCCAGCCTTGGCTGGATGTGGCACCCACTTTAACCATTAACTGAGCAAGACAGAAGGCAGCATTTAGCAGAAGGGCAGCACGGACTATGAAAAGTGCAGCAGTATAACCCTCGAATATGGCAAGCATCAGAAACAGACTCAACCATGGAGAATGGCAGGTATTATAGAGCACTAAGGCGTGTTAAGGCAATCCAACTGCTTGATTGGCCTCATGTCCTGAGCCCTCATAGTGTGAAGACTCAGAGGGCACTGAGTACCCGGGAACAACTGAGCTGCACCAGGCTGGTCTGTGGGGATCAGGCAGGATGGGGAGAGAGATTTGGGGTATTTTTTCCTCCTTTAGCCCTACAGGGTGCAAATATTCCTGGTCCCTCGAAGTAAGTACACAGTTTGGAAGCAGAGCAAGGTTGCTTGTTTAGGCGATGCAACCAAAGCCCACAGCTCCATCAGCCTTGGGAAACTGCCCATTGCTGCACTCCCAAAGAGCCTTGGGGTGCCAGATGACCCACGGATCCCAGCCCATCCCAGGCAAGAGATCATCTCCAGCCAACAGCTCTGATTTAGATGAGCCAAGCAGGTTAAAGGAAGCCACTGGAGACAGGAGCCCCAGATCACACAGCAGGGCTGTGGTGGGGACAGAAAGCATGCTTTGATCTCTCCCTAATTCAGTGCAGCAGTTAGCTGCTGTTAGCCCACAGCAGCACTGCAAAACTGGCAATGCTGGCCTGGCAAGACCAGCTCCCAGGAGTCACAACATCAGCTGTTTTAAAATGGCCTTCTTGTATCAATTTTATTTTCTATTTCTTGAGTTCTTTTAGAGTTTTTTATTTATCTTTTATCTTAGCAGAGCTCCATTCCAGCAGACAGGAGCTCAGGGCAATGCTTGGTCTGCCTGCAGCCCCACACTTGCATCACGGTGGCTCCTGCCACGTATTTGGGCATTATGTCCCATCTCTGCAACATGGAACACACAGTGCAAAGGTTTTGGTCTCTTGGGTTTTGAGGTGCAAAAGCTGGGGATTACAGAGCTGTATTTGGGAATGGAGAGGGAATTAAAAAGCCAGAAAGTTGTGGAAGCACACGGCAGAGAGCATCATCCTTGCTGCCCTGGCATCTGGTAAAGCACACAACTGACACCAGTGCTCTGCACAGTTTTAGTGCCTGTCACTAAGGAACTGGTTCCTATATGAGACTTCCCAGACCCAGAGAGCATATCCCCAGTTATTAGGTGAAGAAGCTGAGGCACAAGAGAGTGACTGATACACACTGCTCAATGCCATGGAGAAAACTGGAAGTAACATCTTTCTGCTCTAGCTTCCATGTGCTTTTTGGCAACCCAGGTTTCAGTAGCATCATCGTCCTTTGGAAAATAGCAGAGTCCACTTGGAAAAAAACAGTATTTGAGGTCTGAAGCTGTAAGAAGTAACACAGGCAGTAAACAGAATAAAAAAAGGACAAATCTTTGGACACAGAAGCATCATTACAGCAAGGGATGAACATGAGGTCCTAAGACAGTCAGCAGGTGGGTACAGGAGTAGCCTTGGATGAAGGCAATGGAAAGCCTTTTACGTCATGCACCAAGCACTTTTGCTTACCCCCACAGAGCTCCTGGGACCTGCCTCCCTCTCACCAGACCCCTGCCAGACCCCTGCTGTGACACAAAAGCAAATCCCAAATTGTGCTGTGTTTGCATGTATTTCTTAAGAGGCTCTGATCAGCCAAACCTGGGCAAGAAGGATCTGTGAGTTGCCTAGTGGCTGGATTTCCTTCTTAATTTTGCTTAGCAGAAAACACAGGGATTTGACTTCTTTCTGCTCAGTTTTGGAATGGAAATGTTTTTGTCTTCAGTTTCCAAATTTTCCTGAGATCAGGAAGTCAGAGTCCTGCTCTGATGATCAGTGAAACAGAAAAACACATTTCCCCCCTATTTTTCCCCAGCTTTGATGAGGAGCTCCCATCTGGAGGGCCACACGTTTCTCCCGCTGCTCCCTCCCAGCCACTGCGGGATCAAGCAAAAGCCCATTCTCACCACATCTCTTTGTTCCCGGGAAAGTCACAGCAGCCCTGTTTTGGGAGCAGGTGGGAGGAGGGAAAGACCTTTTTATTTATTTTTTTGCCCTCCCCTTTTATTCTTTTGCAAGCTTTAATTATCGAAGGACTGAATTTGAGCTGTTCCTGTCTTCTTCCTTCCTTCCCGGACAGCATTTCTAACAAAGGCCTGTGGTTTGAGTTTGAGGAGGTATTTTTTTTTTCCGTTTTCTTTTCCCCTTCAGAGATCTAAGGCCTGTAATGAGATACCAACACCCTCTCCTTCCTACAGCCCCCAAAACAAACCCTCCGCCCTGCTAAACCCTCCCTCTGCAAAGGCCCCACCATCCCCTCCCCACACTCCCAGGGGAGGGAGGGCACCCGATACCAGTGCAAGGGATGGCTGCTGGCCCTTGCAGTCCATCCTGGGATCTGAACATTATAGAGTTACAAGGGAGAGCAGCTTGCAAACTGCCTCCGCTTTGATGAAGCAACATTTCATTATCTCCCTCTCCCCCAAGTCCTTCCCCAGTGAAAAAGATCTTCTATTGTCTAGGCTAATTTATTTGTCTCTTTTGCTTAATCCCCTAACCTGTGTGCAAAACTCTGTGGTCACATTGCTCTATCACCCATTTCTCCCACTCTTCTCCCAGTGCCCTGAAATGCAAGGGCAGGAAGTGTCTGGATGTCCTTTATGTTCCCTGGGCTCCAGGGATAAATCCTGGGATGTGAAGCCAGAGGGACTTGAAGCATGCAGCACCCACAGCCCTCACTGACCGTCCATTGTCAAGAAGCTAAGGTGACTAAAAACCTCTGGAGATTTGGTTCCCAAGGCCCCATGCCTACCTGAGAGAGCTGCCAGGAGCAGTGCCTGGGCTCCTCACTACTTCAAGTGTGGTTATACAACCTGTGTTAGCTGGGAAGGAGGACAGAGGGGAGCAGGATTCATGCCTCCAACACCTCTCTGCCTTCCTCGCAAGGCCACCTGTCCACAGGTCTTCCTCTACCTTCAGGAGCTTGGTGGTTGTTGAAATCCTTTTTCAACGTTGGATTGAGAAGAGAGCAGAAACCTGTAAGCTGTTTTATTTGGATATTTTCCTTGTATCAGAGAAGCAATGCCTGGTGCCAGGTGGCTGCATATCCCAGGGCATTGGAAAAAAACTTTGACCTGTGCCCAGGTGTGCCCTGATGCCTGAGCAGTCCAGTCTCCCACTCTTCCCTCAGATGCAGAGGCTTGGAATAAACATAGAGGGATGCTGGGATAAGAAGGATGTGAGGCAGGGGAGCATCCCTGCAGTGGATCTGGCTCCACAGCCAACACATGACTATGTAGGGGAACAGCCACATTTGCTCCCCAGCAATGGGGATGGCCCCACTGGAGCTGCCCTGCTGTGAGCCCAGGGGTTTAGAGTGGCTCAGTATGGAGCACAGTCCAGTGTGCCATGGAGGTGATATGGGATTCTGGTGATCTGCAACTGCTCTAGCCATGGATTGGGAACTGGGGATGAAACTACATGGGGAAGCCAACTCTCACCTTCTTTCACAAGTAGGAGAGCACTGGAAAAAGGCATTGAGCAAGGGGCTGCCATGCAACAGGGAAGGGCCGGGGAGAAGGAGCTGAAGGGGGGAGGAGAGCAGAGCAGTTGCCAGGTTGACTTGAGCCAGAGCCTTTCATGGAGGGGCAAGGGGCAGGGAACATGGAGGATCAACATTGTCTTCTCCACAGAGGAAAAGAAAAAAACAGAGAACGCAGAAGGAAGACAAAGGGAAACAGGACTTGTTGGGGGGAAAAAGGGGGATGCTCAGGGATTGAGGCAGGCTGGGGTCCAACTCAATAAGAAGCGAACCAAAACAAAACCCAAACAAAAAGTGACTGGAGTTGGCGGTGGGCACCCCCTCCCCCAGGCAGCCATCCCCAGAAGGCAGTGAAGCTGCCTTTTCAAACAGCCGCCTCACAATAAATTCATGGCAGCCAGGGCCGGGAAACAGGCTGCTGCAATTTAAAGGAAGCGTGGATTTGCATATTGAATTAAAATTAAGAGCTAATTATGCAAATAAATTATGACATTTGGCAGGAGAATTTGCTTCAAGATCATTTATTACGTTCTTTTTATAACAGTGCGAGCGTTTAACGGTCAAAGACAATATTTTAAAGGAAAATTAACGCAAGATTATTAACCTAAAAACAATTCCACATTAATGAGATGTATTTCTCTTCAACTTCTCACACCTGGCTGCCTATTGATGCCCAGCCAGGACTGTCTCTTAATAATTGGCATTTTTTTTGCAGGCAAATATGGAATGAGATGGTGAATGTTGATTTGAACAAACTCACTCAGGAAAATTCCTTCAGGGTTTTAGCTTCCTGGTCTGTAAAGGAAAGTTGTGAAGGTCAAACATGTCTCATGTTCTGTGCACTTGGACTGACTAGGTCTGAGTGTGCTTGGGAGAGGACACTGTGCTCTCTACCCCGTCTGCACAAGAATAAAAGCTCCCCAGCTAAAATGTGCATAATTGCTTTGCAGAAGAGATATAAAGAGAAAGTCTTAGCCATTTGTGGTCATTAAAGATCCCTAGGCTTTTTTTTTTTTTTTTTTTCCTGCAAGATCAGGGTTGTTAACCCTGGTATCTTGGCTCCCCTTCAGCTCAGGTACTTGCCACCTGCCCACTGGCTCCATGCTGGGACTCTCAATGGGGCAGGCGCTGCTCTTGCCCTCCTTGCACACTGGTGCACCACCTATGAAGTCTCACTAGTGGCCAGGATCCTCTCACAAGGAGGGTGGTTTCAAGAAGGCCCCCACTAGGGTTTGGACCAGGAAGGCTTGCTAGGACCCTGAGAGATGTAGGTACCTCCAGGACCCAAAAGTTGCCCATTGCCAGCCATCTGGCCCAGGTTCATCCCATGCAGCTGAGGTGATGTCTACAGTTAGGTGAGAAGTTGTCTTTCTAGAGGATTGACTCTTGTTCAAATAGGAAAGACACTCAATCGTTTGGGTTTTGATATGAAAGTATCCTTAAAAAAATAGTTTTCTCAGGAAAGACAGAAAGTGCTTGCATTCTGTCCAGCGCTCTTGTTTTGCCTCTCTCTGTACTGCAGCCAGGCAGGATGCTGGGGAACTGAGATGCTACATTTGCAGCCAGGTTGCAGGAGCAGTTGTTGAGAGTTAAAAGGAAACTGGAGCCAGGAATTACTAGAAGGGAAACAAATTAAACCCAAGTGGTTTCAGGAATGAGAAAGAGTCTTCCTCAAAGGTGGTATTTTGCAGCCTTGCCAAAAAAAAAATCATGGTAACATATCACTTGTCCTTCAGTCATCTTCACTCCTCCTCCTTTGCCTCCATCGTCCACTGTGATCTGCACACCTGTAGGGCAGGATGGAATGTCAGGATTGGTTCTCGGTTTTCCTTTTGTTCCACTTGTTTATCCCTATATCTTACATGCCCCCTCATAAAGCCATCTGCCTTTGTTACAGCTAGGGTTTTCATACTCCACATCCTGCCAAAGCTTGAGGGGACTTTATCCAAAGCTCAAGGGGCATTTTCCTTCTGAGGCAGCTGAAATTCTCTCTTTTGTGACACTTCCACATCCACTCTCAAGGGATATTCCCCCTCTCAGGTTCAAGGTGGAGAGGACATTCCCTGCTAAATCAGTCCTGGCGCGCAGCACACAATGGTGTACGGAGCCAACCACAGGTAACAAATTGTGTTGCAATAAATGAAGGGTTTGGAGCCAGACAAAATGTGTGACATTCAAAGTTCTCAGCTCTCCTCCCTCAGAAAGGCAATCTATGACTTCTGGACCCTCCTTAATGACCCAGAGCTGGATGGAAAATAATATTAATAATAATAAAAGAAACAAAGAAGGGGCTGGCGCATTTTTTAAATAAAGAAATTTCCCTCATCTTGCGGTTAATTTAAAAGGTTTATTTCTTGAAATGAATCCTCTTCATCAAATCTCCGATCCTTGAAAATCAGTGCAACCTGCCTCTGTGGATAATGAATTGATTTGTAATGTAAATTATATAAAACACCCTCCCCGCCAGCATTTGTGTGTGAGTGTGTTTAATCTAAAGCGTTTAAGTCTGAAAATGAGCTTCTCCATCAAAAGTCTCGATTCCATTTACATTTCTTGCATACGAGTCAATTTGTGCCTGACCCAGTCTATAAATCACTGCCAAGGAGTGCTGTGTCTGTACCTCTCCTCTTCCCCCACTCCCCTCCCCTCCTCCTCCATCCTCGCACATGCAATATTCAAAAAGGCATCTTTGGATACCGCCTATAAATGGCTCCCAGTTCTCTGGCCATAGGTTGGCCAGAGGAGAAGGGACCCCAGCTTGGAGAGGTGTGTAGTGTGGGCAGTTAGCAGGCAGGAGAAGGAAGGAGAGGAAGAGAAGTCCTTCTCAGCTTCTGCTGGCTGCTCTGGAAGGATCTCCCAAGGAAAGGTGCCCTCTGTCTTGATGGCTCCTTTCCAACGTATGTTTGCGGGCCACGAAAGGAGTCCATGGCTCAATGGCACTAGAGGCTGAGGTCTTCTACTGGTGCACAGCAACATGGTCCTCTAAAATCCATGAACTGGGAATTACTTATACTACCTAAAGCCTTAATCCTGTCTTTATCACCCTCATTGTTTGACCATGCCAAGTTTTATCCTTCATCTCATCCCAGTGGTGGTAAGATGACTTGGGTCCTACCTCCCTGTCTTACCTTCTAGGTGCTAAAACCAGTGAGATATCCCTGTAGGGACTTGGGGTTCCCCTTGCTGGGTGGACTTCCATATGATGAGTGTCTGTGGACCTTTGGGAAAGCAGGGAAGTGAAAATGGTGTTATCTTTACCCAAAAAGTCTGTTGACTCATCTGAGTACTGGCATTAGAAGGGGCTTAATAGTGATGCACTTGAGGACTAGCTCACCAGGAAAAGAGTCATTGACTCTGGTCTCCTCCATGAAACATCAGTAGTACCTGTGAAACACTCAGCTTTTCCCAGAGCACTGTTCAGTGGCTAAACACAGAATGTGAATGGGATCATCAGCCCATTATCACTGGCAGGGAATTTTCTGACACACTTTTTTTGGTGTTCTATTTTTCCTTCAGAAAAGGCACAATTTAAACTGATTTCTAATGGTAGGAGGGAAATGGAATCAACTTTTGGACCATTCATGAGTCCATGGGCCCTGAATGAGCACATCCATGAGTGCTCAGAGAACTGGTGGACATCATAACCAAACTGCTCATGATCATCTTTGAAAGGTCGTGGAAATCAGGAGGGGTGCTTGAGGACTGGGTGAAAGTGAATTTCACTCCAATCTTCAAAAAAGGGCAGGAAGAAGGACTCATGGAACTACCAGCCAGTCAGCCTCAGCTCAATCCCTACGAAGGTGATGGAGCACTTCATTCTGGAGGCCTTCTCTAACCACATGGATGACAAGAAGGTGATCAGGAGTAGCGTGGATTCACTAAAGGTAACTCATGCTTGACCAGCCTGCTTGCCTTCTACAATGAGACAATTACCTGGATGGATGAGAGGAGAGCAGTGGATATTGTTTATCTTATGTAAGTATCTGAAGGGAGGGTGTCAAGAGGAAGGATCCAGACACTTCTCAGTGGTAACGAGCAATAGGATAAGAGGCAACAGGAAGAAACTGATGCACAGGAAGATCCACCTGAATATGAGGAGAAACTTCTATTTTTGTGCTTGTGACAGTGCACTGGAAGAGATTGCCTAGAGAGGCTGTAGAGTTTCCCTCACTGGAGATATTCAAGAACTGTCTGGAAATAATCATGTGCCATCTGCTCTAGGATGAACCTGCTTGAGCAGGGAGGTTGGACCTGATGACCCACCATGGTCCCTTCCAACCTCACCTGATTCTGTGATTTTATCAGTCCAAAAATTAAAAAAATTCCAATACACCGGTGGTGAGACAGTTTAGCGCACTCTTCAAGTCAGGGATGTAGCAACAAGAACTTAACAGCTATATCAGCCAAAAAAAAAAAAAAAAGAACATTATGAACGCTAGAAGAGCCATTGGAGATGCATCCACATTTCCCCATGCACAGATTTACAAAACTAGCTTAACCAGTTCTTCTTGGATTCTTTTGCTCTCTCTTTTCCTATAGCAGAAAGATGACAGAAAGTATTAATAAATTAGAACACTGAATTTATCCAGGACTCCAAAAGAGCATAAGATGACAGTGGTCACTTATCCTACCACTTCATGTCCTCCCTCTGTGAGCCTTGACTTGCCCTAACTCTGCTCTCTCTGAACATCCCGTAAGAAGTGAGCTCCATCCATTGCCATCTGGCTGATCTGTCACTCACCAAAACGAGAAAGATTCATGTCCAGCAAAGTGAAAATTCATTCGGCTTCAGAAAGTCAATGTGAGGTAAGTCTTGTGAAAAGGCTTATACTGGTACTGACTACCAGGAAGATGCTTCCTTTCTAAGCCTTGGTTGTTTACCTTTAAAATAGGTCTAATGCTTCCCTTCTCCCAGCTTTCCTCAGTTTAAATATCAGATTTTTAGAATGTGGGGTGTATGTTACTGTACACATGTGCAGCCCTGAGCATAGTGGGGATTCTGGCATTGGAGGAGTCCTATGAGCTGCTGTAATACAAATAGTAGGAAGAGTTTTTCCTCAAGATTACTCCAGGGGATTGAGGTCAGACTTTCAATGAAGGAAGACACAAACCTATTACCAGTTTCTGTGGGGACTAATGCAATTTACACTTTGTTAGAGGGACTCACAGTAATTTGTACACATTAATTACTCCTTGCAGCATCCCAGCTGGATAAATATTATTACCTTCATTTTACAGAAAGGGTAACTAAGATGTAGAGAAGTTCATTTGTTTGACTACAACGGTACAGAGTGCTAATGGCAGAATTCAGGAATAAAACATAAGAGGACTGATTGCCAGTCCTTTCCTGCTCCAAACCTGTGGGTCCCAAATCATTTTCTCCCAGAACATCACAAGCAAAGAGAGCTGCTATGCCTCCTAGCTGGGCTGGGTACCACTGTGATGGAGTTTGGGAACAGGGATGGCACATGCAACAACACAGCCTGGGAAGCACCACTTCGAACCCATCTGCACAGCCTTGCAACGATAGGAGGAGGAAATGGAAGTGCAATTAGCTGGAAACAAATGAATCTGTGTTGCATATATTTCCCAAGCTGATGGGTGAGTGAATGAACTGCTCGTTATTTCTTGGAGCAGCATCTCTAAAGATCTGTAGAACAACTTGGAAAAAAAACAGTTTTTCTGTTTTGACATTTTTTGCAATATTTCTGAATGCTGTCTGCCCTAGTTTCAAGCATAGCTACTGCTATATTTCCATTTTTTTTTTCATGAAAAGGAAATTCTGAAGAAGTTTTGTAGCTGTTTAGTTGTTTAAACTTATCACCTTGAATTTTTCAGTCTCATGAGTGCGATGTGTCAGCATATGGACTACAGAAATAAAATATTTTGTACCCTAAATATCAAGCCCTCTTTATTCCTATTTTCCTATTATTCTTGTACTAAATCACTTAAAACCTGGTAATGTTCCCCTCTCCAGCAGAAATGTTTAACTTCAGTCAGAGTTGTAAAATGAAACAGAGAACACAAAGCAGCATCAAAAATAGGGGGGGAAAAGTGCATAAAAATTTTGGTTTGAGTATGATCAATTATTGATCAAATGGTTTTTGAGGAAGAGTGGGAAATTACCTTCAAAATCCTTTTTTTCCACAAAAGCAAAATGTATTCAGAAATTTTCCAGCCATGTATAATCTGTTGCATATTTCCTATGTGGTGAACAGAGGAACTTGATATTTTCTTTGCTGCAGCAGATAAACCTGCAAAATGGGACCAGAGGGATGAAGGTCTGCTGTGAGCTTCCCAGAGATGGCAAAACAGATTCTCCAGGTAAGATGGACTTAAGAGTATTTTAATAACAATAGTAATCTCCATATTTAATTATCCTTAGTTACGTTTGAACTGGTATCCTGTAGAATGGTATTTTTCAACCTGTGGTCTGCAGATTCCTAGTAGAACATGGATTCATCAGAAGGAGGGTGGAAAAAGCAATTTCACCATTGCTCTCCAGCAGTTAGGGCTTGGGATTTTTCTAGGGGGATGCTGAGCCTTCGTGAGAGAATTTCTAGGGACCCACAAATCAAAGCAAGTGGAAAGACACTACAGCAGGATAATGTTATATTGATTGCTTTGTTTTTGCAGAGGATAGATTTTGTTTAATCTTCCCCTTCCTTATATTGCTTGACACCATTAGTTTTATCTTAACAGACATCAAATATGAAAAATCACTAGAGAAGAGTCTTTCTAATGTGCTTTGTACTACATTGGGTGGGTGATAACATAGGAAGTATTTTCTGGGGCATGGTATATTTAAAACAATATTTACTAAAAAAGAAAACTGGTAGGGCAGAAAAGCATGGGCTTGAAGTGAGATCTTACTGAGTGAAGGTTTTAGAAGAAAACATATTGAGAACCCTGAAACTGCCTTGAAACTGCCCAGAGCTGGACAGAGGGAGACAGAGAGTCCCTCCCTAGTCTGAGAGCCCATTGACCTGCCCATACTGGCATGATGGGATAAATGCTGGGTGTTACAGGGGAAACCTTTATTTGATTAGGGTTTTGGTCTGTGGTGGGGTACAGTACAAAGCAGTTTCTTACCCTACCAGGGACAAGGGTGTGACAGAGGGCTGTGGTTTTGGGATGGGGTGAGTGGGATGGGGCAGAATTCCCCGACAAACTGCGCTCCCCAGCACCACATCACCTGCTGCCTTGTACGTCTGAGCTGCCAAACCTGGCTGTCCCCAGGCACAGTCCAACCCAGATGGGGAGCCATGAGGGAGGTTGGACAGGGGGACAGAGGGACACAGCCTCCGCTTGAAAAACACAAACTTGTTTCTCCCCCTCTTTTATCCTTCACAAAATCCTAGTATCTGTCCCCATGCTGGCCACTCCAAGGGTTTAATGAAAAGGGAAACTAACATTTGATGCGAGCACAGTAGGGAGAGGAGAGGCAATGCAGAGGGAGGGGGACAGACAACGTACCCACACAGAGAACAGAAGGATGCCAGGGCAGCTGCATTCAGTGCCTGTCCCTCTCTTCTCCCTGCTCCCCACAGCCCCTGCTCTGTAGGATGGGCTCTTATCATAACAAGTGAGCTGTGGGGGTGGCCAGCTCTCTGCTTGCTGCCCCCCGGCTTCCTCTGCCCTGACCCCTGTCTCTCAGCTACTGATCCCAGGCAGCACTGGGCTCTTCCTTGCTTCCCAAGCAGCACTATTGTCTCTTAGTGGCTGCAGTGGAAGAGATGCCCTAGGTCCTTTCCTGAGAAAGACCAATAAAGCCTGGGGGATAAAAATACATACGTATATACATACATATACATGTATATGCATATGCAATAAATAAAGCAAGCCAGCAAAGCCTTTCAGGCAATTTTAGCTCCATGTATTGTTCAGGAATATGATTTTCCTCCTTCC
The DNA here is from genome assembly GCA_038380795.1 of Pyrocephalus nanus. Classification (NCBI taxonomy): domain Eukaryota; kingdom Metazoa; phylum Chordata; class Aves; order Passeriformes; family Tyrannidae; genus Pyrocephalus; species Pyrocephalus nanus. The sequence continues at coordinate 19,664,312 of CM076268.1, forward strand.
CCTCTCATCTCCTAATGAAATACCTCAAGCCCTGCTTGTTTCTCCCTACTCTGTGCTGCCAAAGGGTACTCACACAGGCATGCTCTCAGGGATTTTGTTTCCTGTTCTTGGAGCAGCATAGGCTGTCAGTATGGGAGAATCTTTTATTTGCCAAGGTTGATGGTGACAGAGTTTTAGCCACAAACGCTTCCAGAGCCCCTTCAAAGCTCTTGTTGCTCTCTTCATTTGCTGGCCATTTGATTCAGAGCATCCCTTCACCCTATTTCTCCCAGACCTACCCCTGCCTTCTTCTACCTCACCCCTGCAGTCACGCACACGCACACCATGCCTGGCCATAGCTGGAGGGATGAAGGTGCAAAATTGCTGGATATCCTCTCAGAGACCCAGGTCCTGGCCATCTGCCTGCATGTACATACATGTACAGCCACCTCCATTCTCTGCCTCTTGGGGCTACCCAAGAGACACTTGGCATGGATGGGGTAACTCACGTTTCTCTACCCATCAGTAGCTGCTCCTGGTTAGACCTTTCCCTGTAGTGCTCGTGGCACTGTATGGAGATAGGCTGGAAAGCAGAGGAAAGCACCTGGCAATTGACTAGACCATGGTCCTTTGCACAACATCCCTGGCCACTGCTCATGCACCCCTGCCTTCAGGCTGAGCCTCACACCAGTTCCCCACTTGTTTTCCCTGAGCAGCACTGAACAGACAGCCCAAGTACTCCTGAGTTCTCCACAAAACAGAAGACGAGCTGTGGAAGGCATGTGGAGCTGCACGACTCCGAAGGCCACTAGCCCTGGATGCTCTCCTATTGTAGAAAGTACAGGTGAGAGGCTTAGCCATGCTTGGTTCTGCTCGCCCTCTGTCCCCTGATCAAAACCCCATTTCTTTACACAGAGAAAATGAGTTCCCCTCCCCCAGTGTCTGTCTCTTTTTGCCTCCCATTGCACATGAAAATGCTGACGGATTTCCCTGATCACTAGCCATGCTGGCTAGTGGCTAAAGCAGTTCATTTCAGACCCTGTGCAGGTATTTCTTACCATATATTATAGTGAATAATGTATCCCCAGCCATGCAGCACAAGGCTTATAAGGCTATCTCAGTATTCTGGTGACAGCTTTAAACCACTCGACCATTGACCATTCAGGTCTCATGGTTTATAGAGTCACCAGCACACCTTGACAGGGTTATAGCCCACTTATTGGTATAAAGCATGGTTAGGGATACATTATTATAGCACGTTGCTTCTGAAACGGGGCCGTGTGCCACCGGTGGCCTAGAGAGCCCTTGCTGGTGATCTGCAAAGGGCTGGGTGATGTGGACAGCCTGATTAACATCTACCTGCTAAACCACGATGAGCAATTGTTGGAGTGACCTGAGGGACAATGTTCACTCTCAGATCCTTGAGGGCTGGAGGTGCAGGCGGCTCTGACAAGAGGGGGGCTGCAAAGACCTGCTTTCTATAGAAGTGGGCACCCAACTGTGCTTGAAGACCTCTCTTTAGCACCACTGATCCAAAGGGTTGCAGTCCCCACAGACTGCAACCAGCGGCCACTGTACAGGTTGCCATGAGGCTGAGAAATGCTTTGAAGACCGCTGCTTCCATGCTACTTGGTTTACACCCACCTTTTCTGGGCTGCTTCAACTTAGATGCAACCTGACCATGTTGCTTCTCTACAAATGCCAATTTGGTCTGGCTCATGCTGAACACTCATTAACAATTACTAGAGTTAAGGTAGTTAATCACTACAGCTAAGGTTGCAATCTGACTTTTCTTCTGATTCCAGATCCCAGGTCTGCAAGCTTTTCCCATCTCCCACAGAAAGGTTTCTTCCTTGTTTCCATTGTTTTGGTGTTGCTCCCCAGATTAGTGATTTTATTATTAAGTTTCCAAGGATTGTTTGAATTACCTTTGAACACAACATGCACCTGTTCTTGTTGGGACAATTTAACAAACAACTCAGGTTAAAAATGTTGACCTCAGGTTGCTTCCTGATCTCACTCGATTTGTTAAATATTGAGCCAAATTTGGAGAAAAATTACCTTGGTACTTTGAAAGCCCTCAAAACTGGAACTCAGCAATAATGCTTTAAAATTTCTCTCCCTGCACTCCCTCTTTAAGTGCTATTAAAGGAAATATTTGTTAAGGATATTTCAGCTACAGGACTGGTTAAATGGATCCATTACGGAATTACTATATGCCAATGTTCAGGATGCCCCTGAAACAAATGGACTCATTTTCTCAAATGTTATGTTTAAGTCTCAGTGAGCTCTCGACCACAGCCCCATTTGACATATGCCTCTTCAGTGTCTTCTCTTAGTTTCCTGTGCAGCCTTGATCCTACAGAGATTTATGCTCGTGATTAACTTTAAGCATGTAAATAGCTCCTGTGAGTTCCATGGGATGGTTACAGTTAACGGTGTGAGCATCCTCTGATGCTGAGGTCGGCCTCAGCCCCACTTTTGTGGATGCTGCTGCCAGCTGTGGGATCAAACAGCTGCACAGATCTGGCTTGGGTGAGGCATCCTTGCAGCACCACATCTTACCAAGTTACCCAGAGCACACACTGCACAGCTTTTGTGCCAGCTTCAATTTTATTACAGCTTTCTGCAAGCTATGGGGGGATGACAGGTGATATTTTAAGGTATAAAGCCAGAGTCACAGACAAATAACACCGAATGCTCATTGAGTCTGTCAGGAGAAGTTAACCTGTCAGCACTCCCTGAAAGGATCTGCATTAGCAGATCAGCTTCACATCAGATCAGCATTTGTGTCTTGTGGCCACAGTCTCTCTGACCCAGTACTCAGAGCTCTAAAGCCCGACTTTCTCGCCTGTTGAATCCAGGCTTCAGTAGGTTTAAGACAGCAGGGTGATTGCTTACCTTTGCACAGTAAGTTCTGCTAGTGTGAGGCTTTAGTGGGGTTTTTTAAAAAGGGAGACAAAATCCTATAATGTGCAGATGTGAGGATACTAGTCTTTCTATAGTCTTTTTCACTGAAGAAGGGGAAGGCAGAAGATACTGAAGACAAATAAGCAGACAAACTTTTGTGGAAGTACATTTTTACTGTCTTTTCATTGCTTATGCAAACTGGTACACATGGGAAGGGGCTGTGAGATGGCACTGATAGTACAGATATACTGAGACTTAGTAGGAACAATTGTTTGCTTTGCATTCAGCCTCTCAGCTCAGGTTTCCACTTCAAGCACAATAAATCCCTGAGTCCACAATCACATCTCTCCTTCCCTTAACACAAATAGCTTTGCCAGGTCCTGAGCTCCTGCTGCTGGGTCAAGCCACACCAGTACTAAACCAGGAGTGCAAGGGGAGGCATCAGACCCACCTCTGTAAAAGGACAGATAGATCATAGTGCAGGTGGAACAACTGAGGGATACACAGCTAATTATATGCACAAGTGTGGGGTATTTATTACTGTAAAATGCTCACAAAATTCATAGGCACCTAAGACTTACGATGGCATTATCCACCAGCACTGGAGAATTAATGGGCAGCCTTTTCCCTGTGCTAAAGCAGACAACGGAGGGGGGTACTCTGTCATCCAGAGGTGAGAGCAGGGAATGAATGCATAGATGGTACTCCCCTCTAATGCTAATGGACCCTAGCACTGAGATTAGATTTACACCCTCCCTCTAAATGTACACCAGGGGAAGGCAGCTCCCCCAGGCTGCCTTCCCAACAGTGTGGTGCTGCAAAAGCTGCTCTCTCCTCTCCCTGCCTCATCCTCACTGGCCTCCACACTGGCCAGCACAGGCTATCCTGCTCCCCACATCTGCCATGCCCAGGTTCAGAGAGAAGGATCTTTCAGATTTTCCTCTGGCCAGTGTCCCAGGCAACAGTGATCAGGGCAGCACTTTTCCCCCTGCACAGTTCCATCCGAGCCCCCAGATGACTGCTCTGCATGTACCCACCACCCCACCATGAATGCTGGGCAGCAGCTGGTGTTTCAGTTCTCAGCACCATGGGAACACCTCACCACGTAGCAGAAGGTTAAGAAGTTCTTTTATATTCTCTGCTCACCCAAGAAACAAAAACACGGAGAAATTATCCTTCCCCTGCATTCCCAGCATCTTTGCTTTGGGATGGGAACGGGATTTTGACCTGAAAAATAATTAACCTAACAATAGGGAATGTGTGACTATTGGATCTTCAGCTTGCAGAAGAGGTCAGCTAAAGATACTCAAGAAGAGAAAGACAAACCATCAGAAAAGTTCTTATCCACAGATTTATCCACCATGGCTCCATGTTTGACCCAAGTTCCTTGAGCAGACCCAGCACTAGTCCCCAGCCCTAGCCCTGTAAGGGGCTGGGGCTTAGAAGGCGCAGCCCTGGAAACTGGGAGGAGCACGATGGTGCTAGCAAACCTCTCACTATCACAGCCAGGAGTACAGGCCTCACAGAACAGGAGAGGAAGAACTCCCAGCGCAGGTTTAAATGGCTCAGCTTTTGCGAGCAGCCTTCCCTTGTCGCTGGCAGTGGACTTGCTCCTGGGCAACATCACCCCACGCACGGCAGGAGTGACCACAGGCCTGCTAAACAACTCCCTGCAAATAATTCACACCAACTTGTTTAAAGGAGCAAATGGGTTTAATTATTAGTTACAATCTTGTCAATAATTATCACCCCATCTGTGGGTAATAAATGGCAGCTTCTCACAGACTGCATCATTAGAGTTTAAGGACACCAATGGGGTGCATTAAAATGCTGAGGAAAGCATTGATCTGGTGTAAAAATGCTCTTTACAAACTACAGACACGGGTCAAGCCCACCAGTGAGTCCTCCCTCTCCCCATCTAATGCCAGCCTGCCCTCTTCTCTTGCTATGCATCCTCCCAGCACCCCCAGCCCATGGCTGCTAAAAAGACAAAGACCCCAGTCTGTGAATTGTAGGGGATCCAGACCTTACTTAGGACTCCAGGCTTTAGAGAGTGAAGGCTGTGTAGTTATGACAGGGCTGGCATAAAGCACCACAGCTCTGTCCTGATCAGTTCTGCTGCTTTATTCCCACAAAGGAACTGGCCTCGTCGTCTTCCCAGCACTTTTTATCCAACGGGGAAGAGAAGTAGGATCATGTAAGCAATGTTTCCCAAAATGTAGATACTTCTAGGGTGGAAAAGCATCAGTCATCGCACAGCAGGACTTCTCAGAGGAGAAATGATAACTTCTTTTTTTTTAGGGTTTCTTCTTCTTCTTTTTTTTTTTTTTTTTTTTTTTTTTTTTTTTTTTTTTTTTTTTTTCCTATTTGAACTGCAGGCTGGAATATAGGCCGGCAGAATGCAATTATCTAGGCTGGAATTTGGCCAAAATGCTGGGGCTAACAGCCCTACTGTTTCAAAATATGCCACAGTACCCTAAATGATTACATCTTGCAGGATTTGATTTTGCATTTCATCAAAAAAAAGGTTGGGAAGTTGATGAGTAGGATACGCATAAACTAGTCCCAGTTATCTCTGTACCTGCTGAAAGTTCAGAACAGTTCCTGAAACTGTTTTAATTTCTGTAGAAAACACTTAAAGAAGTCAGTGGCTTTCTTCCCTTTGCAGATTCTCTGCCACCAGTTACCATTTTTTTTTTTTTCAGTGAAAATATATCAAATTTCAGAAGGAGAAGCTTGAGGAAAACAAGATATTTCAACTTGAAAACAAAAAAGGGGAAAGGTATTTCTTTCCTCTGCAAAGGTATTTTAGATGGACCTTCTTTTTTTGTTGTTTGGGTTTTTTTGTTTGGCTGTTTTGTTTTATTTTGTTATTCAACCTGTTAGGACAGACAGAGGATTAAGATAGCTAATGGACAGTCCTTATAGGCAAACAAAACTAGCACCTAAATGACTCTTTGCATGTACAAGTGGTAAACTCTTCATTAAAAAGAGAGCTACTTTGACAGAAGCAGACTGGACTACAACTGAGCCACAGTGTAAATAAACGTCTGCCAGGGCCCATACAAACACCATGCCTCACATGCTTGCAACCTATTCCCTCAGTATTAAATAGCTCCAAATGATCCCTGTTGTTCTGGATGCTATGCAAATATTAGCAGAAGGACTCATGCTCTGTTTTAAAGGTATCTCAGATACAGCCACACTAACCAAACTTTTTTGGAAAGCAACATCAGGACTTACAGTTTCTACTTCAGCAAGTGAAATTTATCTGCAGAATGAATTGTGCTTTTAGCTGCCTCAGGCTGTGTGCTAGCTCTTGCAGAATTTGGCCAATCATCCCCCACAAGGGAAGAACAGAAAATGAAAAGGTAATTTTGAAAAGTCAAAATATTTCATTTTCTATTTTGGAAAAAGAATCATTATAATTGATTTTTTGTGTTGAAATGTCTTCCCATTCTGCAACATAACTGTTTTTCTAGAAAGGACAGTGGCCATCTGTAAACAACACATCTCATTCAGGCTGGAAGAATTACACTGCCCTTCTGTATTACTGGAATATCTAGAAAAATTTACACCTTAGGTTAACCAGGGAAAGCCAAACCTCTCTTAATTTTCACTTGTATAAAGGAATGAAAATGAATGAAAGGGACAGTTTCAGATGCCCCAGGTGCTGGGAGCCTAAAAGGAGAATGTGGATCAGCTCTGCAGCATCACCAAGGCATGCGTACTACAGTAGCTTCATCATCCCTGTTCTCTGCAGGTTATTACTTGAAATTCTCCAACTCTTGCTTATCTCACACATATCAACCACACTTAGATTAACTGCCCCAGTGCTGCCACTGCCCAGCTCACATCTAGTTTCCATTACATCCCTCTCTGGTGCTGAGGGGAATATAAGAAAAAAGAAAATAAAAAGAGATTCAGGAAACACCATGTTCAGTTCTTAATTTGCAGCCATTCGTAATCTACTCCTAAATATCATGGTAATTCCTTTGATTTTTCTGAAAATGCAAGTGAATCCTAAAAAGCAGTATGACTTTTTGGCAGCCTGCACCAGAAACAAATTATTCCCATGTTGTAATGCATAATGCACAGTAAGGTCTGCATGAGAACTGGAGCTGGCCACTGCACAAACACAATTCCACCGGTGAAGCTTCCAGCCTCATTCATAGTACCTGCTCTTCAGTTTTGTTTCTGTTTAAAAAATGCCATGTCACTTAATTGACTGATTCCATGCCACAAGCGGTTTGCAAACACACTTGTTTGAAGAAGATATGCCCTGGCTGATTTGGAAAATCCCTAAGCAATGCATTCAAAATAATTCAGAACTGATTAATGACAAGTTGAGTAAATAGAGGGAATGGAGGGCCTGGCACAGGCTGTGGTTAGCCAGAATTGGCTGAGTTCACTCCAACTAATTTTGTATACCTTCTTTCATTTCACTTTCTGCAAAATTCCCAGTAAATCACTTTATGGTGAGGGATGTGTTACAAACTAGAGTGTAATGAATAGACAGAGGAGAAAAATCACAACAACACATTTAAAAAATTCCCTGGGTAAATATTTGCATTGGAAACTGGACCTTAAGATTCACTGCATGCAGCCAGGGGTCAGAAACATTATGGGTCCACTCACAGGCAACTTGAAACTGGGAAGCAGGGTTGTGAGTGAGCTGGTTGGAGTGAGTGCAACCTCCCCAGTGTCACAGAACGATGTCTTTTATTGTAGCTGAAGATCCCAACCCTGTATACATTCATGGGTGTTCACATATTTAATGCAAACACACACAAGTGCACATGCTCACACATTCTTAAAATGTATGTGCATATATTCCTATATTCACAATGAACTGTTTATGAGCAAGCTATCAAGAAAGAGTTTTCACTGAAATTATTCAGTGAATGACTTCAAACAATGAATACATTGCAGGAAATGGCGATTGGCTCCAGAGCAATCCGCAAGCAGAAAAGAAGGCATAAGCAGTTGAATAAATGGGTGGCTATGAATTACTCATTTAGCTGCATTATCTTCTTGTGGTCCCAATTCAGCAAATGTCTAAACACCCACTTCCCATTAAGAGCATGAATAGTCCCATTGATTCAATAGGGTTATTTTCTCTGCCTTCCATGGGGCAACTCAAATACTTAAATTTAAGCAAGTGCTTAAAGTGCTTTGCTGAATCAGGAGGTATGTCCACACTGTATATACCTGTGTTATACAGAAGGTCAGATTAGCTGATCCAAGAATCCTTTATGGTCTTAAGATCTATAAATCTATGAATAAAACCAGCCTTTGCTGGAATTGCTTCTCCATAACCTTCCTGAGCACTGAAATTCATCCACACCCCAAAAATATTAATAAAACACTCTGTACTTAACTCTTTTCATATTATACTAAGTATGCCACTAAATAAACCTCTTAATATTCCAGTATATTTTGCGATGAACATTTTCCCGGTACGCTAGAGCGGTTCCTCCTTTTGTGCCATCCAGAACACAATCCCCATGAAATACTGCAGTAAACATTTCTCTGAGTACTACAGCAAACACTACCAGCATTAGCAGATTAACCATTCCACTGAGCGCCATATTAAGCACACGTTTAAATACTGAGAAAAGACATATAGCCTCCTTTTTCCACTGCGCCTCGTTACCCTGCCGAGATCCATATTTTTCTGCACGGAGTCGACCAGCCCTGCATGTACCTGCTCTGTTCCCTCCCCTCCCCTCCCAGTGTCTCTCCCTCTCTTTTTTTCCCTCCTTCTTGTTTCGTTCATCTGGGACCTATTCTTCTGGCTTGGAAGCCAGTGTCAGGGGCCAGGAAGAAGGGGACGAAAAGGGCTCAGAGGATTTGGCATATTTTTCAAACACAATATCAACAACAAATTTATAATGTGTGCAAGTCTCTACTTCTCTATCTCTCTCAGCATTGCTGAAGTCTGTTGATGGAGAAACACAGGTTAAGTGTGGGTCTCCCCTTCCTGGAATTAAGTAGCAGGTCTTGACTGGTATAATTTGGAATTATAAAGCATTGTTTGGGTTTTACAGGTGTACTGTATTGTCAGCAAAACCACCATGCTCAGAACCTTCAATGGATTCATCTTTAGCAAGTGTTTAAGAGCTGCTGACTCGTCTCTTGTTGCTGACAAACCATCTAGATTCAACCCATGGTTCTGTTCAGCTTTTCTCCTTTCCCTCCTCACTCTCTTTTTCTCTCTCCTTTTTCCTTTTTTTTTTTTTTTTTTTTTTACTAGCAATTTGATGTTTGATCATTTGAGGCAATGAGGCGGAGGGTAATTTACGTTATCAGGGAGGTATGAGGGGTGCTGGGAACCCAGACGCAAGGCCCATTCGCCTGCTAAAGCGCCATCGTAATGTAATGAGACTCCAGTCAAGTGCAGCTAGTAATGGAGAGGAACATTTCCCATTCATCTGCCTACCTGAGACTCTACCGAATACGACAATAACTTTTGCACCAGGAGGAGCAGGGGGGGACACAGTGAAGGGGGGGCCAGAGTCCCCACGGCATGACTCCCTCTGTCTCATGGAGAAGCACCACAGCCTCATCCTTTAGACTGTTGAGGGAAGCAAATTAACACAACTCAGGAAGTCACAAAACAGATTGTTGGAAGTGCTTAACCCTTCCTGGATCCTTTCCAGCAGACACCTGGTCAGCACAGACCCCCAGCCTTTTTTGGCAGCCTGTGACCGGGTCCCCTCCTTGGACTCTCCGCTGTGACATTCCCCAGCTCAGAGCCAGACCCTTGCGCAGAGGGAGCTTGGACAGAGTGGACACACCAGGGCAGGCCATCAGGAAGATGCCTGTACATCAACTAGCAGAAGTTGAAAAAAGGAGGAAACCAATTTCCCAGAAGTTCTCCAATGCTGTTTCCCTCCAAAGGGTTTCCAACAAAACTTCTTTTTCCTGATGACCCCTAGGCAGCTCCATCACTTATCCACAAGTATGGCTTTCTATGAAAAAAACAGAGTTTTGAGAAGCCCCTCCCCTTTGTTTTTAAGTGTGGCAAACAGGACATTGGGATTGCATTAACAATTTATTTTAATACCATTTTCTAATATCAATCAAAACACAAACAAAAACTCAGTCACACCCCACACTTCTAGTGCCATGGATGTCCACCCCCTAGGGGAATTTCATTCCCCATGGCTTTGTCAGAGAAGACCACTCCTGCCATACAGTCTCAAGAAGCAGATTCTAACTCCATTCTGTGGTGTACCAGGTTCCCTTGACAAGGATGAGCATATTTACATCACCCTGACCACCAAGAAAACTGAAGTGCAGAATTGTGCTCTGTCCCATGCCATGATGAATAAAATCCAAAGGCTTATGTCTTTTTCAGAGAAAGAGGTCCCAAGGATGCTGGGAGTCATTTCTGTCCCCCCTACACTCCAAACTCTGCTCCACAGCCTTGGTCCGTGCCTGTAAAAGCCTCCCTAGCTGCAGATTCACTTTCCACTCTGCCTGCATAATGCAGCGACGGGGCCTCCCAGCAGCACAGTAATAACCACAACAGTAATACCCACCACCAGCAATAACAATGATGCACATATTCAAGTTCTCACAGGCGACCCTGCTATTCTGCACACTTTGTTTGCAAGCTGAGGGTAATTATAGCTCGAGGGAACCTCCTGGATGCAAACAGATCTCCCGGTATGAAGACCTCAACGTATGTCAAGGGGTGTGGGTGGCAGGGATGAGATGTAAGGGCAGGAGAGATTAATTCCCTTCATCAGCCTGTCCTAAGCTTGCCGTTTGTTCCCAGAACTTGGTCTGAGAAAGGGAGGGAGAGGAAAGGAGAGGGGGAGCTGAGGTCTCTCCCTCCCAACCCTCACCAAATTCCTGCCACATGGACCCTTCCAATTATATCCACGTTTGAAAGGCTGCTGTCAGGATGAAAGGCGCAGAGCAGTAATGAACTGACGATTAATTTGCAGTTGGCTCACCCAGTGCGTGAGTGTCTCTCAGGCTCGCTGCATGCGGGTGCTAAATATGACGATGTCAGCAATTGTCAGCAAGAGCCAGAGTTACCCTTAATAAGAGTCTCTCTCTCTCCACTGCCTGATTGCCTACTGCCAGCTTTTGGGGGCTCCAGCTCGGCTCCCCATCTTCCTGACGGCAAGGGGAGCTCTGTACCAGCCTGGCAGCTGCCAAAGTAGCAAGAGGAAGGGAAAAGAAATGACCATTTCCCCTGGCAAAGCAGGAGCAGCAGCTGCCAGTGCTAACTGCCTCTGCCCATGCCAACTTTGACCTGGGAGAGTTACGGCTTATGCTGGCACGAAAATAGCTCAGGATGCAATTGCACACGTGAGCACCAGGCACGCCTGGGCTGGGATCCCTTGAACCTCCAAAACTGGCAGCAAATTTCACAGCCCCTTAATTCATGTTTAAAACAAGCCTCTCACTCTCTACATTTAAGTCAGCATCCCCATGTCAGAGGTGGCATGATGGCCTGGGAGTGTGATTGACACTGAATTTCAAGACAGAGCTGTCGCAGAGGAACATCCTGCTTGGTACCATGTAAAACTGTGTTGCCAGCAACTGGTTTTCAGGCAATGCAACATCCCCGTAGTCTCAGGGTCTGGGTCAGGACCTGCTCAAACAACCATACCAGCCCCACAGGGAAGGCAAGAGGCACACACTTGGGAACCACTGTGCCGAGCACTCTGTGAGAGCACACAGAGGGATCTGAAGCAGAGGTCCAAAGAGTTTGCAGGCTAACCAGCCAAGATGCTCCCGGGTGTGGGAGGGATGCAGTAGAGAGCACTGGATTGACAGGGCTGGGAATACAACCTGCATCTTCTGCATTAAGGGGCCTGTCAACAGGCCATGTGGGAATACTGCTGTGTAGAGGGAAGAACAACACCTGCTCAAAAGACACAAATATTCAAAGTAAAGAGTAATCCCTCGGCATCACACAAAGACACGTCCTTCATGCTCCCAGGGAATCCAGGGTGTGCACAATGGACCTGCATATTCCATCCACCCTTCTGTGTCCATTCACCAGATCTACACACTTCATCTTCTGTCTTTCTCACAACAGAAATGGACCCAGGCCTGAGCCACCAGCCACCACAAATGTCCTTAACCTCAAGAAGATATTTTCTTCAACTGCCTGAAGCTGAGCACCCGAAATCACTTGGGGTGATATAAATAAATAGAATATATAAATATAATAAATATAATAAAATAAATATATTCTGCTGCGGAGCATGCATTGGATGCTTGGGATGTAGCAAGGCAATGCTCCTTGATGGATGTGGAACAGCGTGTAAGGCATTAGAAGAGTGCATATGGCAGCTTCCTTTTAGATTGCCCAAAGGCCTGTAAAATACATTTCACATCTCTTGTTGAGTAGATGATCATCTAGATTATTAGACCTGGCTTCACATTATTATGTTGGGATCTGAAAGGTGGGTTCACTGATTTTGTCTTAGGCGTGGACTTCTAGAGCTTTAGAGAGTTGATGAGGAGAATACAAAAATCAGCTGCAAATGGCTGAAAAACCTCTACCTGGAATTATAAACCAATCACTGCATCCTTCCTGCTGTAACCACCACCTATCATCAGTATACATACCAGATCATGCATAACATCCCCCACACCTGCCATTCTAAGTGTGGGATTCCTGCACAGTCCATGTGCTGTAATATCTTGCCATTGTTACCATTTTACTGCATATGAACAATGCTTCTCTGTAGCTGCCAAAGCTCTAATAGCAGCAGATTCAGTAGGTGCTCCAAAGCCTCTCCCACTAATGTTAGCTTTATCATCATGGCTCCCCTTGCAGATGGACAATCCTGTTGGTGTTACTGGGCCTGCGATCAAGCATTGTCCTCACCTGCTGCTAGTCTTTACCTCTTTCATGGAGACATGGACATCAACTGAGAGATATTTCTCCTTGGGATGCATTTTCTTAGGAAAAATTCCCATCTGAGCTGGCTGAGGTATCCTGTGAATTCATGGCATTTACAGCAGCTGGTCTTGCTCAAAGTAAGAAAACAAACAAACAAACAACAAAACCTTGAAAAAATATTCCAGAAAACTGGGTGCCTTTTCTTTTGACACATTCCAAAAAACCCTTCTGATGGTTGGCACAGAGTGACATTTATTCCTAATTTTGTCTGGATGCTAGTAGACAATGTTTACAGAGCTCAGTCACCAAAAGAAGCATCCTTTTTCACCTTGAACAAGACATTTAAATTAATCAAAAGGTATGCTGTGGGTTCCTGTTTCCCTCTCAGCCAGCCTCTTGATTTGCAAAAAAAGTTTCAGCAGAATCAAAACCAGGTTATGGCCAGGTACGCATGTCTTTGGAACTGCCTGTGACTAGAAGTCTGCTTTTTACCCAGTCCTGGTACACTTATGACTTTATCACTACAGTCTTCAGGTGCTCATATAACTTTCCCAGTCAGTTTCCCTGCATGAAATCTCATGCCCTATATGGACAAAAATACAGAATGAACAGAGGAATAATGATATTCAGAGATGGAGTCTACTTACAAGGCAAGTGTTCAAGATGGTCTGAGGTCCATGTTAGCAAAATGGATACAGCCCTGAGAGTACCCTAGTAGTGTCTGATGCCAGGTCCTGTCACACCAGGCTATGGAAGGGGACAATGGTGATGGGCCTGTGTCACCATTAGCTCTGTATGTACTGCACAGAGTCTTTCATCTTTGGCTGCAGACCTATATTTAACTTACAGGTCTTGCCGTAATCATAGATGTGTTTTTACCATGTAATCTCTGCCATCAGATCTGGCATTTCAGGCCCTGCTCCTCGCATCGTTCTCACTCCCTCACAGTGCTTTCCCAGCAGATGTACAGGGTGTCCTGCCAGCTGGCAACAGCCCGGGTCCAGCTCACATATCATTTTAAAAAACTTGCCCACAAAGATGCCTTCCAAGCCACTCTTCCTGCCCACCAAGCATGCCTGGGCCTGAGAGAGACACTTCTTGGCTTTCCCTGCTCCTTCCACCCTGCCTGGCTCCCATCAGGAGCTGGCTCAGTGGCCACGCCATGCCTCAGCACAGAGGAGGAGGTGGCAGAGTCATGGCACCGATGCCACTTGGCAGGCCCGCCTAATGACACTGCATGCACGTGAAAGTCAAGTGCAGCCCTTGGAGAGCCGAGGGCTCCTCTGCAAAGGAGACCTGAGCCCTTTAAGAAAGAGAGAGGAGCAGAAATCAATTGTCTGCTTGCCTTCCTCCCCAGGCCCCCCTCTCCCCCTCCTCCATCACCACCACCACCACACACGCACCCTATTCACCCTGCTGGAAGGTGACATTTGCTATTAACCTTATATTGGGCCATTTTGTAAATCAATGTCACTTACATTTAATAACAAGTGTAATCAAAGGAATTATGCAAATTTAATTTGATGCTTCTTGAATTATGCAAATCTGCACCACATATAATGGCTTCTGACATGTGCCCAGTTGGAGAACGTTCCATTACCTCCTCTCTTATTACCCCTATTATTATTTTTATTTTTTTATCCTGTGGGGGGGGGAGGGAGAAGGGAGGGAGCAGCGGTTAGGCTTGGAAGCAGGGGGGACAAGTGAGTGCAGGGAAAAGAGAGGGGAAAGAAGAGGGGTGGTGAAGAAAAGCGCTCCTTTGCCTGCATTTTGAGTAGAAAAGCCTCCTGAAGGCATTTCCGTTATTGTTATTGCAGAGCAAGGAGAGCGGGATGGGGAGGGGGGTAGCGGAATGGGGATGGTTGGAATCATTTCCCATGAATGGCTTTGCAGGCAATAATACTATAAGCCTCTGATTCTAAATTACTGCCCTTCCAGTCCTATCTCCAGCATGATATTACTCTCCTTGGCCTCTTCTTCCTGAATTACTAGTCAAGCTGGGGGAGGGTGAGAGAAGAGGGGAGCAGGATCTACAGAGTGGAAAATGCAGAACAAACGGGTGTAAAGGGGTTTTAGGATTTTTGCTTCCTGGCCTTCCCAGGTACTCCCACATTCTTATGCCTTCTGCCAGGGGCCCAGAAGAATAACTGTTCTTTTCCTGTTGTCTTTCCTACCACTTACTTATTTCCTTGCACATGACCCTCAGATCAGGAAAAAACAGCCACATGATGCATGTGCCACAACTTGTAATATCTTCTCAGAAACATGGGGTATTTACAGCCAGTGACACCCCAAGTTTCTCTCTTTGCAAGCAGCAGAAGTCAGTTTGGACCAGCCTCTTTCTCTGTTTCGTCTGCTTGTCAGAGATGGCAAGACAATTTGATACTCACAGAGCGGATCTGAAACCAGTGCCATGATGGTAGTGGAACATATGACGATGGACCACATTTTCCTTTGCTGTTCCTCACAGCAACCAGTAAGTGACTCTTGCCATGATAATTTGTTTGCAGTGTGACCTTGGGCAAGACCACTCCTATCTCTGCGTCTTGGTGTCCTCACACTTGTGCAAAGCAGACAAAGAAATCAATCTGTCTTTTGGAAGAAGGAGTAGAAAGGGAAGATAAAATGCATTTTTTAAAGTCTATGTGCTTCTCTAATGTGAATTGATACACCTTATGAGGGCACAGTACCATTGTGGCTTTATCATTTCTATAAAGCAAAGAGACACTGATATCCAAAGTCTCCCTGCTCTAGATTTTGAGAATTGAAAGGCAGGAGAAGATTTCTACATTTACCAATTTACACTTTCCATGTTTCCTTCTAAAACTCTTTCAGAAACATTGGGGGTTTTTTTCCTCTTTGCTCTAAATATTTCTGCTTTATTACATAGCCCTGTAAGACTTCGGTTTTTCTCCAATGGAAGATAATTTCCAGAAACATACTCTGCATTTATATTTTAAACACAATAAATCAGAAAAGATGTCCAGAATAATTTTTCCTTACCTATCAATAGTTCAAATTCTTTTTAAAGATAAATAAAAGGAGTTTTTTTGTTTAATGGAAGGATATTTCATCTGTTATCAAAAATACACTCTCATACAAATTTTGGTGAGAGGAAACTGTCCCTGCTCTGCCCAAATTGAACATCATTTGGAGTTCATTGTGGAAAATGTCATGTTTCAGCCAGTTCTTAATAATATGGCTCCCACCATATTATGAGGTGAAATGGATGTGCTTACCCCACTTCAAGGTTTACACCTGCTGGGCTTAGAAAAGAAACATGTAAGTCACACAGGGGATGCTGCCAACTTACCTTTCAAGACCTGATGGTATTTGACAGCATGACCTGCAGCTCTCCAATGCCATCAGCACTCCACCACTGCTGCTTCTTCTCTATAGAGCCCATATGGGAAACAAGGGATGGATCATCTCAAGAATTGCAGCTGTAGGTAGAAATCTTGCTGGGCAGCCTGAGTCCAGCATCTTCTCACCCTTGTCCAGGGAGCCCAGCCTTCCACTTTCCAGACCCAAGGGATGCAATGTCTGAAGGGAGAGTGTCAGCAGGAATGTCAGTAAAAATGTCTGACACTTCCTCACCTCTGCTGAGGTTGTTGAGTCAGTGCCCAGAGACAGAGTCTGTCATTAGGAGGCTGAAGAAAGGAACAAAGCTCATTTCAGAGTCAGATACACCAATAACCTCTGAAGTCCTCCTCAGCCTAAGACTTCCTGACCTCACAGAGAACAGAGAACTTGCTTTGCTTTGGCTTGCTTTGCCTTGCCAGCAGATGACCCCTAAGGCTCTCATGGGTCAGGACTCACTACTGTCCCCCAGTTCCAGGTGCTGCACAAGCAGATCAGCAAGACAGTGCCCATTGTGAAGTGCTGCAGCTGAAGTGCCACTGCTGAAGGTGTCCACCTCAGACAGCTCTCAGCCTCACAGGTACCTCAGGGGAAGCAGGTTAATGAGTGCATAGAGCTAAACTTGTCCCTGGTGGTAAGCCTGCTGAGGTCAACAGAGGTACCAAACAGCCCGTAGGGTCCTATTCCTGAATTCAAGAGTTGGGTAGCAGATGGAAGCACCTCTCCTGCAGAGAGAGCTCAGCACACAACATGCTGTTTCATAGTTGGAGTTTCTGGGCTTATCTCTCCTCAAAGCTTCTCAGGAGGATGTCTCTGAATAACTCTCTAAGTGTCGATATTCCAGGATAAAAGAGTCTATACTGGAGTTTTTTTGGAAGAGCTGTCAGGAACAGTTCTGTGGGGCTAGAAGATGTCCTGTACTCAACACTACAGCTGGCAGCATCAGGCGCAGAGCTAAGGCATCAGTGACTGTTGTAACATGGGCTCACGGCTGTCTCTGTGTTCCTCAGCTCCAGCCCCAGCTGGAGGATGCCAGGTACAACAGAACTGCAGAGGAGCCTGAAAGTGAAACCCTTTTTATTAGGGAAAGGAGAATCTGTGTTGTAGAGCTTAGGTCCTGATGCTGTAGGTTGAATCAGAAATAGGCAATGCAAAGTTCTCAAGCCTAGACTGAAAGACCTTTGTGCCATTGCCTCGGGAGTGAATTTGCATGCCTTCAGCCCTGAAGGGGGCATGCTGAGCTTCCCCAGGGTAAACAAATAGAGTGGGGAAGTGTCTCTGAAAGCCATAATTGACACAAGGGCTCTAAAAGGGACTGCTCCCAGCAGGAGGCCATGCTGCTTGAAGTTTCCTTGCTCTCCCTTTCCCTGGAAATCACAGGTCATTGCTTGCAGCCACCTCCTCCCCCCTGAAACTTAACCAGTGAAGAGCCATAAAAACACTGAAGCACAGGAGGACTGGGAATCTGATCTGTTGAGAAACACTGACAAAATGACCATGAAACATCCTGGGAAACAGTTTGGTGGGATGAGGCTGGGACAGTGCGAGAAACGAGTTCCTGGAGGAAGATGGTGAAGGCTTCAGAGACAGCAGAGACGGGGACGAGGAAAGTGGTGACATGGTGCTGTGACATCTACCAGCCATGTGGAGGGGAGCTTCTCAGGAAGATCTTTTTCATTAAAATAAACTTTTAAATGAGAGCTGAAGAAGAAATCAAATTATGGACAGTCCTGCTTCTGACCAGGGTCCCAGCTCTCCCACTGCTGCCTATGCTTGGCCAGGGTATACAGGAGCAAACCGGTGTCCTACCTTCTCCATGCCTCGGTTTTCCCACCTGTAAAGGGGAGAAGACAGGACCAACACTCACCCCACAGGACTGGCACAGACCCCATCAGCAACGACTCTTCTGCAGTGTGACTCCATTGGCACCAGGGAAAAACTTTTTGCTTAGCTAAGAAAAGAGGTGTGCTGTGGGTGATGCAGGGAGGGAAGATATTCCATTTTGCCATTGCCCTGGCAGTGACAGGGGATTGGAAGTTTCACTGGGAAGGCACCAAAGTTTCTCCTTCATTTTGGGGCAGAGGAAAGGAAGACAGCAGTGACATTTGGTGTAGAGTGGGTCGTATGTAGGAATGAGACCTTAGAGCTAGGTAAGAAACACAAGTAAAAGTGAAGTAAGAAAAGAAACAGGTAGATCAGCTGATTTTTTACTATTAATTATTTACATACATTTTTTATTATGTTTTTAGAGGCTTTGAGGCTCTGTATTACATGCTTTAATTACTGTAAAGAACTCCAGGAGTTAAAAATTTTTGGGGAAAAAAAATATTTTTAGGTCAAGTATTGCCTTCCCATAAGCATGACTGAGGACTGCATGGACAGAGTCTCCCAATGCCACTTTTAAGCTGGCAGGCATCTGATGAAATGCAGAAGCAGCAAAGTGGAGACCAGAGGGAGCCAGTCTCTTCTGGAACTTCTTCCCAGCACCCTGAAAGTTTTAGCAGATCCTGCTGTCATGAAATCCCACAGACTGCTTTTTGCAGGAAGCTGGGAAAAGCCCTGACACAGGCATTAATAACAGCAAGAATCTCTAACATCTGTTAGATGGGAAAAAACATTGAGGCCCCATGGAGAACTCTCTCTCTATCCACTTGCTGTAAGGTCCACTTGCCACAGTCAAAAGGTCAACTTGCCACGGCAAAAGTCAAAATTACCCTTCTCTGGCTTCTCCTCACATCCCAGCCCATTATTCCCTGGTTCAAGCAGTGGCCCCACATCTTTTTGGCCTGCATCTGGGCCCAGATGAAGAGTTTCAGGGCATCGTTCTATCCCCAGCAATGCCATGGAGTCACCCATCTGACTGCTGCTTTTAGCCTGGCCAGAGTAAACTCACACTGGTGGGATCCTGTCAGCATCAATGGAGCCTCACAGAGGGTAAATCCTGCTTGCTCAGCCTCTCTCCAGCACCTCATTCTGCATGCAGACAGCATGGAGATCTTTTTTACTCTGTCTCCACCTTTCATTCCTGTCCATTTTTCGTTCCTCCCATTCCTTATTCCTGAACACATGGGTGCAGCTCTGCTTCTAGAAATCCCATGGAGTTATTTCTGCTGCATCACAGGGTAGTTCAGCAGTGATGGTGATCCTTTCAAAGAAGCTAGCTCTTGGCACCACAGGGAGAGGGATTATTTGATCTTTATTAATTTATTGAAGGGAAGGAAGAGGGTGGAAATTGCAATGAAAGGGACAGCCAGCAAGATGGCAAGGAAGAGAGGTTAAAAATGAAATCATCATCTAATTGGCCCGCAGTGAATTATTCACATGTATAATCTTTTTAAAAAAAAAAAAATTCAGCACAAGGCAATGCAAGTAAATGCTGTTCATGTTTAAAAGTCATTTCCATAAGTAAGTGCAATTTCTCTACTGTTTGCCCCTGTTTAATGAAGTGAAATCTTGTTTGCATTCCTCCCAATTTCCCAACGAAAGGCGCCCAAGCGTTTGCACCAAAATTACTTGGCCCAAATTAAAACCTTCCAACACTTGAAAAAAAAGAGGAAAGGGGGAAAAAATCAGACTTATTTTTAAAATGCCTTAAGTGCATCCCAGCATCCTAATTTATTTTTAGACACTTGTTATTAAGAGTAGTAGTAAGTTTCCCCTTCTCTCTCGCTCTCTCTCTTATTTAAATGAACTTAATGGCAATAGATGCAAATGTCTGGAAGAGGAAAATAGTTAACATTTATTTATTCTTACTGTTGTCTCTTCCCTGGCTGGTGTCATTAGAACAGTTCGTTGCATCCCATTCGCTCCCATTAGCTCTGCTATCAGAGCCACCCAGCACGACTCCAGCACGGCTCGAAGTGCTTTCTGCGGCCCACATAGGGACTACATCATCATCTCCGAGGCACTGGCTTAATGACAAGAAAAAAAATCGGAATATATTGCACAGCGCTCTGGGGAAACAACAACAAAACCCACTGCCACTGTTGCTGCCACCCAATGCCATCTCCCCTTGACCCGGGGTGGGCGTTCCTGCTTCAGCTGGGCAGGGGACAGACAGACAGACTGGCTGTGGGGCTGGGGCAAATCTCCCTTTGCAATTCATTGATCGGGGCAATGTGCAGAGAAATACGCCAACAGGGACCCAGAGTGCTTGGAAACGTGCTCGGGAGGACCCAGAGAGACTGGAATGGGTTCAAACAGCTGCTCAGCGCCAGCAGAACCATCTCTCCCTAGTGCAGGGCTGCCAGACAGCTGACTCTTGGCTCCCTGGCATGGGCAGGAGTTGCCAGCCAAGGCTGCTGGTGGGGTGGAGGGCTTGCAGCCTCTTGCTGGAGGAACCCTGCTTTTCTCCAGTGCCCCCACTGCTCCCTTCAGGAGCATTTCCTAAAGCAAACCAGATCAGCTCACATGTGTGAGCAACCACGTGTCTCAGGGTTGTGTGGACCGAGCTGTCAGCTCAAGCTGCCAGCGCATCACCCCGCGAGATCTGCTGCCACAGTCACTGGCCACCATGCAGAGATAAGGGGCTTAGCCCTAATCCTCCCCCGGGGAGTAGTGGCTGAGGACCAGGTGGCAGCCCAGAGAGGCAGGTGCCCTAGTGCCTAGCAGAAGTGGCCAAAATCCACTCCCCTCCTGAACAACGGTGTCCTTTCTAAATCTAGAGGTGGACCTGACCCAAAATCCCTTTGCAAGGAAGAGGGACACAACAGGTTGCTCACCCAGAGAACGGGAAGGTTTTGAGGTCTTCTGAGCCCTTCACCCCCCAGGTGACACACGGGCAAGGGTGGTGGCAAGTTCCAGAGAAGGAGACCGGGGCTTGATGACAGCATCAGTCGACAAAGCAGCATTTGGGAGGGAGGACATCAGCATCTGCAGCGCTGACACATAACAGAGAGGCGGCAGTTATTGCAGGCAGGGATGAAGCTTTGCAAAGGGCCCTCCCCCCTCCGTAAAGTTGACATTGTCTCCCGTGATAACTTTTCTGCTGAGGTAGGAGACACTTTACTGCAGAGTTGCACACAGCAAGTAGCTGCCCTCCCCCCCCGCCCCTTCCCATCCTCTCCCTCTCTCTCCCTCTCCAGCATCATTTACATCCTTAATTAGCTGTAATTCTGCAGTGCTCATTAGGGAAGGACTGGAAAATATCAAGGAGCCCACAAGGAGGGGGCTTCAAGGGAGAGGGAGGAAGAGGGGAATGCAGGCATCAGGCTAAGAGGGGACACCCAAGGCTGGATTGTGGAGTCAGAAGCCAGGAGTTACTTGCTTAATTCAGGTGGGATGATTACACTAGTGTAATTTTGGAGCACTGATCCAGTGATGGGGTTAAAGAGGCCACACTGTCCCACCTAGAAAGGCAGAAAAATTGTCCGGAGAATAACATAATCTCACCAAGAGTACTTGCTCTTACCTCCTTGCTCACAGGTGATATCTCTCTGCTGGGTTATTCAGTGTCCCACACTGAGCACAGGAAGAGGGCAATTTTACTGTCCAATGCAGACAGCTACACAAACCTGTCCTCTCCTCCAGCCTCATGGGGAATTATCCAGCAAAGGTTTCTCTGAAAATTGCAGCTGACAGGGCTAAAGAACTTCTGCCACGTATGTGACTGAACTGCAACATTTCAGTCAGACAGAAAGAAAGACCCAAAAATGATACAGAAGAAAATTTGAATGAGTTGTTAATTGTTTCTTAAAGGGATACCCTCTTGCAGCAGCATACCCAGGCATGTATCATCTGGAATCCCTTTTGCGCAGGAGTATATAAACACAGAGGGAGTCAAGTTCTCTCTCTTCACAGTCTCAAGAGATCTTCATAAGACCATTAAGGAGGGACTATTGTCTCCTTGTCTTACTTAGAGAATAGCAAAATTAAGTGAATGAGGCAAGGACATAAAGGAAGTTTGTGGCAGAGCCAGACAGTGACCCCAGATTTCCTACTGATTCTCTTTGAACCACCAGTTACAACCTTACTTACGGTCTAGCATTTGGACTTTTGTATGACCACTTGCACTTGCACATTCTGGACACACATGTGGCTAGTTTTCAATTCACTGCCTAGCTGTATCTTTGCTCACATAAATCATAGGATGATTTGGATTGGAAGTGAACTTAAAAAACATCTAGTTCCAATCCCCCTGCCATGGGCACAGACACCTTGCATTAGACAAGGTTGCCCATCCAAACTGGTCTTGAACAAGTCCAGGGATGAGACATCCACAGTTTCTCTGGGCAACCTGTTCTAGTGTTTCACCATCCTCACAGTAAAGAATTTCTCCCTAATATCTAATCTAAACCCGTCATCTTTTAGTATGAAGCCATTTCCCCTTGACCTATCACTACATTCTCTTGTAAAAGGTCTGTCTGCAGCTTTCCTGTAGGCCCATTTAGGTACTGGAAAGTGCTATAAGGGTGTGCATGTAAAAGTCTATCTGGGAATTCAGTGAAGTTGATGAGGATGGTCTTTGGAAGACCACTGTCCTACTTTTCACTTGCTGGCAATAATGTGAACCTGCGGGTTGAGCTGTGATGATGTGTCCCACCAAAGACAAAATGACCATCAGCACATGTGGGATTATTTACAAATAGATGGGCATGTGCACAAATGAGCACTTGTGCTTTGGTCTATCTTCCTCCTTAATTAACATCTTCAAATTTCAGTTAGTGTTTAGGTGAAATTTGCCATAACAGATAATAAGAATAAGCAAACATACCAAAACAAGTCAAGAGAAAACTCCAGTGAAGTACAATTTAGTAGAAGTGCCTAGGACCTTTACAAAACAGTATTTCAGTGATCCATATTACTGCCTCTGAAGTTTGACACAGGACAACTCCCTTTGCACTTACCCTGAACAGCTTATTTACATCATTCAAGCAAAGAGATACCTGGCCCATCTTTCTGTATTAATATTTGGCTTTTCCTCTAGTGTTTGGTATATAGATTTCTAAGATCTTTACAAAGCACATAGAACTTCCAGCTCCACTTTGTGTGAAATTTGGGTTTCAAAGAAGTGGCAATGTAGCAGAGTTTGCCTGGATCTTACTGCCTTGTTTTAAAGAGCATCTTTTCTGCATTTGAAAGGAACCATTTAGTCAAGGTTTTCAATGATGAAGGGACAATGAAAAACTGTCAGAACAGGTTTTGTCCATTACCATTCTAATATTTGGGAAGAAAGAAGATAAGGAAAATAAAATGCTAAATCCACATGCCTATTAGAGATATTCAGCTGGTGCAAGAAAGATTCTTCACCATTTCCTGGATGTAGAAGACAGAGATGCCAGTTTGCTTAGATCTCTGTGCGGCCTTAGCTCTGCCCACATGATGTGGGCAACTGGTAGGACTCTGCAGAGGATGAACGAACATCTGCTCCCAGACATCCAGAGAGGAGAGTGTGGAAGTGGAAAGAGCTGCTTGTAGTTCTTGCATAGCTCACAACTGATATCGGCAGCTCCTGGGCAATAGCTCACGCTTGCATGAAGCTGTCTGCACTCTCCTGCTCACAGCACTCAGTGATTTCCTTCAAAATGACTCAACAGTGTCTTTTGTAAATTGCTCGTTAGTGAGTACTTTGATACCTAGAGTACCAGTGAATGGTGTCATTCCCTCAAGCTACTTACCATCATTACATTTTCATCTTTTGTACTTCATCCTTCTGTTAGAAAGCCTGGAGGAACAGCAGGTACTTGCCTTTTGACTTGCAGCAGTTGTCAAAAAGAAACCAAGCTCAGACAAGCTAAGTCTGAGATGAAGTGATGCTAAGCAGTATCTAGAGAAACAGGTAAAGTGTGAATAACAGATAATCAAGTACGAGCTGCTTTTCTCACAGTTTGGTGTCATGGCTGGCTGTACAGGGGATCAACCCAAGACATAAAGTTGTGTGGCATGTGACTGTCAGAATTGGCAGCAAATCTGCACCACGGATGGATGGCCCTATATGAGCAGGAGGAACATACTGACATGCACAGAAACAAGCTCTTTGATGTGTGTTTGTGGATAGGCACATGGGAGTTAAATTACATATTTGTATGCACATTTACATTTTCATGGGTGTGTTGGGGTGGACCTGACACTGCACCTACACATGGGCAGATGCCAGGAAAGGAAGGGGTACTCAGGCTGCACACAAGCTAAGGGTGGGTGAAAGTTTGTGGACTGCTACTGAATTGCTTGAGGCATCATCTGTAAGGGCTTATTTCCAGTACAAAGTATTTTTCCCCACTAAGGGTCAGCGAAACCATTTCTGCAAACCTCCCTCAGGTACCACACAGCAAATGTAACACCAAGGAAACATTGGGGAAGATTTCTGGTCACTCAGACTGTGGTAACTTGAGGAGAAAGCCTAGCCTTTGAAAAGAAACCACTCATGTAATTTGCAGAGGTACCTGGCTGACTGAACAGCCTCACACTTAGCATGTATTCTTTCAGTTTGCAGCAGCATTTTCTCTGTCTCCCTGATGCTTTCACAGAGGCTTGGAAGAGACACAGATTTGTTCCACGCTAGCTTTCCTGGCATTATTGCCCATGGTGACTCCTGCCAGGAGAAGCTGAGCTCTGAACTGGCCCAAACTGCATCCTCATGTCACTTCACACCAGGGCTGCATGCTGGGCTGCCACAATCAGGGTCCTTCCAGTCTTCACTGGCTCGTCTCTCCCCTCTGCACACCTACCCCAGTTCTGCAGCCAACTCAAAGCTTCCCCTGCCCTTCACCATCCTGATAGGACTTCACTTGGTCTCTGTGGCCCAGGTCCAGATAGAGTTTTCAAACATCTCCTCCAGAAATGGACCCTCTCTCTCAGCAGTCAGAGCCAAGCTTAACAGTGCCTCCTAATGAACCTGCTGAGGCGACCAGCATCTCACTCCACAGGCATCCTGGTCGTTCCCACAGCACTGGGGCAGTGAGAGGGAGGGAGATTGATAGCAACAAAAAGCAGCAGATGAAAAGTAGACTCACACTACATAAATTCTTAAGTGATTTTTATAAGGACACAGTCTTGTAACAACTTGCCAAGAACAACACCGAAATTATTTCAAGGTTTCCCATTTGTTTGTAAAGTGAATATTAAAAGTGCAGGCAGCAGTCTCCTGGTGTTCCCCTGGGAACTGTTAGTGTCCGTAGTAACGAGGTCATTCCTTTTTTATTAGGAGAAGGTTTTCTGTAAAGTTAAATGTGCTGAACAGCCTCTTGCCTTTGATGTTGGGTTTCACCTCAGTCCCTCCTGCAGATATTGCTGCTCCTCCCTCGCAAAGACACATCCCTGACAAACAATCTCCCCTCTGTCTTCCCTACTTGTTTGTTTAGATGCATGATAGGCAGCTCTGTTAAAGGGCAGCACATGAAGGCGGCTGGTGTTTCAGTGGACGGGAGAGATGTGAGAGATTTGGTTGCTGTAATTAAGTCAGTCTTCATTCCCCCAAACTGCCGGCACTCAGTACCCTTCATTTTATTGACCAGACAGATAATTACAGTGACAGCAGTCACAAACCCCCCAGTTAGAGTTGCACTAAAATTTCCATGGTGCCACATTCAGACAAACGTGGGACCTGCAGAGCCCTTGCCACAAAG